>JANHGO010000073.1:40586324-40644212 GCA_024606505.1 Aquila spilogaster | reverse complement strand
TTTCACACCCTGTGCCCTATAAAACATAGAAACATTACACTCATTAAATTTTATGAAAGGAATTCTTCTTTCTTAGTGCGCCGCAAGTAACATTTTGTGGTGTGTGTTTCACGGTTAAAAGGCAACAGCAATTTGAGGACTAACACCCCATTCCTCCGTTACTACATCAGGGATATTCCACTTGTTTAAAATTACGACTTTGTTTTATGCTCCAAGAGTGCCTTGGAGAATACTTGTCTCAGAAAACATGGAGAATGTATGTACGTGTGTATATATATGCATTTAACAGTAACTAGAGCATAATGAAACAACTGGGATGTAATTAAATTAAAAGTATGGGACATACAGTTTATTTTTACTATCTGAATAATATAGAGGAAACTAAACAAGTTTGGATAACTGAGATTTAAGATGCTTGAAGAAATACTTAATATACTTTGGGAAGAAAGCAGAAGGATATCACTGGTACTATAACGTCACTAATTGGAATGCAGCTTTTTCAGCATTCCGCCATGTGGAATGGTAGGAAATGTTAAACTGCTGTGGCTTGTATATCTGAGAGTACACTGTTATTTTTATCATTATATTTGAAAAATACTATGTGAAATGAATATTATGTATCAGTCAAGTAGCCCATGTTATCAGTGTTTCACTTATTCTTGCTGTTAGCCTTGAAAAAATAGGAAACAAAATGGCCTTATTTGTGTATGTGTTTTGGAACAATAAGCGGCAAGAGGAAGCTTTAGCCAGTGTACACTTTTCAGTCCAGGAACAAGGGAAAAAGTGCTGTTCTGGGCCTCAAATTATACAGAATGCCACCTGCATCTTTTTCTCAAATGAAGCATCAGCCACATCAGTACCATAGTCCAGACTCTGTGCTCTGACTCTTAAAAAGTATCTGACTGTTGTTACTGATACCACAAAGTCCAGACTTATTTGAAGCTCTAGATGCTAGAATTTCAAGAGTATCAATGTCCAGTTATGAGTTAAAACAAAAACTTTGCTGCTCAGGGTAAACTGGGAAATATGACATAGATGAATCTAAGAGATTCAAAAATTGAAAGGTTAAGAGTTCAGGATATTTTACTTAATTGCAGGAGGGTACCTGGACCCAATTTACGCAGTTCTAGCACTTGATTTCAATGATTCCAGTTACAGTCTTTTGTTCGGAAGTGTAAATAACTGTCCTAGTATTAAAGACCTTGAATACCACTCTCTGAGGAGTTGATTCTCACCCAACTGTAGGAATTTAAAAATCAGTGATATAGTCTTAGGTAATTATCCAACTTTCTTTACAGTCCCTTGGTAGGGGTGACAACCTTCATGTCCTTTTGGAGATACCTGTTTTTCTTTCCTGAATATGGAAGAGCTTGATTATCTAGCATGGACTGGGCAGAAACCTTCTGGATGTTGAGAGTAAAAAGAGATGTTTAGGCAAACTAATACAGCAAAATGCTGAAACAAGAACAACAAAGTGTTTTGTGATCTGTTATAACATTTCCAGTGGTTCAGGAGGCAGCCTGCAGATGTGCAGAGCTGGCCTTGCTGTGTGCAGACAGGCTGCTCCTTGCCCACTGTCCTGACAAGCCCGAGCAGTATGGGATGAAGGTGCTGCTGCTGGGTGTTCCTTGAGAAGCAGGCTTTGCTGCTCGGCCCTTGGGCTGCTGGAGGAGCTGCTGGATTTGTATTCTCTGCAGCTATGCTATTAGAAAAAAAGGAACAGTAAGCTACTACATTGCTTTGTTGCATTTGGCTGTGAATCTTCTCATTTAAGAAATTTTTGGGGGGGACTTTAAAAAGTTACTGTTAATACTAGATTCTTTAACTCAGCGATGAGGGCACTTTTAAAAGCCATTAGAATCTATTGTATATAGAGCCTGTTACTTATTTTGGAACACTCTAAATTGCATATTACTGACCTGAGAGACTATATTGGGCGCCACTGTAATGCTTTTTATTACCTCATCAATCTCTTTTCATATAGTTAAAAAGTTATTTGCTCACAGCTAAATACCAGAAGCTTGCAAACATGGCCATGCAGAACGTTGCCTCTAACTACCACAGCAGAAGGGGACTGTTGGCTTTCCTGTGCATCACTGACAAGGATCTTAGTGCCTGAGAGTAGCAAAGGGCCAAGATCACTGAGAAGTGCTTGGGTACGCTTAGGGCATACTATCCTTAGCTGCTTCATGTTGATGTTCTGTCTGCTGAAGTTCTGTCCCAAATATATATTGTATGCTATGGGTATGGAACCTTCTGAGTGCATGCGATTCTTCGTGAGGCACATAAACAGAGTGGAATTATCACTGTGAAGCTGGATTGGGGCGTATAGTTTTGTGGAAGGAAGGGGTCGATGACAAAATTCTGTGCAGCCAAGTATACTTTCCACTTTCTACAATATATGGAGACATACCGTAAGACCAGGCTACACATAGTTTGAAAATATATGTGCTCTTTACTTTGGAGCTTTGGTTTTGTTTATCTTGGGGGACTGAAATTGATTTAGATGAAACTTTAAAAAGGAAATGTGCTGCAGTTTTCGAAGATCACTGTCTGTGAAAGGAGAAATATGAGCTGGGCATCTGTTAACGTAACAAAAATAATGTGCATACATTTCCAATTCTCCAGCGTGGATTTGTCTCTTGGTGATAAGAAATGTCACAATTTCTGCACAAGATAAGAACAGCCTTGATAATGGTGGGAGAAGGATTGCTGACAGAATACTCTCAGCTTAGAAATTTGTGAGATATTTCATGTTTTGTACCCTTATCAATGTCTGACTGAAGACTTAGTGGAAGTTCCTCAACTGACTTCAGCGATCTGTGGATCACTGCAACTTTACATAATGCAAATTTATGCAGTGTGAGAAGGACTTGTTGCCAAGAATTAGGCTCCTTTCTAACCTGCAGTCATTGGATTTTGCTGTTCGGAGGCTCACTTATACAAAACACCAGGCTGTCTGATAACAAACTCTGTGAATAAATAAGAAAAAAAGTAATGAAGTGTAGTTTCCTGCAGTAAGAATACTTCAGAGCAAATGGGAGCACTTTTGTTTGATAGCTTTCAAAATGATGCTATCTTGAGTTCAGCTTTCAGACATTTATTTAAAAAGCTTCTGCTGCTTAAATGATTTTCAGTGTGTTGGTACACTGTTACTGCATCTTCATGGTTTGTACAGCTGTCAGATACTTGTGGAGGGTCCCTTATAAATCAGCTCCCCAGTAGTAACGTGCAATTGGCCTGAAGGGAGGCTCAGGTCACATAATTTGAGAGGTGCTAAGAGGCATCTTATATGTTGTTTGGTTTTATTTGTTTTTGCAGAGCCTGGGAGTACTTGAGGATTTGGTAAGGTTAAAAAAATAAAAAAGGCAGTTTGAGTCTGAAGGAAATAGTGTGAGCTGTTACTAAATCATTTTGCATTTTCTCTAAACATACCTTTCTTTAAGTTGCCCGCTTTACTCTGGTCACGTGCCTCTGCCAGCTGCTTGAGTCAAGCCTGGGAAAATGATCTACATCATGACTGAGCTCCTCTCAGTACGTTGCTGTTTTTGAGGAAGCAGATACAGAAAACGTAAGGAGAGACACTTTTCTTAAAATGTCTGGAAAAAAAGCAGATCCGATCTCTCTTTTTGCTAACTAATTTATTTTGTGTGTCTATATATGGGCATGTGCAGAAATAAAAGGCATTGGAAAGAGAATGGTTGGAAAGAATAACTTGAAAACTAAAGGCATGACTTCCTGGCATTTGCTTTTCTTTTTATAGTAGTGTGCTTTCTTTTATTTTTGGTACAGTATTTATTTGAGATGCAGCATTTGTTTTTAGTGATGAGCTGTTTGCGTTGTTGTGTGTGTGTGTGACTATTTTCAGATGGGGAAGAGGATGTTCAGGAAGATGAAGACCTGTGCGGGGTCCTGCAGTGATTCAGTGGCTTAGCTGGAATTAGGACTTGGCTATCCTTTTGACTCTTACTACTGCTTAGACTTCATCTCATTGTCTCCAGCTTGCCTGGTCAGCAGGTTTTTGAGTGAGGAATAAAAGCGTAGTTTTAAAGAATGCAAACAGACCTCTATCTAAACTTGTCAAATGCATTGTGTCATCCCACACTTGAGCAAATTGCATGTCTTGTGTTGAAAACAATACAGACAGACTTCAGAGCCTGCTTCAAAGCTCAGTGAGGTAGTGGGAATCTTCACATGGACTTCTCTGGGAGTTGGATCAGACTCATGAGTCATAGATAAAAATTTATTTCCAAGAGAGACTGTGTGATGGAAACAAATCATTTCACATTCGTGTTTCACAGGAACTTGAATATCTGTTATTCAAACATCTCAATATTTCCCTTTGTTTCTGTGTGTACTGCCACTCCTACACATTTAAGTGTAGATGAAATGTATATGTTTTAGGAATAGAAATGCTATCAGAACACTAAAACTTGTGTTAGTTTGGTGCCACAAATGTCCTCCCAATGCATTAAAAAAACCTGTAGAACAAACAAAAATATATATAGCACAAATTAACAGTACTTGAGACATATAAATACATAGAATCCATTCACATACACTGTGTACAGTATTTTATTGTTATCAAAGATTTATTTTAGAAGTACTAAATCCAACAGTGATGAAAAGAGGTTCCAAATTCCTTGTAATAAATTAGTTCACATTCACTGACATGAGAATAACTTTCTGCTTTGTGACAGGAGAGGGCTTAGCCCTTGATATTTAAGTCCAATTGACTTTTTACTACACTGTGAAATGGGACCAGTTCTTATTTTCTTGTTGAAACATGTAAGACTGAGTTGATTGATGCCAGATAATATTAAGAAGAGAAATTAGTTTTTTCATCTTTAAGTTACAAATGTGTTACTCATTGTCCACCTCAGTAACCTTCATTTTTGAGTAATGCTATACACATATACTATAGTACTCACTTAAATGTACAACCGTATTTTAATAACCATTGAATTACACATGGCATTATTTCTGCAATTTTTATTACATGAATTAATGAAATATTTGAACTGAGCTTTAAGTATGTGGAGTCTATGACGCTGAACACACATCTGAGCCTGCATGTCAAATTATGTTTCTAATTCATCAAAACACAAGTGGGCAGATCTTGAGTTTGAATGAACTTTTCCCTGACTACTTTTGCAGAACATCTAAATTTCCCCCCCAGCTTTCTTGAGATCTCTTGCATCTACTGTGCTGCTGCATTTAGTTTAGGCTTCAGCAAGCTCTTGGGAAAAACACAGGGCTGGTGTGAGAGGACATCAGTCTCGGAGTGCTCAGTATATGAAGTCAGAGGGAGGCAGGCCAGTGTTTGTGATGTGGACTTCTTACTGTTGATTAAATTCTATACTTATCCAGTAATGTAGACTGAAGATGGTTTCAAAAAACAGTTGATAAAATCAGAAATAGGAAAAAATCAGAGCTGTTTCTAAAACTTTTTTTGGTTCTCAGTTGAAACCACTTCCAAACTTCCCCAGTCAAGGTCTATGTTTTTCAGCTGACTTACTGTTTTGTTTCTAGGTATTTAAAATACTCCAAAAATACTACAGTAAACTAATTCTTTCTGACCTCTGAAGAAGAAGTAGGGGTGATAAATTCCGCTGTCCTTTGGTAGTGAGTCAGCAAGTTCTTACTCATTTGGTTTTCATATATGTTTTTTTTGTTTTGTTTTGTTCTTGTTTAAGCCAATGGGAATTTCCTCTTTACTCCCTTCTCACACCTAATGCAAAATCCTGCAGCTGGGCAGCAATTTATGGAATTACTTGACCACTCCTAGGGAAAAAAAAAAACCAGCTGAAGCCCAGTACAAGACTTTTTCTAGCTGAATTGTCTAATACTAATTGTCTAATCCTGAATTGTCTAAGGAAAATCCAAACATGTACAAAATACAAGTTGACAGATGCTGAGATTGCAGCTCTTTTGACCTTAGTTTCTTATCGCTTGAGTGGAAATGCCAACTGTTTTGTTGTATCTAAGGCAAATGATAATCATAGAATCACTTGAAAAAGACCCTTAAGTTCCTCAGGTCTAATGCATCCTGGTTTGCAGAGATTTGCATGTATTATTTCCTAATAGTTTTGCTATGAGTGAATAAATCCAAAGCTTTTTTTAAGACTTCAGTTCTTCATATGGCCATGCATATTGTCTTCTTGAAGGTAATAGTCTTTCATAATGCTCTTTGCTAAGCTGGTTACTTCTTTGGAATGATTTACAAAGCGGAGAGTGCTTTCTTTAGCAAAGGTTAATGTAAATAGCGTAAACTGTTGATCTGTGTAGGACTTCTTCCATTCAACCCAATCTTCAGAAAGTTATATCCAGTATTTCAATTCAACAACACTGACAAATCATTTCTGGCATGTATAAGAAGAGAAATAAAAGTAATCACTGGTTCTTCACAATAATGAGCATGCACAGAAATGCAAGCATTGGGTCTGCTCACTAATATTCTTTCATGAGTGAACTCGCTGTAAATCAAACTGGCAAATGAGACTAAGGTGTGATAACTACTTGCTCCATTTTATATTTATTTATAATTTTCCATGTAAATTCTTCTTCAGCACAATTCTTGCATGCATATTTCATAGGAAATATTATTTGTGACTGACAGCTTCATTAAACCATTCAACAACTTCATGTGAACTGCCATATACCAGATTCTGTGTCCATTTTAAAACAAGAGCCATAATTTTATCCAAGTTAATTGATGTAAAGTTTTTCTTAGAAAACTTCTCTCTCCTTGTTCACTTGGACATATCCCAAGTGCATATTTGTTCTTTATTATTATACAACAAGAAAATAGACAAAGCTTAAATCTGGGAGTAATTATATCCCATCTGAAATCAGTTCAAGTTCAATACTTGCCATTGATCAGTATTTGTCTGTATATCCTGGTGGATGTATAAATAGGTTTGTTTCTGTAGCCTGAGCTTTTCATTTGAGTCAGGGTGCACTCTGAATTCTCTGTTACAGCTTTCTCTACATGCTTTTGAAATGAGGAAATGAATCCACTTTGATTTGAGCTTGGCTGTTCCACTCTGGATAAAATATTAGTAGTGAGATTATGTCCACCATACACAGCGAATCACTGCTTGAAAAGTGAAACATATCCTATTAGCTGTTTTGTAGCCACATTTTGATGTGGGAGAAAGTGGGTTTTGGCAGGGATACAGAAATTGTATAGTTCTATAATACCTTCTTATATGGAATGAGGAAAGGGACAAAGTGAGAAATGCTAAAATTTCAGGGGAGAGAGATTTCCCTATTGCTTGTCACAAAAAATGTTTTTAGGATAAGAGGAGAAAAAAAAAAGAAGAATCCAGAAAGATGTACGTGCCTGATGTCAAAGAACAGCCAATGTGCCTAACACACTGGAGAAATTGTTTCAGGACAACTCATCCATGGAAAAATATGACCCTGACAATATTACTAAGGTCAGGGAAACCAACAGTGATTTGCTGAGTAAGGGGTTCACTGGGCAAATGAAAGATACCTCTGCTGGGATATTTTCCTGGGACTCTTTTATTTAGGATGTTACTGTTAAAAAATACAGGGGTGAGAATAAAACTAGTAGCCTCTCTTTTGTTCTCTAAAGGCAAAATAAATAAATAAATAAATCCATCCTAGAATTTGGTATTCTTGTTACACATGTACTGAAAAAATCATGTTAGGGAAGTATTTCCTAAATCAATTTTACGAGAATTGAATGACCATCCAACTGCTGTAAATTGGCCTTGAATGTATTTGACTAGAGCAAATTCTAGAATTAGGACAACTCATGGGATTTTAGGAGAAGAAAAAAGCAAATTTCACAAAAAAAGCAATTTCACAAAAAGATAATTTTCATGGAAAACTCATTATGAAAAGCTGCTTGGATGTTTAGAAAAGTTACGTAAATGGCATGTTGCATGTAACATAAAGGATGAAAGTGAATAGGAAAAATAGTAAAATTCATGCAGACTACTGTAGCATACTGAGGGACAGTATATAAGGGTCTTTGGCTTCGTATTATCTGAGAGCTTGTGAAAACTGACACTGTGGCTCATTCTTGTTACCTGTAGCCAGTTCAGATCTATAAGAACATCAGAGAAGAAAATAGAATGTTTTGGCAGCTTCTGGCTTCATCTCCTTCAGCTGAAATCTTGACTTGTGGAAAATATGGCAAAAACAAAGAACCCAAATCAAAATAAGACAAACCAAGGGCAACAAAGAATCTTCGCATCTGCAAATACCAGTATTTCACTCAAGGGAACTATGAAAAGTATGCTATCGCATATTTTGAAAAATGCCACAGGGATGGTTATATTAAATAATCAAAGTCTTAATGTTTTAATCTGCTTTAATAATGAATATTAGCTGCTTGTAACTCAGTGTAAGCACAGCAATATAAAAGTTTGGGTTTATTTAGCCTGTACTACTGCAGCATTAATTGAGAGATTTAGACTGTTGTAAGGGTACTTTTTTCCAGACTCATATGATTAAATTCCCTCCCACTCCTTAGTGTTAATGAAGTTATGTTGGCACTGTATTGAGTGGTGTGGTTGCTGAGCATATGGGCATTTTTGAGCTGGTATGATGGTATGGATGTGGCAGTTGGTTCTGGCATGCACAGAAAGGGAGTTCAGAGACTCTTAGCTTTCCAAACGAGCAACCATGGTGGAGGGTTTGTGTAGCTTCAGTAGGACCACACTCTGGAACTTTTGTTTAAATCGAGGAAGTACCCTTGATGGGCGGTGATCAGTGTGGGAAAGAAGACTGGAGTCTGTCTTGTGCTAGCTAGTGCTTCTGGGGGTGATAGCCGTGCAATCAGTGGGAGAGTTCAGATGGGTAAGTGAAGCTTTTTCCAGAATGGGGGCAAGCAATTAAATTCATAAACATCTTAGTATATGCTTTGCAGCAGTTTGACTAGTAAGAACCTGTTTGTACTGTCAAATCCCACAGATATTTAAATGTTTGCTTCTCTTTTGAGTATCATGGTGAAAATACAGGATAAGCCTCTTCAACAGAGATATGTTTGGATTTAAATTAGAACAATTGAACAAAAAAATTGGCTTATACAACTTCATTTTTATCTTCCCGATAAGAAAAACCTCTTTCAAAACAAACAAATAAACAAAGACTTGACTGTGGTGCAAAAGCAAGCTGCAGTAGTTTTCTTTAGAAGGCTGGCTCGGTTGCTGCCCATTGAGCCTGTTATCAGCCAGCACAGCCGCTACATTCTTTTCAGACACTTCCACTTTTACAGAAGTTTCCTCGCTCTCCTTTATCAGGGAAAAGGTCTTCGCTTGAAACCAAGAGGGCCATTTGGATTTAAAATCTGACAGGCTTCAAAAATCTCTGTTCAAAATCCATAAATAAAAGATTACATTGCATTTTGAATAGTGATTTTCCTCTAGCTGAAGTAGGGAAGCAAAGGCAGAGCATCGTGTTGCATACATTATTTAGCTTAGGGGGTGGAAGTCATAAAATGCCCTGGAAAGAACTACAGTGAGGCGTTAAAATTAAAGGGATTGGCAGGTATTTGTGCCACTGGAGGCTAAGAACTAATGTGAAATGCTGGTACCATGAGAAGTTCCCTTGCCTTTAAGAAGCTTTTTTTGAGACACTGGTGTCAGCCTACTGATAAGATATCATAAAACAGCTGCATTCTCTACTCTGTGCATCAGCAGCTCCAGTTTAGTCAGACCTGAGAGAACACAGAAAGTGGAGGTTCAACAAGTGGTCTTAAAGGGAAAGGGCAACTCTGGTCAGGTCTGGCACTTGCTAGAAGGTGGGAGAGAATCATGTGCAAGCACTGGTCTGGCCCATGATGCCAGGGTGCACTGAGTTGAAAGATGGGTAGGCTGCCACTCAGAAATGGGTGTTTATGACCCTCTAGGGTTAGAAAACTGGACAGGTATGGTGGCTTCCTTTTGATGTGAAAAAGACTGGACAAAGAGTTGCTATTTTAGGTGATGAACAGGTGGTCGTTACAGACCAAAAAAGGCGACTAAGAAAGCACATAGTCATAGGATATGTTACGGTTTCCCCCTAGGTTTTTCTTCAGGATTCAGTATAAAAAAAAATTTATAAGATTTTGAGCATATAGGAGGATGAAGGAATATCACAGTGACTGAGCAGCTTAACCAGCGCATTTGTTTGGAGTTTCCTTTCCACCATTCTATATGTAAACAGATTTAAGTTATCTTAATTCTAAGTGTTTTCTTTGTTAATCTAAGTAGAATTGATGCATGAAATGCAGAACTTCCAGCCAAATACTCTTAAGGGAAAGGACCATTGGTCCATGAATAATAAATTTTAGGCAAGACTGAAGAAATAAGGTTCCATTCTATCATGGGCCAAAAGATTTCTCTATTCTGAACAACAGCTGTAAACATAGTGTGGCCTCACTCACAGATTTAGGAGATTTAAATTACACGATTTATGCCTGGGAATTTTGGAGCCATGGCATTTGTATCCATCTTCCCCTCCCCCTCAGCAAAATCTTGCCTTTTATCTTTGGAACTTTAAAATTATGACTTCCTAATAACGCATAGAATTCAAATAACAAAATCTTGACATTGCAGAGCAGTTATCTTGAAAAATAAATACAAAGACTGTCTTAAAGAGCTATTTTGTGGGTGCCTAGTCCTACCTTCATTTTCTTAAGTGCTTTTCATGGTACGTTATTAAAGCCTTCTGTTTTAGCTAATGCCTGCGACAGTAAGCATTCAGTATATCCCTAGGCTGGTATAGAACAGGTTACCAAGGCAGCAACAATAATTGGTCAAGTTTTCAGATAAAATAGATAAAGAGTTGTAGAATGTCATGGGTTGGAGGGGACCTCAAAGCCACCCAGTCCCTACCCCAGCCATTGGCAGGGCTGTCCCCCTCCAGCTCAGGCTGCCCAGGGCCCACCCAACGTAGCCTGGAGTGCCTCCAGGGATGGGGCAGCCACAGCTCTGAGTAGCAGTGCCAGGGCCTCACTGCCTTCTGAATAAAGAATTTCTGCCTAATATCTAACCTAAATCTCCCCTCTTGTAGTTTAAAGACATTCCCCCTTATCCTATTGCTATCAGACCATGTGAAAAGTCAGTCCCCCTCCTGCTTGTAAGCTCCTCTCAAGTACTGGAAGACCGCAATGAGATCTCCCCAGAGCCTTCTCTTCTCCAGGCTGAACAAGCCCAGAAACGTTGTTTGTTGGTTTTTTTGTTTGTTTGTTTGTTTTCCATTAAGGTCTCTTTGGGAGTTTCTGGGTGCTGCACTCTGTTTGGCCCCTGTTTCAGATCATAAGACTCAGCCGAGCTCTTCTGTTGACATGACTCTGGCTATGAGGCCTGAGCATGTGAATTCTCTAAATACTGCTGGACTGAGCCCAGAAGAAGGTCCCTTGTGTGCATGAATCATTGCTCTTTCATGAAGCGCTTGGGCCGCCAGTTTGGTGCTGGCCTCCCTTCTTTGAACTTGTGGAGAGCTACCGTGATACAGTCCCACATGGTAGGGCTGAGAGATGACCAGTGAAGTGACCAGGAAAGAGGACAGTGGATCCCTGAGGCTGAGAGGAAACTGGGGAGCGGGGAGTGTGGGAGGGGAGCAGCTGGCCACACAAGGGGCCGTGTTCTGCCCAGGTCCCTCCTGTGTGGTTCGTGCTGCAGGGGAGTCCAGTAACCATGAGCCTATGTGTGTTACATTAGAAAAGCTGCCTGCCCTAGGGATAAGCATAGTGTTTGCCAGAATAAAAACCTTCTATCATAAGTATCAGGAGGGAATGTGTTCGTTTAGTATATATGCATAAGGCCTGATTCTGCTCTCCCCAACTTGATGTTCCTTGGTGCTAATACTCTACTGTAGAGTCTGAACGTATCTGGACTGCGAAATTGTATCATGTTGGTGCTTTCTTATCTACAGAGTTTGTACACATATTGTGTTCCTTTCCTTTTTCTTTTCGTTTTAGGTATACTCAAATAATCCCATTTAACATCCAATTAGACTGCATTTTGTGGCCTTTTAAACTTTTTTCTTTTTCAGGGTGCCCACGAGAAAAGGTACCGTTCCCTTTTCTAAATACTTGAAATAAGAATTTCTGAATCCTTTCTGCAGTGGTTTATTAGGGTCTCTGTGGGTTTGGTTAATTGTCACAGACTCGTTTACCGCAGGCGGTGGAATTTTAATGTACAGAGCAAGATGGTTTATTCATTCAAAAATACTTTATGGGAAGTTGCTCTGAGATGAAGTCATGTAAAATGCACTCTTGGGGGCCCAGCCTTCTTATGGCCTCATGTCTAAAACAAAGGAAGAACACCCATAAACTAAGAGCAGAAAACTCTGGGTCACAGACCAGCATTTCCCCTTGTTCTGAGCGTTGCTCGTGTCCCAGAATGACTGATTTTCCAGCTTTCCTTTGAGAGCAATACTGAGCTGCAACCGGTCATTCCCATGTGGCGCATAGAGCATTGCTGAAGTGCCCTGTCAAATTCGAAGGTGGCATTCAACTCCAGCCAACGGGAAGGCAACAGAAGTTTCTTCAGTCACCAAATTCTGGTTCGGTGGCAGTGCTCCCGCAGCGCGTGAGGCTGAGAGCCTGGGCGGGCTGCGGTGTGTCCTGCATGGCGGCTGCAGCCTGGCACTCCAGGTCTCCCTGTGAGGTGACTGTGATAGAAAGCAATCTGTATTATTCTGTCTCGCTTTTTTTCTTTGTGTGTGGACAATGTGGAAAAGGAAGGAGGAATATAATTCATCTTCAATTTTGTGTTTAAATTAAGGCTGCCAGGTGGTTCTAACAGAGTGGGGAAATCCCCATGGTAGGTGCACATGGTCCCACATGACTCATTTTTCTTAATCCACTTAAAACAAGATTACAATTGCTTTTAATGCATCCCCTCAGAATGAAGGAAAACTGAGTTTTCTTGTGACAACTCAATAACCTAAGTGCACTCTTCTGCAGAGAGGGATTTCAAAGCAGAGTGCAGGTGAACCTTAGATCTCCAGGCAAAGCAGTTTGCCATTTTTCATTTCTAAAGGGATAATTCTTCCTGACTACTCATTTGTCTACACATTTCATCTCAGATTGTTTTTGCTTTGTTGTAGCCATCTAGATATTTACACAGCCTTCATCTCTGTAGTCTCTAAACAGTGTTCAGTTTTATCTTAGAGGCTTTCCGTGAAACAAGGAAAAGTTGCAGAGCCCATAGGGTTTGCTGAAGGTCATGCAGGAAATCTCCATTCACCCCTAGAAGCAAGCGCTGTCCTCTGATCACAGTCTAGCGCCTGACACAGTGAAGAATCTTTCTGTTCCCGCGTACATCATTTCTTCTGGATATTTTCCTTCTTGGTAGCTGATGTCATCTGCTTTTCCCCTTCAATTATACTTCTAGCATAAGAAATAATTGCAGGGAACAAGAGAGAGATTACTTCTCAGCATTCCCATGGATTCTCTTCTACTTGAGGCAAGTAAAGCTCCCTCTGGCATTGCTGGAATTTTCTTGCCTGCCGCTATTGAGGAGTCCTGAGGATTGTGCACAAAGAAATAAAAAGGCTTCATTTTAGTCCTGGGAGTTCTAACAGTGCAGTCTGACTCAGAAGTCAGAGACACTATCTCATTTGGCACCCAATCTTGCTATCACTAAAATTCGCAAGACTTAGATCAAGCCTATAGTTGGTGATTCAGTGACAACAGCCCTTATGCAAAACCTTTGAAGGGACTCATTGTTCAACAGGCCCTGGCAAATTGATTCCAATTGTAAGTGCAGAGGGAAAGCAGAAGTGGTAAAGCTGCTAGTGCTTATAATAAACCCAAGGAGGTAATGTGGCAACTTGCGTGAAAATCTATGATGCAGTACAGAAGAAAAACTATGTATATGTGGAGATAGCATTTTCTGTCCATGAAAGCTTAAGCCTGCATTTTTCACTTTTCTCTGTGTAAAAACACAGCTCTAGGATCAATAAAGCCACTGTAGTAGGATGAGCCAACCAGGGAAGCAGAACCAAACTGTGATGAGTTATTTGCCTTACTCTGATTTGAAGCTAGAATCAATCACTTAAGTCACTTGTAGGCAGAAACTAAAGGCTGTGAGTGCTTTTTTTTTTTCTTTTTTTTTTTCTTCTCCTTTTTCTTAGGGTTACTATGTACCTTCAGATGGCTTTGAAAGCTTCTCACTTCAACATCAGAACTTCAGGTTGTTCTAATAAAAGAAAACACCTTTACGTCTCTCACACAATTTGCAACAGAGAGTGTCTTATTTACAGATCGGATGTTTTGTGCTGGAAGGCCACATGTGAAATCATTTACTCTTTCTAGGTTTTCCTTTTTTTTTTTTTATCTTGCAAACTTCTTTAGCAAGCATTGGAAACTTGCCTGTTAAAAATATATGTTTAAAAACAAGCAAACAAAATAATATAACAAAAAAAGAACAACAACAGAATTCAGGCAATTAAAAATATGCAAATAGATCTGTGTTATTACTTTGTATACAGAATTCAGTAGTAAGGCCCACTAAATCAGTTTAAGAATTTGGGCCCTGTATAACTTACAGATGTGTCAGAACAAGAGCTTGCACACAAATCGGTCAGGATGCTGGGACACACAGCAACCAAAACTCCATCCTCCTCTGGAAGTGGCGATCTTTATGCTAAGTACTTATGCAAATTTTGCTTGAATTGTTAATCAAATAAGATACTCACCAGCTGCTGTTCTTCATGGTATAATCAGCAGCTTTTAAAGGGAATTCCATAAAAGAGAAAGGCCAAAACTGTAATTATCCTGTAGAAGCAGAATTTTTCTCTCACGAGAACAGTTTTTTTTTCCATTGAGAGAGGAATACATTTGCAAACATAATGATTGTAATTCCCATGAAGAAGGGATGAATTTACAGTTACGTACTCAGCTGTACCTGTCACAGCTCTTTTATTCTGTTCCCAGGTCTCTAATGAGGCTGGAGGTGCATTTTACGTGAAAAAAGTTTCTCAACATAGATGAAAAATTCTAAATTACACATCAGAGTTAGGCATCAAACATCCATTTAATGTTCCACAGAACTTTCCTCTGCTTCTCTTAGAAATAAGGCTTCCAATTACAGCTGTAAATAGCTTAGGTAAAATTACAAAAGGGAGGAGTGGCAGGCACATTTTTAGAAGCAGCAGGCTATTTCTCTGTTATTTTGATCTCTGTGAATGTGTGTTTATTTATTAATATGTGAAATTGTCCATGCACATGAAAATCATGTGGCTGTGTTATTCTCACTGTACACTCATGTATGGTAGTTAAACAGCTCAGAGTTCATTGTGTTTAGAGGGCTAATTAGAAGGACCTAGATCAAGGGGAGTTTTGCAATGGCTTCCTTCTGTGACTACAGAGTAATGCCTGTACATTAGCTGATAATGATAAAATTCACATATTGTTGTACAGCTTAAGTTTTTTGGCAACTGCTATGTAAAATATAAACCACGTGTGGGGGTAACAAGAAAAACAAAAGCACCACTGAAGTTACATCTTGATTGCAGAGGTTTTCTTCGAGCACAGTCTTACCTTAGCAGTTCTCAGGCTGAGCAGTACTTCTCAAGTCACTCTGTGGATTAGCTCAGCCTTTATTACGTACGACAAAAGTGCTGTTTTGTGCATAAGTTTATGCTTATGCTGTATCATTGATGTCTGTTAACTGATGGAAGAAGTGACAGATGTCTATATCATTTCTGTTTTCAAATTCAGCCTTTATTGGTTTATTTCCTTCTGAAGTCTGTCATTTTCTGCCTTGGGTACCGTGTTTTTTTTTCTTGTTTTACCATTTGTCCCCTGTACCATTCCCTATTTTGCAGGTGTAAGAATTTTCCATTTCTGCACTGGTGCAATATTTATCTGGGCCACGTTTGTTCCTTTTACTGTATTTTTATATTTTTTAATTTTAATATTAATTTTAATTCTAATGTTAATATTCTTTGTATTTATGCTGGCAGCAGAGCATAACTGAGGGGGTGTGAAATCAAATGTTTCAGCTTTTGCAGAACTTAGATTTATTGATGGAATCTCCCCAGCTATTTTTTTTTTTGAAAACATAAACTTCAACAGGTGACATGGTCTGATCAGCTGCAGTTTTGCTGAGAAAGAAGAACAGAGACAAAATTAGTCCTCTTGTTGGTTGAAACACTTCAGTGAGAAACATTAGTTTATAAACTACTTCATGAACTTTGTGTAGCTTTTATTGTAGAGCCGCTGGTACAGTTTATAAGATCCTTACACTCGTCTTCTTACCTTTGCTCTTTTCTTACAGGAAAGGTAAAAATCGTCTGGTCTTGGCAAAGTGTATTGTCAAAAAGCATTTCAACTGTATGTTGCTGAAAAATTAGTCTTCCTTTAAAAAAAAATGTTTGCAGTAGTGGTAGTTTAATCCAATTTCCCAGGGTGTTGTTTTGATATACATCTCTTCTAAGCAGCCCCATCAATAAGTATTTCCTACTAAATTGTCGAAGGAATGTCTTTTAAAAATGGTAAGAGCAATAAAAGTATGAGGAATTTTTCCCTTCGTTTTTGGAAACACTTATTGGTATTGTCAAAGAAGTTTATTTTTCCTGAATCTAATGATTAACAATAAACCTATAGAAAATGCAAGGCCTGACTAAGAGGTTGACAATTAGTGAACTGCACATAGGTTTTGACAGATGGAAGCAGTTATAGCTGAACCGTGGGGCAGGAGAAACCCAACTAAATGACTACGCTTCCAAAAAGACTGCTAGATATAAAGTGCTCCACCTATAAAATATGTAATAAAATATTTACAGAATTCCACAAGATCATTCAAAACTTAATATAAAAAGAAATCTAACCTGCCTCTTGCCAAGTTTGCTGTTGATGCCAAAGAAGGGAGCTCCATTTTGCAAGGAAGGGAATGTGCTCTGAGACACTTGGAGGACAGACCTCATTCTGGAAGAGAGGCCAGGATCTATCCTGATCCGAGTGAGAAAGATTGCCAAAGAAAGGCTACACAAAATCTGGAAGTTCCTCACCTGGCTCCATTGCGTACAACAGTGGTGAAGAAACTTTCATGCATTAACTTGCTATCAAAATATACGAAGTCTAAAAAGAGAAAATTGTGTCTTAAATTCTGTGGAAATATAACCAGCGAGCTAATGCTGAGTAATCCTACCCTAGGTGCCTAACTAAGCTTTCCCTGTCTGATAGACGTTACATTCTAAGCGGTAATTGATAAATATTTATGTTCCTTTTGTGTGGGGAACTGTAAATATCAGGCACTGATTTGAATTAAACACCCTCCAGTTATCTGTTCTTACCTGCAAAGGGATATTTTTCAAAGCCAGGTGGGTGTTCTAGGACCGCATGTTCTAGGACCACAATTCTCTTCTGACTCTTCATAAGTTACTCAGATTCCCTCTTGCACATATTGCTGTTTCATCCCATTCATAGGATACATAGCTTGCATTGTGTGGGTCATATTGCTGAAGGTGCAATACAGTGTAGCATCTGTGGACCACGTTTGATGTGAGCTGAGGTATTAAGGATGAAAAACATGCACAAATAGGATAGCTGACAGAGGAATACAGCTATTCTGGCTACCTTGTACTCTGAGAAGGGCAGCATTGTAAAAAATTCCATGAAACATTGCAATGACTATTTCTGTCTGTAAGGTATTGCTTTATACAAGCTGTGCTGCTGCTCCCCTAAATAGAAAAACAACAGTGCCACGCAGATCAAGCTGCCGTTCAGTTGACCAGAAAGCTTCTCATGCACCAAATGGTTGACTCTGCACCAAGCTGAGCAGCACGGTGCCATAGGACAGCCAATTTTAAGGCCTGATCCTGCAGTCAATGGGAGTGTTGTCTGTTCAAGTACTGCAGAATCTGGCCACTAGCCAAGTTTTTACAGGTCAAATAACATAAGGGAATATTTTAGTCTGAACCACTTCCTGAATTCCCAGTGAAGAATGCAGAGTCAAAATATAATGAATGGTGACTGCATTCTACTCTAAACAATAGCTGCTATTTACCAAACAGAGAGTAGTGTGTAAATTAAATGCAAGATTTCCCCCTGGTCTTTTGACTTCTTAGAAACTCTTCCTTCTTATAGCTAGGAATTTGGACTGACTACAGAATTTCCTAGAAATATGTATGGATACAGTACTGAATGATTTCAGCAATGCTAGACTTCCTTGCAAGCCAAGCTTTTGTTATCATTTGACTAATGGATGTACAGAGAATAGGTTGACGTTAGCCATTCTCTTACTCAAAATTAGCTTAAGAGAAAACAAATCACACCATAATTGTTCTTTACAGCTCTCACAATCATTACTTCACTAGTGATTTTTTTTACCTGCTGAAAAATCAAGTGGTTTTAAAGGACAGTGCTTTCATTTATGAGAACATCCTTTACAACACCGTAGCATGGAATTGACATTTACAGGCTATGATTATAACAGTGTCATGTTTTACAGTGTCACATTAATTTCATGAAAGTAATGAGGGGACATTCAAAGTATCTTACAGACAGAAAGCTTTGTTGTGACTTCCTTCACTCCTGAGGTCCTTCCTTGCTTTCCGTCCGGATAAGGTGAGAGCACAGTTCAATGATTTGTCTGCTCCAAATCCAGCCTGGAAACACAACTTTGGACTCTAGGATGTAGCCTAAAGTATATTTGATTTATTTTATGCAGTAATCTTTAGCAGTTCGGGCTAAACCGGTAGTCCTGAATGTGCTATAGAAAATGGGCAACATACGTGTAGATTTAACAACTGGGTGCGCCACTGCACACTGGTATAGGTTTAAGAACTAATTAAAACGGCTATACAAGCTTCCTATGGAGTGAATAGGCAGAGCTTTAGACCAGTTTTGCATAAGTCATGGAAAAAGGATTAAGTAGTTACTGAATGTCTGTTAGCATATGTGCAAAATGTTGCACTAAAGTATGCAAGTCCTGCTTTAGCAGTTGCTTTGTTTCAAGCAATGGATAACTTCATTAAATTAATGGGGTACTCATACGTTTAAAGGTGAACATGTGCTTAAGTACCTTGTTGGCTCAAAAGCATACCCATTAATTTTAACTGCCAAATGATTTTTGTGGTTTTGGACTGCAAAAAGGAATACCCAAAGAGATCAGATATTGGGATCCCATGGGAAAAAATGAATATATAGGAATATCAGTGTTGTCTTGGACTTTACATGGGGGAAAATCTAGCTGTAGAACCAATATCTTAGATAACCGTAAAGGGATTTAGAATAAAAAACGAAGAACACATGCTTTGCCTCTAATGGTATAAAGCTGTCACCATCCATAACCTTTTCGCAACAAATTCAGTTCAATTAGTACAAACTAATGTATGAATCTGTGGTGGACCAGTTAATATTAACTTTCCTCTCACTGTGTTATTCTCAGTAGCAATGCATGCATGTTGCTAAACCTTCAGGATTTATCATCAGTTCAGGAGGTGCAGTTGTTGCTAGGGAAGGTTGGAATTTGTCCCTGCTAATTCTGTTGAATCTGTGTATTTGCCTGCTGGCTATCCAATGGGTCATGTGTTATTATCCAGCACTCTTTCCATGTAGCGATTACTCACATGAGCAATCCCACTGGTTTCAGTGGAGCTGAGTAGAGAAAGACTGCACCATGTGAAAATGTCCTGTGACTTCTTGCAGCCATCAATATTATTCACGAAGGGTAGAATAAGCAGAAGAGCAGATTTGAGTCTACAAAAAATTTTTTGAGTCCTTCCCTATTTTTTGTATGGAGGCACTGAGGTCTCCAGCACCACTGAAGTATAGAGAACACTGTCCTAAGAGGTTTTGCAGGCTGTCTCATCCGATCTGCATCCCTTCCTGCTAGAAGGTATGGGTGCAACCAGTTCCTGTATAGGCATGAAGCTACTGTCATGTGTAGACTATGGGAAATGTCCTTGAAAGAGCTACTGCAAGTTTAGAGGAAAGATAGTTTTTCTCTTCCTGAATCTAAAAGGTCTCAACATTACTCAGCTGTTTAAATGACACTGCTTGAATAATGAAGCTGAGCTACCCATTGTCTGAACAGGCATCAGTTCTGGCCAAGCAGATAGAAAGCCAGTGTTTGCATATGTCCATGAGGAACAACTTAGAGTTTTGCACTGATCTTTCCTATTATATGCAAGTGTGTCATTTCATGTGTAAAGCTACTCATAAATATATGTGGCTACTTACAGACTGGCGCAGTTTCTTCAGTATGGAATCATAGAATATCTCAAGTTGGAAGGGAGCCATAAGGGTCATCGAGTCCAACTTCTTTCTCCACAAGGACCACCCAAAAATCAGGCCGTATGTCTGAGAACTTTGTCCAGACGCTTCTTGAACACTGGTAAGCTCAGTGCCATGACCATTTCCCTGGGGAGGCTGTTCCAGTGCCTGATCACCCTCTGGTGAAGAACCTTTTCCTGATATCCAGCCTGAACCTTCCCTTTCACATCTTCATGCTGTTCCCTTGGGCTTGGCTTTGAACTGTAATTTGACTTTTGTAGGGCAGGCAGACTTCCAGTTATAATAGACATCTAGAAAAGACTGCTGCATTATGGCTGAGCTGCTCAGAAAATAGTTTGATTTCTATATTAGAATGTAAAATGTCAAATTAAAAGAACAAATTTAATTGGAAAACCGAAAATCAGAACTGTTGCTTTGGTTTGTAGCAACTAAGTGCATTTTCAGGTGAGAAGTGCCAAAAGCGAAAAATGTTTGGAGGAAAAACACTTTAAGCAAAAACAGAAATCTTACAGTAAACAGTTTCAAACAACAGATTAATAATTTCTTGGGAAGGAAATGAGGCTCCTTCAGCAACACACATGAAAAGGAAAAAAAAAAGCTTATTGAAAACCTGATTTTCTGACAAAAGAAAGTTTAGAAAGAGTTTCCAAGCAGCCTAGTAACAATTGCAAATACTGCTACTCCCCAGACACTCACTAAGGCAGCTTGGGCTGGACAGTATGCAGAGTAATTAAAGAGCAGTTATATGGTGTCTGGGCATCCCAACTTTATAGAGCTGCCAAAACGCATTGGCAGAGAGACAAATGCCTCTCCTGTCCCTTTTGATCTTTCATCCCTTTTTCCTTGACGATGAATATAGGTAGAGGGACCTGAATGTTTCCCTCAAACACCTCTGTTTCAGACCATCACAATTAGGTCAATCTTTTATTAACATTTGATGTGATATGAGAAGTGGGGCTTACCCACAGAGTGATGTCCAAGAAGATCCCATGCTTCTTTCTGAGAACTTTGCATAAAATACATCTAGAATAACAACTGTGATAAATCCAACTGTTGGCTTACAAAACCTAACATTTTGGTGGCAAGTGTGGTACCTCTTGAAAGTCTACATCTCCTTTATAGAGTGTAAATAAAAGTATATATAGTTCAAACAAGATTCTCAAGGTGTTTCTTTTTTCTCCCACTCGAGTCCTTAAGGGTGGGATTGGTTTGCAAGTGGATCTCTTTTTTAATATTTTGGGCTCAGATTGCAGCTGTAGTCTCAAGACTTGTGTGAGAGCATTCAGCAAACAATACGGATGGGTGTTTGAAGCAAACCCATGAACCTCTTCTCGTTCACTAGTAATCTGCATTAGCCATAAGAATGTGATGATGGGGTTCTTTAAATGTCTCACTGTAGATCTGAATATAGGCATTTAGAAATTTGGTGGGAAACTTTGAGATACAATATTGATGCATGGGCAAGCGTATATACATGTTGATTTGTCTTATATAATGGACATAATAGATGATTTGTCTAACATAACTGAGTTATAAGGAACATATTGATATAAGTAGGATCTTTATTCCTCTCTTGTTTGATTCTCTTTTCATATAGTCAGCTGTAATTAAATACTGAACTTGGAAAGATTGCATTTTTTTTTTCCTTTCCTTACAGTATTGGACTCCGTCTGCTTATGTAGCTAATTCTTTTGGAAGGAACCCCCTCCCACTGAATTTTACAGACCATTTGATGCAGATTGCTACCTCAGAGACATAGAACAACTTATGAAGAAATTGATGTCTTTTAACTGTTTTCTTACTTTGGGGTATGTGTTTCAGTTTCTTCTTGTGCAGCAGATTACAAACAGAGAATTATTTCTTTATATGCTGAAGTGTGGCAGATCAGCAGTGGTATAGTTTCCATACTGATTTGCTGTCTGCAGAGCTCAGCTAAATTTTCTGAAGTGTCTGTCAAACAATTTATCCAAAGTATTGTGTATATGCAATAATACTTAAGATTTTAATGCCTGATGAGCACAAATAATCCTAAACCACTTTTACAACTTTATCTTCTAAGCTCCCCATTTCTTGTTAGCAATGGTTTCAATTAATCTGAAGTTATCCATTAATGTGTCATGTGTCTCCGATTAAATATAATCTTGGTTTTCTTAGGACTGTAGTTTATTGTGCCGTCCCCACGATTGGTATAAGTGGGTTCTGGTATGTGAGCAGTGGTTGAAATAGGCTAGATTCTCAGCATTTGCTCTTGAATTCAGTGTAGTTAGATCAA
Organism: Aquila spilogaster; assembly: GCA_024606505.1. Taxonomy (NCBI): domain Eukaryota; kingdom Metazoa; phylum Chordata; class Aves; order Accipitriformes; family Accipitridae; genus Aquila; species Aquila spilogaster. The sequence continues at coordinate 40,621,728 of JANHGO010000073.1, read as the reverse complement.
GATTTTGCTTGAGTGTTTTTCTCAGCCCTCTCAAAAAACAAAATCAGTGCTGGTGCTAGCTTGCTGAGGCAGGAGAAGCATTTAAATGGGATCTTGCTGTCCCTGGGTCTCCAGCATCACAGTGGTGCAAGCTAAAAGCCTTTCATTGCTTGATATCCTAAGGAGAAATGTGCAAAACAGAATCCACAAAAATGCAGTGATCAGCTGAGAATATTTGTGCATAGAACTGCATGTCTCCAGGGGCTTTACTTTGAACAGTATAGTATAGTATAGTATAGTATGCCTTCAGTTAGTTCAGCTTTTCTGTTCAGTCTTTCTGAGGATACTTGTAATTTACTCTAACCTGGAGTCTCTTCTCCACTGAAAGTATATGAAGTCTGAAGGCTGCACATAGCTTATTAGTAAAACATTTCAAGAATATTACTCTGGCTTTAGGTAGTTTTACTGAGAACTTCCATTAATATGTTTTTATTTGGGTTGGTTTGTTTGTTTTGATGTGTTAGCAAGAGACTACTATTCCATAAAGCGGTAGAGATTTCATTATTGGTTTAACAATAGGAACATATTTTCCCCTTCCACAGAACATCATTCAATAAAAGGAAAACTCCTCTTTGTTTACGTGCATCAACATTTATTCGTTTCTCTATATCGCTATGGAAGAGCAGTAGTGGTTTTAGACAAGTCCATTGGTCAGCTGAAGTTTAACTAAAAACTTGCTACTGACCCACGGTGTCTGTTTAGACAGGTGAGAAACTGAAGATTAAACGAGTTTCCCAAGGCCATTTTGGGAGCAGGTATTACACTGAATTCTCTGTGTTAAAGGTACAGAGCTCAACTAGAGAACTAGACATTTGAAAAGTTGCCCTTAATTCTTCTACTTTCCCATTATCTGCTTTGTTGTAGTTAGTGCCAGGCACTGGATTCACTGAGTCTCTCTAATACAGATAGATGGCCAACACAGAGACAGTTCAGGTCCTGAGTGCTTTGAGAGATACGGTTTGCCGAAAATACAGTTGTTATGGAATAGTATAATTAATTGCATCTACTCCCAGCAGATCAGAGAAAGGAAAATTATTTGAGTTACGGTTTGCTTCCCAGGATCTTCCTTCAGTAAACAGACAGCAAACAGACCAAAGTATTTGGTTTCTGGACCTAAGTTTTTGAACAAAAGCATCAGGATAGCTGTATATGTTGTATGTTTCACCACATGATAAATCTTCCTATGGAATATCCAAATGTATAATCCATTTTTATATAATGTCCATTTAGGTAGGCATGGCTGTGTCTGTCTACTGTACATGCTCCACTCTGCACAGCAACCAATTCTTGTTTGGGAATGACCTTTTATACTGACTGAAGTTCTTTAGTTAATGAGCACTGACCTCGAGGTGAAAGAGCAGAACTGGCTTTAAGCTAAGGGTTTGAGCCGACCCAAACACTTGGCTTTCTGTGCCTGTGTATTTGTAAAAATGAAGAACCCTGCTTTATAATCACAATGGAATTTGTAGTCCGGTTAACTGGAAACCCTACAGTATTTTCAGATCCTTGGACAGCAGCCACTGCAGTTACATAAATGCAAAGTATTATTGGAATAGGTAGCAGGTGTCCTTCCTTCCTTAGGAATTGCCCCTACTTAAAATCTCAGTTCCTGTAACTTCCGAAAAGTACTTCTAAATCTTTTTTTTAATTATTATTATGATTTTTTAAAGCTATGACTCAGTTCCTCTGCCATCTCCTCTCCTAGGTTGAATCCAAGGTTTCTCATTTCTTTTCCCTACATGGCTTCAAACAGTGGGTATGATGTATTCTCGTTTACAGTATGCTAAAGCAGAATATTTCTGCAATGTTTACAGGTACTTCCTTCCCCACAGGAAGAATATAGGATTTCCATCCTCCTCAGAGGCAGTGCTTTGGCTTTATTGGAGCCAAGGAACTCAAGCTGTGTGATCTCTCCCTTCCTGTTTCTTTTGCTTGACGCAACATGGTAGAGTTGTTTGATGTCTAGAGTGAAGGATGCATAAACTCCAGCTTGCTAAATTCATCACATTTCCTTTATTATGTTCTGTACTAGGAAGTTGTGAGAATTACCATTATTTTTTTTCTTTTGCAAGTTAATGGAGGTACAAGAGATATTTGAAATCCTTAGCTTTTTCTCTTTCATGTAAAAAACAAAAAACAAATTAACCTTCCAAAAGACTTTTTATCACTTTATGTTATTTATTTTATTGTTTTTATTTTTAGGTAGTTTGAGATAACTAAACATTTTCAAATACCTTTGCAAATCTTCATCTATATGCCCTTTCCTTGAACTCTTTCACATGTTGAACTTAGGTGGAAATGGCAACAGAAAAATACTCAAATACTCCATTTGGAATTTTATTTCATGTGTTTATTTTCTGCTCAACTTACTACCTTACTTCTGCCACAAGGCAGAAGGAGAATTTTCTAGGAGTTTCTTTCAGCCCTTCTCAGATTCTGAATTGTTCTGTCTCTATCTGCCAGCACTGCTTAGTATTCTGGGCCCTTAGTCATCACTATTTAGTTGTGAACACTGGTGAATTCTGCATTTGACTGATCCTACTGCACCTGTCCAAGTCTGCTTCTTGTTCCACAGATGAATCTATGAAGTCAAACCTGCTTTCTTTGTGATGTTTTTGACATTCTTATGCATGTAACAAGAACACTGTCACATGTTGCTCCCTTTGGTACCGCAGTGCTCACACCTTCAGGGTTAGTACCTCCCAGGGATGCCTCTTTAAATCTAGGTGACACAAAATGAATCTCTGTACATTAGCTTTAGGAATGGGATGCTTCAGATTAGCACTGCTGGTATGAACATTCATGAATTATGACTAGGTGCAGTGTAGAAACAGCCTATATGGCATAACTCGTGGAAGAAGTGTGGGCTTGTTGTACTCCTACAACATGGAATTTGCATGATATAACTTCTTCTATTGCAAGAGTAACGTAATATTCAGCTTGTTTGCTTGACTGACTGCCTTAACAATATCTTACTTTACGGTAAGTTCAGGTCAAGCCTTTAAATAATGTTTTATTATACTTAAGGAGTCTAAATAGTGTTCTGAAACATTTTGTGCAGCATGTTTTCTGATTGTTTTTTCTTATCTCAAGTGTAAAATGGATCGGTTTGACATTTCCAGAAAATGTTTTTAAAGCCAGACAGAAAAATAATAAAGAATATTTGATCCTTTTTCTTGGATGGAGATCTACTGCATGAGCTTGAATACTTATATGGGTGTGATTTTGGTCCAGATTCCTTTGGCCCTAAGGCTGAAATCATTTGGATTGTTCTACTTAAATATTCTAAATGATGTATCCTTTCCTTCAAATGCGAGTGCTTCATGCCTTTTGTTTTTTCATAGATCAGATCTTCTATCCAGGCAAGTTCATGTTCCATCTTGATACTGAAGGAGACATTTTGTGCACATTTTGCCTGCTACTAGTAACACATTAATAGTGATTATAGCTGATTTAAAGATATTAATTAGACTTTTATATCACTGCCTGCAATTCTGTATTACTGTTTGCTATATATTATTGCTAGACAGTTTGTATTGTAAATTGTTTACTTAGCTAACTAATTAATTAATTAACTTCCAATGTTCCGCTGGTTTTTGCATCAGCATTTAAGTGATCTGAAGTGTTCATCTCCCATTCTGGTTGTTTGAGGGGAAAACAGCACTGACATAGCGTAAATGCTCACATTGTCTATGCAGAGTAAAAGATGGAGAATGTAAAGGAAATCCCTATTTTAGGAGGTTTATGATGCCAAAGGAAGATCCGAAAGGCAAACTACAGGATCCTTTTTGGATTTTTTTGGCATATATGGAGGGGAGGGCCCTCAGTGCAGCGTGGTGTAGAAATATCAGTACAATGTGAGAGATATGAATACTTGCAAATCTGTCAGCTTGGTGCTAAGGGCCTGTCTACAAGAAGACCAATACATGCCAGGATGAAGTGTCATCATAACTTAAGTAGAGAGCCGTAGCCATGAAGCTAGCGTAATATCTGTAGGAGAAAATTATTGCCTTCTATGATTCTTCGCCATCATGAACTGGAACATGATTTGGCTCAGTGATATACAACTACCCACCACAATGAGACTGTGCACAGAAGATAATGTCATATAAAGAAGACAAAGCCAGTAGAAACAGCAGGCATGCAGGAGATCCTTATATGTCAGCAAAGGATGTAATCTCTCTTGCATTACAGATAATATATATATATATATATATTTCACATACCCTGTGGCCAGAAAACATTACAGGATAGCCACTATGGGAAAGATTTCCTTACTGCACGAATGGCCACAAAAATCTGCTTTGTGACACTAATTAGAAAATACCTTATAAACCTCGTCAATCCTTAAATTAAAATTGGAGGGATTTTATACTGTTGTTCACATTAATTTCTTACAAAGTGGGTAAGCTCTTGGCAATGTAACTCTCCATCTGTTTCTTACATGCAAATACAGCGGTTTCAAAATCCATGACATGCTGGACCTGCTTTACATTCTGCTCACAAATGCCTGAGTAATGTCATAAAAATGATGTGGAAAAAATAGGTTTCTTTTCATGCACTGTAAGTCAAAGCATTTGGGTAGATTTTGAGGTCAGAAAGGACCACTGCAGTCACGGTGCCAGACCTAAAGGCCATAGTATTTCACGTAGTGATTTCCATATGGAGCATATGAGATAGGAAATATGAGTATGTTTTTAAAGGAAAACCCTTCTCTAGTTTTGAAATGTATCAACACAGTTGCTCTAAAAGAGATCTCTTGAGCACATTTCTATCAAAAGTAGAAACTGAAGAATTGTTGTCTCTTCATGTTAATTTTAATATAAAATGTTGAATTACTTGATAGATGATTTTATTCTATGTAACAAGATGTTGGAAGAGAAAAAACACAGGACAGAGAAAGACTGAAAACTGGAAATCTCTGAGCTTCAGAAGAGATCATGTGTCATAATCTTGAAGTAAGAATGAAGGGTAACTGGAAGTAAAAAGCACCTACTTTGTTGCAGTAAAAATCACTCTGAACTGAAAGAGGTAACAAGGCAGTTGACATATGGTTAAAAATTCAGAAATGCAATCCTTTGTTAAGTAACGTAACTAGGATCCAGCTGTGGGAATATTTTTGCCAAAAGTCCTCAGGAGATTGGCGTCAACAGTATTATGTCAGATTATTTTTGGGCTCATATTTTGGAGGCATAATGCCAAATAATGTAAATTGCTGAGAGATTTTTGGATTACTGGGGGACTGTCAAACCCATAGACTTAGTGTGTTCTGATCAGGTCTGAGGATGGCATTTTCAATGACATGTACAGAGACTAGCTCTGATTACATAAATGTTCATCTTGCCATTCTTTCAGATTGTGGGTGGGAACAACACATTCCTTCTATAGACAGCAGAGCCACCTATGAATGTATGAGGTTCATATTGAGTGATATTGAAACTACATCCACAAAACCATGGAGAGAGCTTGGCTGTGAATGTTGTCTTATTTTATCAGCCACTGTTTGACATTCAGCCATTTCCGGCATAGGATGAGGCATTCAGTTCCTCTAACTGCACAACAAAGTATATTAGAAGGAAAACGGAAGCAGACAGGGAATAATCCACTAATAATAAGAATAATCCACTCATGAGTGTCTTCCAGCTGACGGTTAACCCAACTGAATTTCTCATGGTTTCTTTGGGTGAATCAGCAGAGGAAGTGAGAGAAAATGTACATCAGAAGACATAGTCCAGTGTGACCTTCCCTGAAATTGTCTTCTTTTACTATATATGCCACTTGATTTTGAATGTCTTAGGATTTGAAAGCAGCACAGCAAGCACTATCTGCTGTCCTGTGACAATATTATCAAACGTGACTGGTGATTCCCCAGAAAGAAAATCCAAGACATTCCGGCCTTACAACTTGTAGGTGTGTGGATGTGAAGATTCTTAGAAGTTTTCAGGTTTGTCATGAGTTGGGGCTCATAACAGAAACTCTTAAGTGCACTGGATGTCTAAACCCTTAGTTTCATATCACACTGAGGGTTTTCTTTGTTTTCATGGCTTGTTAAGCTATACTGAATGACAATAGATGCTTGTTTGCAATATATTGTAGATTTCCAGCTTTAGGTTAAAACATGTACAAGACCTTTTTGAAATGTAAACCTACCACTTATGACTGATTTTGCTGAAATTTTATTTGGAAATTATATGTAAATATATTAGTAGATAGTTAGAGCATAGTGTATTTTACACCAAAAGGTTAACGATGCTACAACTACATATTTTCTATGAAATTCAGTGGAGAATATAGCAAAATATAGATGTGTTTCAGAAAAATGGAAAATACCTTTTTTCCCTGGAGGGATGTGCACATTTCTGAGAAAACTTAAAACTTCTAGCTTTTGTGAAATCTTTCCTGACCTATCCAAAATGCCTTTTGGATGAGTGCTCCATTTCTGTTGAGATTTCTTCCTGGTAGATACCATTATTTTCTATCAGCCTGGCCACAGTCCTGTCTACTTTAGCATGACTCTCCTTGTGCTTCATCCGGAAGTTTTAAAGTAAGTTGAACCTAACTCAATCACGTTCTCTTCACAGTCAACCTAAGACAATTTGATACTACCTAAAAAGGACGGAGAGATTGAGCGGAGTAACTTCCTGCCGGGAAACTAACACAATTGTTTGTTACGGCTTTCAGCTCTGGTCATTATTTTCCATCCTTATCCATCTTGGGCAAAAGTAGGGGGTGGCCTATGCTTTGGATATCACTGAATAACAGAACTGTTGAGAGAGAGAGCAAAAGACTCCAGCATGGCAGTGATTATCTTGGCATGCAAAAGTTAGAAGGGATTTTTTGGACTATTTTAGCTAAGCCACAAGATTGGTCAGTGTGGAGGATGACACTCTGAATGAGAAAGCCAGGCAGCTACTTTTCCTCTTTCCTTTTGCTTAGTAAAATGTCACTGTTCTTTTAGGACAGCAATGAATTTTATTAAGCTCTTTACCACTATAACTTTCTGATGAAATTCTACAACCTAAGTATAAGTTGCTTAAATACATGTTCTGCAATTGCACATTGTTTTAAGAAAGAGCAGAGACTTGTTTTCTAACCTCCTCATTTTAAATTTTGTTATGCCTTTTTTGGATTTCCTGGGAAGGTTTTTTTCTTTGCTTGGAGAGCTAGTGTGTCCTGGTCTGGATTTTGAAGTCTAGGTGTCTTTTTTGCTATTAAGGAGGCTTCCCCCTCTTTAGGCTTCCTGGGAATTGTGAGTTACTTACTCACAGATTTATGTCATAACACTTGATATTAATATATATATATATATAGGAAAAAAGAAAAAAAAAGGTATCTTTTCATTCGCTTCACCTATGATGGCTAGTTGCAATATCTTTTTATTGCCCAAAAAACTGCTTGAAGGACATGACAAGATCAGAAATCCCCTTTCTGTCAGGCTTGCCCTAGGAAGAAGCTGTTTATAAGCTAAATTCTACAGAATAATAGAAAATATGAGAATTCTGTCAGAGATCTACCCTTTTCAATGGAACTCACACACTGTCTTTTCTTTGGAAATAAGTGACATTTCCTAATATATTCTCTTTTAGTTGTAAACACACTTGGTATAATTCTTTTCTTGTATAGCTGACCTAACCCTATTACCTATTTATACTCATCTTCCTTCAGTTGTCAGCAAGCTTTTTACAGTACTGTAGGAGGCAAATTGTATCAGATACTAAGGTTTTCCCAAACAATATTGTGCCAAGATTTTTAGATCCCAATTCCCCCATGCTATACGATTCTTAAATGAGAAATATCGGTAGCAGACAGATCTCCATGTGAGACTCAAAACCCACTTCTTATCATAGCAACACACAGGAGGTGGTTCGTGAACTCTCCATGTTCAATATTTGGCTGCTCCCAAGCCGTTGCTGGGCTGGGAAGAACTATAGCTGATTATCAACCTCAAGGGTTTAAGCAAATATGTCTGTAACATCTATTTATGGAAGGAAAAGCTCTTTGCATTCTTATGGCACCAGCTCCTGGGAACAACTACAGATTTAAGAGATCTACACCAACATGGCCTCAGACATCACAGACACAAGATGTTTCTGTGGTTTGTGTTAGGCAAAAATATTAGAACTATGGCTGTCATGTGCTATTGTTACCAGACTTTTAGTGAAGGCTACTGGAGCTGCATAGTGGAAAGAATCAAGGAGACGATCTGAAGGACAGAGAAGTCCTTAATGCTAGGCTGCAGTAGAGGAATAGCTGGTTGTGCTGGTACTTCAACTGTTTTCATAGACAAAGAAATGGAACAAGTCTGACAAAACAGACTTTTTATATAAAAAATGGACCCATCAAATCTACTTCATTAGACTAGATTAACAAAAGAAGTTTGATTATTTTGCAACCACATGTACCTACTGTGTCTGCTAAGATCTACGACTTAATGTCATCTGCAGCTTTACAGAACTGTCACAGGCCAGTAAAGTTTTGGAAGAACAGAGAAGACATCATGAAGTGAGGAAGATTCCAGGAATGGTACAGAGCAACCTCTGGGATAAATTTTCTCCCAGTTTTGCTTCAGTTCATCAGGTATACTTGTCTGTCAGTGGCTATTCTCACATCATCTCCTGTGACCATTTTTCTGATGCTTTCAGGCTACTTGTGACACTTTCACACCAGCTGGCACATATTGTTGTGAAATATCCATATCAGTTTCTGCACAGACCAAATGCTGATGACCTCACAGGAGGATCTGGCTTCGCTCTATTTGTATGAGAATGGAGTTTGGCTCCTTGGTATTCCTTAATGTGAATGAAATTTTAGTTTACACTTCTTTTATTTTCCCTTTGTTTTGCCAGTGATGTAAAATATAAACTTGAATCAGGTCTGTGGTAAGCAATTGAAAGCTAGAAACAAAGACAAAATCATTCTTTTTCTAAATTGTAGTCATATTTTTCTGTCTTACTCTGAAAGCAAATATTAGGGCGCTGCTTTACTTCTAGTTAATTACTTGTCTCTAAGCTTCAGATAAGCACTTCAAATAAATAGTGAAAAATTTAAAAAAGGGAGAAAAAAAAAAAGGAGTAATGGACTGAAGGCACAGGTTTCTAAAAACAGGATTTGTGGCACAACTTTTCCTAAGCATATTCAGTTCTGCTACTACTGCTGGCATAAAAATTGTTAAAATGGGCTTAAGGACATAACCCGTTGTTACTACAGAAATAACAGTAAGCAAGTAGGTAAAGCGTGCAACTTAGGAGAAGGGAAAAAGATAGAGATGTAAGCCATTATTCCTAAATGAAGTAGTCTGTGTTTGAAAACAGAATTTGAATTAAAATACATCCAATAAAAAAAACATACGCTTTGATACTGATAGTCTAAACTATTATTTAGACTCTACTGACAGAAACTAAACGAAACCAGGCAGAAAAAAAATCTTCATTGGCATCTGAGGCTGAAGGTAAGAATAGTCTGCACAATGGGGAAAAACAATAGATACATCTAATCTATGCTGAAGATTTTTGAGCTGTGAAAAAGGTGGACAGCAGTATCACCACTTGCTCTTTTTGGGGTTATGACCATAAACTCCTGGGGGGTTGATATTTGCAGAGGGTTTAACATAAATCTCTCTAAAACAGTCCACAGGAGGGTAGGCCTGAACACATCGGTGTCAGCCTACTTGCAGTTAAGTATTTCCTCCCAGCAGTAATTCCTCTCCAAACAATCATTTGAGGTTTTTCAAATGCAATGTGGACGTGGGTAGGTCTTCTCTTCTGAGCTTTTCAGGACACTCCTTATATCTGTGGCCTGGTGTTTATCATCAGATTCAATAACTGCAAGATAAAATCACACAAAATGCATATTTTTTACATTGACTTGGATCGTGTTTTCTCTCTTAGTTACTTTTGGTTGTCTATTGGTTGCCTGTTTTCCATTATTCATGTTGTAGTGGCAAAAGAAGTGGGAGCAGCTATTGATGTTTTTACATGAAGTAAGAGTCAAGTTACAAGGATAGAGGAGGTAGGAGGGAGGCAATAGTGCTGAAATGCAACGTGCTGAAGAAAGAGAGTGCTTTAATACAGTGATAATAAATTTGTGGTCATTGTTCCTCCTATATATTTCAGAGGCCCTTGATTTAGCAGGATTCTATTTCTGAGACTACCAAATATTCACAATTATAAAAGCAAGGATAAAAGAAAATCACGTGTATAGAGGCAGGGTACAAGCCAAGTAGTTTTTGGTACAGTGTAATTAGGAATGTCTCCCTCTCAACATTTTTTTCAGTGTTTGTCTCTTCTGGAATATCGTGCACCTTCCTCTGAAGTGCTTCTGTTGGTCATGCTGTGATCCTGCCAGACAGATCACTGGTCCTGTCTGCGTTCCTGTAACTGTCTATTTACATGAACCACTATTTTGGGTTTGATTTCAGTTTAAATGATTTGGAACAAAGCTGTATTTTGGTTTGAGGAATGAAGAGTATGAATAAATTAATCTGCTCTGTCTGCTTAACCTAATCTGTTGGACTGCCCCTAACTAGGCAGCTTGGAAAGCAGAGAAATACCCGTGCTGTTACTTACCTTCTGGACAGAAGTCCCTTTAGATTTGTAACTTAATATTAGGCAGACAGATCAATTCATCGAGGGAAGAAGAGGATTCTGGATCCTTTTAGCACACAGTTCATTTTACTACGTGCACACTTTACATCCATCCAGGAAACAATTGTGGAACCTGGAACTGTCCTAAGTAAACCAGGAGATCTGATCATATTAAGTTCTAATACTTAAATTTTCCACTGTAACTTAATTCCCCTTCTACTTGCCAGAAGTTTCAATTATTGGTCGATTGTGTTCATGTATTTATTCTTCAGTGCTATTGACTGTATTAAAGAGTAATTTGAAAATATGTAAGTGTGAAAGAGCAGAGGATTAAAAACCAAGGTATTATTTGTTCAGAAATTGCATGTTGTGTCCAGGGATTTCAAGTCATTTTACAGCTATTACTGAGTTCTGCATGACAATAAATTGATAGGGTGGGTAATAATTCTTCTAAAGAACTGCTGCAGTGGTCAGCTGCAGTGTGAAAATAAATGGCTCTTTATGCTGCAGTAGAGACAGATGAATAAACTAAGTTTTTATATGTGCAGCATAATTTTTAAAGTTTCTCTGCCTGGCAGCCAGTGTGAGGTCAAAATCAGGTTTCCCTTTGCTAATGCTTGGTCAAAGAAGTGCAAGGAGTTAACTTAGCTCAAAGAAGTCTGGGTAAATCTGTAGGAAGGAAGTCTGCAGACAGGAAGGAGGGGTGTGGATGGGAAAGGCTTGCCCCGTGCTGCGCTGCATTGAATGCAGTCTCGAATCACAGTTTGTGGATAAGAAAGAATTTATAAATTAATGTCCAGTCTTGAGAATTAAACTCTCTATCAAGCAACCTTAAAGTCTGGCAGCTGTATTGGAGTTGATAAGGAGGGGACCAGATGAATGGTTCCCATGGAACGATCTCGTCCCTGACTGGCACTGGAGTGTGTTACAGAGCATGAATCAGAAGCTAATTCTGTCAGCTAGCAATGGGGCCTGAGAGGCACTGGCCTATGCCTTAACTGAGCAGTATGCTCTGTTGAGTTATGGGAATTGCAGAGCCCCGTTTTCTTTTTCTCCCTTCAGCCAATTTTTCCCACACTGCCTCCTGTCCTTTTCATTCCAAAGCATGCAATGCATAAATACATATGTGCATTAGCTCATGTGTATAGTATATCAAAGTGCATTTTAAAATGACTTAGCATAACAGCGCTATCATACAAAGTAGGAGCAGCCCAACACCGCATAACATATTGACTGTGTTTTTGACAGTCAAGCTCCAAGCATAACAAAATCATATGTCTTGTTTTACGGGTGGGCAAATCTTAAAGATCTCAGCTTGCAAAAGGGGTGAGTTGAAAGTGAATCCCCTTCCCATTCCCCTTAATTTTTCAGTTCACCCAGGTTTGGTGTCATTATGCAGTCTCGCCTTTTATCGTGTGTGACTACAAAGTAAACATCAGTGTGGTGACAGTGAGTAAAAATGCTGTAGGAGAAATCAGTTGGTTTACTTTAACCTCACAGAAACTAAACTGTATGAAATTGAAAATGTTCAATTTACTCTGCTTGAAGCCAAATGCCAGCAACAGGTTAAAACATCTGTTTGCATTTACAACATGATTGACTTTGCCAATGATAAAATGGATTTTAATATGATAATTTGAATGCCCAAAGAGGTGATATTAAATAGTTAGCTATTTTTGCCCCGGGTCACTAATCATTTTAGTCCTAATCTGAAGCTCCCTGAAGTCAAAGGGTATCAACTTGCTGTCAGACTCTGGGTGAGGTATGTATCTTCCTTGGGGCTGTATAAATGTGCTTGAACACACTGTGATGACACAGCAGTTCTGCTGGGTAAGGATGCACACTGAACTGAATTTCTGGGGAGGTTTTAACACTATTGTCTTACTCTTTTTTTAAATGAACCAAATAGACAAAGCAAAAACCATGATATATTATCTTATTTCAGATGAAATTGTAGATTGGGGAAAACGTAATTGAAATTTAATTTTAGTGAGTTCAAAGCTGGGTGAGGCTCAGTAATACATTTCAAAATATCAGTGAACTTGTTTGAAATCAAATCTGTACTCAGACGTCAGTGGCTTCTGTTGTACAAAATTTATTGTAACGCTGCTACAAATAATTATTAACTTAAATTCTCTAAATGTGCAAGGACTTAATAAAAGAGTTGCTACCTAAATAGGTTCTGCTTTTAAACATTCCTGAGTGCTCTGTAGCTGCAGTTACAACTTCAGATCATTGTGTAATCATCTTTCATTTCAGAACACTTTGGCACAGAGATCATATCTGTGTTTTCACCTGTTACAAAGAAGAGATAGAGTTTTACGTTCTTTCTCAAATCTCTAGATGTAGTCCTTGGTCTGTGCCCTCCACCTACTTTACTTTTGCTAGTCACAGGGCTACTCAAGAAGTTTCTGACTGCTCATGAAGTATTCTGTGATACGTGCATGGTCTTTGATGTAGGACTGTTTTGTAGCCCGTCTCTCAATAGCAACTGCTATTTTGGGTCTCTTTCTTCTACCTAGCTACAGATTTTCTATGAAATGTCTTCCACAGCCCTGCATTAAATGACATTGAAACTGAGCAAAATCTTCAAAACTTACTGGGAGGACAGAAAGCTGTTGTCAATTATCTAAACCTACCTTTCCTTTAGAAACCAGGCAGAAAATCCCATTGTAAAGGCCTTCCCTAAAATCAGCTTGCTTCAACTTGTTCTCTTCTGCCTGAAAGATGAATGGATTTTATCACATCTTGTGCCTAATTTTGAAGGCATTTTGGATTAACAGTGAATCATCATGCTATAATGGAAATGTATGGCTTAATGTTATGTTCTCGAGTCAGGTTTTTGGACAGCAGTATCTTGTACAGATACTGTTCTGTAATGGGAATCTAATTGCTGCCTCAGTAGTAATAATAAATCTTCAGCCCATGATGAGCGTGCCAAGATCTTTTCGTGGAAGGAGAGCTTTTCATACACTTCAAGTAGGCAGTTTTGAATGCAATCATTTCTCTTCACTCAAGATTTTGCCTGATTGCCAATTATTTGCAGTTAGCAGTGCTCTATTAGCAGAAACCACTTGGAGGTAAGTACCTTTTGGAGATGACTTCAGTGACAAACAATTGGATAATATCTGTTGCCTTCAGAAGAGACAGTGTGGTTCATTCATCTTAGTTTTCATCTTTCCACTTTGCGTGCTCTGTGATCTGGAAGTCATTTCCCAACTTTCTTTCCTTTGATCAGCCCTCCCTATTTACACTTATGTAAGGTTTAATTTGCTGGACTACTGGGCTACTTTGCTGGCATATGTCAGCTCAGTGTCTTCCTCTGCAGCACCCTGATTTTGGATGCCTCTCAGATACCACTGGAACAGAAACAGTGAAAAACAGGAGTTCCTGCATGTATATCCTTGGCTAAAACAGGCCCTTCAGCAGTCTTGTGAGTGAGCCAAAATTCCCTCAAGGTTGCTTTCAGAGTTTGTATTACTGTTTGTGTACCTATAGATGCATCAGTTCTAGAAGTAAAAAAACTGAGTAGTCCAAATGTAGGCCTAACTTCTGTTCATCCTCTCAATTCTAGCATTGAAATTATAATTGTTTCCATTAGTCTCATTTGCTGGACAGGTTTGTAACAGAGGATTAGAAACAAACACACATATGCACCCCCATACCCTAGCTCGCCCTACCAAAACCATCTGTAAATGTATTTTCCCAAAGGCTAAAGAGTTGCTGGAGTGAGGATGTGTGTGATGCTACAGTCTCAGCGAAGGATTGAAAGAAAAGATATGGCACATATTTTTTTTTGTTTTTATTTGACAGTGGTTTGTCCGTGGAGAACGTGGGGTTAATGAATGCTCCAAGTTTAGAGCAGCAGCCTGTATTTGTTGTTTAAAGATGGCAGATCTGAAGACCTGGGGGTACAGTGGGCACTATTCTGATCTATTGTAATGTACAGACTGAATTTCTGATGACTTAGGGCAGAGTTGTAACTTTGACAAGAGCTGAAATATCTTCTTGAGAAACACATCTAATGTAAAGACTTGGAGAGTCTCTAAGCAGGTTGTTACTCTGTAGTAAATACTATGCTTTATTTTTCCATTCTTTTCATCTTCCTCTGCCAAGGTAAAGTTATATAGTTGATGTTGTTAACTAACAGTTTTGATATTATTTGCTATAAATACAATATTTTATAGAATTAACTTCTTTCCACTTTTTGTGATTATTCACCAGCATAATTCATAGGAATGTGAATTTCATGCATAAATATTTCCTGAATAGTTTGAACAATTTAATTTGCATGAGTAATTTGCAAACTCTATGCATTTTGGTTTTCAAGGCACCATCTCAATAGGCTCAAGCCCTTTATTTTATTGATTCTTTCTCAATAATATTCAAATACCACAAAATGAAATAAAAATTAATAACAATTACTTTGAAAAAGAAAAGGAGTTTTAATGTGAGTAGGTGGTTTGAGGATGACTAACTGTGAGGTCATATAAGTACAAATATATAAAAGGCTGCCTATAAAACAAGATAATGTAAAGCCAAATGAAATCAAGGCAAGTGACTCCACAGACCTCAGATAATTCAATCAGTGAAGATACGTAAGAATGAATAATGAGATACAAACAACATCTAGTACATTCACTGTCCTTAAAGATTAATGTGTTTGTATATAGAATCATAGAATGACTTGCGTTGGAAGAGACCTTAAAGTCTACTCAGCTCCAACCCCAGCTGTGGGCAGGACTGCCCCCCAACCAGCTCAGGCTGCCCAGGGCCCATCCTACCTGGCCTGCAGCGCCTCCAGGGATGGGGCACGACAGCTTCTCTGGGCAGCTGTGCCAGTGCTTCACCACCCTCTGAGTAAAGAATTTCTTCCAAACATCTATCTTAAATCTCCCCTCTTTTAGATTAAAGCCATTCCCCCTTGTCTTACCACTATCCGTCTGTGTTAAATGTTGGTCCCCCTCCTGTTTATAAGCTCCCTTTGGGAACTAGAAGGCTGCAATGAGGTCTCCCTGGAGCATTCTCTTCTCCAGGCTGAATAAGCCCAATTCCCTCAGCTTTTCTTCATAGGAGAGGTGCTCCAGCCCTATGATCATCTTCATGGCCCTCCTCTGGACTCACTCCTACAGCTTCGTATCCTTCCTATGATTGGAACACCAGCTCTGGATGCATTACTCCAGATGTGGCCTCACAAGGGCAGAGCAAAGGGAGACAATCCCCTCCTTTTCCCTGCTGGCCATCCCTCTGTTGATGCAGCCCAGGATACTGTTGGCTTTCTGGACTGCAAGCGCACACTGCTGGCTCATGCCCAGCTTTTTGTCCACCGGAACCCCCCAAGTCCTTTTCTGCAAGGCTGCTCTCAATGAGTACTTCTCCCAATCTGTACTCATATCTGGGATTGCCTCAAATCCAGTGCAACACCCTGCACTTGGCCTTGTTAAACCTCATTAGGTTTTCATGTGCCCACTTTTCAACCTTGTCCGGGACGCTCTGGATGGTATCCCTTCCTTATCTGTGGGACTACTTTTCTACCCAGTATCTCTGGCAGTTTTGTATGTGTGGAACCATCACTGCAGGCCGTCTTTCAGCCCCTTCACACAGATAAGCTTTTTTCTAGCTGCAAGATGCTAGTGAGGCTGGAATCAGTGCCAAGCACTTTTTCCGTGTGAATATGAACCGATTTTTTTATGGGAGCAGAGCTGGGGAAGCCCTGTACAATCTCCGTAGCAAAAACCACGGAAATCAAATTTTGATCAGACTAAAACTTTAAAAGGGAATGATCTGGACACAAATTGCTCTCATTTTCCTTCCCCTCCCCCTTTTTTAACATGAAACTTCTTTATTCCCCACATACTTTCAGAGGGAAATATCTCAGTAAGCAATTACAGGATTTTCTCCAGCATACAGGGATCTTGTAGTGTGATGTTTTTCATCTGGCATGTCTTTGTTACTTTCATCGTGGGCTGTTCTACTGAATAGAAGGCAGACATTACTCAGAATGAGAACGGAGACTGTCTGTTTTTGAGTACTGAAGCTTTATTTGAAATGCATGCTTTGCCAGTGAAGTTTGTGTGTGCCTCTTTTATGCTGCAACTCCAAGCCCTTCAGATGTGTGTTACAAGGCTGTAATATCGCACAGATCCTTTGCCTTCCAACAGGCACTACCATTACCTTTTTTACTAACTACACCCTGAACAAATGAAACAGAGAGAAGAGGGAGGCGCTCACAACTGAAACAACTTACCTGCTCCTCTTACAGTGCAAAAATTTCATGTTTCTGCCAAATGTTTGGCAGAAAACAAGAGGTGCACACTTTTTTTCCCCTTAAGTGATTCTTCATGTTCCAATGGAAAGATATAAGTGGAAAAGCTTTAACTAAATAAACCTTGAAACACTTCCATAGAAATTCCACACCTCTTGACCTGGAGAGGGGTTGGCCTTAGCAGCATGCCTGTGTTTGCAAAGGCACCGCTAAGGAACACGGAGGTAAACTGTCACCAGGGTGCAGCCACATCTGGTGTCTTATTTTCTGTACTGAATGGAATGAAGATGCGCCATTCAGAAGATATCTGTGCTTGTAAAGAGAAAGGATGTGTTAGAGTAAGAAACTGATCTTCGGTACTGATTTCAGTGTTTGCCAGACTGGCTATGTGAAATAGCCTGGAAGTGCAGAGGTATCATGTGCACAGAATAATTAATGAGATTCAAAGAGAAATAAAGCTACACAAATAGCTTTTGGAAAGAAAAAAACAAAACAGAACAAAAAAATACACAGTAGCTTTTAGTCTGATTTTCAGCCGTGCTGAGAACATGCTGAACCATTCAACAGCATAACGGTAATAAAAATGCACATAGACCCATTTTTGTTTCTTTCTATTGACAGAGTGGCAAAAAAGAGATTTTCTATGTATGCATGACTTTGTTTGTTACTACAGCAGTAAGAACCTGGGCTGGACTCTTCACTCTAGAAGTAAAACTCCAAACTATCTTATTCAAATATTCACTTTCACCAAGCAGTAACGTATTACTTGAGCAAAGCTCAGAGTTGTTAGAACAAAACTGAACATGGCTGTTTGGTGTGATATACAGTGCCAAGATGGCCAAAGTTAAAAAAGAAATTCTATGGGTATAGATGTTATCGATCTTGCCTCTCTTTCTCTTCTTTTTTTCATTCAAATGATGATGTGATACAATTTTAAACCAGACCACAATTACAGCTACTACTGGAACTTGTTTATATTGAACTTGTGGACGCTGATCTTCACTTTTGTTTCTCAGGAAACAATTCCTCTGCATTCAACAGTTGTGTGCAGCTAAAATAAATGTAACTCCTGAGAAGGTGTCTACAGCAAAGTCAAAAAAAATGGCACTTGTCACTTAGCATCAAGCCAAACACGTGAAGGGAAAGCTCTCATTGTCTCAAGATGGGATACAACACATATGCAGGGGGATATGAGCTTCTCTATCTGCCACACACCTGTGCTTCACAGTTGATCTAATGAAACGACATGTTTGCAACAGTACTGGGGATGAGAAACGTTATGGTGGTGGGCACATTGGTTTCTGTGACTGTTCAGTGCTTTGACTCTTTTCTGAGGGCGTCAAAGCAATGGATGAGGCTTGTGTGTATTTTTTTTTTCATGTACCACCAGGCTTACTTAGGTCACTGAATGATGTCATATTTCTAGTGAATTAGTTGGTAATTGCCATCATAGACTTCATTCTGATCGGAATTTCTTTGAAACTGACCAAAACACGCTCACACACTCACTCACTCAAAAGAAAAAAACCACCAGCCCCTCAGCCGCTTCCTGTCTTTGGCCTATTCATGCACTGTCAAATCCTGAAATCTTTTAAGATGCTTCTATGGGTTTGTTGACATAACAGTGTATGAATTTTGGGATATTTTATTCTAAACTCAGAAACTTGTATCAATTACAGCATTGGAGGAGGTGGTTGTTGTGTCATTTATGCATCTACGCTGTCCATTCCCTTTTTAGGATACTGGGGTTCAGTCAGCATTTTGGCCTGTTCCAGATGTCAGATGAGTGACGCAGAGGTGAAGTGACTTATTTTGCTCATGTGCATGTGATGAACCTAATCTTTTTCATAAAATACTCTGAGACCTTCCACAAAATAATGTTGTCAAGGACATAGGTTTTAAAGCTGCCTAAGATAACACTTAAGACTGAATTCACTGGGAAGAGGATGTATCTAATTCTTGTAGAGGCTGACGAAGCAGGCAATGTCCTATAAAATCACAAGTTACAGAACTTGGATTTAGCTCCGGCTGTAGTGAATCACGGTTTAAGGTTCCTGGCTCAGTCTGTGGTGTTAGCCATGATGATAGACATCATGCTGTTTAATAATACTACGCTGAGCTTGCTTTTGCCTGGCAAAATACAGTGCCTTGCAGACAGTTTCATGTACTCACCTTACTACGAAGGAGACAGATAAAGGTTAAGAATTTTAAAAATTATATTTGACAACATCAGTCCATTAGAGATGAAATGTAATGCTAATAATAACCCTATATTCATGTGTGTGCTGAGATGCAAGGAAGTATTTTGTATGGTAAGTTGGAGAATATGAAGGACTAGCAGGAAGTAATGTTTGTAGGATGCAAACGGGTGTGGGTTGCTATCAAGTTTTACTGCAGTTCAGTAAGAATGACCACATTACTCCCAAGTGGCAGACTTGTGTATGTAGAATAGATTTTCCTGTTTCAAGCAGCAGTGAAAATGCTACACCTTCTCATATGTGTCAGGTAATTTATCCCTGTCTGTACTGTGTTGTCGTTGGGAGCTTTTCTGAATAACTTCTCCCTTTGCTTTTCATGTAGTACGGAAACATTATTACTGGCGTGAGTATAGTTAGTGCAGCAGGAATTCAATTTATTTTAGGGTTTCTTTTGACATTTATGCACTGGCTATTCTCATCTCATATATAGTTTGAATACAGCCCCATTTATAGTAAAAACAATGAGGATAGATATCTCCAAACTTCATATTTTTAACTTCCATGACGTCATTTTTAGAATTGACTTGTGAGTGTCTTCATTTGAAGAGCTTCAGAAGTCTATTGAATGAATGAATGACTTTTTTTTTGTGAAGCCAACTTCATGTGAAGTCTACACATCCCTTTCCCCAGTGAAGACATTGTAATTGGGGCTGTACTGTCTACACTGTGCAATTTAGCATGAACACAGCCCGCAAAGTGCTACAAATCAGTCCATCTCCAGATTTTAGTATTTCTTCCTCCTGCTCAGCTACCCTTTTGCCAGAAAACCATCTGTCTTCAGCCTGCTCAGTGACCCAGGACCCTTCCCTGCAGAGAAAGCTTTGGAAAACCAAGTCTGTTATTTTCCAACGCCGGTTTTCTTCTCTGCTAATGGAACACAGAATAACAGCGTGCTGGATTTTATAAACTTGATTTTGGCTGTTGGAAAACTTTCATTTTGATTTGGCTGAAACCTTCCCTTTCTTGAAGTAACAAACATGAGATTTGTCCTGGGATGTCTCTCTCCCATCTCAGTTGGAGTATCTTGGGTCCAGTGTTACTCACCAGTGTAGGAGAGAGGAAAGCTACATACTGCAGTTCTCTTTCCATTACAGACTTGAAGGGCGTGATTTGTTCCTTCCTTCTTTCTTGGAAACGAAAATGCTCATCTCTGCTTTTCACTGAGGGAAAGTGTCTTATAGTAAATACTTCAGAGCTATTTCAGTGTAAGTTTTCAAACTTGGATAGGCTAAACTTTCTTCAGATTTCTCACTCATACTTGACATCACTTTGGCAATAAAAACACTTTGGCCAGACTGTGAGAGTCTACAGAGAATTCCTGCTAGAATATTATGCTGCTCTGCTCTCAAGCTTCTGATTCTTCCCAGTAAGGTGCACATAAGAAAAAAACATATTCCAGTTTCTTTATAGCTAGTTGTTTTAAATTTCCTTGTACTTTAAAAATAGTGGGATGGGCATTTACCTCACGTCTTCTTTATTTAGCTTAGGTCTTCTACACTTCCTGGCACTGCAGTAAAATTTAAAGATGGGTGTGGGGGAAAAGGAGAAAGAAAGATTAGAAATAGAAAGATTGTTAAAACATCTCTGTGTTGATCAAATATTGTAGTTATTGAAGCCCTAATTTCCTTAATCTGGCATGTCGTGCTTTCACCAAATAATCTTAAGTTTTGGGAAAAGCTTTACACCTGAAGTGTTAACGTACAGAAAAGGAATGAAAATAAGTTTGTGAATGCTTAACTGAGGGATTTTGAAGCTTAGATTTCTGAGATCTGTAAGGTCAGGAGCATCAACACAGTTTAATATACTGCATTTCTGTAAGGTTGATGATGTATAGACTTAAAACTCCTTACCTCTCCAAAACATTTCTACCATTATATCCCCAGTCAACAACTCTTTTCCAGATATTTATGGGCAATAGTTTTGAAAACAATCCAGAAGGTTGTAGACTTGGCTATTTTGGACAAGAGAAAGGAGAATTCCAATAGCTGATGACCCATACATAAAGCATTCTATCAATAATCCGCTTTCATTTATTTAAATATAGATCAGAGCTCAGTATCACATAAATCATGGTCTCTAACATTGACAGTTTTTTAAGCCCTGAAGTAAACTTATCTACAGACTTTCTCAGAATATTAGAAAAATGAACATTCTTTGCAAACTGATGGTTTTACCTATAATTTTACAGCCATACCATCTTGGATAGTATCTAAAAGGCCTGAAAGCTTAATAGCGATGGATCTGAATGATGTAGTTGTCGTGATTTTTGAAAGCAGAAACATTTTGCAAGAGTACAAATGAAGTAATCTGTCCTTTTTATCCTTTTCCATGATTTAATGCAACTTTGAGTCTACTTCAGTAGAATATATTTTATCGGTTTGGTAAGCTGAAAGAATTTATTCTCTTGGGGAAAAATAGATTTTCTGGCACCCCTTTCAAGAAGACTGTAGATAGTGTGCCAGCCAAGAACTAGCATAGTGATGATCCCTGCCTGTCTCAAGTGAATTTTTTCTCAGGCTGAGTTTCTAAGGCAGTTAGCTACTTGATCTTTACCATGATTTTCAAATCTGCCTGTACACTACTGGAGATCAAGAGGAGCTAGTTGCCCAACTTTGGATGTTTGTAAGAGCCTTTGCTGATTCTTTCAGATGCTCTGGACACATTTAGAAATCTAGTCATTTATTGTTAGGAACTGATGAGAAGTTTGTGCATCTATTCCAAAACTGTTGATCAGTGCTGCAAAGTAGGCACCATGATTTATCCAGGAGACTGCTCCATTTCCATTGGGGGCTAAGTGATGCTTAAACAAATAGTCTGTCAATTTGTTAAGCATGAGGGATCCATAAAAATGAAGGTTATTATTGAAGCAGGAACTTTCCCACAGGGAAAACAAAACAGAATTGAGTTTTATCCATAAAAATATTGCACGTGAACCACTAGTTTCCTCCTTACCTCTGCTAGCTTGCTTTGTATAAGCCAGCATTTGACTTCTCTTTTATGAGGATTTAAAGGAGTAGCACAGACATGTCAATCCTTGCATCTACAGAAGAATTATATGAGCTAAACACATATTCTGCCATTGGCACATTACTGTTATCCTGCCCAAACCCTTCCCTGTGCTTGGCTTCCGCAGCAATGAGCATGGGTGGAGGAAGGAAGGAACAGCTGGGAGGTGATTATGGTTTCCTGATGCCCTGCCCCACCCATGGCACAGGTTAGATCAGTTCTGAGTCGCAGGCAGCTGGTAGAAATCCCTGGGGAGACTGTCCATTCAGCCTCTGCATCGACTCCACCCAGTACCTGGCATGCATTCTTGGCAGCAGGTTTTACCAACTCAGTGCTCCCTCCTGGGGCACTTTCCCTCTGTGGGATGTTGTTCAGAAGAGGGGCAGAACTCCATTCTGTTCTTCAGTGATAGAACAAGGCTGGTCTTTAATAGGACTTGTGTACATATAGTTTTGTCTGAAAGCGTGGGGGGCCTCAAATGATTTATTGTAGTTATTTGAAGGGTGTACTCCTGGAGCTATTGCCAGTAAAAAGATTGAGCTCCAAGGAGAGCGGAGAACTATTCATTGAGTGGGAAAAGTGCTGGCAGAAGCAGAAAGAAATTGTTAAAGAATGCTTTCTACCTCCCTGTACTGTTGGAAATTTCACCTTTCCCAATAGGTAAACTTGGGCATCGAGTGGTGGATCCAGTTTGTGTTGTTACAAATATTCTTTGTATTACCTGTCAATAATACAAGCTGCTGCGATGGTGTCAGCTGGTAACAAGGCCCAGTTCATAACCCACCTTTTAAGAGGCTGTAATGCCCCTTTGGCAAAAGGGTAAGATGATTTTCATGGGCTAATATCTTACATCCTAGCAGAAAACAAAATGGCTTGTGAATCAAAGGGCAACCACGGCTGAATTCAGGACTGCAAGATCTATTGTCTGATGTCTTGGTAAAGAGTGAGCCACAAACAACAGTTAGCTGACACCTCTGGAAAGTAACAGTAATAATAAACATCTGGATGACATACTCATGGTTGCCAGTAAATAATTCCTGGCTCCTAAGCAATTGTTGTTAAAGAAGCAGCTTGAGACATGGAGAAACTAAAAAGTAATTGCCTAATGGAATAATTTCCTGAGAAATCAGGACTGCTTATGTGTCAGCATGAATAGCGATGTAGGAGAGAAAGGGAAATAGGCCCTGATCAGGTTGTAGCATTCAGGAAAAGGAGTCAGCCACAGAGGGAGGGTGGGTTATGGAGACGAGCAAGCAAATGGGAGCTCATTTGTCCCTGAGAACACCAGCGACAAATGCAGCTCTTGGTTCCTAAAAGGGACCAGCAACAAAATCTCTGGAGTGGTCTTGGGCAACCAGAAGAAAAAATGTTTATATTCAATTCGGTTTTCATTCAAATTTGGGTTCAGTAGAAATCTTCCAGGAACTACAAAGAGCCTTGGATCTGACCTGCAAAAGTTGTGAGTTTATATCTCAGCCTGCAAACATGAGTCCACATGCCTGAAGGAGCACTTCTCACCTTGATTTGTTTAATTTACTTGTTTACAGCCATCTGTTTCTCATACAGAGGTTTCAGTTGGTGAACGTCCCAGCTATCAGTTTGCTGCAGATGTCACTCACTTTCTGTGTCTGTCTTGACTATAGGTGTATCAGGAGTATGCCAGAAGTACAGTTGTCATGTCTTTAAGGCACCATGGCCCAGTTTTGTCCTTTCCTTTCTCCTTTCAATCACATTTCAGTCAATCAGTTCATTTGTGTAGATTAAATCAGTCTTGATTTCTCTCATACACACACACATTAGTTTTGAACATTATAACTTAATTACCTAGGTATTTATAATGCAGCTGTGGCTGATGGGCAGTGTGGCTGTGCAAGCTGATGGTGCTGCTTCCCTCCAGGTAAACCCTGTTGACAGACAAAAGGTTACTGCTTGTAGCGGCAAGTTCGTTGTTCTGGTGCGCATAGCACTATGGATACATCATCAGATTAGTCAAATGTCTGTGAAAAGGGTTCTGTTCCAGTTTCTCCTTCCCTGCCTTTGATATTTCAGTGGTTGCACAAGGTTTGACCGTGTTAGCATTACGCAGTCTTCCTTCATAGAGAACTCATTGTCTACATCCTTCCCCAGCAAAGCACTAAGGTATGGGGTTTAAGTACATGCGTGGGATGCGTTTCCCATTAAAGTAATTAACCAAAACATGTTTACTGCTTTTTATCTACAGTGTCAATAAATTGATAACAGCTTTTATGGAAAAGGAAAAGCTACTATATAAAGCACTTGGTGTTTGAGGTAGCAATTTAAAGTTGGAGGGCCAATCGTTAGCTAGTGCGGATCGTTACAGCCATAGAGATTTCCAGTAAGGGATCCTAGATGAATACCTACCCAAGAATGCATTAAACATCATGGAAGAATAAAATGGCTTGATTGCACTGTGTGTGCTTTCTGCACTCCCAGAAGAAATGCCAAAGAGAGATAGCAAGCTGTCTTCATTATTACAAGAAGCAGTTATGTTCATACAGTGCTCTGCCTAACCTCAGTTAACTTCAGTGACACATTCTGACTTTTTCCACATATAGTTTTGCTTCATTTTCATATTTTTTTTTCAATTTATATGTTGCAGTGTTTAATACAAAATGGTATTGAGGCTGAATATTCATATGTCATTCAATATTCTTTGTCTGTGCCATACTCTAAATCTAAGCAACATTTCTTTTAGTATTTAATGTTTCCAAGATAATTTCTTGGAGGAAATCTCCATACAGAATGAAGTTTTACTTGTTCCGAGTCAAGAGCACAAAACACATTTTGGAGCCCTGGAATTTCGCATGGGACAGAGATGCTGTTTTCCAACCAAATCTTAGGAACCAAATTTTAGGAACACCTTCTGACTGCCCAAAGATGAGTTGGTTCATGATCACTTCTGAAGTTTATTCAAGGGCAAAAAAGGTGTGTACAGTGAAATCTCATTTTGCTTTTTTCCCAGAAGACCAAAGTAGAAGCCAGTAAAGAGTCTGATAATGTCTCACCTACCATAACTTCTAATCCAAGATGCTTCACATTTCTTGCCAGCTTCTTGCTGGGAGGGTGGGAGGAGAAGAAGGTAAGGATTAAAAATAAAATAATTTTCAAAGAGAAAAAGAGAAGATATAAAGTTGAATTTTGTTCTTACCAATTGTGATTCGATGTGAAGTGGAACAGAAATATGCATCTTTATTATCTATATGAGTCATGTATTCCTAATCTTAGGACAAACTGTGCCTGTTATGGCATATTAATAGCACTGCATAATGATTATTTCCTCGTAGCTTTGGGAATCTTTCCATTTCATTACGTTTTGGGGAATTTGTGCATATAGATACATATCACTATCACTCCATTAACTGAGGACACATTAATGAACTCATCTTTGCAGTACCTTTCTTGAGTAGTAATATGTTATTTCCACTTCATGGATGAAAAGCAAGAGACAAAGGGATTTTAATGGCCTCAGCCGCAGCCTATAAGCATTAGAGAGAGTATTTTCCTTGATTTCGGTGATCATGTATCATGTCTTTAATGACTTGCCCAAGGGAGCTGCCATGATTATTAGGTCAAACTGATTATAATAGTCTCTGATTTATTTATTTTTTTTCCCAGTACCTATACCCCAGAACTTACCTTTTTATGTACAACACAAGGTACATTTTAAACTCACAAGTTGTCTCTTATTACATTTATTGTCAACAGTAGAGAAGAACTGTAGCTTAAGTTGTTCTCTTTCAGTCTTCAGTGATCATCACATACTGTCTGAGAGAACTGCTGAAAAACTTCAAAAATAACTAGTTTTTTATGTTTTTTTCTCAAAGCTATAGATGTCTTAGGACAACTCATGGTTTAGTTGAAAATCAGTTCTGTTCTGTATTTTTCTTTTGCGTATTGTAAAAGTCAATACTTGATCAAGGCATTTATGTGAACATAAATACTATTTTTCCAGCACTGGAAAGTTAAATGACTTTATGTAATATGCTGCTGGTGCAGCTTACATTGAAGTCCACAACAGAGACTAAAATACGGTTCCTTGTTGGGAGCTTGAAATTTATTAGTTTTTCTGTATATTACTGAGCTTTGTTGTATTTAGATCATTGTTGGGAAAGAATCATAATGTGAATGTCAAGTGATGTACAGGAGAGCTGCCCACAAGTAATAATAGAATGTATACACCACAGAGTGAAAGTATTTCACCTAATAAAGAGGAGTTTTAACTGGTACTAATGGGGTAAAGCTGAACAAGAATGTATATTTAGACTGTGCATCAGGAAAAATGTTCCTAGTGGTAAAAGCTTTCGGTATGTTCTCTTGAAGAGAGCAGTAGTAGCAGTATGCATGAATTATTTCAAACTAATTAGTAGGAAAAAAAAAAACTAATGAAAATATTCAAGATGATATTGTTAGGTGCTAAATGTTTTGGTGGTGGTGAATGGTTGGTTTGATTGTTGAGCTCATCAGTATTCTTTTTCCTTCTCTGAGTCCTCTGATTCATGTTATATCATTGAACGTACCTGAAGAATTGAAGCCTGATTGGAATCAGTAACAACGTTTTCACACAGTCTTCATCAGGCTTGATAAGCTTGACAAAATAGTTCTTTATTTGTTCCAGTGTATTGTATCTACAGTGTTTATTGAGGTGACATGTTCCTGTGTAACTTTTTGCATGACAGTCAATCTTCTGATTGTACTTATTCATAAAAAAGAACAAATTCTTCTGTTGCAGTTGACCTTGTAGCAAGCGTTTAATATTAAGGACTTGACCAAAGAGAAAGCACTGTATACTTCTAGTTGTTAGGAAACGTGGTCAGAGATCACCTTTAAAATGCTGAATTCACAGCATCTAAGCAATACAGTTTAGAAGAGCAATGTAACTGATTAAGAGTGGGCTGGAATTAACTAGTAGTGACTAAGTAGTGCTGTCTGCATTGACCGGTTTTATTCTTTCATATTATAGATGCCTGAGGAATGGTGTAAATGTGTATCTAACTGTGACTAATGATCACTGTCTCTATGAGGTGAAAATAAATGGTATACAGCTTTTGTAAAGTTGTGTTGTGAATGTCTGGCAAAGTCTGTGAAGGAAATTCTTTCAGTGAAAAAAAAAAAGCCACCAAGAAAAGAAATGCTAAAGATCTCTTCATTACGAATTTAATTTAGTGACTTTCTTTTAAGGGAAGCATCTCACATTTATTTCTCTTTCACCATGCAATTCTATGTGGAAGTTAGGGACCAGTTGTTCCAGGTGGAGCTAAGAGATGGCACAATGCACAGGGTACTGGGGCCATTGGTTCCTGTCAGATTGCTGGTTCAAGAGACAACGGTCTTCTGTTGCTCAAGCAAGCTCATGTGAGAGCAGGTTTAATATTAGCTAGCATGCCTTGAAATGAATATGCTGAGTCTGCAACTTGCCTGTGAGTGAGTTTCTACAGATCCATTAGGTTTGCCAGGGACAGAGAACGGATTGCTACAATTAAGAAATGGAGAAGGAAAAGAAGTTTTTATTTTTTTATTTACTATATGGATACATAGCCTCTCCTCAGGAAAGAGTAAGAAGTACTCATTTGTCATGTGCCTTCCTGGCAGGAGGAGGGGACACCTACTGCAGAGCAGTTCGATAAATATATCCATTTTTTTCCAGAATATGACACAGTATTTGATTTGTCAGTCTACTTCCTACTTGATCAGCTGGGAAGGAAAGTAAGTTCTTGTGTATTAAATGTGGTTGTTGGCTTGGAGCTGAGTTCTTTGGTAGTCTTCATTGGGTCATTCCTCTTTTTATGTGTATCTACCTATAGCTTCTTCTCTTATCTCTTGCATATCTTGTCTTCCTAGGCAAGTTTGCTCAAGAAGGAAGCAGCCCTTTTCTACTGTTTATAACATGCGAATTTCAGTAGGACATCAATTTTGAGTGAAGCATTCAGGTGCTTGCAAAATCCAAATGATGTGTGAGAGTGATGATGCATCTGAATGAAGATTCAGTGTAACTTGAGGAGTCTTTCTTTGAAATTATTCTTTTAAAAGTGCAATCATTATTCTAAATTTCTGATAGAAAACGCTTTATAGAAAGCAAAACCTTTTCTTTAGGAATGTGACATAAAGGGCTGTTTTTGTCTGTTGCAACTTTTATACCATTAGCTTTATGCTTTCTGATAGGAGTTTACAAGCTAATTTTTCCCTTCAGTAGCACATCATTTTTTCTTCTCCCTAGCAAATGGCAGTCGCTTCAATAACTTTAACAGGCCTATGAAACAGACACAATACAGTACATTAATTTGTTGAATACTAGTAATTATATTGCTTGTGTTTAATATTTCACTTTTGCATATACTTCAAGCATTGCCATTTTAGAGCATTGCATTAGGATGCTATGTTCTTCCCTCTTCTACCACCACCACCTCACAGAGCTTTACTGTTGCATGAGAAGGGTATGAAGAGAAACCTCTGAAAGCTGTGACCCTGTTTGCAGTTGTCCAGATTTGCAGAGGCATATGGGAACCTATACTGAGTACACTGGAACTGAATGTCCTTGTGACTTTACCCCAGGGGCCAGTAGACAGACTTCTGTCCATGTTGCAAGTCAGAATCTACAGAACAAAACACTCGATTTTTTCTTAGCATTTTTTTAAAGGAATAACATTTTAATGATATGTGCTATTGGCATAATCCTTCCAAAATGGACAATGATTTATATATTTCATGTGAGGACAGGATTCCTTAGGGGATGACTCATTGTTTTAGTCTGGAATAATTCCAGTGGGAACCTTTTTCAGAATTGGTTGATACATACCTTACATGGTCTTAGTTTGGGACTTATTTTTTTTTCCGCTTTCATTTTGTCTGATAATATGTGTACTTTGCCTATTAAAATTGAACTCTCTCTTTCCATTCTGAGTGAAATCGAGTTCGTATTTATCAAGACCTTATATGGAGTGAGCATGTGTGTATTTATATAAGTATATGTATACATATATATATTTATGTATATATACATAAGGGAGAAAAAATATTGGATCTATTGCAAAGGGAGAGTTTATTCTTTAATAAAGAGGTGAATTGTGCATCAAACACATCTTCTCACATGTTTGTTTGAACTCAAAGTCAACAACTGCCAGAATAGCTGCTTCCTTTTATAGAAACTATTTCAGTAGTGTAGACTGTGAAACTACAGCGATAATACAGTCTTGGTTGTACATTTAGTCCCCTTTTAAAGTTAATATCACCACTGTTACTTGTTGCGTTCAAGAGACATCTACAGCATGGTTGATAAAGACGAACGGGGAGTGTAGTCCAGTAAAGCGTTCTAGTTAAGTGTCTTCCGCATTGAGGATTTAAGGCAATCTTCTGTTAGTTAATATTTCTGAAGTTGGGTAAAACATTCCCCTACCTAACGGTGTAGAAGGCATTTTGTTCTTAAGCCTCATTGGTACCTGCTCTTGCTAAGAGTCATCCACCCCCTTTGGCAGTAGTCTCATATTCTTTTTTTTTTCTCCATTGTATGCCTTTCTGAACCAGAATTATGTCATGATTTTCTAGTTTAGGCATGCTGCCTTACTGATAATGTCTACTTTTCTCCCAGAGCGTGGGGTGGAGCTCCACACATGGAATTCGGTCTTGCTCTTCAGAGCTGTTGTCCACAAGATGCCAGCCACCTGCCAGTTCCCTACGTAAGACAACCTTTGCTCTTCTAAAGTTCAAGTTCTATACTCTGCTCCTTGCCTTCCTCACATTCCTTGATTTCTGTTTTATACTGAAACATACTTAAAGTATTTCTTTTGAAAACAGGCCATAATGGTTACAGTTTGAATATTTTAAATATCAGTTGCAAATATCAGGTTTTGAGTATGGAGATCTTCTTATGCTTCATGGAAAA
The DNA here is from genome assembly GCA_024606505.1 of Aquila spilogaster. Taxonomy (NCBI): domain Eukaryota; kingdom Metazoa; phylum Chordata; class Aves; order Accipitriformes; family Accipitridae; genus Aquila; species Aquila spilogaster. The sequence continues at coordinate 40,591,680 of JANHGO010000073.1, read as the reverse complement.
TGGTGGTTTGGGGAAAGAAATGTCAATATTCTATCACAAAAGAAACAAAGAAAACAGTTGTACAGTCAGCTAGGCATGGCTATAAAAAGATTTCCAGTCTTGGGGACCAAAATCTCAAGATAACAGGTTACAACATTTCAGGTTATATGATTCAAGTTTAGAAGTTTTCATCATCATTGGATCTGTATGAGAATCCTAGCTCTGGTTTGGTCGTGAAAACAAACCCCAAACCACTGACGGAGTCTAATTTAGATCTGAATCTAAGTGCCCACTTCCTGTTCCTCATTTCATATCAAAACAGGTTTCAGTTGGTTTAAGTTCTGGGTGAAATCTCTTGTTGGTTATTGTTAACTGTTTCTCCTATCCCTATCTGTGATCTTAAAAAGCAAAAACAAAAGAAAAGAGCAACAAAAAACGCATCCCTTTACATGCCACATGTTTCAATTAACCAAAACCACTGTCAACAAATGGAAGTATGGCAGAACAGTGGTGGTTTCCTTTCACTCATTCTTATAGTTATTAATTATATTTGTTTTTTGTCCTAAAACAAGATATAAATATTTCGTAAATCAGGTGAATTTATTTTTTCATAATTACATTTTATTGGATAAATGACAAAGTATATTTAAGTGGGTGTAGAGTCTACCCGAATATTTTTTGTGGTTGTGTTAGCTGTCTGTTAAACGTGTTCATTAAATCTGGCACACAGTTAAAGATTACAAAGTCATTCTTCCCTCCAAGTATCGTGACTTAAAAAGCAAGTCTTGGGTCAAGCAGTGCTCATCAAACTTAAGGCTCAGTCCTGGGCAAGACCAAGAGTGCATAAATCCCAGTGACTGAGTTTCAGTGAATAGAAGAATATGACAGTCATTATGGAATTAGATGTATCTATCTTGTTCAGATTTGTTTCTCCTGAGACCGTAATGGAATTCTTCGCTTTTTCACTATACTGATAAAATGAATCTAAAGTTTTCTTCTTGAGCCTCAGGCTAAATTAGGCTGCTCGAAGGAGCTGCAGAAAAAGTAAGCCAAGTACAATTGGGAATCTGTCTCTGATCTAACTACTGCCAGTCACCTTTGTTTTCTGACATTTCTACAGACTGTTGATTTATAAGATTCATTCAATGTGTACTGAGTCTGTTGTATAGAAATTATATTTCCTTTGTTAAAAAGTATAATCGATCATGTTCTTACCTGATGCCTAGTCTTAAGTGAGAATCTTCTTTAGCTGTGAGGATAGTGTCAAAGATCATCCTATGCCATAAGATTCATGTAGAACAGTTGTTCAGCTTGTAATCTTGTAATCTGAACCATACAGGATGAAAATCAAAAGGAGATATACTCCACATTTAGAGACAAAACAATAGTTAGGTGGTGTACTTTTTCTTCTTTTTGTTTGTGTTCCTACAGATATAAACATTTATAATATGTTCTAGATTTGCCAGCTGAATAATTCTTTTTCTTTTAACTTGGTCTGGCTTGTGTAAAGACTGTTTATAGATTAAATGCATGAATCCAAATGTTCTTTATTCCTTTATTATGGTGATCTCCCCATAAAATGGATTTTCCAGAGATAATCAGTCCCTAGTTCTGATATTCTGTGAGGATCTTAAATGGAAGAAGATCCGCTTCCACTTACTTGCTTAAATTAGTTTCAGAGCTTCTATTATATTGGTGAAAAAAAGTCTTCATTAAAGTGTCCTTTGGTAGATAACCTATATGTTGTAACTTAGCATGGGAAAACGTGTGGTAACCCGGATTGTCAGTTCAGCTGTAAAACAGCTAAGTAAATCTGGATCCTATCTCTTCCCAACACAGTTGCAGGAAGCAGGAAAGACATGGACAAACTCTTCCCTTACTCTAGTAGCTTGATCATTGCGAGGGAGGGACTGTGGTTTGTTCTAGGACTACAGTGAAATATTTGCCTATAGTATGAGAGTAAACCAGGACAGAAATAATGGTTCAGGGGTCTGAGGAAGTGTCTGAAAGTCCTGGTGATTCTTACTGGGTGCAGCTTAAACACCATGCTTTACCTTCCAACAATACAATCCAACTATCACACAGCTGTGCATGTAATATAAAATTTTCTTTATTTAGGATAGAGGAAGCAGCTGTTCTTTTGGGCTCTGTTCTGATCCACGTTTTGAATGAGCCATCCTTTAGCTTGGTGGAATTCAGTGAGCAAAAGCAGAGCACAAACAAGATTGCAAATATATTCTGCTCAGATGGAGGCACTAAACACAGGAAGCCCGGGATTTGTTTTACATGACAAATCCATAAGAACTATAAAGCATTTTTTTTAAATTATGATTTTTAGAGGGTCACACAGTGTTTACATACACAATACTAGTCTGTATGCAGACAGAGGATGGCATCATGCCAGATGCCGACACACTGAAAGCCCCATCCTCAGCTGGTACATATCACTGTAGCTCCATTGACTTCAATGAACTGGCGCCAGTTTACATTAACTGAGGAGCTGTTGCATTATGTGGAACAATTTCTTTTTTCTCCTTCCTTCTCTTTCACTCTTTGAAAAACATGGAAATGTCATTCTTGTTAGTTCAGAGAAAGGAGTCTTATTTGGTAGATCTACCTTTTCTTTCTTGATTATATTCTCTTCAGATTTTCTTGTTTCTATCCAACTTATGACATATTCGTACTAGTTCTCTAAAGGTAGTGTGTTAGGGATGCCTTATACATCTTGATGTAACCCTGATGGACTCATGTAGAATTTTGTAGGTTAAAATCTCAGAACTATAAGGTAATAATTCCTTGCCATGTGACTAAAATATGTGTATTATATCACTGAAGTGGTATCCCTTTTGGATTTCTGTGATATATAAATATATCCCAAAAAACAGCAGTCATATGAGTATTTTTGGTCTTTTCCCAGGAGCTCTTGGAAGTGGTGGCTGAAGGGAAACTGCTGATTAAAATCAGTCAAAAAAGATTCTTCTAAATTTATGTTCTCTCAAGACTATGTCTAGTAAAACAAAGGCTGCCTCAGGCTACGATGCTGTTAGCTGAAATAGGTAAAGAGATCTGAAATCACACAGTTGTCACACAATTAGTACCTTGCCCCAGACAATTCTATTTACCGTCTAGATCTGTCCTTTCATTTAGAAACTAGTCCAATCTGGGAAAATATTTCCTTTATGTAAACACTTGTTCATAGGTCCATTCAATGTCTAGTGGGTCTCACAAAGGTGTGCACCTTCTCCTTCCTATGCTGATGAAAGCATTCTAATCTTAGAAAAGAAGAAAAAGAAACAACCACCTGCAACAAAAAAAACCCGATGTGTAATTGCTTAGAAGACAGTTCATATTGTTCACAAATTTAAATAACTTCCTTCACCTCTTAGGATGCCTTTTCTAACACGCCTCCTAAATTGTTATTGTATTTTCTCTTGTCCTTGAGAAGAGGGATATTTTGAGTGCCTTCTCCTCCCTATGTACAAATTCTGTTTTATGTTGATCTTTGCCATAATCATTTTGGACATTTCCCAATTTTAAATGAACTTGTAACAAGCAATGGGTGTTTGAAGATGAACATTGTGTCTAATGTTGAACGAGTGTCTGAATTTTTGTGCATAATCTTTTGTTGCTCGCTTACCTACATTACATTTTCTCATGTAGTCATCTTGAGTCACATAGCCACAGTCTGGCCAGATGTTCAGAAGAGCTCTGGTTCCGTTTTGACATTTTAATAAATAGCCAGTTTTTAAGTTCACACTGTGTGTCTGAAACGGGGGTTTCTGTGCAATATAAACAATTGAAAATTACTGTCGGTTACACGCCTAAACTGAAGGTGAGTTCTTTTGAAAAGCTCATCTATATTATGATTTTCTAAATTACTGAAGATGCAAGTCAACATTTTTCAGTTCTGTAATTTTGGAGTGTATCTGTAGCCTTTTCCAAAGTGTTATGTTCTTCTTAAAACTAGAGACGTGGAAAGAAATTCCTAGATATAGGGAGGCGTGGAAAAAAGTAGCTGTTGACAACACAACAATTCATTCATTTCCTAGCATCAGAGGTCATATACTGTATTTTAACTTAAACAATAAGGCCATTGTTTGTATGGGAAAACAAGCACAGTTTATGTAAAGGTTAAAAGACTGAAAAGGTTAAGGGCTGGCTTGTTTCTGGCAAGCTGTGATTTGCTTCTCTCAGGTGAAATGTGGAGGTTTCATGGTCTGGCAATTTGCTGAGCTTTTTGCTGGAATGCCTACAGAAGAGAGGAGAGGCAGCTGATTTACTATGGCTCTGTTCTTCACGATGGCCAATCTTGCCTTATTGTTTCCTTGTGCTATATCAAGCTCTGCTATTTTCATTTAGGTTGTAAACTTTGCAGGGGAGGGACTGCCTCCTTCTTGTATGTTTATACAGTATGTTATTCCGTGCAAGCCACATAGCGTCCAAAGGCCCTATTTGCCTTCATAACTTTTTAATAGAGACAAAGCTTTATTTTTTTGTTGTTTTGTTTTGTTGTTTTCTTTTTTTTCTTTTCCCAGTGTTTTAGAGAGGAAACAAGGATCAAAATCTTTGCAACTTCAGTGGGATTGACTGCTTAACTGCCCTCCAGAGTCTCTCTTCTCTGTTCCTTCAGCTGCCAGACAGTTTACGGTGGAAGTTTTTATTAAGTCACCCTCTAAAAATGGTTTCTTTAAAGGACTTTGGATCAGGAATTAATTTCTCCGTCCACTCTTCATTTATCAGCATCTGAGAGAAACTGAGGATTCCTCCACAACAGAAATCGCTTCACTACAGGTAGAGCAATATTAAAAGTTGCAGTGGTTCCCCCTCCAATCAGTTCACGTTCCTCTCTCTAGAATATTCTGCAAATAATATTTTATAGCAAGTCTGAAAAACATGTTTCACTAAATACTGGTTTTTGTTCTGCACTGAAATTCCAGAGAAGAGTTTGGTGGTCCTTAGAAGAGGGCTATTAAACCATTATTCAGTTAGTAGAAGAGAAGAACTTCAATGCAATAATATTGATGTTTATGCAAGAAAGCACAGTTTAATCATTTAAATTGCATATAGGTTAAATAAGTCTAGAGGAAACTGTAAGCTACTGATGTTAAAATTTAGTGCTGAAATTATTTATGCAGAGATTTATCCAGTTGTGTGAAAGCTGCAATCCTGTCATTAAGTTTGTAAAAACAAGTGCTTGAATTTTGGCACTGCACAACAGATTTCCCTACGATATTTAAATGTCAAACTGTGCAGATACGTGGCTTTCAGTAGTTACTTATACAGCCTGGCTATTATTGACTCTGCATTTTTGCTCCACTGGGAGCTGAGAGTTCCCAGCATTTCTGAAAGACAATCTGGACTGCTCTGGATCCTCAAA
>JANHGO010000073.1:40535339-40586224 GCA_024606505.1 Aquila spilogaster | reverse complement strand
TCCCACTGGGTGGGGGGGGAGTGAGTGAGCGGCTGCGTGGTGCTTAGTTGCTGGCTGGGGTTAAACCACGACACAAACAGAGCATTATTCCTTTGTATTCTGAACGGTGGCAGATCTATATTGGCATGGTCTCCATGTCAATTTTCTGTCTGCTGAGTTCAGCTAACTTTTCTGAAGTGTCTATCAAACAATTTATCCAAAGAACAGAATATTCAATATATGCAACACTACTTAAGAACTTTGATGCCTAATCTGCACAAGTAGTTCTAAACCGTTTCTATGCTATTACCTTCTAAGGTCCTAGTTTCTTGTTAGCAATGGTTTCAGTTAATCTGCAGTTATCTATTAACATGTCATATGTCTCCACTAAATATAAGCTTGGTTTTCTTTCTAAGGACTGTAGTTCGTTGTCCTGTCAATACACTTGGTATAATGGGGTTTGCGGTATGTGAGTAAGGGTTGTGAAATAGACTAGATTGTCAGAATTTGCTCTTGAATTCAGTGTAGTTAGATCAGGATTTTGCTTGAGTGTTTTTCTCAGCCTTCTCATGCATACCCAAAATGAGTCCTGGTGCTAGCTGCTGGCATAGTTCGGGGCAGGAGGGACTGTAACCTGGGTCCTGCTGTCCCTTTGGTCTCCACTCCATTGGCATTCATGCAAGCTACAGTACTTAGGTGCTGGTCGTGCTCCATTGTTTTTCCATAATCCCACCGTTACTGCTATAAAGGAGGACTAGTCTTCCCTCAATCACTGGGGAGAAAAAAATCTCAGACCAGATCATCCCACTGCACCACAAGAGTAATGGGAGATGCTGTCTGATACCCTAAGGAGATGGGTACAAAGCAGTACCTGTAAAAATATAGTAATCGGCTGGATATGTCTGTATGTATGGCTGCACACCTCCAGGTGCAGTTACTTTGGATTATTTTGCAGCAAAGATATGCCTTCAGTTATTTCAGACTTCCTATTTGATCCTTCTTCAGATACTTGTAAATTATTCTTAACTTGGAGTGAAAAACCTGTTTTTCACATCTCTACTGAATCTACAGCTGAAATGTCTGCAGGCCTCATGTGGTTTTAGATAGGTTTACTGAGGATTTCCATTAATCGTTTTTGGGCACTTTTGAGGGGATGCATTAGAGAAAGACTCATCGTTTTCCACAGAAGTGCAGAGATATTTAATTATTAGAGTAATAATAGCACTGTATTTCCCCCTTCCACGGAACACCATTCAATAAAGGAAACAGCTCTCTTAGTCTGCTGGCATCAACACTTATTCTTTCCTCTCTCACTTGCTCTAGAACAACAACAGTGTTTTTGCAAAAGTCTGCTGAAGTTTAACCTAAAATCTGTTACTGACCAGTGATATCTATTTGGACAGGTATGTTTCCAGAGATATGGACATCACTATTTGAAAACTTATATTAATGATCAGTTCCATTATATGCTAAAAGATTTAGGGGAAAAAAAAAAAAAATCATTCAAATCCTATCTGGAGGTTGTCCTGGTTTGGGCTTATTTGCAGTGCTGTGTTGCAGATGTCATAATCCGTATGCTCTAGACTTATGTGATCAGTAGTTTGTACCTTGATTGCTCTGCCTTTAGGTCCTCATGGGAATGCATCAATCAACATTGTCCAGCCATTAGCTGGATCACTCTCAAAATATCACTGTCACCAAACTTATCTTCCTTCCTTCCTGTAATCCTTACAACTCAGTGTTACATCTCAGTTGTCATTCTTCAGTGTTGTCAAGATCTTTGAGCTTTATACTTAGCACACTGCTATGTAGAATTGGAAAGATGCTTAGCTTATATTCCAGTCTTTTTACAAATTAAAACCAGATTATGATGTACTTTCCAGCAAGTACACAATGGTATTTTTGGCAGTGGGCTGTATGGAGCGTAAAAGAGCAGTAATGTGACTATGTGTGTATCTGTGCTTTAAAAAAAAAAAAAGGGTACAGAGACTGAAATGATGCTTGACAGTCACTTACAAGAGTGCTGTTCAATCATTCATTAAATCCCATCCTGCTCCTCAGAGCAGGAATAATTCTTGTCTTACATAAGTGGAAATTGAAGAAGATTAAATGAGCTTCCCAAGGCCATTTTGGGAACAGGTATTACACTGAATGCTCTGTGTTAAGGATACGGAGTTCAGCCAGAGAACTAGACATTTGGAAGTTTGCCCTCGATTATTCCACTTTCCTGTTATCTGCTTTGTTGCAGTCAGTGCCAGGCTTTAGATTCATTGAGTCTCTCTCATATAAATGGTGGCCAGCACAGAGACAGCTCAGGTCCTGGGTGCTTTGAGAGGTATAGTCTGTCTAAAATAAAATTCAAATTTAATCATATAATAAATTACATCCGCTCCTAGAACAGTAGCATGACTGAGAAACAGACAATTATGATTTGGGTTACTGTCTGCTTCCCAGGATCTTCCTTCAGTAAAGAGACAACAAATGAAGCTAAATATATGGGGTTTGGCCACAAATTTCTGACCACAATCTTCAGGATAGCCATATATGTTTTATGTGTCTGCACATGAAAAATGTTGTTAAATAAAGTCCAAATGTATAGTCCATACATATAATGTCCATTTGGGTAGGCATGGCTAGGAATGTCAACTTCACATACTCTGATGCACAGCAGCTGATTCTTGTTTGAGAACGACCTTTTATACTGACTGGACGTCTGCAGTTAATGAGTGTTGGCCTCAAGGTAGAAGTGTAAAACTGGCTCTAGGCTAGGTGTTTTGACTGGACCAAAACATGTGGCTTTCTGTGCCTTAAGTAGTACATTTTCAAAATGAAGAATCATGCTTTATAATCACACTGGAATTTGAAATCTGGCTAACTGGAAGCCCTACAGTATTTTCAGGTCCTTGGACGGCAGCCACTGCAGTTACATAAATGCAAAATATTATTGGAATAGGTAGTAGGTGTCCTTCCTTCCTTAGGAATTGCCCCACTTTAAAACCTCAGTTCCTGTCCCTTCCCAAAAGTTCTTTTTAATCTTGTTTTTTTAAGCTATGACTCAGTTCCCCTGCCATCTCCTCTTCTAGGTTGAATTCAAGGTTGTCCATTTCTTTACCCTACATGGTCTGAAGCAGTGGATATGATGTATTCTTTAGATATGATGTATTCTTGTTTACAGTATGCTAAAGCAGAATATTTCTGAGATGTTTACAGGTACTTCCTGCCCCAGAGGAAGAATAGAGGATTTCCATCCTCCTCAGCAGCAGTGCTTTGGCCTTACTGGAGCCAAGGAACTCAAGCTGTGTGATCTCTCCCTTCCTGTTTCTTTTGCTTGACGCAACGTGGTAGAGTTGTTTGATGTCTAGGAGTGAAGGATACAGAAACTCTAGTTTGCTGAAGTCACCACTTATTTCCTTTATTATGTTCCCTGCTAGGAAGCTGTGAGAATTAACTTTTTTTTTTTTTTTTTAAGTTAACTGAAGTCCAAGATACCTTTGAAATACTTAGCAGCTTCTTCTCTTTCATATCAAGAAAGCTGGATTACTCCTCTCAAGGCTGTCTTTTTTCACTTTATGCTTTTATGCAAGTTTGGGATAACTAAATGATTTCAAACTTTTGCATATCTTCATCCAGATCTTCATCTTGAACCCTTTCACAAGTGAGTGCTAGATGGAAGAGGCACCTGAAAAATACTTAAATGCTCTGTTTGGAACTTCACCTCATATATTTATTTTCTGCTTAACTTCCTTGCAGAAGAAGAGTTCTGTCTCCATAATTTCTAGGAGTTTCTTTGAGCCCTTCTCAGACTCTAATTTATTCTGTCTCTGTCTACCATTACTGTCTGGTGCTCTGGGCCCCTATTCATCACTGTAGTTTCCCCTACTAGTGAATACTGCATTTGACTGATCCTGCCCCACCCATCAAACTCTGCATCTCAGCCAAAGGAGCCCATGGATGCAAGTAGCAGGATGTGGCTTTCTAAATACTGAGATTGTGTCAAAATGTTCCATGCTAATGGCAAATATCTTTATTATCACTGCTGTCATCGTTTGCCATCTGTGGCCATAGCCACCTTTGTGACAGCTCAACATGATTCCTTCCCTAAATGGAAGGTTAAAACTTCAGGTTAAGAATAAGCAGCAGGGCGGATGTATGAAATTGAAGAATCTGTGTATGAGTAGGCTTACACATTTTTAATCCCATCCTGCAACAATGAGTGGATCAATCTATGAAGTCCAAACCTGTTTTCTTCCTGATGTTTGACATTTTTGTACATGTAACAAAAAGACCAACTCAAAGCTCCATAAATACCTCTATGTTCCTCCCCTTGGAGCCACAGTGCTCCTGCCTTCAGGGTTAATATCCACAGGGAAGTCTCTTTAAATCTAGGCAATACAAAATGGATCGCTACATCAGCAAAACCTCAGCTCATATCTTTGTATCAATATCTACATTAGCTTTAGGAATGGGATGCTTAGACTAGCATTGCCAATATAAATATTACATATTCATAAATTGTGACTGTATGTGGTATAGAAACAGTGTATGTAACACAACTTTGTGGAAGAAGGGTTGGCTTGTTGCACCCCTCCAACGTGGCATTTGCATGACACATCAACTGCTTTTATTGCAAGAATAATATAATAGCTAACTTGTTTGTTTGACTGACTGCCTCAGCAGTATCTTACCTTGTGGTAAGTTTGGGTCAAGCCTTTAGATAACATTTCCATTATACTTAAGGAGTCTAAATAGGGTCCTGAAACATTTTATGCTGCATGCTTTCTGATTGTTTTTTCTTATCGCAAGTGTAAAATAGATTGCTTTGACATTTCCAGAAAGTCTTTCTAAAGCCAGACAGAAAAATAATAGAGAATATTTGATCCTGTTTCTTGGACAGAGATCTACTCCATGAGCTTGAATACTTATATGGGTGTGATTTTGGTCCAGATTCTTTTGGCACTAGTACTGAAATCATTTGGATTGTTCTACTTAGAATATTTTAAATGATGCATCCTTTCCTTCAAATCTGAGTGCTTCATGCCTGTTGTGTTTTCATAGATCTGACCTTCTATCCAGGCTAGTTCATGTCTCCTTTACTATCAAGAGGGAACATTTTGACCATATTTTGCATGCTACTAGGAAAAAATCAATAGTGATTATAGGTGATGTAAAGAAATTAGTTAGGCCTTTAGCTTGCTGCCTGTAATCCTGTATTACCATTTGCCATACCATATTGCTGTAGAGTTCACATTGTAAGTTGTTTGACCCACTTTCAGATTTTGTTTCCATCAACTTCCTTAATTGCTTGCATGGTGTCTGTATACAGGTATTAGGATGAGGGACTCTGGATAACTTAGAGTGAAGAGCTAGTTTGGAAGCTATTGAACTTTTTTTTCACTGAGCCTTGCATCAGGCCTGCTAGTACAGCCCAACTTCCCTGTGTGATGGAAAACAAAGCATCCTTGACAAGCACAGGTTTAGGTCCTAAGATTTTGCTGCTGTGGAATAAAGGTCTCAATGCAAAATCTTTTCAGTACTTTGCCTGGTAGAGTTCAGCTGAATTTTGCAATGGCACTTAAGTGAACCATCATGTTCTGTTAGACTTATCTTTGGCACATCTTCCATTTTGGAAACTTAAGGGGGAAACCAATATTGACAGAGTACAAGCCTTGGCATGGGCTATGCAGAGTAAAAGGTGGAGGATTCAAAGGAAATCTCTATTGTGAGGGCTTTCCAACATGAAAGGAAAAGGAAGATCCATTTCAGGGTCTAAGGCAAACTACAGGATCCTTTTTGGATTTTTTAGAGGAGTATGGATGGGATAGCTCTCAGTGCAGCATGGTGTCTTGTAGAAATATAAATACAATGGGAGAGATTTGAACACTCCCAAATCTGTCAGGTTGGTGCTGAGGCCCTGTATGCAAGACGATCAATAATTGCCAGGACAACAGAGTGTCGTCATAACTTAGGCGAAGGGCCATAGCCATGATGATATAGTATTTCCTGTTAGCAAAAAGTGTTGACTTTTATGACTCTCTTCCTCATCGCCAGCTGGGCCGTGGTTTGGCTCAGTGATACATAACAACAGACCACAAAGAGATGGTCCATGCATAGAAAATAATGTCTAATAAAGAAGGGGCAGATGAAGGCAGTAGAAACAGCATACGTGCAGAGGAGCCTTGGGAAATAATGAAACAGAACAGGTTTCTGTAATAGGTGACTTAAATGTGTTCTGAATAAGTACCAAATACCTGCAATATCAACAAAGAGTATAATCTCCCTTACGTGACAGATAAGAATTTCTATATATTTTCACATTCTTTGTGGCCAGAAAACATTTCAGGACGGCTTCTTTGGGAAGATTTCCTTACTGCATCAATGGCCACAAAAATCAGCTTTCCATCACTGATTAGAAAATACCTTATAAACATCTTCAGTTCTTCAATTAAAACTGGAGAGTTCTTATACTGTTGTTCCCTTTAGTTTCCTACAAAATGGGTAAGCTCTTGGCAATGTAATTCTCCATCTGTTTCTTACATGGAAATGCAGCGGTTTCAAAATCCGTGACATGCTGGACCTGCTTTACATTCTGCTCACAAATGCCTGAGTAATGCCATAAAAATGATGTGGAAAAAAATAAGCTTCTTTTCATGCTGATGCAGAATGATACACTGTAAGTCAAAGCATTTGGATAGATTCTGAGGTCAGAAAGGACCATGATAATCATGGTGCCAGACCTACAGGCCATAGCATTTCACCTAGTGAATTCCATATGGAGTCTAAAAACTAGGAAATATTTATTTAAAGGAAAATCCACTCTAGTTTTGAAATGTACCAACACAGTTCTTCTAAAAGAGATCTCTTGAGCATGTTTTTATCAAAAAGGACAAACTGTGTGCTTTTCACGTGAATTTTATTAATATCAAATTTTTAATAACTCATTGTTAGATGCAATTTATGCTACATAATAAGATGATGACGTAAAAAACAGGACAGAGAAAGCAAGCTTTGAAATCAGAAAGCTCTTAGTTTCACAATAATTATCTAAATCTGTATCACAACCACTCACAGTAAGAATGACAGGTGACTGGGAGCAATCAGAACCCCTTCATCGAGGTAAAAATGACTGTGAACCAAGAGAGGTACAAAGGCAGTTGACATGGTTAAAAATTCAAAGAGATGCAATCCTTCCTTAAGCAATGTAACAAGGATCCAGCTGTGGCTATGTTTTTGCCAAAAGTCCTCAGGAGATTGGCGTCTGCAATATTATGTCAGATTATTTTTGGTGGGCTCATATTTTGGAGGCATAATGCCAAATAATATAAATGACTGAGAGGTTTTTGGATTACTGGGGATTGTCAAGCCCATAGATTTACTGTCTTCAGATCAGATCTGAGGACGGCGTTTTCAATGATGTGTACAGAGACTAGCTCTGCTTAGATGAATGTTCACATTTGCCATCCTTTCACATCCTGAATTGTAACACTGCACTGCCTTCACAGACAGAGGAGCCACCTTCTGCCTATGAATGTATGAGACTTGCACTGAATGAAGTGGAAACTACATCCCCAAAACCATGGAAAGAGTTTGGCTGTGAATGTTGTCTGTATTTTATCAGCCACTGTTTGACATTCAGCCATTTCCGGCATAGGATGAGGCGTTCAGTTCCTTCTCACTGCACAGCAAAGCATATTAGGAGGAAGACGGAAGCAGACAAGCAATAATCCACTCATGAGTGTCTTCCAGCTGAAGGTTAACTTCAGCTTAACTGTTTTTCTCATCGTTTCTTTTGGGTGAATCAGCAGAGGAAACAGAGGAGAGAAAATGTGCATCAGAAGACATAATCCAATGTGACTCTCTAGTATTGCCTTTGCTTACTAAAAATGCCACTTGATTTTGAATGTCTGGGATTGGGAAACAGAACAGCAAACTCTATCTCCCATCCAGTGACAATATTATCAAGTGTGATTGGTGATTATTGAGCATGATTTCTCAAGACATTCAGATTCTCTAACTTGTAGATGCGTGGATGAATTCCCAGTCCCTTAGAAGTCACTAGCAGCTTTGCCCTGAGCTGGGGCTCTTATCAGAAACAGTTGACTGTGTTGGAGGTCTAAGTCCTTAATTTTATACTGCCTTGAGGGATTTCTGTGATTTCATGGCTTTATAATCTATACGGAACAATGACAGACACAAGTTCAGTTGCAGTATGTTGTAGGTTTCCAGACTTTAGTTTAATACATGTAAAAGTCCTTCTTGAAATGTAAATGTACCATTTACAATTTATTTTAATTAAATGAAATTTTATTTGAAAATTAGAAGTAAATGTATTAGCAGAAACTTAGAACAAGTAGTATATTCTTATCTAAAAGGCTAATGATGCTACAGCTCTCTTTCCTATCAATTTCAGCAGAGGAGACAACAAAATACAAATGGCTTCCAAAAAAAAAAAAAAAAAAAAAAAAAAATCAAAACCAAAACCCAAAAAACTTTTCTCCCTGGAAGGATGTGCACATTTCTGAAGAAATGTGGGCAATGCTAGCTTTTGTACAATCTCTCCTGATCCAATAAGCCTTTTGGAGGAAGTGCTTAATTTCTGTTCAGATTTCTTTGTGGTAGACACTGCTGTTTTTAAAAAGCCTGTCCACCATGCAGTCTATGCTAGCATGACTCTAGCATTACTCTCAAAGTACTTTATCTGGAAGTTTTAAAGCAAAATGCATCCAACGTCTAACTCTCCGCACAGTCAACATAGCAGGACAATTTGGCACTCCTGAAAAAGGGCTGTGAGCCCAAGTGTGGTAACTTCCTTCTCTCTGGAAAACTAATCTAATTGCAGGTTATGGCTTTGAACTCTGGTCATTTTTTTCCCCATCCTTACCCATCTTGGGCAAAAGCAGGGTCTGGCCTTTGCCTAGGGTATCACTGAGTAACAGAGCTTCTGAGAGAGGTATTGCAAGACTTCAACATGCTAATGATCATTTTAGCGTGCAATGGTTGGGAGATTTTTTTGACTGTTTTAACTCGGCCACACAAGATAAGTCAGTATGGAGGGTGACACTGAATGAGGCAGTCTAGCAGGAACTTTCCATCTTTGCTTTTGCTAAGCAAATTGTCACTCTTCTGCAATGGGCACATGGCCCTTTCTTTGGTGGCAGCTATGAATCTTATTAAGCTATTCATCACTGTAATAATTTCTGGTGGAGTCCCACAGGCTAAGTATAAGTTGCTTAAATATATGTTGTGTAATTACACATTGTGTTAAGAAAGACAGAAAGGAATAAAACTTGTTTTCTCCCCTCCCCGTTTTAAATGTTGTGATGCCTTTTTGGATTTCCTATGAAGTTGGGGTTTTTTTGGTGTCCCGTCCCCCCCCTCCACTTTCTTTGCTTAGAGAGCTCCTTTACACCCTAGTACAGATTTTGGTGTCTAGAAGTCTTTTTATTAACAAAGAGGCTTCCCCCTTTTAGGGTTCCTGGGAACTGAAAGGCATTTTCTCATGAATTTGCGTCATGACGTTTGACAACATAAAAATATATTAAAAAAAAAAAAAAAAAAAGCTATGTGTTCCTTGGCTTCACCCATGATGGCTGGTTGCCATATTTGTTTATTGGCCTGAAAAGCTGCTTGAAGGACATGACAAGATCATAGAAATCCCCTTTCTGTCAGGCTTCTTCTGGGAAGAAGTTCTTTCTAAGCTAAACTCTTCAGAATAATTTAAAATAGGGGAATTCTTTCAGAGATTCACCCTTTTAAATGAAACTCACCCATTGTCTTTTCTTGGGAAATAAAAGTAACAGTCCCTTAATATCTTCCATCTTCATTGTAAATACACTTGGTATAAGTCTTTTCTATAGCTGGCCTAACCCTGTTACTTATTTATACTCCTTCCTCCAATTGCCAGCAAGGCTTTTACATTTCTGTAAGAGGCAAATTCAAACAAATACTAGGGTTTTCCCAAACAGTATTGTGCCAAGATATTTAGACCCTAATTCCACCCCACATCACGCAATTGTTAATTGGGAAAGATCATCAGCAGACAGCACTCTGTGGGAGATTCAATCCCCACTTCTCATAGCAGCATGTATAATCTTTGTGAGATGGTTCACGGACTCTCCATTTTCAATATTTGGCAGTTCCCAAGCAGTTTCTGGGCTGGGAAGAACTATAGCTGATTATCAACCCCAAGGGTTTAAGCAAATATGCCTGCAACGTCTATTTGCAGAAAGAAAAACTCTTTGCATTATTACAACACCAAGTCCTGGGAATGAGTACAGATTTAAGAGATCTATTTTAGCATGTCCCCATGCATCACAGACACAGGACCTTTCTGCAGTTTGTGTTAGGCAGAAATATTAAATCTATGACTCTTGTGTATTATTGTTACCAAACTCCTGGTAGAGGCTACTGTAGTTGTATCGTTGAAAGCAGCAAGATGATAATCTGAAGGAAAGAAAAGTCCTTATTGTCAAGCTGCAGAGAGGAATAGTGGGTTATGCTGGTAATGCAGATGTTGAAGAAAAGGAAACAGAATGAATCTGACAAAACAGACTTTTCTAATGAGGTCAATTTTATGGGTCAGTTCTTGATCTAGACTAGATTAATGTAAAAAACAAGCTTGGTTATTCCGCAACCAAGTGAACCTACTATGTCTGCTGAGATCAGAACCTGGCTTGAAGTCTCTGTCTATGACTTAATGTAACCTTAATCTTTGCAGAGGTGGCATAGATCAGTAGAGTATTGGAAGAATAAAGAATACATCATAAAACGATAAAACTTCCAGAAATTGTGTGTGTTTGTAGAGAAAGTTTTGGGATAAATTCTTTCCCAGTTTTCCTTCAGCTCTTCAGGTTTACTTGTCTTTCAGCAGCTATTCTCACATCTTCTCCTGTGACTATTCTTTTGGTGCTTTCAGAGTCTTTGTGATATTACCACAGTAGCTGGCACATAGTATTGTGAAACACGTGCATACCAACTTCTGCACAGGCCTAATGCCCACATTCTTACTGGAGGAATCAGCTTCAGTCCATTCATGTGAGATTGGAATTTGGCTCCTTGGGGCTCCTTAATGTGAATGCAATTGTAATTTTTGCTTATTTTACTTTCCCTTTATTTTGCCAGTGATGTAAAATATAAATGGCAATCAGGTCTGTGGTAACCAACTGAAAGTTACAAAGAAAGACAAAGTCATTATTTTTCTAAATTGTAGTCATATTTTTCTGTCTTACTGCAAAAGGAAATCTTTGAGAGTTAGTTAACTTCTATTTAATTACTTGCCCCTACGTTTCAAATAACCAAGTGGAATCAAATAAATAATGAAAAATTAACACGAAAAAATATGATCTTTCCATGTCTTGCTAAATGAAAAGAAAGAGAAAAACAAGGAGTGGTGGCCTGAGGGACTGGGCTTCAAAACCAATTTCTGATATGTGACACAACCATTCCTAAGCATCTTTAGTTCTGCTGCTGCTAATAGCATCAAAATTGTTAAAATGGGTTTAAGGGTGTAACCCGTTGTAACTACAGAAGTAACAGTAAGCAAGTAATTAAACTGCCTAACTTTCTTAGGGGAATGCAAAACATTGCAAGATACATGTGTAAGCCATTCTTCCCAAGTGCAATAGTCCATGTTTAAAACAGAATTTGCACTTAAAATTTATCAATCTTCTCTAATAAAATGGGTGAGATTTGGTATTGATAGTCTAATCTATTCCTTAGGCTTTACTGATAGAAACCAAATGAAAACCAGGCAAAAAATCTTCACTAGGAGTAAGTCCGTCCAGGGCTGGGAAGTAACAAGAATAGTCTACACAGCGGGGAAAAGCAGGAGGCCAGCCAGGACATCAGCAGGCTGATCATGTCTCCACAGCAAATCTGAGTCATCAAAACCCTTTCCTAGGGAGAAGATTGGACAACAATATCACCACTTGTTGTTCTTTGGAGTTATGGCCATAAGGTCTGGGGGCTCATATGTGTACAGGGTTTAACATGAATCTGTTGTATGATGATAAATAGGAGGGGGAGGTCTGTACATAACAGCATCAGTCTAATTCCACCTCGTTATTTCCTCAGAATGGTTATTTCTGACCAAGCAATTATCTCAGATCTTTCAACTGAAATGTGGACACACATAAGTCTTTTCTCCCAAGCTTACATTACATTTCCAGGATACTCCTTATAACCATGGTCTGGAATTTGTCATCAATTTCAATAAGTATGGGATAAAATTGCATAAAATTGATATTTTTTTTACATTGACCTTGATCTTTTTTCTCTCTCAGTTACTCTTGATTGCCTGTTGGTTGTCTTCCATTACTTATGTTGAAATGACAAAAGAAGAGGGAACATCTATTAACATTAATATGTGAAGTAAGAGTCAGGTTGCAAAGGATGGAGGAGCTAGGAGGGAGGCAATAGTGTTGAAAATCAGCAAGCTAAAAAAAGAAATTACTTTGATACCATGCATAATAAATTTGTGGTTCTTGTTCCTCTTATATTTCCGAGGCCTGAGATTTAGTAGGATTCCATTTCTAAGGCTAATGAGAGTGTTCACAATTAAAAGAGCAGGGATGAAAGAAAATCGTGTTTATAAAGTCAGGGTACAAGCCAAATAGTTGTTGGGGCAGCATAAGGAGGAATGTGGCTCCCTCTCAACATTTTTTCAATGTTTGTCTCCTCTGGAATATCTTGCACCTTCTTCTGAAGTGCTTGTGTTGGTCATGGTGTGATCATGCCAGACAGATCACTGGTCCAGTCTGGGTTCCTGGAATTGTCTATTTATGTGAACCACTACTTAGGGTTTGGTTTCTGTTTAAATGATTTGGAACAAAGCTGTTATTTTGGTTTTAGAATTAAAGATTATGAATAAATTAATTTGCTCTGTCTGCTTAACTTAATCTGTTGGACTGCCCATAACTAGGCAGTTTGGAAAGCGGAGAAATGGCAATACCTATGCTGTTACCTACCCTTCTGGACAGAAGCCACTTTTAGATTAATAACTTAATACCAGACAGACCAACTTATCAAGGGAAGGAGAGGATTCTGGTTCTCTCTCTCTCTCTCTAGCACACAGAGTTCACTTTACTACATGCACAGCCTACATCCATCCAGGAAACAACTGTGGAACCTGGAACTGTCCTAAGCAAACCAGGAGATCTGGTCATATTAAACTCTAATACTGAAATTTTCCACTGTAACTTAATTCCACTTCAGCTTGCCAGAAGTTTCAATGATTGGTTGATTGTTTTCATGTATTTATTCTGCAGTGCTCTTGACCATGG
This sequence comes from Aquila spilogaster, assembly GCA_024606505.1. Taxonomy (NCBI): domain Eukaryota; kingdom Metazoa; phylum Chordata; class Aves; order Accipitriformes; family Accipitridae; genus Aquila; species Aquila spilogaster. The sequence goes on along the minus strand of JANHGO010000073.1, from coordinate 40,572,968 downwards.
TAAAGAGTAATTTAAAAATATTTGAATATGAAGGAGCAGAGGATTATAAACCAAGGTAATATGTGTCCAAAAATTGCATAATATGTCCAGGGATTGCAAGCCATTTTACAGCCATTAGTGTGCTCTGCCTGACAACTAACTGATAGGGTGGGAAATCATTATTGCGAAGAACTACTGCAGTGGTTAGCTGCAGTGTGAAAATAAACGTCCCTTTACTTCATGGTAAAGGCAGATAAACTTTTTGCACGTGAAGGATAATTTTTAAAATCCCTCTGCCTGGTAGGCAGTGTGAGGTCAAAATCAGCTTTCCCATCTGCTAGTGCTTGGTCAAAGAAGTACAGGGAGTTAATTTAGCTCAAAGATGTCTGGGTAAATCTATAGGAAGGAAGTTTGCAGACAGGAAGGAGGGGTGTGGATGGGAAAAGCCTGCCCTGTGCTGGGCTGCATTGAATGCAGTCTCAAATCACAACACTTGGATAAGAAAGAATTTAGAAATTAATGTACAATCTTGAGAATTAAATTCTCTGTCAAGCGACCTTAGAGTCTGGCAGCTGTTCTGGAACTGATAAGGAGGGACCCACTGAAACGTTCCCATGGAATGCTCTTGTCCCTGGCTGGCATTACAGTCAATTACAGAGCATGAATCAGAATCTAATTCTGTCAACCAGTGATAGGGCCTGAGAGGCACTGGCCTATGCGTTAACTGAACAATATGCTCTGTTGAGTTATGGGAATCGTAGAGTCCCTTTTTCTTTTTTCTTTTTTTTTTTTATCCTTCAGCCTGTTTTTCCCACACTGCCTCCTGTCCTTTTCATTCCAAAGCATGCAGTGCATAAATACATATGTGCATTAGCTCATGTGTATAGTATATCAAAGTGCATTTTAAAATGACTTAGCATAACAGTGTTATCGTACAAAGTAGAAGCAGCCCAATACCACAAAACATATTGACTGTGTTTTTGACAGTTGGGCTCCAAGTATAACAAAATCATATGTCTTGTTTTATGGGTGGGCAAATCTTAAAAAGCTCAGCTTGCAAAGAGGGTGAGTTAAAAGTGAGTCTCCTCCCTCCTCCCCCTTCCCCTTAATTTTTCAGTCTACTCAGGTTCAGTGTCATCACGCAAGCCAGCCTTTTATCACGTGTGACAAAGTAAACATCAGTGTGGTGACAGTGAGTAAAAATGCTGTGGGAGAAATAATTTGGTTTACTTTAACTTCATAGAAACTAAACTGTATGAAATTGAAAATGTTCAATTTACTCTGCCTGAAGCCAAATGCCAGAGACACGTTAAAACATCTGTTTGCGTTTATAACGTGATTGACTTTGCCAATGATAAAATGGATTTTAATATGATAATTTGAGTGCCCAAAGAGGTGATATTAAATAGTTTGCTATTTTTGCCCCAGGTCACTAATATTTGAGTCCTAATCCAAAGCTCCCTGAAGTCAAAAGGCATCTTCTTGCTGTCAGGCTTTGGGTGAGGTACATTTTTTTCCTGGGGGCTATATAAATGTGCTTGAACACATTGCTGTTAACACAGCAATTCTGCTGGGTAAGGATTCATGCTAAACAGAATTTCTGGTGAGATTTCAACACTATTGATTTACTCTGTTTTAAATGAATCAAAATACACAAAGTGGAAGCCATGGCATGTTACCTTACCTTACATGAAAATACCAAACTGGGGAAAATGTAATTGGAACTTTATTTTAGCTAGCTTCAAAGTTGGATGAGGCTCAGTAATTAAGTTGAAAATAGCAGTAAATTTGTTTGACATCAAATCTGTACTCACACTTTGGGACCTGTCATTCAAAAATTACTGTATTACTGTTACAAATAATTATTAGCTTAAATTCTCCAAACGTGCAAGGACTTAGTAAGAGAGTTACTATACAAATAGCTTCTACTTCTAAAATTTCCTGATGGTTCAGTAAGAGCAATTAATAGAGCCTCAGATCACTGTGTAATGTAACCATCTTTCAGCTGAAAACTCATTGGGACAGAGATTATAATATCCATATTTTCACATGTTAGAAAGAACAGGTACAGTTTTATGTTCTTTCACAAATCTCTAGATGTAGTCAGTCCATGCTGTAGGCACCTGTTCTTGTTTAGTTTTGCTAGTCTCGGGACTGCTGTAACAAAGTTTCTGAAGGTTCTGTCCTATACATACATACATACTTTGAGGTGAGAGTGCTTTGCCGCCCTTCTCTAAATGGGAATCACTAATTTGGATCTTTCTTCTACCTAGCTATACATTTAAACAAAATTTATGGGAACAATGTGTGTCTTGGCCCTGTATTAAATGAAGTTGAAATTGAGCAACAGGTTCAAAACTTGGGAGATAGAAAGCTCATAGTCAATTACCTAAGCCTCTTTCCATAAGAAACAAGGCTGAAAATCCTATCATAAAGGCCTTCCTCCAAATATGCTTGCTTCAGCCTGTTCTTATCCTCTTCTGGATGAAAGATGATGAATTAATTGTGTCACATCTTGTGCCTAGTTCTGAAGGCATTTTGGATTAACAGTGAATCATCACGCCATAATGGGAATATATGGCTTAACGTTAGGTTCTTGAGACAGGTTTTTGGATAGCAGTATCTTGTACAGATACTGTTCTGTAACAGTAACCTAATACCTAAATGCTGCACCAATAGTAATAATGGATTTTCCGCCCATAATGAGTGCACCAAGCTGACTTTGTGGAAGGAAAGCTTTTCATACACGTTCAGTAGGTAGTTTCTTATGTAATCATTTCTCTCTTCCCAAGATTTTGCCTGGTCCAATGGTCTCCAGTTAGCAGAGCTCCAATGAACTTTCTGTTAGTAGGTAATACTTGGAAGCTGGTCCTTTCTAGAGGTGATTTAATTGGCGAACAATCAGATAACATCAGTTGTCTTCTGGTGAGACAGTGCACTCCACTTGTCTCGCGTTTCATCTTTTGGCTTTACGTGCTCTGGGATCTGCAAATCACTTCCTGATTTTCTTTCTTTTGATCAGTCTTCTCTGTTTATGCTGTAAGCTTTTTATTTATTGGACTATTTTGTAGCATATGCTAACCCAGTGTCTTTTGCAGCAGAGCCCTTATCTTGGATGTATCTCAAAGTGCTGCCACAACAGAAACAGTGAAAAATAGGAATTCATACATGTGTATCCTCGGCTAAAATGGGCCTTCAGCAGACTTGCGAGTGAATTAATTCCCTCAGGGGCTTGCTTTCTGAATTTATATTACCAGTTTGTGTACCTATAGATATATCAGTTTTAGGAGTAAAGAAGCTGTGCTTTCAAAAAATAGGCCTAACTTCTGTTCATCCTCTCAGCTACCATATTTAAGGTAATAATTGGTGCTGTCAGCCTCATTTGCTGGACAGGTTTGTGACAGCAGGTTAGGAAACCCCCACCTGTCCTCACCAGTTTCCCCCCCCCCCCCGTAAATCTAGTTTCCCAAATGCTGAAAAGGATGCTTGAATGCGAGAATGTGTGATGCTACAAACTCAGTGAAGGCCTAAAAGAGCAAAGTACCACAGGTGGGTTTTTTGTTTATATTTAGCAGCAGTGTGTCCACATAGAACATGGGATTAAGGAATGACACCTGTTTAGAGCAATAGCTTGAATCTGTTGTTCAAAGATGACATTATTCAAAGATTCATGGGTTTGAATGCCAGAGGGGACAGTTGAGACTGTTCTGATCTCAATTCTGAGCGCAACGCAGGGATTGAATTTCTGATGATTTGGGATGGGGCTGTAACTTTGGCTTGAGCTAAAATGTCAGCTCACAAATGCATCCAACCTTCTGGTAAAGACTTAAAGTGACTGGAGAATCTCTAGGCAGGTTGTTACTCTCTAGTAATATACTGTGTGCTAGTTTTATGTCCCTTTCATCCTCCTCTGTTTTTCAGGACTAAGTAAAGTTATATAGTTGATGCTGTTAACTAACAGTTTTGTTGATACTGTTTGCTACAAATGCATTAGTGTATGGTACAAACTTTTTCCACTCTTTTTGGATCATTCACCAACAGAATTCATATGAATGTGAATTTCATGCACAAGTATTTCCTGAATAGTTTAGAGAATTTAATTTTAATGAATGGATTATTTGCAACCTATGCATTTCGATTTTTAATGTACAATTTCAGTAAGCTAAAGCCCTTTATTTTATTAATGCTTTCTAAATAATGTTCTATTACTATAAAATGAAATAGAAAAATTAATAATAGTTACTCTGAAAAGAAAATGAGTATTGATCTGAGTAAGAAGTTTAGGATGATTCATTATTTGTGAGGCACGTAAGCACAAATAAAAGGATGCCTATAAAACAAGCTAATGTAAACCCAAATGAAATCAAGATGAGTCTCTCCACAGACCTTAGGTAACTGAATCAGTTCTCTAATAAAGATACGTAACAATGAATAATATGACATTAAAAAAATCCGGTCAATTCAGTGTCCTTACTAATCAATATGTTTGCGTATCTCTGTCTCTCTCTGTCTGCATATCTTTACGAACCAGTGTCTGTGGCCACTTTTAACACAGAGAGCTGGAGTTCATGTGACACCGTTACTGCAGGCCATCTTCCAGGCCCTTCATGTGGACAAGCTTTTCTCCTAGCTTGGAGGCTGCTAGCAAGGCCCTTAGTCCTACTTCAGCAGAATCAGTGCCAAGCACTTTTTTGGTATGAGTATGAAGTGATCTTTAGCGGGCCTGAGCTGGGGGAAGCCCCATACAAGCTCCGTAGCAAAAACCATGGAAATCAGATTTTGATCAGACTAGAACTTTAAAAGGGAATGATCTGGACATACATTTTTGCACCTCCACCCCTTTTTTAACATGAAGCATCCCTTCTTTATTCCCCACATATTTTCAGAAGGAAATATCTCAGTAAGCAATTACAGGATTTTCTGCAGTGTACAGAGATCTTGCAGTGTGATGTTTTTCATCTGGCATGTCTTTGTTACTTTCATTGTGGGCCGTTCTACTGAATAGAAGGCAGACATTACTCAGAATGAGAACGGAGACTGTCTGTTTTTGAGTACTGAAGCTTTATTTAAAATGCATGCTTTGCCAGTGAAGCTCTCTTTTATACTGCAACTCCAGCCCTTCAGATGTGCGTTACAAGTCTGTAATATTGCACAGATCCTTTGCCTTCCAACAGGCACTAGCATTACATTTTTTACTAATACACCATGAACAAGTAAAAGAGAAGAGGGAGACGCTCATAACTGAATCAACTTACCTGCTGCTCTTATAGTGCGTAAAATTCAAGTTTCTGCCAAATGTTTGGCAGAACAAGAGGTACACTTTTTTTTTTTCTTAAGCAATTCTTCTTGTTCCAAATAGAAAAGCTATAAATGGAAAAGTTGTAACTAAATAAACCTTGAAACACCTTCATAGCACTTCCACACCTGTTGGCCTGGAGGGGGTTTGGCCTTAGCTGCATAGTTGTGTTAGCATGAACCATGCTCACACTAAGGAGTGTGAGTGGTAATGTGGGTCAGGACACCCACAGAGATGGGCAATCCAAAACGGTTTGTTCAGTCTTGCCATCTCTTGTCACCGGGGTGCATTCAGACCTAGTGTTTTACTTTCTGTCCTTGGCCGTGAAGATGTGCCATTCAGATCTGCCATTCAGAAAAAATTACTGGCCTAGTAAAAGAGAACCAGGATGTGTTACAGTGACACATTGAACCTTGGTGCTGATTTCACTGTTTGCTGGAGTCCTTGCTGGGACAGTCTGGCAATATAAAATAGCCTAAAAGTGGAGAGAAAGTGCCATGATGGCCAAAGTTAAAAAGAAAATATATGGACATAACTGTTATCAATCTTACTTCCCTTTTCTCTGTCTTTTTTTCATTAAAGTTATTATTTGATGCAATTTTAAAATACGCCCCAAGTACAAAGTACAGTTACCACTGGAACTTGTTTAAATTGAATTTGTGCATGCTGAGCTTTGTTCTTATTTCTTATGAAAGAGTTCTTTGCATCCAATATTTACTTGTAGCTAGAATAAATGCAACTCATAGGAAGGTGTGCATAGCATAGTAAAAAGAATAAATTTGGCAGTTGTCAGTTAGCATCAAGCCAAATGCATGAAGTTGAAGCTCTGTCATTGACCCAATACTGGGTGCAGCACACACATAGGGCAATGTGTGTCCCCAGCTGCCTTACACTTGTGCTTCACAGCTGATCTAGAAGAACAATATTACGTTAGCAACAGTAATTATGATGAGAATAATAATGATAGTCTCACACTGGATTCTGTATTTCGTGCTTTGACTTTTCCTTGAGAGCACCAAGCAACGCAATGGATAATGCTCTTGAAATATATATTTTTTTTCTTACATGCTCTATTGAGACCACAGGTTTATTTTACTTAGGTCACTGAATGGTGTCATATTTTAGTGAATCAGTTGAGGTCTGCATGAAGCTCTAGCTGGCAATAGCCATCGATTTCATTTTGTTTCAAAGCTCTTGGAAGTTTACAAAAAAGCCTTCCTGCCTTTGGCCTGTTTATGCACTGTTGAATCCTGAAATCTTTTATTAAGGTGCTAGCTACCAGGGGTTTACTGGCATAACAGTGAGCGAATTTCAGAATACTTCATTCCAAACCCAAAGACTTGGATCAGTTGCAGCATTTGAGATGGTGGCTGTCATATTCATGCATCTCTGAGCTGTCTATATCCTTTTCAGAATACCTGGGTTCAGTTTGTGTTTTGGCCTGTGCTTGATCTCAGGTAAGTCACTTCATCTGTGTGACTTATTTTGCTCATGTGGAGGTGATGAACGTAATCTTTTTCATAAAATGCTCTGAGACCTTTCACACAAAAATGCTATCTAGGAGAAAAGTGTTATCTTACGCAGCTTGAAAACCCAAGACTGAATTTACTGGGGAGAGGACATGCCTAATTCTTGTAGAGTCCAGGGAAACAGGCAATGTCTAATAAAAATCACAAGTTATGGAACCTGGATTTAGCTCAGGCTATAGTGATTCATGGTTTAAGGTTCCTGGCTCGGTCCATGGTTTTAGCCATGGTGATAGACATCATGCTGCTTAATAACACTACAACTGAGCTTGATTTTGCTTGGCAAAATACAATGTGCTGCAGACAATTTCATGTGCCCACCTTACTACTAAGTAAACAGATAAAGTATAGGTTAAGAGTTTTTAAAATTATATTTGAGAATGTCAGAATGTTACAGATTAAACGCAATGCTAATAGTGAGACAGCCTATATTTGTTAACTCTGAGATGCAAGGAACTTTTTTACACTAAACTGGAGAATTTGAAGGACTAGTAGGAAATGATGTTTACAGGATAGAAATGGGTGTGGGATGCTATCAAGTTTTATTGCTGTTCAGTTAAAATCATCACACTACTCCCAAGTGGCAGAGTTGCATACGTAGAATAGGTTTTCTTCTTGCAAGCAGCAATGAAAACGTTATACCTTGTCATATATGTTACCTGTTTTGCCCATGTCTTGAATTTGTGGTACCTCATCGCCTTGTTGTTGGGACATCTTCTGAGCAATTCCTCCTTTTCCTTTTCATTTATTATGGAAATGTTATTACTGGCACAGGTATAGTTAGTGTAGCATGAATTCAATTTATTTTAAGGTTTCTTTGCTAAAGACATTTATGCACTGGCTATTCTTATCTTGTATATTGTTTTTGCTAGAGATGGAGCTGAATTCAAACTCTGAAGCTAAATATCTCTGAACTTTACATTTTTAAATTCCGTGATGTCATTTTTAAAATAACTTGTGTGTGTCTTTATCTTAAGAGCTTAAAAAGCCCATTGAACGACTTTTCTTGTGAAGCCAACTGAATGTGGACTCCATGTATCACATTTAGAAAAGACTCCCTTCCTCTGTGAAGGCTGTGTAATCAGGCCTGGGCTATACACCATGCAATTTAGCATTAACACAGCCTGAGAAACCCAGCAGACCAGTCCATCTCAGGATTTTAGCACTTTTTCCTCCTGCTCAGCTACTCTTTTGCCAGAAAGCCAGCTGTCTTCAGCCTTCTCTGTGACCTAGGTCCCTTCCCTGTGGAGAAAGTTTTGGAAAACCTAGTCTGCTGTTCTCCAGCACCAGTTTTCTTCTTTACTAATGGAAGACAGAATAAAAGTGCGCTGGATTTCATAAACTTGATTTTGGCTGTTGGAAAACTTTACTTAGTTTCATTTTGGTTTGGCTGGAACCTTTCCCTCCTCCAATTAATGAACATGAGACTTGTCCTGGGATGTCTCACTCCCATCTCAGTAGGAGAGATATCTTGGGTCTGTTGTTACATTCGCTGGTGTAGGAGAGGGGAAAGCTACATACTGCAATTCTCTTTCCATTACAGACTTGAAGGGCGTGATTTGTTCCTCGTTTCTCTCTTGGAAACCGAAGTGGTCATCTCTGCTTTTCATTGGGGAAAGTGTCTTACAATAAATATTTCAGACCTGTTTCAGTATAAGTGTTCAAACTTGGATAGATTAGAGCTTTTTGGGTTTCTTACCCATGCTTGACATCACTTTGGCAATACAAAACACTTCAGCCAGCCTGTGAGAGAGTCTGCAGAGAATTCATGCTGGAATATTATGCTACTCTGCTCTCTACATTGTGATTCTTCCCAGCAAGATATACGTTAGGAAAAATGTATTTCAGTTCCTTTGTAACTAGCAGTTTTATTTTTTCTTGTATTTTAAAAATGTCAGGACAGGCATTTAGCTTATACATTAGGATCTTCTACACCTCCTGGAATGATATGACAAACAACGAAAAAAAGAGTAAAAGTAGAAAAATAACTTCTCTACTTTTATTGAGAATGTTGTAGTTCTTAATGTCTGAATTTCCTTAACCTGGTATGTGCTACTTTCACCAAAGAATCTTCGTTTTAGGGAAAAGCTTTACACCTAAACAGTTAAAATACAGAAAGGGAATAAAAGGAAGTTAATGTATGTTTAAATGAGGGATTTTGAAGCTTGGATTTTTAAGACTTTTAAGGTCTGGAGCACTAGCATAGCTTAATATTCAGTTCAGTACGGTAGATGATGCATAGACTTAAAACTCCTTACATCTCTAATAGTTTTCTAACCTTTTATCCCCAATCAGCAACCATTTTCAGAGATTTATGAGTAAAATAGTTTTGAAATCAAGCCAGGAAGTTATAGACTTTGGCTGTTTTGGGCAAGAGAAAGGAGAAATTGCAATGGCTTGTGGTCCATAAAGCATTCTGCCAGGAATCTCCTTTTATGTCTTTGAATACAGATCTGAACTTCAGTGCCTCATGAATCATGGTCTCCAACATAGACAGTTTTTAAGCTCAGAATTAACCTCTGATATTTAAACTTGAGTGCAAACTTTCTCAGGACATTGCAAAGATGAACATGCTTTGCAAATTGATGGCTGTACCTATTAATTTTACAGCCATACCATCTTGGGTAGTATCTAAAAGGTTTGAAAGCTTAACGGTGATCAATTGGGAGAATGCTGTTGTGGCGGTTTCAGAGAACACAAACATATTGCAAGAATACTAATAAAGTAATCCTGTGTCCTTTTTACCCTTTTCCATGATTTAATGTGACTTTGGGACTACGTCAGTAGAATAAATTATATCTGCTTGGTGATTTGAAAGGATTTATTCTCTCGGGGGCGGGGGGAACAGATTTTTCCGGCACCCTTTTCAAGAAGAAGATTGTTGATGGTGGTGTGCCAAGCCAGGTTCTAGCATAGTGATGATTGCTGCCTGTCTCAAGTGAAATTTTTCTCAGGCTAAACTTCCAAGGCAGTTAGCTACTTTGACTTTATTATGATTTTCAATTCTGCCTGAACACTGGTGGAAATCAACAGGAACTCTGCCTGACTTTGATGCTTGTAAGAGCCTGAGCTGATACTTTCAGGTGCTCTAGACACCTTTGGAAATCTAGCCATTTACTGTTACAAACACATGCGAAGTTTGTGCATCTTTCCTAAGTTTTGGAGCAGTGCTGCAGAAAAGACACCTTGTTTTACCCAGGAGACCGCTCCATTTCCGTGGTGGGTGAAGTGATGCTTAAATAAATAGTCTGTCAATTTGTTAAGCATGAGGGATCCATAAAAATGAAAGTTATTATTGCAGCAGGAATTTTCCCACAGCAAAAATAAAACAGAACTGAGTTTCATCCATAAAAATATTGCAAGTGAACCACTTGTTTGCTTCTTACCTCTGTTAGGTTGTTTTATATAAGCCAGCGTTCTACTTCTGCTTTATGAGGAGTTAGGCGAGTAGCACAGACATGTTGATCTTTGCATCTACAGAAGAATTATATGAGCTAAACACATGTTCTGCCATTGGCACATTACTGTTATCCTGCCAAAACCCTCCTCTGTGCTTGGCTTCCGCAGCAATGAGCATGGGTGGAGGAAGGAAGGAACAGCTGGGAGGCAATTATGGTTTCCTGACGCCCTGCCCCACCCATGGCACAGGTTAGATCAGTTCTGAGTCGCAGGCAGCTGGTAGAAATCCCCGGGAGACTGTCCATTCATCTCCTGCATTATCCCCACCCAGTACCTGGCACACATCCTCAGCAGCAGGCTGCTGCTGGAGGAATCAGTTTTACCCATTCAGTGCTCCCTCCTGGGCACTTTCTCTCTTTGGGATGTTGGTCGGAAGAGGAGCAGACTCAATTCTGTTCTTTGGAGCTTAGGACAAGTTTGACTTTAATAGGACTTGTGTGCATGGAGTTTTATGTGGAAGCCTGGGGGGCCTCCACTGATTCTGGTTATTTGAAGGGTATATTCCTGGAACCATTGCCAGTTAAAAAATTGAGGTCCAAGCAGAGCAGAAAGCTAGTCACTGAGGGAAGAAGAAAGTGTGCTGGAAGAAGCAGAATAAAGTTGTTAAAGAACACCGTCTACCTCTCTGTCCTCTTGGAAAGTTCACCTTTCCCAATACAGATGTAACCTTGGGCATTGAATGATGGATAAAGTTTGTGCCATCTAAAATATTCCTTGTATTATCTGCCAATGATACACACTGCCACAATAGTGTCAGCCAGTTACATGGCCAAATTCATAATCAGTGTTTTTTAACAGTCTGTAATGTCCCTTTGGCTGATAAATAAGTATTTCAATACCAACAAAGTGGTGAGACGAGTTTCATGGACTAATGCTGAAACATTTTAAAGCCTAGCAGAAAGCAAAACTAATTGTGGATCAAAGGGTGACCAGTGCTAAATTCAGGACTATAAGCTGCAGTTATCTGATGTCCTGGTAAAGGGCGAGTCACAAACAGAACTGTTGGCTGACACCCCTGGAAAGTAGTAGTAATAATAAACATCTGGAGTGTTTGACACATTCATGGTTGCCAGTAAATAATCCCTGGCTCCTAAGCAATTGTTTTTGGAGAAGCACTTTGAGATACAGAGAAGCTAAAAAGTAATTGTATAATGGAATGATGGACAATATCCTGAGAAATCAGGACCACTTGTGTGTCAGCATGAATAATGAACAGGGTTGTGTGAAAGAAAGGGGAAAAAGACCCTGATCAGGTTGTAGCATTCAGCGATAGGGGTCAGCCATACAGGGAGGGTCACAGAGAAGAGCAAGCAAATGGTAGCTCATCTGTCACCAAGAGCACCTATGAACGCAGCCCTTTGTTCCTCATGGGGACCAACAGCAAAATCATTGGAGTGGTCTTGTGCAACCAGAAGAAGAAATGTTTGTATTCACTCAGGATTTGATCCAAATTTGATTGAGTTCAGTAGAAATCTTCCAGTAACTGCAAAGAGACTTGGATCTGGCCTGCAGAGGTTGTCTGTTTTCATCTTCACCTGCAAACGTGAGTCCACATGCCCAAAGGAGCACTTTACACTTTCATGTTTACTCCCATCTATTTCTCATACAGAGATTCCTTTTGATGAATGCTCCAATTATCTGCTTGCTGCAGCTGTCATTTACTTTTCTGTGGCTGTCTTGTCTATTGATACATCAGGAGCACACCAGTAGTGCTGCTGTCACATATTTAAGGCATCTTGGTCTAGTTTTCTCCTTTCTTTTCCCCCTGCAATCACATTTCAATCAGGGTGTTTGTGCAGATGAAATCAGTCTCAGTCTCATACACCCGCACACACATTAGTCTTTTACATTTTAGCCTAATAACCGAAGTATTCATAACGTAATTGTGTCTGGTGGGAAGCCCTGCTGTACAAAACTGATGGTGCTGGTTCCCTTCAGGTAAACCCTGTTGACAAGCAAAAGGTTACTGCTTGTATAGGCATGTTCGTTGCTCTGGTGCACATAGCGCTACCGCTACATCATCAGATTAGTCAAACATCTGTGAAAAGAACTCTGTCTCTAAGGTTCCAGTTGCTCCTTGCCTGCCTTTGATATTTCTGTGGTTGCACAAGAAGGTTTGACCATGTTAGCATTATGCAGGCCTCTCATAGAGAGCTCGTTGTCTGTGTCCTTTCCCCAACAAAGGGCTAAGGTGTGGGGCTTAAATACAGGTATGGGATGTATTGCACATTAAAATAATAAAACTGCTTTTTAGCTGCAGTATCAATAAACTGTATAAGATAGCATTTACTGAAAGGAAAAGAAAACTTACTATATCAAGTCTTTGGTGTTACAGACAGGGAGTAATTTAAAGCTTGAGGGCCAATCCTTAAACAGTACAGATCATTACAGCCATAGAGATTTCCAGTAATGAATCCTAGATGAATACCTGCCCAGGAGCGTATTACATGTCATGTAAGAATAAAATGGTTTGATTACACTGGTGGTGTTTTCTGCAGTCCCAAAAGAAGTGCCACAGAGAGGTACCAAGCTGTCTTTGTTATTGCAAACAGCAGTTACATTCACACAGTGCTCTGCCTAAGCTTGAGTGACATATTTTTACTTTTTCCACATAGAATTTTGCTTCATTTTCAGTTGTTTTTCAATTTTGTTTGACTTTTATATTGTAATGTTTAATATTAAATGGTATTGATGAAATTTAATACTCATATTTCATTCAGTATTCTATGTGTATATCATGGTCTAATTCTAAGTAACATTATATTTAGTATTTAATGTTTCCAAGTTAATTTTTTTGAGGAAACCTTCATACTGAAAAAAGTTTTACTTGTTCCAAGTCAGAGCACAAAGCATGTTTTGGAACACTGGAATTTCCCATGGGGCAGAGATCCTGTTTTCCAACCAACTTTGGTATATGGGCTATGAAGAACCCCTTCTGATTACCCAGAGAAGACTTGGATCATGATACCTTCTGAAGTTTATTCAAGGGCAAAAGATGGGGTGATTATTATGAAGAAGTCTCATTTTGGTTCATTCCCAGAAGACCAAAGTAAAAGCCAGTAAAGGGCTTGACGCTGTCTCACCCACCAGCTGTCATTTCTAACCCAGATGCTCCACATCTCTTGCCAGCTTCTTGCAGGGGGGATGGGAGGAGGGAGGGAGGGCTTAAAAAGAAATAATTTAAAAAAGAGGAGAAGAAAAGTCAAATATTGTTTGTGCAAACTATGATTTGATGCAAAGTGGAACATAAATATGAGCCCTTGGTATCCACGTGAGTCATGTATTCCTAACCTTATGACAAACTGTGTTTGGTTTTGCATATTAATGGGTGTGTATAATGATAATTCCCTTAGAGCTTTCAGCTGTGAGAATCTTTCTGTTTCACTCTTTTGAGGAATTTGTATGTATAGATACATATGTGGCTCCCATCACTTTGTTAACTGAGCACAGATTAATGTAGTAATCCTCACAACACTTTTCTTGGGTAGTAAAATGTTGTCTCCACTTTATGAAAACCAAGAGATACAGGAATTTTAAAGGCCTTCTCCACAGTCTATAGGCATTAGTGGGAATCTTTTAATTGATTTCAGTGGTCATGGATCATGTCCTGAGTGACTTACCCGAGGGAACAGTTATGATGACTTAGTCAAACAGCTTATCCGGTCTTTGATAATTTTTTTTTAACCCCCCCGCCCCCCCCCGCTCCAGCACTAAACTATATCCCAGTACTTATTTTCTAGAGTGTACATAAAACTATGTTTTAAACTCACAGCTTTACTGTTATTGCATTTCCTGTCAACAGGAGTAAAGAGCAGAATGATAGCTCAGGTTATTATCTTTCAATCATTGTTAGTTATAATATAGTGCCTAAAAAAAATGTTAAAATATTTAAAAAATTACTAATTTTATGATGGCTGTCCTCAAAGCCATGGATGTCTGAGGATAGCTCATGGTTAAGTTAAAAATCAGTTGTTCTGTCTTCTTGTTCTGTGTATTATGAGTTTAGATATAGTAAACATCATAATGGTTTTGAAAAAGTAAGTTCTTGGTCAAGGCATTTATATGAACATTATACAAGAAGATAGATTTATTTTTTTTTTCCCCAGCACTGGAAACTCAAATTACTTGCTTTACAAAATATTATGCTGCCTCTACAGCTTACACTCAAGTCTATAACAGAAGTCTAAGTCTAAAATATGATTCTTTGATGAGGGCTGGAGCAGTCCTAATCTTTTCCTGTATTACTGAGCTTTACCATGTTTAGATCATTGTCAGCTTTAACGCAGGTGTTAAGTGATGTACAGGAGTGCTGCCCACAAGAAATAACAAAATGCAAATGCTCCAGACTAAGAGAAAGTATTTCACCTGATACAGAGGAGTTTTAAGTAGAACTAATGGGGTAAAACTGGACAAAAAGACATATTTAGACTGTACATTAGGAAAAAGTTCCTAGTGGTGAAAGCTATTAGCCTATGGTATGTTCTCCCAAGGGAAGCAATAGTAGCGGTATGTGTAAGTTACTTAAAACTAATCAGAAAAAATACTTGAGGGTATATTGTAAGGAGCTAACTATTTTGGTGGTGCAAGGAGTGGTTTGTTTGATTGCTAAGCTTTTTCCTTCTCTGAGTCCTATGATTCATTTTATATTCTTGAATGTACCATAGAATTAAAGCTTGGTTTGGAACAATCAAATAGGTAGTGATAAGCTTGGAAAAAAAGTTATTTATCTGTTCCAGCATACCACGTCTATAATGTTTGTCTAGGTAACTTAAAAAAGAACAAATTCCTCTGCTATATTGAGACTTTGTACCACATGTGTTTAATGTGCCAAAGAGAAAGATTGTGTTACTTTGCTGACCTCAGCATCTAAACCGTACATTTCAAAACAGTGATGTAACTGGTCAAGAGTGGGCCAGAACGAAGTAATAGTGACTAAGCAGTGTTGTCAGTGTTCACCAGTTTTCTTCTTCCATGTCATAGACGCCTGAGAAGTGGTATAAATGTGATTCTGACTGTGACTAATGGTCAGTGCCTCTACAGGGTGCAAAATAACATGGTGCCCCTTTTGTAAAGTTGCATTGTGAACAGTTGGCAAAAACCATGGAGGAAATGCTTTCAGAGAAAAAAAAAGCCCCGAAGAAAAGAAATGCTAAAGATGTCTTCATTAAGTATGTAGATTAGTGACTTTCCTTTTGAAGATGGAGTATCCCTTTTTTGTTTCTCTTGCCATGGAAGTTAGGGACTAGTCATTCCAGCTGGAGTTATGAGACAGCTTTAGTGGGTGCACAGGCTATCAAGGCAGCGTATCTCTGTCAGATCGCTGGTTCAAGAGGCAGTGGGCTTCTGTTGTGCAAGCAAGATCAGGTGAGAGCAGATTTAAGATCTAGTGCTCCTTGAATAGCTGGTTGAATATGACGAGTCTGTGTTTGCCTAACTGTGAATGGGTTTCTACAATGATAATCTGGGGTTGCCAGGGCCAGAGAGTGGATTAATGAAATAAAGTGGAACACCACACACACACGCACGCACGCGCGCGCACACACACACACACGTTTTATTCTTTGTTTTCCGTGTACAGAGATACTCTTTTGCCAGGAGAGAGGTAGGAAGTACTTGGATGTTGCTGAGGATGGCGTTAAAGTTCAGTTGTCATTTGCCCTCCCAGCAGAAGGAGGGAACACCTGCTGTTGAGCAGTTCTGTAAACTAGTGCTGACAGGTTACTTCATATAAATTTTTCTGAAGAGTTGAAATTTTTTTTATTTAATATTTATTAGTGAATAACTTATCCACAATTACATTAGATATGAGAGAGCTTATTTGTGATTTCCTCACCACCCCCAGAGAACTACAGAGTGTTTGATTTCTAAGTTCTCCTTCTTCTGTTTTTTGATCAGCTGGAAAGGAAAGTGGTCCTTGTGGATCAAATGCTGGATGTGGTTGTTGGCTTGGCACTGAATTCTTCGGTAATCTTCATCAGGTTGTTCGTCTGCTTTTTGTGTACCTATCTGTAAGATTTTCTTTCTTTTATCTCTTGCCTGTCTTGTCCTCCTAGGCAAGCTTGCTCAAGAAGCAAGCAGCCCCTTTCATCTCTTTATACAATATGTAGTTCAGTGAGATTTTGATTTTGTGTGAAGCATTTAGGGGATTGTGAAAAACAAATGATATGTAAGAGTAACAACTGATTTATCTGTATGACATTTCAGTGTCACATGAGAAGTCTTTCTTTAAAATCATGCATTGAAAAGTGTGTTTGCCATTTTAAATTTCTAATGGGAAACATTTCATAGAAAGTAAAACCTGTTCTTTGGGAATGTCATCTAATGAGCTAGTTCTGTCCACTGCAGCTTTTATGCCATTAACCTTATGCTTTCTGGTAAGAGTTTACAGACTTATTTTTCCCTTAGGTAGCACATCATCCTTCTGTCCTCCCCAGCAAAGAGCAGGAGTTCAGTAATTTCTATAACAGGCCTATAAAAGAGACACAGTATTCTAATTTGAGAAGTAATGAAACTGTTCAAGTCATAAGACAGTCTTGCATAGATTTCAAGCATTGAGATTTTAGAGCATTACATTAGGTTGTTATGTTTTTCTCTGTTCTACCACAACCACCTCACAGAGCTTTTCTGCCTCATGGAAAAAAAAAAAAAAAAGAAAAGGAAAAAAGGGAGGAAAACTCTGAAAGCTGTGATCCTGTTTGCATTTGCCCAGATTTGCAGAGGCATATAGGAACATATATTGACTATGCAGGAACTAAATGTCCTTGTGACTCTGTCCCTGGGGGACTGTGGTGAGACTCCTGTTCACATTGCAAATCAGGATCTACAGAACAAAATGCTAGATTTTGTCTTAGCACTTTTAAAAGGAATAACATTTTAATGATATGTGCTATTGGCATAATCCTTCCAAAATGGACAATGATTTATATATTTCATGTGAGGACAGGATTCCTTAGGGGATGACTCATTGTTTTAGTCTGGAATAATTCCAGTGGGAACCTTTTTCAGAACTGGTTGATACATACCTTACATGGTCTTAGTTTGGGATTTTTTTTTGTCTTTGGTTTTGTCTGATAATATGTGTGCTTGGCCTATTAAAATTAAACTGTCTCTTTCCCTTCCGAGTCAAATCCAGTTCGTATTTACCAAGACCTTATATGGAGAGGGAGTGTGTGTATATATATAAACTCATGTATACATAAATGTCTTTATGTATGTATATATACATATACAGGGGAGAAAAAAGAACTGGATATATTGCAAAGGCAGAGTTTATTTTTTAATAAAGGGGTGAGTTTTGTTTTAAACATGTCTTTTCACATCTTAGTTTGAACCCAAAGACAACAGTTGCCAGCGTAACTGCTTCCATTTATAGAAATAATTCAGTACTGCAGATTGTGGGACTATACTGATACTATGGCCTACGAATACTGAATTAACAGCCAATGGAAGCAGTACAGACTTGTATCATCTGATATGAAAACAGACTGTCTTCACTCACGCTCCTGGTCTTGGTTGTACATTTTGTCCCCTTTTTTAAATTGACATTGCCACTGTTATGAATCAGTGCAGTCTGTAGCACGGATGCAAGAGAGCTCTGTAGCATGGATGATAAAGATGAACTGGGAAGCATAGTTGCCCTAGGGAGTCCTGTAAATTGTTCCACTAAAGGGCCTACTGCATCAAGGATTTAAGATAATCTCCCATTAGTTACCCTTTCTGAAGATGGGTAAAACGTTTGTCTGTCTTCAGTCACTGGGGACCTCCCTTTGTCAATAAGAGAGTGACCCTGCCATGCCACCAGTGATCTCTGCACTCTTGCCTCCATCCCTTCTGGTAGCATGGACTTAAGAGAATCAGGATTTCTTAAAAGATCTCTGACTTCTCTTTGACAACTTCTGACTTCTCATCCTTGAACCCTGCCTGTAGGTGCAAAGATGGGATAGACCTTGCTGGTGAAGCCTGAGCCATAGAAAGCATTGAGCACCTCAGCCTTATCTGTATCTGCTGTTGCTAAAAGTCATCCACCCCATTCAGCAGTGGTCCCACTTCTTTTTTTCCTTTTGCTACTGATTTGATTCTAGAAGCTCTCATAGTTCTTAATGTGCCTTGCCGGTTTTGACTCTAGGTGAGCTTTGGCTTTGCTAAAACCATCCTTACGTGCCTGAGCGATGTTTCTACGTTTGTCCTTTGTAGCCTATCCTTGCCTCTACCTTCTGTGTATGACTTTTTGCACTGGAACTCTGTCAGGATTTCCCAGTATAGCCACGCTGGTCTACTAATATGCCTACTTGCTTCCCTGAGCACAGGGGTAGAGCTTTCTTGTGCTGAGAAGAGCTTGTCCCTGAAGACAACCTTAATCTTTCAGAGCTGTTGCCTACAGGATGCCACCTATCAGTTCCCTACATGAGACATCTGCTTTCCTGAAGTTCAGGGTCTATACTCTGGTACTTGTCTTCCTTGTGCTCCTTGGGATCTTGAATTGTGCTATATGCTAGCACATGCTAAAAGTATTTCTTTTGCATGTGGGCCAAAATCGTTAAAGTTCAGTTAAAACATTTTGAATATCAGTTGCAAATGTCAGGTTTTCAGTCTGGAGTTCTTCCTATGCATCATGGAAAACAGTGACTGAGGAAAAGAAATTTCAAGAATCTATCCCAAAAGAAATGTAGAAAACAGTGGTGTCAGTCAACCAGCTGTGACTATAAAAAGATTTCCAGGCTTGGGGACCAAAATCTCAAGACAACAGGTTACAAGATTTCAGGTTACACGGTTCAAGTTTAGAAGATTTCATCATCATCAAGTCTGTACGAGAACTCTAGCCCTGATTTGGTCATGAAACCAAACACCAAACCACTGACTAAAACTAATTTAGATCTGGATCTGAACACTCACTTCCTTTTCCTCATTTCCAATCAAAACAGGTTTCAGTTTTGGTTGGTTTGAGTTTTTGGTGAAATCTCTTGTTCGTTATTGTTAACTTTTTCTCCCACCACTATCTGTGATCTCAAAAAAAACCCCCCAAACCAAAAATCAAACCCCCAAACAATCCCCCCTCCTCTTCACAGGCCACATGTTTCTATTAACCAAAACCACTGTCAACAAATGAAAGTATGGTAAACCAGTGGTGGTTTCCTACCCCTTGTTTTTATGGTTATTAATTATATTTGGGTTTGGTCCTAAAATCAGATGTAAATATTTCATAAATCAGGTGAATTTGTTGTTTCTATAATTACATTTTATTGGATAAATGACAGAGTATATTTAAGTGGGCATAGATTCTACCCAAATATTTTATGTGGTTGTGTTAGCAGTCTGTTACAGATGTGTTTATTAAATCTGGCACACAGATAAGGATTAAAAAGTCATTCCTCCCTCCAAGTATTGTGACTTAAAAAGCAAATCTTGGAACAACTAATGCACATCAAACTTAAGGCTCAGTTTTGGGCATAAATCCTAATGACTTAGTTTAAATGAATAGAAGAACTGAACAGTCAATACGGAATTAGATTTATCGATCTTGTTCAGATTTGTTTCTCCTTTGGTGGTATACCCTTATGGAGATCTCTGATGCTTTTACACTACAATGATAAATTGAATCAAAAGTTTTTCTTTTGTTTTTGAGCCTCAGACAAAATTAGGCTACTGAAAGGAGCTACAAAAAATGGAAGCCAAGTCCACCTGGGAATCTGTCTCTGGTCTTACTGCTGTCAAACACCTTTGTTTTCAGACATTTCTACAGATTATGTCAGTCTATAAGACTCGCATGTACTTAGACCACTAGATGAAAATGGTGCTTCCTGTGTCAAAAACATGACTGATCATGTTCTTACCTGATGCCTAGTCTCAAGTAAGCACCTGTAATGAACTTCTTCAGCAGTAAGGATCTAATTCCAGAGATCAACCTAAGCCATAGTGTTCATCTAGAACAATTCTTCAGATTGACCAGCTTGTCACCCAAACCCTAAAGGATGAAAAGCAAAAGGAGAAATACTCTACCTTTACAGCCAAGATAATTAAGTACACGTGCTTTCTCTTCCTTTTGTTTATGTGTTCATATAAATGAATTGAATAATTGGCAACTGAATAATTCTGTTTTCTTCTAGCTTAGTATGGCTTGTGTAAAGAGTGTTTATAGGTTAAATGAGTCAGTCCAAAGGCTTTTTATTCCTTTATTGCGGTGATCCCCTCAGAAAGAGTAAAATGGATACTCTAGAGGTAATCAGCCCCCAAGACTGATATCTCTGGAGTATCCAAAAGGTCAGATGTGTTTCTATTTATTTGAACAAATTTGTTTAAGGGTTAGTATTACGTTGGTGAGGAACAAAAGTCTATCCTGAACTGCAGATTGGTAGGTAAGATACGTAATGTAACATACCAGAGGAAAACACGTGGAAACCCATACTGTCAATGCAGGTTTATAGGGATTAAGTAGATCTAGAGCCTGTCTCTTCCCTTCACAAAACAAGTGCAGGAAGCCGGCAAGATGTGGACAAAGTCTTCTCTTACTCACTATGGCGAAAGAGGGACTTTGGGTTGGTCTAGGACAATGGTAAAGTATTAGCCTATGATGTGAGGACAAGAATAATGATTGGAGGTGGAGGCGGGGATCTGAAAGTCCTCGTGGTTCTTAGTGGGGCGCAGCTTAAACACCATCCTTTACTTCCTGCCAGCACAATCTAACCTTCACACAGCAGTGTCAGTATGAAATTTAAAATTTTCTTTATTTAGGATGGAGGAAGCAGCTGTTCTTTTGGGCTCTGTTCTGACTTGCCTTTTGAGTGAGCCATCCTTTAGCTTGGTGGAATTCGGTGAGCAAAAACAGAGCACATACAAGATTGCAAGTATCTGCTGCTCAGATGGAGGCACTGAACACAGGAAGTCCACAATTTGTTTTACATGACAAATTCATCAGAACTATAAAGCATTTTTTAAAAAATATGATTTTTAGGGAGTCAGTGTTTACATACACAATACTAGTCTGTATGCAGAGAGAGGCTGGCATTATGCCAAATGCCTACAAATTCAGAACCCCATCCTCAGCTGGTACGTATCACTGTAGCTCCACTGACTTCAATGAACTGGCGCCAGTTTACATTAACTGAGGAGCTGTTGCATTATGTGGAACAATTTCTTTTTTCTCCTTCCTTTTCTTTCATTTTTTGATGAAAAACATGGAAATGTCATTCCTGTTAGCTCAGAGAAGTCTTTATTTGGGAGATCTACCTCTTGTCTTTTGATGATATTTCTTTTCTCCTTAGATTATTTCCGTTTCTATCCAATTTGTGATGTATTCATACTAGTTTTCTAAAAGTAGCATGTTAGGGGTGCCTTATGCTTCTTGTCCTAGCCCTGATGGACTCATAGAATTTTGTAGGTTAAAATCTCAGAGCTGTAGGGCAGTAATTCCTTACCCTGTGATTAAAATATGCATTATATCATTGAAGTGGTATCCCTTCCACATTTTTGTGATACATAAGCATATCCCACAAAACAGCAATCAGATGAGTATTTTGGTCATTTCCCAGGGGCTTGTGGAAGCAGTGGCTGAAGGGAGACTGTTGATCAAAACCAGTCAAAAAAGATCCTTCTCCTAAATTTAAATTCTTTCAAGGCTACATATAATAAAAAAAAAGCTGCCTCTAGGCTATGGTCCTCTTAGCTAAAATGGGTAATGAGGTCTGAAATCCACTTTGTCACAGAGTACTTTGGCCCAGACAAGTCCATTTATACTTATACCTTCCAGACCTGTCCTTTCATTTAGGTACTAGTACAACCTGGGAAAATATGTCCTTTACATAAACATTTGCTCAGAGGTCCATGCGGTGTCCAGTAGGTCTCTCAAAATTGAGAACCTTTTCCTTCCTGAGTTGGTGGAAGTGTTCTAATCTAGAAAACTGTGTGTAATTGCTTAAGGGACATTTCATATTGTTTACAAATGTCTTTTTAAAACTTCTTCGGACTCTAAGGATCCCTTTTCAACAGTTTTTCCTCCTTAATTGTTATGTTGTTGTCTCTTGTCTTTGAGAAGAGGGATACTTTGGATACCTTCTCTGCTATATGTAAAGATTCTGCTTTATCTCCATCTTTGCCATAACTGTTTTGGACATTTTCCAATTTGAAATGAACTTGTAGTAAACAATGAGTGTTTGAAGATGGATTTCATGTCTAATGTTGAATGATTGTCTGAATTTTTCTTCCTAATCTTTTGTTACTCTCTTACCTATCCTCTATTTTCTCATGCAGTCATCTTGAGTCAGAGCCACAGTCTGGCCAGATGTTGGGAAGAGCTCTGCTTCCATTTTGGCATTTTAATAAGTAGCCAGGTTTTGTAAAGTGCCCACTGTGTGTCTGAAATGATTGTTTCTGGGCAATGTAAACTCTTGAAAGTTAACGTTACATGCCTGAATTGGAGGGGAATTCTTTTGAAAAGTGGGCCTATATTAGGAGTTCCTGAATTACTGAAAACCTGTATCACATAATTTTCACTACTATAACTTGTTACTTAGGGTATTAGTGGCCTTCTCCAAAGTGCCATGTTTTTCTTAAACCTAAAGACGTGGAAAGAAATTCCTAGATATAGAGAGGCATGGAAAAAAGTAACTGTTGACAACACAACAATTCATTCATTTCCTAACATCACAGGTCATGTACTGTATTTTAACTTAAACAATAAGGCCATTGTTCATACGGGAAAACAAGCACAGTTTATGTAAAGGTTAAAAGACTGAAAAGGTTAAAGGCTGGTTTGTTTTTGGCAAGCTGTGATTTGCTTCTCTCAGGTGAAATGCAGCGGTTTCATGGTCTGGCAATTTGCTGAGCTCTTTACTGGAGTGCCTACAGAAGAGATGAGAGGCAGCTTATTTACTGTGACTCGGTTCTTCACGATGGCCAATCTCGCCTTATTGTTTTCTTGTGCTATATCAAGCTCTGCTGTTTTCATTTATGTTGTAAACTTTGCAGGGAAGGGACTGCCTCCTTCCTGTATGTTTATACAGTATCATATTCCATGCAAGCCAGATATCATCCAAAAGCCTTCTTTTCCTTCAGAACATTTTAATAGATACAAAGAGGTTTTTCAGTGTTATAAAGGGGATGCAAGGATCAAAATCCTTGGAATTTCAGTGGAGTTGGCTGCTTAACTGCCCTTCAAAGTCTCTCTTCTCTGTTCTTTCAGCTGCCAGACAGCTTGGGGTGGGAGTTTTTATTAAGTCACTCTCTAAAGCCTGTTTCTTTAAGGGACTTTCAATCAGGACTTTTAGTTCTCCAGTCACTTGGATTTATCAGTGTCTGAGAGGAATTGTGAGGATCACTCCACAACAGAAATTACTTGTGTCACTACTGATAAAGTAGTATTAAAAGTTGCAGCAGTTCTCCCCAGTCAGCTCTATTGTTAAGTTCAACTGCTTTTCTCTCTAGAATATGCTGCAAACGATATTTTATAGCCAGCCTAAAAAAATCCTTGTTCACAAAATTCTGGTTTTGTTCCATATTGAAATTCCATAGTAGAATTTGGTACTCCTAATTAGAAGTGAGGTATAAAAGCATTATTTAGTCAGAGGTGTGGTAGGAAAGAACTTAAATGCAGTAATATTGATGTTTATGCTAGAAAGCACAATTTAATCTTTTAAATTATATATTAAAAAATGTAGAGAAGACTGTAAGCTACTGATTTTTAAATTTAGTGCTCATGTTGTTTATACAATTGTGTAAATGCTACAATTCTGTCATTAAGTTTGCAAAAACAAGTGCTTAAATTTTGGCACCATGAAGCAGATTTTTCTAAGACATTTAAGAGTGTAATTGGCACAGATACGTGGTTTTCAGTAGTTGCTTGTACAGCCGGGGTATTAGTGGGTTCTGCCTTTTTACTCCACCAGGAACCGAGAGTTCTCAGTGTTTCTGAAAGCCATTCTGCACTGCTTTAGGTAGTCAAATAGGTCTGCAAAAACTTGGGTGCTTTTCCAGACCTGGCTTAGCATCTAGATGGATCCAGTGTGCTATATGCTTGTACACATCACATTACAAAACCAAGAAAATACACTGGTTAATATAACCTGGTTTAGACTTGCATTCTTTCTCCTGTTGTGCAGAGTGGTAGTAGTACAACGATTTCTTTCTCTTCTAGCTGTATTTCTCAGATAACACTGTTATGTCCCACAACAGGTAAAAGCAGATAGCCAGGGCTGTGGAAGCTGGTCTCTCTGTGAGAGTATGATGTGAAATTTCAGTATAATCCCACTGTAGTCTTCTGTTTACACAGCCATACTGTCCTGGGACAGAGTCTCGCACAGATTGCAAGCATTCTTGCTATGAGGAATCTGGGTCTGACAGGAATAGCCGATTCCCAAAGCTCAGCTCTGTTTAGAAAACTGGCTCTATTATCCAGGATTATGGCAGAGAGCAAACACTCCTCCGGTTTACCATAGCTTTACCATCAAAAGAAGCTTTCTTTTAGGAGTTTGAGTTACCAAACAGAGCATATTTTCCCAGGAAGGAGCGGTTGCTTCAAAGATGATGGACAGGATTGCACTAACAGTGCAACGCCGTTCAAGTTGGTTTTACTCGAAATAACCACAGAGCGGGAGGCAGTGCAGCGTGTGGCACAGAGAGGTCTCTCCAGACCACATGAGCTCACTTGTACGGGGAAGTAGGCTGGCTGCATACATTTACAGCTGCGTCCTGGCTAATAATTCCTGCTGAGAGGGATTTTCAGCATGTGGACTTCCAGTATTCATTTGGCGCTGGGCTGCATCTCCACTGCATGGTGTAGGTCAAACCCACATATAAAGGTACCCTCAGAGCCATTTGCTAGCACATTGCTTTAGGGTACGTACTACACAAGTAACAGGAAAACTATTGACTTTACAAAATATCTTTTATTGTAAAACATCCTCTTTCGAAACAAGAATCTTCTGTTATTTATTTAATCGAGCACACTGTGTTTGGTGTATGAGGGGAGACTGCTGTATATCAACACACTCCACATTTGAAGTATTGCCCTTCAGCCATATTTCTGCTGGGGAGTGATTACTTTATTAGAATCATAGTTCAATGCAAATATGGTTCCTCTTAGCAGATGCTCAACCCCTACATAGCAATTACTGTCTAATGTTTATTTTGCAGTGGTTACTGAGAGCTGTTGAGTCACTGACATCTTTGTTGAGAGTCCTGTTTTGGGTTTTTTTATAGTGCCATTTGATGAAGCCAAAATCTGATTCTCAGTGTCTATTGTTTTTCATGGGCTTTTAGAAAACACTCCTAAAAAAGGCAGTGTTAACTGATTAGGGGCCAGTTAGCATGGCCAGACAGAAACAGCAGAAGGGTGTGTGAGTTCTGAGTGTCATCTTCATACACACAGAGGTCAAGAGACTGACAGAGCATATGCAGATAGCAAGCCTTAAATATATGCCAAGAGCATAAGTGTATTTGTAGCACGATCCTTGTTAATCCTCTGTTCGTTTTCAAAAATGACTAAGTGAATTAAGTACCCACATTCCATTATTTTAATGTGAAGTTATGCCAAAATCCTTTGCAAAGGTGGCTTAGGATCCTAATTCATTTATCTGTTGCTGGACACGTTAGCCACTGTGCTTAAAGGAAGAATAGTACTTCTAAGGTTGAGTCAGGCAATCTGGATATAATTTTCAACTGTCACAGGGCCTCTGTACTGCCTTGAATAAGTCATGCAGAGATTGCTTGAGAAAAGGATGTGAACTTCCGACTGGTGCCCACATTTTCAGTACTAGATTTTTGAAAATCCCTGTTTATTTGTCATGTAAGCCTGGAGGTGCCTCTATTTCTGCTCATGATTTTCCCAAGATGATTAACTACGTATCTGGCCATGGCCAGTACTGCTTGACTCTCAGTGTTACCACCAACTTAAGAACTCATGACTCGGCTCCCTTTGCAGGCGCTGGGGCCCAGCTTCCCTGCTTGTTCCCTACATGGACAGGGGCTCCCCTTAAAGGCAGGAGAGAGATGGCTGTTCAGATTCAGAGATCAGTTTGCTGGTGCCTCTGAGCATTTCTAATGGAAATAAATAGTAAGTAAACCATGTAGTGAGTATGAGGTGGTTACTCATAAGGTTCTTTCCATTTCCTACCCTAGAGTCCCTAATGTGCATTCTTGTGTCAAGAACTACTGTTGATGCGGCACCACAATACCACAGATTTAAAAAAAAAAAAAAAAAAAAAAAGAGAGAGAGAGAGAGAGAGAGAAGGAAAAAGAATCAATTAGATACAACTATAATTAAAGTCTACTGACTGCAAGTTTGTTCTGGCTGATCAGACAAACTGAATGAGAAATTTCTTGATCATGAAATTTTCTATCATTCCACCACATGTACAATCCTTTGTTTACACAGAAACCTCCATATTATGCTTTGTTTATTTTAAAAATCAAGTTCTATTTTTAAAATATAATGACATGCCAGTAAAACCAAAAGGAGCATTGGCATATTCATTCACTCACAGCCTCCTTTTGTTACCATGTTTCCCCCTGGCAAATAAAACAGAAAATCATGCCTTCTAATAGGTTCATTTGTAAACTCAGCGGATGTGGGCAAATGAGGGGCAAGTGAGGCAGCTGCATGATCAGGATTCCTGACTTGTGAAAGCAGCTTTTTGGCAGTGGTGACCAAGTCTTTGGTTTGTTTTGCTTTGACTGGTCTCTAATAAGGCCCCCCATTTCCTCCTTGTTCTGGCTGCTGCTGAATTGCTGATGAGTCTGTAAGGGCATCTTGGGGTCATCTGGCTGAGGGTTTGTGGGAGCTTGGACTGTTCACGCAGCCCAGAAGGACTGATTCCATTATGTTTCACCTGGTTCCCTTAAACAGTTCCAGGCATGATAATCTGTCAGATGCTATTTTCCAATAACTCTTAGAGATTTTTGGACACTTGCAAATGAAATCCACTGCTGGATTCCCCACTGTGGTTTTATCCATTCTGTATTCCAGTCAAGACGTGGTGTCTTTCTCAAATGGACACTTGGCTGAGCTGGGAGCTGCAGGATTGATGTTTGAGTCACTGGGTGAAACCATATCACAGTGCTCTTCCACAGTGATATGATTTAGGTTCCTTTGGTGCCAAGTATGAGAGGGCTTGGTGATGTTATTTTTAGGAATTGCTGGAGACTTGACGCTAAGAAGTCTAAGCTCAGCACTCCAGAAAACCTCCGGCAGGACCCTCTCAAGGACTAGCAGTGCAAGCCTGGATCAGCCTGTGTTTTAATGTGCCTTAACACAAGGATTACCCTATAAAAGCTAATGCTCAACAAATCTGTATTTGTGCACTGTTGGTTGCTTTTTTTTTTTTTTTTAAAAAAAAAAAAAAAAAGGGAAAGAAAAAAGTCAGAGTTTCTCTGTTAGACTAAAGCAATTGTGTGCTTGCCCAGCTCCAGGTAGTGTGGGCATTTGCCTTGTGAAACAGCCACACATTTCAGAGGCTGGCATAATATGATTGCTGTATTCAGCAGCCCAGGCTTCTTGGAGTTGCAAAGGACCATCCATTGAAAAGTAACAAGAGATCATGAGAAAGTTTGTGGGTGTTTACAGGAATTTGCAAATTTCCCATTCATTTTCTATGAGAGACTTGTAAGGGCTGGCATTTCCTGACCAAAAAAAGGAGGGGGGTGCTGGGAGGGAAAAAAGCCCTTGTCTAACATCATATTGCTAATCATGTATTCAAAGTCACAGGAGGTATAGAAAGAAACTGAATAGGTCTGTATGGATAATGGGACAGACAATCATAAGTGTGCACATAAACCAGACTGAGAACTGTGAGATCTCGTGGCATGCAGATGGATTGTATTGCTGTGGCCGACAGCTCCAACTCGGACTTTTCAGAGATTAGGTGGTCTGTGGTGTTGGCTCCTTCTGCACATTACTAGTCTTGGATGTTGAGATTACATTCACAGTTCCTAAGTTGAAACCTCAGCATACTACACACCCACAGATTCCCACAGTTTTGTCCTACAAAATGTCTCCTCTAACAGAAACCTCCCAGTCCTTGTGTGCTTTCTTTTTTCACTATTGCAATGAACAGCTTTTTTCTGAACAGAAGATTAAGTGTAGCATGTTTTTCCCACCTATGACTAGGTCTTTTGTGATAAATCTGAAGTAAACAAGTATTAACTAGATCCTGCCCCCTTCACTCTTAGTTGCAGTGCGACATTTACTGCAACCGCACCTCTGAATTTCACGGCAAATGTTTCAGCTCTTTTTGCCTGTCTGCCTCAGTTGTTCTTGTGAAAATGGGTGCGGGAGCTTTTGCTCACATTGCTGCTGGAGGAGTATCTTCACATGAATAACTCAATTAGCACAAGCAAAAAATTCGATAACACCTATTCTCTCTTCTTTACTCACTCCTTACTGCTTGTTTTAGTTTACTTTTCCAGATTAAAAAGGGGCATGTATTTAATGATCAGTCACAAACTACAAATAATGAATAATATGTAATTTGGGACCCATCAATTAATGATTATAGCTCATCAAGGCTCCTTTGTCATAGGTGAAATACAGATGCAGGAGGAAGACCACATTGCTCTAAAGAGCTGGAAATCTTAGTAAACAAAGTAGAAAAAGGATGGTGCAGTAAGGGAAACAGTCACAGAGTAGTGACCAGTGCTACAGAAGAATTGACAGTAGACATCAAAGTCTTGTTTGTGAAACTCTGCTGTCTCTGTGTTTTTTTCATGTGACTTCTTTGCTCACGTGTTTAGTCAAGTTGATCTTGTTCTTTGCGAAACATAACCTTCTGCTCAGTTTAAGTACATATATAGTCCCACTGGGGCTAAAGAGACTTCTCATGTGGCCACAGTTAAGAACCATATGTATGTGCTTTGTTGGACGGGGGTTTGTAATACATATTACAGCAGTAATTAGACTTGCTCAAAATCAAAATCAGGAAAGAATACTTAGATAGTTTATCCACAGCAAATAATTCAGCAAGTTTGTCACCAGTGCACTTCTGGTCTGTATAGATATTGCACACAGTAATTTATCTCTATAGAAAGAGCCCATCAATAAAGGCCACCCATTCTTTCACAGTGAAGACCACCAATCCTTCAGTTGTCATGACTTCTCTGAGCCCATTGTTCCTTACTTCCTTTCTCATATAATAATTCTGACTTCCATGACCTTTCTGTCTGCTCCTCCAACATGGATTTTAGAGCACCTACCACAGAAACAAAGCTGAATCCCAGTGATTATTGGTCTTCATTCCTTTCACCCTAGATGGAGCTGTATTTTCCTTTCACTCCATTTCCGTTTAGAATTTCTTTTCCAGCTCCTTTAAACTGTTTGTCTCAGCTGCCCGGTTTGCAAAGGCTTCTTGTGCTGTTACTGTGTTTTTCTCACACCCCTCTGAAAGCCACAAGGTCAAAACAATGCTTCTAATCTCATTTGAAATCCCTTGTGTACTTTGTTTAGTTATGTTTTTGTGCCAGTTTTCTTGACAGATTTTTGCTTTTAAATGGGGGTTGCAGTTTCTTCTCAGGGGTTGAAGTTCTGGCTTCATGGAAATCAATGAAAAGCTTCCGTTACCTTCAGTCAGGCCAGGATTTTGTTCATAGTCCTGAAAGAAGAAAGATTATTATTACTTCTTGTTCCCACATCTCTAGAGTTTTAATAGACTGTATAGAAGTTTAAGAAATATGAAAAACATACTAGATAAGAGTACAGGTAAGAGCAAAATTTCTTTTAGCCTGTTTCAGAAGGATGGGTTAGATTTTTTTTTTTTTTCAGATGTATTGAACCACAATGGATTTTTTTCTTAGTTTTAAATAGTACATTTGTGTTTTCTGCCATTCTGCCATCCTTATTTACACTGAGTGTGTTCCAAACCCCACTGAAGTTAGTGGAAACACTCCCATTGAACCTGGTGAACTTGTATCAAAAACATGTCAGTGTTTCCCTACTCCTCCTGAAGTCAAAGGGAAATTAGAAAGGCTACCTGTGGCATAAGACACTGTTCATTGCAAGAGACAGAGAAGCCTGCCTTTATCCTGTGCTGTCTCCTTACTCATTTGAGAGGATGCCTGCTTTATAAGGATGTAAGTATGCTGCCTGCTTGTGCTTCAGTCCTGCATGAGCCCTCAATCTTAATTTTTGTGGTAATGTCAGACAAATAAATACACATTTTTCTGCTTCTTGTAAAATAGCAGAAGGTGATAAAAGCCCAAATACATTCAAGATTTCTTTCTTTTTTTACTGTTTTGGGCTTCAATCTCCATTTGCTGCATTTTTAGCATTTTTTTTGTCTAATAATTCCATATAGAATATGTAGATTATAGTCAAGTTTACATCTCCAACTGAACCGTGTGGAAGAAATTTGAGAAGTGATGCTTTGAGTGCAGGCAGATGTAGAAAACAGAGGTGGGAACCAGCTCTGTATTTTTTCCAATATACTGTAGAATTCTTATTTTGGACACTTGGCAAAAATTTTATTGTGGAAAAATAGGCATCGTGATTGTGAGCTCTCCCTATAAACATGGACAAGAACAGGTGAGGAATTTAAAAAAAAAAAAAAAATTTGCACAGCTATTTAGCAGGACTGTTCTTTTGTAACAGGAAACTTATTCCTGACTAGAGATGTGTATGAGACACCAGGCACTCACAGTTGAATTTGTTGCACTAACTGTGCCCCAGGGGTTTGCTGACCAGTTAGGAGGATCAACAGAAGAAACTATAAAGCATTTTTATTAGCCTTGAAGTCCGACCAGTGGGAATTTTTCAGAGAAGGGCCTACCCTAGATATTTTTCATAAACTAACTTCCTTCAAACTATTTGATAACAAGAGAAATAAAAACAATCAAAAGAAGCAGGGGGAGGGAGGGAGAGAGACAAAGCCCTACCATTTGTTAATTACACAGTCAGATGTTTTGGAAATGTCAAAATGTGGCAGCTCCATACCATTTCTGTCAACCATTGGGTATAAGTGGTTGCAGACATGTTGTCTCTATGTCGGGAAACGTTAACAGCAGGATGAAGTTTGTACGCACGTGAAAACTACACTGCTGTTTGGGCCTGAACTGTATTTTGTCAATGACTTGCTGCCTCGTCATCATGATTATTGCATTCAAAAGTCTTGGACAAAACAAAGGGACCATGCAAACATACATTGAGAGACAGCGATTTCAACTGGAGAAAAGTTTTGAGTTATTAATTGCATATGATGTTCTCAGTGGTAGTGCTGTATCTGCTGCTGTCAGGTCAAATAGTTTTTTGTTTCTCTTACTGTCCAGGAATGCTGCAGCAACAGAGGTAAGGGATGACTGCCCTTAGCCTTAGTTTGCTGCCCTCAGGGTCAAGCTTTGAATATTTTAATCTGACAGAAATAAAGATCAGGGATCTCAAATGGTGGTACAGTTAGCTGCTAGATAACAGTACTTCTAGAAACTAGGCCTTTTGAGTTAGGCTTTTTTTCCTCTTATGTCTTACTCTGATGTAAATCATCACTGCTGTAAAATATAAAGGCCCAAACCCTTGATTTCAATGGGAAATAGATACATAAATAGCTTTAAAGATTTGATTTAATACGGCAGCTAATATGCACTGAAGTTAATAGCACACTCTGAATTGATTCTGCTGAGCATAGGCTCAGATCCTTTTATGCTAATGTTGCAGCTGAAGCTTTAGGCACTGCAGAAATGTGATTCTAAACCAGGGTTCTTGAGCAACGTCACCTGATTTTCAGTGTTGTCTTAGTTCTCCTGAATTCAATGAAGCTGAAGCTACTTTCTTTTTTTTTAACTATGTAAGTTTCTCAGATGGTTAGAAGTAGCATCAATGGACTCAATGAAACTTTTCTTGCAACTGTTGACTTGAATTTTAAGTGATTTTTTGCCTGTATCAGAGTCGAGAAACTTAGCTTATGAGTACCTGTGTATAATTTCTTGACCTTTATTTTTAGAGATGACCATCAGGTTTTCAAAGCAATAAAGATAATCTAACTGTATGTCACTACTCTCTCCAGTGTCTTTGCACACTTAAAATAGACCAAAATTATTTCTCACTAAATATGCTAGTCAAAAACCTGGAAATACAACAGTTGATGAACTGGTGACAGGTTGGGCCAACTTTTTTTTTTTTTTCCCCTTATAATTACCAGTCATTGATTTCCTTATTGTCAAGGTCACCAGAAAGCCATGGAAAACTTTATCCCCAAATGCTGGGATTGCTGGCTTGTGCTATTTCTTGAAGAAAAAAATGTAAAAAACGTGAAGAACTTGCAGAGTCTCTGCCCTCAAGTCTCTTTACAAGAAACTATTTTTTATTATTAGATACTGGACCAAGCTGCTCTGCAGTTTTTCCATTGCTATTAACTGTAAATAACTTCCAGCTTGTATTAACCCTTTTTGCTCACGACAAGGAAAACTGTTTTGTATCTGCTGGGTACAATGAGAGAAACAGATGAGCTGAGAATTTGAGGCTGGGTCTGAAGCAGAGCTCCTTTGTATTGGGACTGTGTTCATGAACTCCTCTGCTAACATTCTCATTCCTGACTCCCCTTAGAGAGCAGAAATATTTTTATCGGGTAAAACATTTCGGGAAATGCATCCATGGTAATGATGGATTTGATCTTGTGCCCACTGAAGTAAATGACAATGTTCTTGTCAGCCTTTGCTCTGCTAAGATTGTCCCGAAAAGACATTAGTATCTATCTGGTAGGTCCAAGCTGGAAAGCTGTAGCTCTAAATTCAATTCCCAAATCTCTCTGGTTGTCTAAAGGCAGCAAGCAGCAAGACCTCAGATATGACTGGGGCCTGTAGATGCTGTCTAAGAAAAAATGCTAATAGGAATAAAAATATTAATACATGTTGAGTTAAGACAGAAAGCAGCTCTTTTTGAGCAACTCTAATGCCGAGATCACATCCTGGTCTTGACTCCTAAACCCTCTGCCATGGCTTGATTACAGAGTGGGACTCTGGGTGAGAATTTTCAGATGCCTTTATGGACACTAAAGACAATGGAAACACAGGGGAAAAGTACATGCTTCAAAGTGCGTGGTGATTTGGAATCTAAAGATTCCAAGACTAAAGATGCTGAGATGCCTAGTGCAAGAAACCTTATGTACCTGTCAGGCTGCAGTTGACCTGAGCTAATCTGCATTTTAAATGCTCCACTCATGCATATGAATCTGAAGAGTGACCCTAAAAGGGAGATAGAAGATGCAGACATCCCTTTACAGGGCAGGTTTTTACCTGTTTTTCTTTATACGCAACAGTATAAGCATCTCTTCCACGAAACTTAGAAATTTCTTTTCACATTGGAACTCTTATTAGAGAAATACAGTATAAAGTGGATTCATTTAAAATCAATCTTGTCCACATCGATGCCACATCTTACAGATGAGGAAAGATTTATACCTACTCTCACTTTGCCACAAAAGAGGGAAAAAAATGGTTACTACGACAATTTAAAAATTCTTGCACTAAAAAGATTCCCAGGTACTATTGCGTTTTTTAATGAGAATTATGGCACAGAGGCACTAGCCTATAAAGTTCATTAGGTGTTTAAAATATATTTGAGCTTCTTGGCCAGACAAAATTAACAGTTGGCAGGAGGTCACACAGGAACATTTTGGCAGAGCTGAAAAGTGGTTCCAGCCTCCCTACAGTCCCTGGAGAAGGATTCTGGCTTTTCACTTTCTCTTCTGGGTGTTGAACAGAGTTCTCCAATTCAGCATCCACTGAAGCCACCCAAATCTTATCACTGGCTTGAATCAAAATTAGGTCATGTATCAAAAGGATGATGAGTAGCTGTATTATCACAAAAGTTACCTGAACTGTACCTACTTATCCCGGCCAGAAAGGTGGTCCTTTAGAGGACCTTTACATATGACTTTTTATTTTCATTCAGGTTGTAAGTATCCTTTTGCACCTAAATCTGTCAGCTTTCTATCTCACCATGAGGACAAAATCAAGGCATCTTCAGGCTGTATCTTCTATGCCTCTGCCAGTTACTCTCCTCCCATGGTGTCCCAACCCTCAAAAATAATCATGACATCCAAAGTAACTAGTCTCTGTTGAAAGTTGTGAGTAAAACCAAATATTAGTAAGTCAATATTTTTACTGCTTGATTTTTTTTCAGAACTCTGCTCCATGGGCTTCAAATCACTAGCTGGGAGACTACCATGGTTGCAGCTGCAATAGCCTAATGGATAAATCCCCTATCCCATCCTGTTTGCTTAATCTGGGATTCTGAAACATGTTCACATATCAGAAAAGGTAAATGTAAGGTTCTTTTTGTTTTCATCCACCAATTTGACTGTGCTGCTAATAAGAATGAGTCCACAATGTTTTGGGACCCAGTTAGACTCATGGGTTTCTGAAATGGAAGTTGTTTGATTCTGCTGAGCCTGATGCACCAGAAGAGATCTCATTACAGGTTTGGGGCCTAGGTCACAATAGAAAACAACAGATGGATGAAATGCACATAAAGAGGAGGGAAGATAAAAGGAGCAGAACTGGGAAAGGTTTAGGCTGGTCTGAGGAGGGAAGGCTTAGTCTGCCTATCTAGTCCAGTCCCAATGTGATGCTTTACATTTCTGTCCTCCATGGAGACAGGCAAAGGAATAAACAGGGGGAAAAAAAAAAAGGAAAGTGTGTGTGGAGAGGGAAGTATGCTAGATAGAAGTTATGTTACTGACGTGGAAACTTTGAACATGTACATAGCCCAGAACTATACTTAAGTTGTGATAATTTTGCCTCTGATGAGCAAGGTAATTGTGCATCCAACTGTAAGATAAGTGTCTAGAAGAAAATATTTTCTTTTCACAATTAAGCTAGCAGACTACAGTTTAGTGCTGGAAGGCTACACTGTGTGCTATGGTTTATTCCTGATGAGTTTGCAAATCTTTCTCAAATAATTAATTCATCCTATTCATTTGAAATTGGAAAGGTAGAAAGTTTTATTGTACTACTTACGTATCCATAGATACCTGGGTGAAAAGGAGAGAAGGAGGAAGCAAGGGATGGAGAAGCGCTCTTATATGTTGTGTTTTGCTTTAAAGTCATATGTTAAAAATAATCCCTTTGCTTTCAACTGTAGAAACAGTGTCAGAATCCACAGGGGGCTGTTGTGTTTGAACAAGACTGCTCAATTTGTTTTTGATTAAGCATAATTATTTATTGCAAGACATGCAAGCATGGGTAATATCATCTGATTCCTGGGAGGGGATGTGTATGTTTTTGTTTTGTTTTTGTTGTTCCTCTCTGTGTCTTGGTTTAAATTTATCTCAATCACCCAATTTTTTTGACAAGCAAAAAGGAATGTGTTTGGGATACATCCTAAAAAGCATTATTTATCCTGACGAAAAGAACAGCAGAAAGAGCAATCTTGAAAGATTTCTACAATGGAAATGAAACAATCAACACAGAAATATGAGGAAGAAATTACACCCATTAAATACATCTAGACTGATGAATGATATGATGGCTGCCTATTCAAGTTGGAAATTTTACACATGATTGAAGCTTTATTTAGTCTAATGAAATGTGCTTCCTGAATGCTGCATCTGAGTGACGGCGTGACCTAGAGCACAAAAGAAAGTATTATGTGATTAGACTGAGATCATTCTCATTTAAAGTCATTGTGATATAATTTTAAGTTTTTAATTAGCAGCATATACTTTTGTGTCCATTGCCTCTTTTATTGCGAATACTTTTTCAGGTCTTGTCCTTCCACAGGCTTGTTTGAAACTCAGCACGGATTAACAGCAAAGGGGTTTGGAGTTCATTGATTTTTTTTTAATTTTTTTTTCACCACCCCCCCCAAAGTGGTGAATAGCTGGGGGGAGGAAGAACCTGATCTTTCAGAATAGACTTCTCTTGTGCTGAATTCTTCTTATGGTCCATAGTACATTCTTTAAATTTTCTTTGGCTTGGAATCCAATTTAAATCACTTGTTTGACCTATGAAAATATTGACAGTCACATCCTTTAAAATAGTGAAATTAGAGTTATTGGTGAAGCCACTGATTCTAGATGTACTCCTTTCACCTCCTTAGCTATGGCAGCTGGGATCTCATGAGAGCTGTGGCATTATACTGCTTTACACCAGCTAGGAGTTTGTACCTAGATCTTCTACACCACATGTTACTTACCTCACTTCACCTTTATGAGCTGGGTCTTTACTTTGAAGCTGTTTTGTGTACCAAGATGGAAGGCAACTAGCCACGCAGAAAACACTAGTGTTTTGATTAAAAGCTATTAAATCACATTTGACTTGTGCAAAATTTAACGTGGTTCATAATACAATTTTATGAGCTATTGAGATTTCTGGCACCATAAAATGGTTTTGTTAATGGGTTTCAGCAGTTGTTACTTAAAGTGATGTTAAAAAGTAATGAAGGGGGAAGTAAATGCAAGGGGTGAGCTTGCTTCTCAAGTCCACAGTTCTTTCCTTTCCTAGCTGGAGAGCATTAGTAGGGGTAAGCAAGCATTAAACGGATTCAATGTGCTCTCTTTGTGTGAAAGAGCTCACTGCAGACCCCATATTTTTAGCTGAATATGAACTTGCTGACCACAATCCTGAGTTTTAGCCTGTTAGTTAGGTTGACTGATGAACACCCAGGACCAGACAGATAAGCCAGACACTTAATCTATCTACTGTATGTGTTCAGTCAGACTAAAGCTTTATCAATCATTTCAAACTGCATTTCAAGAGCATATTGTATAGTTTCCCATTGCCATAAATCACTGAATTTGGAGCCTGTAGCAATTTAACCACCTCCTTCGTGAAGCAACTGAAGGTATCCTTATACCTGTAAGTACCTTATTTTGTGCCCGTATGGAAGACTCATATCTCATAATTCCTTAACACTTTTTTTTTTTAATTGCAGCCCTTAGTTAAAATTCAGGAGGGCAAAAGAAGAAGGTCAGGAACAGCCTCTCAATAAGAGTTTTTAAAATATCTCAATTTGAAATTTAGGATAACTTTCTCAGATCACTTTTTAACTCACTGCATGGATTTCTTCTTGATCAGCCTTTTATTTCCTGCTACAGCGAAAAGTATAAAGCCAAAGAAAGGATATTAAAAATGCATGTGTGAATTGCAGAATAAAATCCAATGCTGAGAGAGGCAAAAGAAATAATCTTTTCTTAAAGGAGACTTCCCCATTTTTTGTCTGTTTTAATACTTTTTTTCATCTGTTTTTACACATCTAGTTGTGCAAGCTAACCATATGTATGTTTCACAAAGGGCAGCATATTTACAGGTAAGGAGGGCCAATTCATCTGATCATTTGTGATGCTGTATACATAATTTAGGCTTCAGATGTGCTCAGACATCCTTTTTTTTTTTTTTCTTCATCTGGACTTTGAACACTTTAGAACAACAGTCATCATCTCTCTGCTCAGAATTACAAAGCTA
>JANHGO010000073.1:40497383-40530726 GCA_024606505.1 Aquila spilogaster | reverse complement strand
TTTTTTTTTTTTTTTTTTTTTTTTTTTTTTTTTTTTTTTTTTTCCCCCAGAAATCTATGGATATAAGAACTACATCACACTGAAGGTTCACTTAGTCCTGTAACCTGTTTCTGCTAATAACCAAATGTTGCAGTGGAAGGTCTCAAGGTTCTTAATAGCAAAATGTGGGATAATCTGTTCCTCACTGTTAGATCACCTCAGAGATTTGCTTCAGTTACTGTCTGGCTTAAGCTTCAAGACATGAGGTTTATAAGCATCCCAAAACTCATGTTAGCACTCCAGATTATGATAAACTCAGATACTCCCATCACCAAGAGAGATCTGTGACTCCTTTTGGAGCCTTGTTAAAATGGTCACCTACCATTGCAGACAGCTTTCCAACCTTTGGCTCCCAGGAATAAATCAAACATCATGGCTTAATTTTTAGAAGTCTCCATATTTATATCATCAGAATTTTGCCTTCATTATTTTTAGCCATTGTTGTACCTTTTTTTTCCCTTTGGTGGCCATAGTATGTATACACTGGTGTGCACAGATTGCCTTTGGTCTCAGAAATGACTCTGCTAAATGGCTGCACAGAACACATAGCTGGTAAAACACAAGGAAGAGCTTGTATGTGAGAAGCTGGTGGAGCACATTTGAAGGCATGCAGCAATTACATAAATTACAGCTTATCAGTAGCAAGTTCTTTCATTAGTTTCCCTTCAAATTATATTTTGTGATTTATTAAGTATTATTTTCTAATAATTGGTGAAGTCTGGGTACAATCTCTATAGTAAATGGCTGGCCTAGATTTGGACCAGCCTTTGTGCATTATAAACCTGTCAACAAATACTATTTTTAGTCGTGGTGTAGTGGCTAGCACTGAAGAACAGTTGAGAAGGAGGCATGATAATGTCTATGGGACAAATTACACATTACAAACAAATTAATTATATGTAATGCTTGGCACAAAAAACATGAATTTTGGGCATGACCATAATACATGTTTTCACTGCCAACAATTATCATCTGCTTAAGTCATGTCTTGGATGAAGAATGGATCTTGTGATGTTATGGTAAATGCACAGAATATGAATAAGTGGACACCTATGGTTTTAAGCTATATACATGGAGATTAAGTACTTGACTGTGGATATATTTCAGGTGCATTCAGAGAGATTTGGTTTCCCATGCTAACTGCAGTGAATGCGTGGGATTATTTCCATGGGTTTCAGTGGACTTTTGGATTGAGTCCCGGTGCCTGATCTCATATTTTGCTTAGAGGAGATTTCTGAGAACATGCAAGCCTGAGCATCCAAGGGGCTAGCAATGCTGGAGTGATTGTAAAGGGCCACAGCAAGGCCCTTTATTTACAAGTTAAACAGCTTCCCAAATGTATTCTGGTGAACTTCAGGCAGTTGGTGGTTTGTTTCACCTACTTAAAATCCCACTGAGGAAGAGGTAGGGCCAAATCCTTTGATAGGCAACAGATCTGCTGGTTACAAATGTTGATCAGCTGTATAAAAGCAGAAGGTGAGACTACACTAAGATTTAAGTTTTGAATTCATGGACTGTGGGAAAAACTAGTTATACAGCCTTTTAGGTTTCCTCTGCTGAAATGCAACTCTTGATTGCTGTAATTTTGAATGACGCTTTAAATGGTTTCTCGGACTGTGTGAACCACAGATTGACCCAAGCTTTGCCAAAAAATTAAGAAGAGTTGCTGTGCTGCTTCACAGCATGTTTCTGAGATTTGTCAGTTCTGCTCACACTCCTTAGGCCTGGGGAAATGAATGGAAAGTGATTTCCAGGGATATTCTGCTGATAATTATGAAGAAACTCACAGTCACACCACATAAAAAACTTCTAATGGTACTCGTACCGACGAATGATAGTGATGAGGATGTAGTTTAAAAATACAAAACAGGCTTTTTTTGTTGTAAAACTTGTTTCAGGAAATCCTGCATTTTAGTGGGACTCTTTCACCTCTGAAAAATGCTGCATTATCTTTTCCCAAAGTATGAATTTGGGGCCTAATTTGCAATATGCTTATGTAAAATGAAATTCAGTCTGTAAAGGTCCTTCTTCCTCCTGAGCTTTTTTATGACATAGCTAGGTAAATGTTCTTATGCAAATAGAGGCAATAATTATGGCTTAAGGCTATATACATTACAAGTAGGGAATACCTCATACATTTAAATACATATTTTAGAAGCAAATCTGGATCTGATTTAAAAATCTGTGGTGGAGTGACACCAGCTTACATCATCAGTATCAGTATTTGCGGGGGGAGAATAATGTTGTATCATATAGGAAGTGAGCACAGGAATGACTTGCAAGAGGGTGGTATGCTACAGATGAACTGGATGGTGGACAGATTTGCAGTGTTGTAAAACACATGGGAAAAGTGCCTTCTGTTTATTTTTTTTTCACCCCCTTATTAATTTACCACAACCACAAGCCATGTGTTCCAGTTCCTGTCTGGGAAAAGAAGCTGGTTAGGCCATGTTGTGACTTAGTCGAACCAGTGATCTAAAAGCAGCTGGAAAACCCCAATAAATTCTGAATTGCTCACGAAAGAGCCAAGGAACATTGTTTGTAAACTGCTCAGCGTAGGGACGAGTCCATTCTGGTCGTATCATTGTGCTCCCTGTCATATATTAACAGCTGTAATGAAGGACATCAGCAGTTGAAGGTCAAGTGGACAAAATACTTTCTTGAAAGCTTATGCCTTAAAATGATTGGATTCATAGTCCACCCAGAAGTTTATGTTCAATCTTAGCACAGCAGTGACTTGTGTGAAATATTCCAACAACCACTCTTGTCAAAGTATGTAGGACGTGCTTCATCTAGATAATGTTGAAGCTTGCACCTTCTACCATAGCAGCTGTGGCCCTGTTGAGTTGAGTCAGGTTTCACAGTATTTTTACTGACAGTCTTTGCTCACTGTCTTCTGTGTTCCCTTTCCTTGGAGTAGCACAATACTTTTGGGATGGCTCTTGAAAGACGTGCCCATCTGAGTGGACGATATAAATTCTTAAGAAAACAACATTGGTCACAGCTATCTTGTGCTAAGGCTGCAAGCAGTAGGTAGTACATAACCATCCTGCCCCTGGAGCAATCCAGAAAACAGGTGAACTCCTGCTTCAGCTGCTCCTTTCCCTTCTTGCTTTCAAGGGGAGCAGAGAAGCATGTTCCTGTCCATTATGTGACACAGAAAATCTCCTCTTTTACATTAAGGATGTATGACAGACTTGAAGTTCCCTCTGGTCCTCCCTCTTCTCCAAGCCACTCCTAGAAGAACTTGCCTCTTGCCTGCCCTCAGCTAAGGCCTTTAATGCAGTATCCCAGAGGTGGAGGCATTTTTATTGTCTGTATTCCTCTCTTTGCCAACAGATATGAGGAGTAACAGTTTTCCACGCAACAAGGAAAAGGGAGAAATGAAAATTTAGAAAGAGAAGGGTTGATAATTCTTAATTGTTCAAGGGAAGTTTCCCATTTTAGGTGTCTATTTTGAAAAGGGAGTAGCCAAGCTGCAGTAGGTGGCATGGAGGAAAAAAAGATCCTGTAATTTTTTTTTTTTTTTTTTGCTTTGGTTCAAGCTTTGCTGTGGATCTTTTCTGCTTTCCTGCACTGCTTAATAACGTACCACTTTTGCTTATGCACATCTTGGTGGTTAGTAATAGAGAAGTGACTAAAAACAGGCATTATCAAGTATTGGTTTGGAAGGCCTAAAATCCAGTAGATTGATTTTTAGATGGCTTACCTGTGATTAAGACATGATGAGTAAAGTGTAAGTTATCATCTGAGCACCAGTATTGTACCATGAGTATGTACTAGAGTTTCGTCCTATTTGTGTTTGGTATTTTACGTGTAGCCCAGACGCAGCACAGGTCAGTGTATATAGAATTTCCTGGCAGTCAGAGGTTCCCTTCTAATTCTTGTAGTCCCTCAGTTGCATACTTTATTAGCAATTCCAGTTTCTTGCCCTTTCACGTCACAGTCTGCAACAAATTCTCTCCTCCACAGACTTTCTGGTCTGTCATTGCAATGGTCCAGCACCAAGCAAAATGCCAGAGACCTTGAAAAGCACTCTTCAAACCAAAGAGAAACAGTAGATCCACTCAAACAGGACTAGGCTACAGCAAGTTAACAATATTTGAGCTTTCCTTACAAATAACTCATTTGTGAGTGGTGGTAAGCTATGCTAAGCTAGAAACTATTGACAGTAAGAGTTTCAAAAGTTTGGTGAGTAAAAGGGAAACAACCTCTGACCAGAAGAATTAAAAGAAAGACTCAGAAATGACATCAAGCTAGTAGATGAAGAACTCAAAACTACTGATAACAAAATGTTCCAGTTACATTTCAACAAGTTGCAATTCTACAGTCACATGCAGTCCCAGTCTCCAGATAAAGATCTGGGTCTTCATCTGTATAGGATTGTAAAATGGTTCAGGTTGGAAAAGACCTTGAAGATCAGTTAGACCAGCCTCCTTTTTGAAGCTGGGTATGTAAATAATGTCCTCACCTGAAGACTGTTTAACCTACATAACCAAAATAATACAGCATGTGGCACACCTATGTTCTAATATAGTTTCCACTTTCACAGAAGGGAAAAATAATGTGATTATTTCTGAGACCTAGATTTTAACCACTGGAGTGCTCTTCCAGCTTAACTTTTTTCCTTTTTTTGGTTTGGTGTGTTTTGGGGTTTTTTTTGTAGCTATTGAATTCCCACAGAAATCAAGGTGAATTTTGGGTGGTGGAGAAACTGTAAGTGAGCTGACTAATCTCCCTCTGGCTTTACAAGGCTAAGCACTTTAAAAGTTTGAGCATGGTATGTGCAAGAACATAGTCAGGGAAATGGCAATATATCTGGGAAATAGTGTAATCTTAGCTAATGCTACTGGTGAGATAGCAATGCATTTACATCCCACTGGTAAGATTGATAAGGGTTGTTTTTATATGGTTTTAAACTTCTGTTGTAGCTTAAAACATCGTCTTTTTCCTTTAAGATTTTGCATTTTCTTTTTTTGGTTATTGTTTTTTTTTTTTTGAAACTAGCCTTTTTATTTTTTTCTGAGTGCATATTTGTATTTTGATACCAGTTGAGGGTTTAAAAGAAATGTTTGCCTTTTGGATTTGTCTATCCCAAGCTTAATCCTTCACAGAGACTCAAATGAGATCAAGGTCAGATTTTGACATCGAAGATGGAGAGGGCACTTTTATTTTCTGGGGTGGCTCAGCCACACAAGTCTTATGTGGTTTGATGAGTGTGAAAGGCTGGAGTGATTTAGTAACTTGGGTGTAAGGGAGGAACTGTTATGTTATGATCTACCCCTTGAATTTAAAAGAGCTAAACCACTTAGAATAAGGGGTAAACTAACATGTGTTGTGAAGACAGACTCATTCAACAGAGAGCCTTACTGTTTACTGTAGGCACTAATACACTGTTTACCAAAGAAAACACTAAATCTCTGTTGAAACATATTTAAACTTTGAATTGCATATAGTATATAATTGTATCCATAGTGACTATATCACATACACATGCACATATATTTTGTAGTGTTATTTTTGCTCATATTCTGGAACTAAAACACTTTCAAACTTGATGGCTTTCATAACACAGAGGAGAGAATTTTTATTTTTTAACACAAATATGAAATTTTGTCAAGTCATTTCCTTGAGGGGAAAATTCTGATTTTTGGTTTTGGAAGTGTCAAGCAGTGAAAATGCCAAAATAGAAGAGGGTTATTGTACTGTGTACAATACTGTCAGCTTAGGTGACTGGTTAGGCTGGTATAAATAGTTATCTAGACATGTGTATATTCTACCTTTTTCTTTTTTTTTGTGAAGAAATGGCTTAATTTTCAGAGATGTTATGCTCCTATTTCTCACACAGGCTTATATCTGTACCGTAAACATGCCACTGAGTCAAGCAACTTACGTAGGTGCTGTTTGTTAGGGAAGTTTTGCCCATATTTACTTGTTTCTGTGCACCTGAAGAATAAAATGTTCCCGCTCATGAAAAATTATCTTGATTTGAAAACTCTGTATGTGGAGATTTTGCAGTTCAGAATTATCCAGGTGTGTTGGTCTGTGTTTGAACCCGTGCACATGATGTAGCTGATTTCTGTGAGTACCAGAACTGTGAACCATATCCATCAGGTATTGGACAGCATACAATCAGAGGCTCAGCCTACAGCTACTGAGGCCCACGGGAAAGTCCTCCTCTGGTGCAAAAATAGGAGGAACAGCCTTGTGACAAGAGCTGGCACCTTCATGACAGGCATATCCTTTCACACTGTGGTATAATGTAGTTCAGCATGCTTTGAAGGCCCAAACTGGTGGTGGTCCTGGCTTATCTTTCAGTAGATGCTGATCTTTATCACAGAGTCATAACAAACTGTTCAGTGGAGTTGGAGGGGGTGAGAGAAGCCTTTGGCTTCATTTAGAACAAGTCTGATGTGAACATTGAGATATTCTGTACTTTGAGTGGCTGGCTTTTTTTATGTCAAATTTTAAGATGTATATAAAAATCAGTCTTATATTAGACCTACTTCATTGCACTGGATAAAACAAAGAGCACATTTCAATGAGATGTTCAAAATGTCAGGCA
The DNA here is from genome assembly GCA_024606505.1 of Aquila spilogaster. NCBI lineage: Eukaryota > Metazoa > Chordata > Aves > Accipitriformes > Accipitridae > Aquila > Aquila spilogaster. The sequence continues at coordinate 40,524,122 of JANHGO010000073.1, read as the reverse complement.
TAAAATTGTTGTACTTAAGGACATTCTGTTTAGCTCTTTTGTAACTGCAACTGAATGATGTAAAGTGAAATGGTGTCCGTTCTAGTATAATTTCTGAGATATATACAATTTTGCCTTAGTAGCTTGTGATCCCCTTGATTTGGAGTTTGAGGAGAGAAAATACAAAATTATTCAGTGATTAAAGGAAAGTGGGGCAAAATGCTCTCTCAGAGCTGTGATATTTGGCTTCCAGTGGACACAGAAACTTGACACAAATCAGATGTCAATCTAGCTGATAGTAGACAGGAAGGATTAGTGTTGACCAAGCAGACCTGACCCCTGCCAGCAGTGTAGCTGTGTTTAAATACAGCCATGTCTATCTGAAATCACCCCAGGCATATGAGCGGTAGAAACTGTAGGTGAAGATATAGGAAACATGGTGCATTAGGACATTCTCATGCCTAATTGGGCTGACAGCTCAGTCTGGATGGAGGACAGTGTTTATTTACTCATTGTGGTGTGATGAGCAACTAGAAAGATATGCCTGCTTTAGCCCATGCTGATATTGGTCCTAACACTGTCTGGCTCCAGCTGCAGTAAGCCAGGACAATACAACACAAAAACTTCCTATTCACCATCACTTCTAAGTCTGTCCTGGCACAGATATGTAATGACCTCAGACCACAGTTGGGTCTAATAAGGAATTTATCTTCATGGAAATGTGACCTCTTGCTACCAGAAGGCTACAAAAATACAAGTAACAATGGGTAAATGAAGATAAAGGTTTATCCTGGCCAACTGTTGCATTTTCAAAGGAGTTCAACCCTGCCATGAAAAAACTGCAGCTTGACATAGGGTGCTGTCTGAAGCTCTTAAAAAAGTTATCAAGGTCATGGTTGAAAGAACATGCTATTATTATTGTTTTTATAAGTGAAAATTACTGGATTGATTCTCTTTTCTTTTGACTGATGCAGACATTCAATATCAGTTTTCAGATCCCAGAATCCACTTTGGCTACAAGAACAGAGATTTCAGGAATTTCAGTTTTTCACCGAAGAATTAGTTTTTTCCTGCTCTTAACCTCCACCTTCCACACTAGGAGTTCATACTCTGTATGTGCTTTTAATCTTGACTTCAATATATTTTACTGTGGCTAGCTTTCAGTTACAGTTTAATAACTTCAGCTTTATTTTGCCTCAGGCCATATTATAATGAATAAAAAGCTTTTCCTGTGATTTTGTTGAATTTATACAGCTGCCCTTGAAACAGCTGCATAACTTTTCCTATGACTAGGAAGGATGGGAGTTTACTCAGCATAGACTGATCAGCTGGATTCTCCTTCCAAACTCAATTTTGCCAAAAAAGCATGTGGAAACAAATCCAGACCCATGAGCATGCTTCCAGATATTTTGTGTGATGTTGTTATTTCTTAAATTAAAGTTATCCTCACCCCCAAAAGTAATTTAAACTCAATAAGGACCATATTTTTATGTGGTTCTGTATGGCACCTTGTGCAATGAAAACTTTAATCTGAGGAGGGCCTCTGACACAGCAACAATAGCTACTTCCCAGTTTCCAATCTTAAAAAGGAAACAGTAAGTAGATTTGGGAAGAAGCTTACATCAGCCATTGGGTATCTTATAATTGCATGCTGCTAGGTTCTTCCTGTGAAGACAGCTTAGAAATAGCTCAGATCCAGCAACTGTTCCGTCAAGATCTAGAGAGAGATGTGTCAAAAGTAAATTTGCAGAGTCTGTGCAGGGGATCTGACCAGAATGATGTGGCAAGCTCAGAACAGGCATGCCATCAAGCCTTTGGCTTTGTTTGTTTCATGTCTTAAAAACTGGCATCTAAAAATGAAATATAGCCAGGAGCCTACGTGGATTGCAGCTGAGCAGGCAGCTAGGATAATGAATAATACATGCTGTGTGGGAACCTGCCTACAAATTGAAGGACGGCAGATAGGATGGAAGAGGCAAGAGGTCAGTAGTATGAAGCTTAGGAAGCACGTGGTTTGAATCCAACTGTGAAACCTAAAACACCTCATCAATTTGTGAGACTTCTTTAATAAGTGCCCAGCTTCATCTTAAAGCAGGGAATCCTCTCCAGAATTCCAGACACATGAAAGACATTAACTCATAATTCCTAGTAGTCTCCTGAGTACCTGTTAATAATTATGGCTGGCCTTTTTGGCCTTAGAAGCTTTGAATTACCTAGTGTTAAGCCTTTCAGAGTAAACTGGAAACCAGTATAAGATGCTGAATGTGAAAAGGTGTATTTATTAATACTTCCATGTATTGATAAGTATGAATGAAGTATATGGTTCTTACTTGCTCAGGATTAACAAATATCAAATTGAAATGAAGAACAACTATTTACATGTACTTAAAATAACAGGTTTTAAAGAAATCTTGTAAAGAAAAGAAAAAAGAGCAGCAATAAACTCTAGTCTGAGATCATACTATTAAACGGAAATATTATTAAAAGAGTAATTTTTAGAAAAATGAGAATGATCAGTTGGCCCAGCTGTTCTAGTAGCAAGGAAAATGTTAATTAAAAAAAAAAAAAAAAAGTAGCCCGCATATAAGATTCATCTCAGTATTAAATAGGTAAGTAAAGAAAGAGCAAGATAGATTAGATCCTGGTGTGGAGTGTACGCTCTGAATTTAAAAAGATTATAACATACACAGTAAGGGTGAAGCACACAACCAAATGTAGAGAGAGTGTGGCACATTGAGTCATGTAGCGAACCTTTTATTCATTACAGCTCAGAAGAATTTGGGGTCAGTTCTCCATTCCAATATAAAGGAGGCTTAAATGTAGTGTTTTTGTAATATATGTTCAGCTAAAAGCCCTCCTCCCAGCTCTCCGCTGCCAGAATGAGGTAAAGAATCTGGAGATTTTAGAACTAATAAGCCAAGCAGTAAAATGGTGCACATTTGTATCTAGCCTGATGAAGTACGGGAATGCACCCAGAGAAGGCTTGGCTCCTTCAGCACAGATGCTGACGGGTAGACGCAATAGGACTTTATTCAATGAATTACCATGTCTCAAACCTTGGCAAATATCATCCACGAAAATTCAACAAGGAAAAAAAGGCAAGAAAAACCTAACTCCAGTTGTTGTACAAAACCACTGTACAGAATGACAACTGGACAACCCATCCACCTGCAAACTGACAACAGCTGAATGTTAGGAAATTGGGAAGGAAGAACTGAAGAAATCTTTGAGACCTGTGTTGAAATACCTAAGCATCCTTGACCTCCACTGGCATGGGAGAAAAAAAAAATGAAAATCCACTATATCTGGGCAGAGAGAAAGCTGTGTGATTACAGAATAATATCATACTGCACTTAAGAGAAAAGCTCAGTAAGACAGTTACCATCAAATACTCCAGCTCTTAGTTGTCTGGGAGCCTCTATAGGTCAGAGAGATGAGACAGACCCTTCACAGCCCATCCTGTACAACTCAAGGCCTTTCCACAGCAGTGTGATGGATCAGAAAGTTAATCTTTCAGATACAAAGATCTCAAAACCATTCAGAACCCCTATATGCTTCCTTACTGAAAAGACTTTGATAATAATTAATATCCTTTAAACATTCTGAGTGCTGTCTTTATACATATTGGGTTAGAAAAACTGAAAGTAATAAGGCAGGAAAAAAAGAAAATTCTTAAGTTTTTAAAGTGATAGAAAATATAGCCTTTCCTGTCAGATTTAATACTTACTATGAATGTCCTCACTGTGTTTGCAATATTTTTAAAAGCCTGGATAGAATCACACTGAAGTGAGTGTTTGTGAAGTTAATAGAAAATTCTGGGCCTTCAACTCTGATAAATGTAACTCCTGAGTCCTATGAAAAATTTCATTTTCAGGGAAGCCTTGACTTTTTATGGGAAATTTTTCCAGCTGAAAAATTTTACTGGCTCTATTCTTCGTTCCCCATTATGGACCAGATTTGGAAATACCTGTGAAAAACAATATATTTGGTTTCAAGGAAATAATTGGGAATGCATGGATGAAAGCATTGTAATTGAGGACATCCAGATCTGTTCTTAAAAAAATGCTTCATATTTACATGGTCCGTTACCTACATGTGCTGAAGAGCATTGCAAACATAGAAAATAAAACTCCAACAGGGTGAGAGTTAGCCAAGAAAGCCAGCTGTGTATGACTTTGAGTTGTATCCTGAACACTTGGAATACATCTGTATGGCCTGTCAAGATGTGCCGTATTTGCAATGTGACAGGTTTGGTCCTAGAACTACTGAGACATAATGGTGGAGGCATATAAAACCAGTGCAGTCACAGAAAAAGGAAATTTCAGTATCTTTTTCTTTGTGCACAGAATTGTTTGTGTTCAGAATGAGCAAGATGGGTTACAGATGTACTTCAGAAAAACAAGGCAATTCACTTGGTCTTTTGCAGAGCATTCTCTTAAAAATTCTTTACAATGCTTTAAAAAGACGGGGAGGGTGGGTGAGAAGGAAATTTATATATTCCTGAGAACCACTGTAATCCTCAAGGCCGTGCGAGTAGTTTGTTCATTTGGAGTAACTTCTATTTAATCATTAAGGTATCTTAGGGCCTATGAGAAGTTAGGTTGGGTAGGAAGAATACAGGCAGGAACTTGAGAGATTTGAGGTCAGTTCCAACTTTGGGACAGACTTCCCACGTGACCACAGGCCTCTCATTTGGAGCCATGTTTACCTATGCAATGGAAACACAGCATGTTTTACCCCCACCCCCGGGCTGCATCTCAACCCCAGATGATTTCTCTGTGTCTTTCTTAATTGGGGAAAAGGATACTTCATTTTATTGCAGTCATATGAGGTGTAACTCATTACTAAATTTTACAATTTTATTGAAATACTCAAGATGAGATCTTTCAAAGTGCCTAACAATGATTATTGATTACAGGAATCCTTGATCGGAATCTTGTATTTCTGAAATAGATAATTCTGAAAGAAAGATGGTGCTGAGCCACTCCTAAATGCAGGCTATCTTTTCTCATTGGAAGAGCTATAGGCATTTTGTTTATTTCTACAGAAGGAATAACACATATTGTTCTAAAACAGAAACACCACCTCCTCCCTGTTCCCACAGTTATGCTAGGTGGATTGCAATCCCAACTTTTGAGTCTGTCTTAGTATAGTAACATTTTCTTCATGCAGTTCTCATTGTGTGATATATTAAAATATTACTTGGTTGAGGAATGAAAGCCCTTGCTAAGGGCATGACCACATCCTCATGCTGTTAGAGCAGGAAGTTCCTAGTGAGATGGTGTTACCTTCACAGTTCAGTGCAAATACCCTGCATATGGCTTTCAGGAGAAGAAAAATCACATTAACATTATGCTTTGGATCTGTGTCTTATCATGGCTATGTACAGTGTTAGAAATATCACACTGATATAAAGATATACTACTTCTGGCTCTGTAGACATTATTTTAGGCTAGCTTGAACATTTCCATGTGATGTGGTGTTGCACAGTGTAGGCTTAGATACCAGGTCCTTTGCATGGACCTGAAGTAAATTAGTTTTTTGACTATACATTAAGTCCCTTTTAGTTGTGCATAAAGAGCTTATAGGACTGTAATCCTATATAACTATAACACCCTCTTTGGATATTCTAGGTCCGTGTTCATCCCATCCAACTTCAGGCACCTAACTGTCATGACAAAGTTAGGAACCTCATTACATAGGTAGCCTGGTGAACTGGTCTTACGTGAGTAGATGTATCCTGTTGAACTGACTTTTGTGTTCTCTTGACCATAGAGATAACCGCCTTTCTAATTTAAAGGCACTAGTTAGTCATTGATCCAGGCCTCTTCTTCCAGAATACGATTGGCTTAGTTTAAGATATTTCCCCAGTGGCAAAAAATAATCTGAAAAAGAGGGGTAGAATTAATGTTTACATACGTGCAACTATACCAGTGTATCTGCAGTGTAACTAGTTTCACATCCTACCCTCATGTAACTTTTTTACATACACAAGTCCCATTGTAATTGATTCAGTCTTTAACAGTGTTTGATTAAATCTGGCACAAAAGTTGCCAATCTGGAGTTTGCTAACTCCTGAAATATGGATCCATTTGGGGCCTCTTCTTTAAATATCAGTTCTTCAGCTTTAGTGGAGTTCCTAGTTTAAGTCATCATCAGATTTCAGTTCTGTGGAAAAAGCACTTGTTATAAATCTCAAATAGTCGGTAATTGATCGCAGCCTGGAATTGTAAAACTCTATCTAAGTGCCTGAAATAGCATACGTTTGTGGTATGGTATGTGGTTTCAGTCCAGGTCAAGAAAAAGGGAGGCCTTGGAGAATATGAAAGTCTTAAGAAGCTTTCCACTAATAGAATGGGTCAAGGGATAGCATAGTCAAAGCATCCCATCATTAATGCGATGTGGTGAAACAAACCGCTTTCGACCCTCAGTGTCTCGGCTGTTAGTCACAGAAGACAGGCACTCCTTATGTTCAGATTCCTGAGAAAATTGCTTGATTCTCTCTCCTTTTATATCCCACCCCCACATTGGGTACCAAGACGGTGTACTTACTGAGGTCACCTGGGATTGACAGAAGTGATCAGCTACGATCTAGCAATGCTAATCTGACTGAATTTCCTCAAAGGATCATTTTTAAGTGGTAAAAATTAAAACAGCTTCTTTTCTTCCCACTGCAACCTCCAACCTCATCAGAGTCAAGGACTTGCAGACCTCTCATGGATGCCTGCAGTATCTGTTGTAGTATAAGCAGTGTGGTAAAAACTAAGATCGCTTGGGCATTTGAGAAAGTAAATCTTGATCTGGGAACTTAAATATAGGTTTCTAGCTTTTCAAAAAAAACAACAGACAGTTTGGGCTCTGCTTTCTGGTTTTAACAATCTTTCAATGGCATCATCCTGTGGCTTTTCATTTCTTCTAAACATAACTTATTTTGATGTTAAGATCTCCATCTTTCTGCTCCTTAAGACAGTTTGGGATCACTGATACTCGACACTTTCACAATTTTATGAGAATAAACCCTTTTTCATTTGAAGAATTTACCACTATGGCAACAATTTTTTTTTTTAGAAGAAAGAAAAAATAAGTAAGGTCTCTGTTGTGATGCTGAACGTGGACACCCCAACTACCTTTCCTTCACGGATATCTGAATAGCCTAATAGTCTTTTGACTTTACACACCATAGTAACTGTGACAAGTAACTTAGGCACCCATAGTTGGCGTTTTAAAGAGGTGTAATGCAGGATATCTCTGACATGGTTTCCTAACGCTTGGATGAGCGCCCTAAAAGCTGGATCATCCTTCCTTATTAGGCCGGGCTGTGACCTTCGTCACAGCACTAAGTGTGTGCGTAGCACCAACACAGTAATCGCGTCCAGAATTGCTGTGTGTATGAGGCTTGCCTGAGAATTATAGGCTTCCTTTTTACAATGGTGGGTTAGTAAATGATTGCCTCTGGTGTGCATTGTATATTACTAACTACTCCCAGACCACAGTGCTCAGAAACTTGGGGGTGGAGGAGAGAATAAAGCAATCTTTTCCCATCCAAAGCTCTACAGCTGGAATAAACTAATCAAGGAGCAACTCTGCTTGCTTTTTTTTCCCTATATTCAAGAGCTGGGCAACTCGAGTAAGACATGTAAGAAGGAACTAAAACTTCATCCAATGGAGGAAAAAAAACTAAAATAAAACAATGACTATTAATGCTTCTACACATTGTTACTCTAATGTGCACAGTTCTCAGTCAGGAATCAAGGTCAACTCCTTCATGCCCAGAAAGATGGCAGTCTACTTATCAGTCAAGATGCAGTGGATGAAAGAAGGTAGATGATAGTGGAAATAGGCAGTATAGTAACTCAGGCAAAAGGGTGTGTTCAGAAATGGCTATTCATGTGGTCATCTCAGTCATAGATGGCCACAAGTTCAACCCACGAGAAAGCTTCAGAATTTGCACAATAGAGGGACTTCACAAACTCTCATGTGCTGAGAGTGAGTGTGAAGCGACTCTTTCTAATAACTGCTCTTGAACAACCACAGGCTTAAATATTTGGCTTTCCATAGGTCTGTTATCAAAAATCTTTTTACTTAATATATATATTGTAAAAACACAACAACTTGAGAAGATTAATAAAGATCCTAATATTAAAACTTTACTGACTTCGTAATGAATTAGCCTTTGTATCAATCTAGATTCTAAAAGGTGTTACAGAAGTAAAGCAGTAGCACGATGCCACAAATCCTTTTAAATCAAATACCCCACTCTTTGCTTGAGGCAAGTCTCTGTTCTTTGTGGAGAGACCTTCAGATGGAGCATTCCAGATATGCATGGCAGGTTTTATGTAGCTTGTTTAAGGTTTTAAAATAAGAAACTGAGTTTTAAATATCTATAGTTCTTAATACCTTTGAGAATGAAAATTTAACTGGGGTGAGAGGGAAAAAAAAAAAAAGACATTCTGAAATATGGATTAGCAATTAGCTAAACAACTCAATTCCCTTTTCCCCTGTAGTTTCCTGTGGCATATTTTCAGGGGAACACGCATTTAAGCACTGACTAGAGTGACCTACAGAGCATGTGCATAAACATCTGCCTAGGTTAAAAGATACATATATATCTTCACTGGTAGAGTACTAGAGCTGCTTAGCATAGCTCAAATAGGGTATATGGCTAGATGCATTAATGGGGCCTATCTCCTAAGAGATGTGTTTATTTAGTGTGGTTCTATTTAGAGCTATCCTGTCTGAAAGGGCTTCTGGTAAATTCCTCCCCTCCATTGCAGAAACATGACCCTTCATTAGCATAGCAGATGATGGTCAGACTTTGAAAGCTACCAGTAAAACTGAATAAATTCAAGTTTCAAGAAGTCACTGTTGCTCTCCTCTGTCTTTTCCCAGCTGCTGAGGAATAAAAAATATGCTCAGCTGAAGAACTGATAAGCAATAAAGGACTTTCAGCTGGTGGTGGCCCTGATATCCACCTTAGTGTAGCAGTCTGCCAAGGAGATGAAGAGGAGGGTGGTCTAATCATAAAAGAGTTAAAGGGAAGCAGAGAGACATGTATGGCTGACTCCAGCCTTTAGCTTGTTAGGGAGGAGGAGATATTGTTGTTATTGTTAATGCCAATTAGGACAAACCTCTTTCTTGGCAATAAACAGTGGAGGATGCCTACAGAGAAATCCAGCTGCTGGAATGCCAGCAATTATCTGGTGGAGCACCTGCATTCCAGATGTTTATCTCTGTACCACTCCACCTGCTGAGCACTCCATATGCTAGTACTGGCTTAGGAAAAGGTACAGAAAGTCGTGGTTTTCTTACTGCCGATGACAGCATTAGACCATCTCAGCCTTCTTTGACCTACAGGCAAAGCCTAAAAAGTCTTGAATTCCTCCGGATTCAGTTTACTAACAATATTCTTCTGGCAAGGAAAGGAGGGTCAGGTTTTCTTTTAGTCCATGGTAAATCAGGAGTAAGTCAGTGGAGTTACTCTGTCCAGAAAGCAGTGGGGTAAGACCAGTCAGGCCTTGATTGAGGACCAACACGATTCTGCTGTAGCAATGTTCTGCTTGCAAGAGTTGAGGTTCTTTAAACAGAAACTTACCTGCTTTTCCTGTAAGCTTTTCCTAGTTCAGTTAAAGGGAGGGCGGGGGAAAGGCAGAACAAGGGAAATCCCAAACATGGCAGCTGAGGACAAGTAAAAGCAGATTATGGAGACTAAAACCACAACTTTTTTACTTCAGCGGCCTCAGGTCTCCTTTGCTGTGTCTACATCTCTAAATAAGAGAGACACAGAGAGCAGTCCCTGTGCCCAAAGCCAAGTGGTACAGACTGCTTCATGCTAGCCCCTTATTAGAGCAGGGTCATGTTCCTGCTTCATGCCATTCTGAACTGGAATTCATTTGACCCCTGTGGGGTGCCTGGAGGGTCCTACAGAATTAACATTTGAGTGTTTTTTTCTGGGTATCAAGTGCCTGAAACATAGAGATGCTGTGTTCCAACTTTCAAGTGTGTTGCTTTTATAGCATGAAACTGGTGACACATGCAGAGGGGTATGGCACAGGGGCATGTGGGAGTGTCTGGGGGTGTAAAGCCTGCTGGGATAGTATTGCAGAACTGTTGAGGCAGTCAAACCATGTCTTGTATCTGCTGCTTTGGGAGCAGTCCCCAAAGAGCAATATTGCTAGCCTGTGCCTGGACATGGTACTGGAGGGAGCTACTTGGAGGAGTCTGGTTATGATCAGGGAGTGAACTGGCAATTATGTATTATGGATGCTCATGGTTCCAGTATTTGAGCTCACTTCTAGGACTTCCTTTATTCATCTGAGTAAACACATGCCTGAAGGTAGTACAGAAGGGGGTTTCCAGTCTACAGCTGCATCCTTGACCTGGAATCTGTGCAGCGCTGCAGCACGCTCTCCCCAGGGAGCCCTTTTTATCTGCACATGGACATGGGTCCTCAAATGAGAGCCTTCTCATTCCCTCCCAGTGGCTGAACGGAGTCCAGGTATAGCAGACATTACGATGTTCTTTGCACAACTCTGGCTTAGTTATCAAGCATAAAAGCAGGATATACAAGCCTTATTCATGTGGGAGCTAGTTTTAGTCTCATCTTTGTGCTTTCTTTTTATCTCTTTTATTTCCATGTAGTTGTTCTGGCCGTGGTATTGCTGTTTTTGTGAGACACTGGGTGATGTCATCAAAGGAAATCCCATAATGGTTATTATTAATCTTGGATACCAAACACTCACTTTGTCCTTTTACTTTTCCGTTGACATATTGAGAGACCAGTCAGTATATGACTACTTATGAAAAAGATGGTGCTTTTGATGGAACAGGGATTGATTTAGTATGAACTGAGTAGGAAACTGGCTATCATAAGCTTTGGTGAAATCTGAAGGAAATTTGTCATGATTCATCCACAGTTGTTAATATGACAAGGCCCAGATCCATACAAAAGAACACCTGGTCTGCTATTGAGTGTATCTCTTGAGAACAGCATTTGCCCACATGTTTGTTGCTCTAGCAACAAGCCTGAACATGGATCACTATTTTTTAAAACAACACAAGAAATAACAGATTCTGCTATGGGAACTTTTCTGTCATAAAGGAAATTATATTTGCTCTACAAACATTGAGTTCTCCCACTTTTTAAGGACTGGCTGTCACTCTCTGAATCATTAAAAAACAAAGAGGCCTGTTTCTTGACTCTTGAGAATCTAAAGATGTGCCAAAACATACACAGATTTCATATTTTCCAGTAGCTACAAATCAGACCCTTTCTCTCAAGAAGATCCCATTTTAGAACAGTCTCCTAGGTCACTTTACAAGCTCAAAGTGAACCAACTTTAGAAAGTAAAATAATTTGCCTTATAGGGTGAACTTCCCCCCTCTACTTAAAGCTTTTGCATCATCTGTCCTTTGAGGATAGGTTTCAGATGATGACTTGCATTCTTGCCTCTGCGCAACAGTGCTCTCTTTCAAAATGCCTCTGCATATCAATATGTACGAGTGTTAAGGAGGCGACACTTCACTAGCTTTGATTTTACTCACTCTGCCGCCCACTCCCCCAACTTTTAAAAACTTGTATATACATGTATGTATATATATGCATACATATGTACATAAAGAAAGGCTGAGAGAAGCTTGGATGGCCTATGAAACACCTGTATTATAAGATGTTTCATAATCTATTCATATATTCTAATATTTCTGCTGCCTGGGTTCCTACTTTGTAGATAGACCAGCTTTGCTAATTTTCTCTGTTTCTGTTCTGATTCCCAGTGTTACATTTCTCCCCCTGGTAATGCTCAGTCAGTACAATAAGGATTTTTTTAAGGTTGGACAACAAGGAGGATAAAAATGGAGAGAGAGATACTTTGAATCCCAGAGGTTACTAATTTCTGTCTGAACTGAATAAATGGCTGCATATAAATGTGTTTCTTCTTCTTTCAAAAAATGGTTGGCTTTTTTCTACTGACCCTGGGTGAGTCTGGAGTTACCTGAAACTGTTTGTAGCTGTTCAGAAATTGCAAGCTTTCCCACCTGAATTCCTCCCCTGTCAGCTGGAGGGGGCCTTCAGGTGGGTGTTTGTTTCATTGCGTCTCAAAGAGATCCGTTCCTGTGCTGAAAGACAAGCCCAAGACAATGTTTTACAGAGCAGAAGATATTGTGAGGGACCAATTATCACATAAGTGGTTCTCACGGCTTGGGCTGGTACTGTGTGCCAGGTTGCACATTAACTTCTTTCACTGCTTTTTACCCAGTTTACTCAACATTCTCAAGTGGTGGCTTTGTCAATTGTTTCTCCTGCTGATATTTTGACAGATGATAGCCCCTTGATGCCAGCTTAACCCAGCTAATAAGAAATAGGACAATGTGAAACTTTAGACCAAGTGACTGCTCTCATGGTATGGAGGAGCAGTAGGGTTGGTTCTGTTTTAGAATAGTTATTAATTTTCTTCTGACAAATAGATCTCCCAACTCTGCTCTTGCAATATTCTCTGTATGTACTCCATTAAAAAAAAAAAAAAATTAACACAGAGACTTTATTATACTTTTTTTTTCTCTGCAACACCATGCTTAAATATCCTCTAATGAATGTCAGGGTACCTTTAGGGAGTATGTCTGAATCATATGAGCAAAAATGTATTTAAAGATTTATGGTGTTTCATTGATTCCAAAGGAATGTATAATGACCAGGCAATTTTCAGTGTAGTTCTCCTATATAAATCTTACTGAAATTGCTGACATTGTGTTATTAACACTAGGGGCTGGTATTGCTGCAAAGTGAAGAGATTTATGTGGTGGATAAAGCAGAGATCCTGTGAAAGTGGAGTTTGCTAATTCATCTAGCTGTTCGTCAGTTTAAGAGCTTTCTGTGGTTTGTATATTGCATTGACTTATTGTTTTTTCGTCTTCTGATTAGAGATGCTATAGTTAGGGAAAAAAAAAAAATCACTTTTAAATTTTCCCAGTAGCTGGAGCTGAATTTTTACTATCTTCTTTTAAGTATTTTCCTTTAGCTTAATCCTGTTAGATGCTGAATGCTTTCCATGGTTTCAAATTAACGTAGGAGCTGAACTCGGGTAGGGCTTATTGTTATCAGACCTTTCTTTTTCATCCTTTAGGGGTTTTTTTTTGACAAGGAATGACACAGAAGAGCTGAGAGAATGATGCTTAGAACTGAAACAGTTCTTAATAAGAGCATATCACATATATACATATGTAAATATGTACCACATATTTGTTTCCCTGTAGCATTATTAACATTTATAATATTTAAATAGCAAAGATTTTTAGACAGAAAAGACAGTTTACCTTTTATTGCTTATACTATTGCCTTCACGTTTTTTTTAATCTAGCTGGGAAGATTAATGTAGATTAAACTTTTGTTTATTTTTTTTTTCCTCTCTGCTTGGTTTCTCTTTCTAAGCTGAAGGAAGTATTTAATGGCATACAAAAAGCTCTGTTTTCAGTAAAATTTAAAGGCTACCAATGATAATCAGGAAGTTTTCATTTAACTTCCTTTTTTTTTTTTTTGCAGAAGCTCAATTCTTTCTTAAGCAAACCAGAAAATGTCAGTGTGGGGGGGACTTGTCGATGATAGGAGTTTTCTCTTCCTTTTCCTTTGCATATGTATTCATGCGTGTGTGTGTGTCTTGGGGTCTTCATCACAAGCAAGAGTTTGCAATAAATAGTCATACTATTAGTGTGATCTGGTAATTTCTCTTTTATAAAAACATGATAGAAATTGTTGTTTGTTTTGAAGATCCCAGTGCGTGTTCCTTGCAGACGCACACACCTGAGACGAGGGAGATTTAAAGTGAGAATCCCTTCATGTGATTGCAAAGGCTGCGTCTTACACTGTACCTCTGTGATCTCTATAGCATGGTCATTCCTGTCTGGTTGTGACTGTTGCCATTAAATGCAGTTTCAGTTCCTGAAAATGTTATGTATGCTTGAATTTCAGCACGTGTGCCCTGTTATTGGTTATGAGTTGCTGAGCATTAAAGACCTAAGGATGAGATCTCAGATGCGAAGCGTTGCTGGTTACTACACATCATCTATTAAATTATTCAAGTCAGTTGAGCATGTGTTTGCCTAAAGTTAAGCCTGCGCTTGAAATCAAGCACATCCCAGAGTCAGGGCCTGTGTTCAGAAGCAGTAAGCTCCATGGGCTCGGTGCTGGTCAGATGAGGAAAGTCTCAGAGGTTACACAAATTTGGGGTCCAGAGGCTGACCTCCTCACTGAGTTCAGTGGGAGCTGACACAGCTTTACGTTGTTCAGGATCAGGCTTTGAATGTCTAGAGAACAGCAAGATACATCTGCAGCAGGGTCTATTTAAGGAACTGTGATTTAATTTTTATTTCTCATCATACTGGGGTCTGGAGGGGTATTTTGTGCAGTCTGGTTGGCTGATGGACCCGAGAGGTCCTACTCCAGGGGGCTCACAGTCACAACCAAAGAGAAAACATACTGGAAAACCTCCAGCAAGATGGGCTTTAAGAAAATCTCTTTTCTCACATATTTAGCCTGAACTAGCAATAACAACTTCGATGCAGGGCATTTCCTGAGGATTAATGACTGTCTGGGGTCATCATCTCCTCCCAGTTAGTTATTAATCCCCAGGAAATACTCTGTGCCTTGATCATTATTGCTTAATTAGCATTGAGAATGTGGGGGGTTTAGGTTTCTTTTCGTGCATCCTGTGAATTGCTAGGGTGGGGGTTTCTTTCATTAACTTGCCCTTTTCAGCCTAGATGGGAGCATGAGCTTTGCTTACAGTTTGCAGGTTTGAGAATTTAGTCACAGGGTTAAACCTTTTCAAGCAATTTGAGTTCCATGTGAAAGCACTACTAACAGCCCACATCTGCAGTGCATCAAGAAGTGTCCCCCTGCTCAGCTCTGCTGAAAAACATCAGGTGGCATGGGGGCAGTAGCCGGAGTCTGGGAGCAGAGGATGCTGAGAAAGGCAAGGAGAGTTGGGGGGTTGAGAAGGGAGAGGAAAGGGAAACTCAAAGGTGGAGAAGTTAGGCGCTTCCAGTCTCAACAAACAACTTTATCAGCCATTGAAGAAGTTTCTCATGTCTTAGTGAAATTTTGAAACTTTGGGAAATTTTTGGACCCCAAGCAGTCTTCAAGGAAAAGCTGCCTAATTCCAAGGGCCCCAATTGCAGCTAACCAAATGTATTTAATTAAAAGAGGGGGGAACTTCAATTCAGACTGTAGCCTGCCTTTCCCACCCCTGGAGGAGAGGAAGATGTTGTACAAAGTTCCCTTTCAAGCATTGTGCAGTGGGACTGAGCTCAGGAGGGCTATCCCTGCCCGCCTTCCCATACCTGCATCACTATTGTCTATATAGACTAGCTACAACACTGGGAGATACACGCTGCATGGTGTATTAAGGTTGCTTGTGGGCATGTCCTACCGTACCGAACTGTGACTCCAACTACATGCAGTGGTGGATGGAGCTTGATCCCAGGGATGTGGGCGCTGCAAGTCTGCTTGTCTTCAGGCACGCTGTGGTTTTATCTGTTGTTTTATTTGTTACGTATGTAGACTTAAGTATATTTTGAAAAGAAAATTAGTGTTAAAAAGGAAATGTCAAGTTCTCTGCTCCAAACAAAGTGATAATATGATTTTTTTCAAGACTTTTGTTTTTAAAAATTTTTGTAGAACTCCACTGGGGGAGGCAATTGGAGCTGTTTTTGTGACGTTTTCCTAGCTACTTCTGCTTCAGATCTCATTACTCACTTCTGTTGTGGGAACATCTGCCCAAGTCTCCTTGGAGGTCTTTTCTTTTTTGCTCCTGCATGTTAAAGTGAAAGTTGTAGCAATCTGGGCTTTATGTTTAGGACCAGTAGGTGCAAATCATGCCTTGCAATAAAAAACCCTTATCCTAAATAAATATCTGGCCTCACAAATATTGGTATGACTTTGGTGAAAATATACAAATGTGCAGGATGTGTACTTTGGTCCTCAAAGTGCTACTCTTTTTACTTTCCTACCTAAATATCCCATTTAATAATTTAGCCCTGCAGAGACACAATGGTTCCAAATGAATGACAAATTTTGTTCAGAACTAAATTTCCAGCAGGATTGTGGTCTGCATTTTGTTTGCAAACTCCACTCTTAATAGTGGATAAGCTAAAAAAAAAAAAAGTAAAAAAAAAAAAAAAAAATCAAGCTTGGGTGTTTGGGATGCCAAAGTTCTCTTGGCTTTGGAAAAACCATTTGTTTGAGGGAAGGTGATATTGTGAAAGGAATACCTGCTTATTTGTTAGTTTGAAGAGTATGTGATTTGGAACAAAAATATATTTGCCTTTTTTTTAAGTCAACTGTCAGAGTAGTTATGCTCTTTAAATTTTGCCTGAAAAAACAGATAGATACATACAATATCATGTATAAATCAATACAAATTATTATTTCCAGTTATTTTGAAAATAGTTTTTCAAAGGCATAGAACCCACTGTAACTGAAATAACTCCACCTAACGAGATAATATTTATAATTAATTCAACAGATATTAAAAGATATGACTGGTTTTGACCTTAACCCTGATCAACATTAAAACTAATCCTCATTTCAACTCTTTCCTTAAATATGGAAAAAGGCTTTTGACAGAGTCAATGGCAACTATATATTTTAGATTCTCCATAGAGTGAGCTATAATGTTCTCATCCAAATCTTGGTCATGTAACTGACCTCTGACAGCCAATGTATGGCCAATGTCAAATGATAAAAGGCATAAAAAGGGGAGAGGGAATAGAAAAAGAGTCATTATACAGATGATATATAAACGTCCAATAATGAGAGACATTCCTTTGTACATTCAAGTTCATAGCAAAGTTCCACACTGAATAGGTCTCAAGGGGTTTAAGGCTTCATCACACATATTTTTGCATGGTTGTATTCTTACTAAAGAACAAAAATGAGAGACCTGCATAAAACAAAGGGGCTATAGCCCTTAAAAGATAAGATCAAAACAAAACCTATGGGAAAAAACTTCTCTTCTTGCTTGGGAGACAAAATATCATAAATATTGGGGGGTTGTATTTTGATGTAATAAGGCCAGTCTGAGGGGAAATCTGAAACTACAGTGTCACTGGAACAATTTCTGAAAAAAAGAAAAGTTAAAACATCAAAGGAACTGAGGCACAAGATGAGCAGTCATGACCTCATGATAATGTCTGATGCTGACTTTGTACACACCTAAGCCCAGCTGCTCACTGGCACCACTGGGAAAGCCAAAGCTGGTGGAAGCATGTGGGTACACGCCCGTTGGTACTCCCATGCTGAGAAGTCCAGTGATTTTCATGGCTCTGTCCTCCCAGCCTTTGGCCCTCTTAGTGTCCTCTGTTTGTCTTGTCTTACCTCTTAGTCTGTAAGACTGAACTTTTCAGAGATATTTAGGCACCTCATAAAAATCAGTCTACATCTCCCTGAAGCCCTGATGACAGAAAAACACTTTTATAACATGTTGGAAAAGATGTAGTCCAGTAGCACCCTGACTTGCCTGAGCCCTCTGGTACAGGAAGATGAATAAGAGTCAATAAAAATGACTGTAGGAGAAGGTAAATCTTTGAGGATTTAACATGCATAGTGTTATGGGTAGGAGCTGTCCCTCTGCATTTAACTTCCCCATAGCCTTGAAGCTTCCAGCACACCTGCTGACAGTTGGGTCTAAATTTGCTTAGAAGAATTAGTACAGAATTAGTCAGAGCAGTTATGCAGGAAATCGGAACAGACCTTAGCTTCATTTCCTAATTTTGCAAAACAGGGGCTGGATCCTGGTTAAAGCCTAATGTGAAAACGCTGCGGGAACAAAGTTTTATGGTTTTAGCCATATCGGATAACTACTCTGTCTCCCAGTTGCAGTGCAATGAGATCTGATTGGGGTTTTGCAAGTCTATGAGCCAAAATGTGGAATTATCCTAGAGTTTACCGAAGAGGGTATGGACTGTAATTCACTTTGACTAACATGATTCCCATTTTAAAAACTGCATAATGGTCAGGAAAGCTGTGCCAAAATTCAGTGAGTTGCAGTCTGGTTTGAAGAAGAATCTGAACTCCCAGTATTATGCCCCTGGATTGCGATGATATTAAGCTACAGAATAGAAAGCACTGTGTGAAATTGTGTGCCTACTGAGGTCAATGGAAGACTTGCATTTAGCTGAAGTGAGGCCAGAGTTTTATTCTCCACCTAACATAACAGATTATATTGTTTCAAATGCACTCACCCCTGGAGAAAATTTCCGCTCCACTTCTTGAGATCACTAATGTTGTGTCTGCTTTCTAGCTGCCTCTCTGCTCACCTTGAAGGGATCTAGTCAAAAAGCATGATAGAGACTACATGGCTATTTGATCTAGTTAGTGAAGAGACAGTAATGCAGAGAAGATGACTTGAACCAGGGCTTCTAGTTTTTATTCTCACTTCTGCTGGTGGCAAAGCAGGTCTGCATCTAAGTCGTGAGGTAGATTTCCCATAACCCTGGTCCTCTGCCTGTCCAGATCAGGGATGTACTGGAGAAGATCTCTGGCTCTGGTCTCTTCCCAGCAGGTTATTGAGATGTGGTCTGACAGTGCAATGTATTATTCCTGAGCTAGGAAAAAATAGAAAAGAAAGGCTCTGATTCTCATGCAGTACAGAGGTCTATCTCATTTGGTAAAGAATCTAACTGAGATGGAAAACAGGATTATGGGGACCCGAAGTCACCATAGCAGGACTGTACCAAGAAAAGGAAAAAATGGAATCTGAAACCATTCGTCTCAGCCTTCTGTTTCCTCATCTTTCCTGTAAAATAGACATGAAATGTTTTAGCGCATGTATGGTCCATTTAGAATATAGACATTTTAGAGAAGCACTCAATTCCTAGATCAGTGTTAAGCATACTGGTCGAAACAATAGTAGATAGGAATGATGAAATCCTTACTTGTCTTTGAAAATCTGCCCCTGCTTATTCAGTAGTCATCAAAAAGCCAGATTTGGGATTATTCTTTTTTTCCATTTTCTTGTTGTTTTGGAAGAAAAAGAATTATCTTTCTGATCTGTACATGGTCTGAAAACCAGATGTTATCATCACTTGGTTATAGCTCTGCTGGTACAGCATGTTTTGTTTATTAAAGAAAAGACATGGTTGAAATTAGATCTATGCGATACATGTCATCAAGCTTTGTGTATTTGCAAATAATAAACAGTTTGCAAAGCATGATTTGAGCTGTGGGTTGCATCTTAGTGTCATTTTAATATAGATTTCAGAACACAAGTGGCACTGTAGTATTTGTGTCTTTAAGTTGGAAAGCACCTTTGAAAAATGTTATTTAAAAAGGCATATTTCATATGCTGCTGTCCTTTGTTCGGAAAGATGGATTCTGTCTCGTGGCAGCTGTAGTTTAAGTAAACATAAACTGGACCAAATTTCATAACTATCATTTCCTCAAAGCTAGCAGCACTAAACCAAAATATAGTTTTATTTGGCTAACCCCAAAGTAGGATGTGGTTGCCAGCCTCTGAAGCCACATGATCAAGTTTCAAGTAGACGCCACCAGAGCTATGCCGTTGTCTTAATCAGGAAAGTCATGAATGCGTTACTCCCAATGCCATCATTATGTTTAACAAACAATGTAACCATAACAACAGGTACGCTAAAACTAAAGCCTACATGCTCTTTATCCTGCACCAGAACAGTCCGGGAGTGCCATGACACTGCTGGGCTCAGGAGGTAAAAGACGTTAGAAAGTGATGATTGCTAAAGGAAAAGGCTAACTCATTTTCAACATACTTCCCATTCTGCCATAAGCACAGAGCTCTGCACAGTGCTGCCAATCATGGAGTACAAGCTCAAGACAGCTGCTGCCTGGAGGACTTTTACCTGAGCCCAGGCAGAAAGTTTCTTTTCCCAAAGAGGAAGATTGAAACATAGAAATCAGCGGCAAATGGCTGCAATGTGCCTAGTTGTTCCCCTTTCTCTGCACATGCAAAGCGTGCACATTCAGATACTTTTGCCTAACCTTCTGCCAGCTGATTCACATAGGTAATGGGCAAGAGCTTTAGGACAGTGCCAAGGCAAGTGCCAAGTCCTTCTGGTGTAGATGGCTGTTGCTCCATTGGTTGCGGCAGAAATAAGCTGATTTTGTCTGGCTGAGAACATGGCTCCTTAGGCTTTTCTGTTCTCACTTTCTCCCCACCCGCTTTGCCTTTCCTTTTATATTGCAAACACCTCAATGAGACGAAGGGATGAACAGATGATAGAGTCAGTGCCCCTAGTTAATGACCAGCACTATATTCACAACCTCGTTTGGTTTTGTTCCTATTCGCTGCTTCAGTGGTGCCGATGAGAAGGAATTAGTTTTATTGAGGACAACTCAGTGAATTAAATGAAAAACTGCTCACTTGGCTGGAAAGGCTTTGACAGACGGCACAGCAGCCGGTCAGATTTGAAAAACTTTACATCTCCTGGACTTGGGGAGAGAAGGAGGCAAGAGAAAGGAGGGGAGGGAAGGTCATTGCAGATAAGCTGCAAGGCGACTATTTCAAGGCCTCTGAAAAACAACGGAGCAAGCTGCAGTCTCTTATTTTGATTCATGGGTCTCCCCTCCCTTTTGTTCCTTGATGCACTAAATCTGTTCCTTAGCCCCGCTCATTTCAATAAACACCCAATAAGAAACTAATCATCGTATGGTGAATTAGAGAAGAAGAAAAGGTGCTCAGAAGAAATGTTATGGTCATGGAAGACTCTTATGCATTGTAACCATCTGGTGCACCACAATTACTATGAATGGGATAATTGAGTCCCAAATAACTTCTTTTGGGTACAAATAATAGCCGTCACCCTGATTTGTATTCTTCACAACAGCATCGCCCCATCATTTCACATCACATCTGCACATTTCATTGATTGGGCACTGTGCTACCAATAAGTTACTACACTTAATTAAGCCCACATAATTCTCTTCAAATGAGCAGAAAAGTTTGTGTATAGGCCGAAAAGAAAAGGGGCTGCAAATGAGACTTTAGTGACTCCACTTTGTATGAGGTATTGAGATTGATGGTGATCCCATGCCACCAAGGTTTTCCTTCAACATAGGAAAACTGTGAAAGCATTAGGCAGCTCAACAGCTGTGTATAATCTGAGGAAGGCCTGATTTCAGACAAACATTCTCCCGGAGGTGACTGAAACCCCATTGTAGCATAATCTCGCTTTTCAGAAAGTGTTACAATTCATTTGATTTGATTTCTCGGGTGCCTCACTTTCACAGCATCATTAAAAACTCTGTAAGAAACCGAGAAATGGAGTCCTCTGCAAAGAAGCATTGTCCGCTCTTCAGGCGTGTTCCACTCAAGTGCTGGGAGAGAGAATTGACAGAAAACAGGCAAACGTAAGCCTCAGAGTAAATATTACTGAAAATAAAAAATAAAAGATCAGCTTTCACAATGGGAAAGAATGAGGATGTCAAATCTTTAAAGAGATTTTTTTTTTCCTTCTTTCTTTTATGCTCTGGTTTTCTATTTATTAGCTAAAGTAGGGAAAAGCACATTCCTTCAGTTACATCACTGTGATATGTTATCATTTCACATGGGTTATTAGTTGGGTTTGAACTCTTCACACCACAGAGTGACAGGCCACTGAGCCTGTCCTGGCGAATAAGCCACCAGGAATGTGCTGGCGAATCCAGTTGCTCAGGATCAAGCCCAAGAAGCCTTACTGGAATGTCAGGGTCTATGGGAAGCACAATAGTAAACAAAGAATGGGGTTACAGAGAGAGAAACAACTTAAAAGAAAATGAGAGTAAACCTCTGTCTTGCTCAAAGAGATTTTTTTAAATCAATGTTTTCTCATTCCACCCAAGCAAATCTAGAGCGACTTGAATAAGGTTTTTAGAACAAGTGGCAAAATATCCCCTGAATGCTGCAGAGGTCACTTCACACACTCGCTCTGCCCCTCATTTGTTTATCTAAATGCTGACAAATTGCAGCATTTTAACAACATATCTCTGGTACTGAACTTCATGTGCATGGCTTGCCCTCTATCATTGAGCTGATAATGAGGCTAAGCATAAAGCCTTCATTCACTGCTGTAAAGGCTTCTGACAGTGATGAATACCAAGTAGAAGAATTAGGTGGTTTATAGGAGAATATGCTATTGTGTAAAACCTCTATGCCTTTTATCAACCTTCTGCTCATTTTCAGTTCCTTCACGTAAGCCGTCTCTGCAAGCACTCTAGTAAGCTTCCCTCTTCTTACTTTTACTTTTAATGAGGCTATCTTACAGAAAGTGCCAGCTAAGATGTTGTATCAGCAATTATTCCTGGCTATCCTCTCTGAAATGCCAGACACCCCTTTCATTTCACCAGCCGATGATAAACATTCAAAATACTGGTGCCTGAGATGTTTCACTGCGAGGTAATTCGTATCTGCAGTCTTGTGCATGGCATGGCACAGCAGCTGCCTGTCACTGGGAGATCTTTCTTATAACAAAAGCAGCCTTGTCTTAGTGTTTCTTTGCAAAAGCATCAACTAATATCCCTTTTAGATGGGTATGTTTGTAGAAGAGGTGACTTCTGGGATGGTTTTTTTTTTTAATTGCTGGCTGCAATGGATCAGATTAACATTTCATTGTTCACGTCTGAGCTCTGGGCTGATTCTGGGAGCTGCGGGAAACGTGGGGAAAGGATGCTGACAGATCCTGATAGAATATCTAATGTGACTGAACTAAGGACCACCCCCCCCAACTTTTTATCCTCTGGGCCACACAACTCCTGTTCCTGTCTTCCCCAGTATACCCCATCCACGAACATAACTGCAAAGCATTTTACCTCTAGGGCCTGGATATTTCTGAATTTGTGCTGGTGATATTTATGGTCCTGTAAAGATTTGCACTAAGCTTCATCTATGCCGGTAGGACACAAGTGCAGAGGGATGGGCACAACCCAGTCTGAAGGGAGGGACTACTGAGCTGCATTTCACATGAGGTGTAAGATGCCTTAGTGCTCTGTGCTGCCCTGGGCTGCTCACTGCTGTTTTCCGAGGGTAAAAGGTAGCAGCTGGGTTACCAGCTGAAGGCAAAAGCACTTTCTCCCTTTTTTGCAATGCCACCTTTATTCTGAACATATGCCAATAGCAGCCAAAAGGAGTTTGCTGTGCCAGAGGTGATTCTCCATCCTTTGTCCTCCGAGCTTTTACAGGCACTAGGTACACTAGCTTTAGCGTAGAAACCCATGAGCCACAGCCTGCCAACGGTTCTCTCTACTCTTCCCATTTCTGCTTCTTTGTCAGCTCCTTCCCTTGTTGTCCCTACATCTTTTCTCACTGACTTTTGCACCCCCACACCTCAACCTTTCTGCAACACCTGCCCTTACTCTTGGGCACTTATTTCTATGCCTTCTTTACTACTTTTTGTTGTCTTCTGCACATGTTGTTCAGGTGTATGCTCCTTACTACCCCTTGCACCTCTGGATATGCCATTTTGCTATCCTTTTCCCTTCTCTGCAGAAGCACTGCTTTTCTCCTGGCTCTTCTCTGTTACCAGTGTTGGCTCCTGACTCCCCTCCTGTTCTTGGCCAGCAGCCTCTGGGTTACTGATGGCTCTGGGCTCTAAGAAAGGCTCCTGGAGTGGAGGCACCAGCAGTAGTGCCTCCTCCAGTTTTCAGAGGCAGCTGGAAGCATCCCGGCTGTTTTCAAAGGTGCTTGTTGCCTTCAAATATGGCTGGAAGACTTGGAAGTCCTCAGTGACCCATGTACTTGCTGCCTGCCACTTCTGCTGGCTCTTGGAAACTTCTGGTTATTAACTTTAACTACTTTGGAATTCCTTTTCCTTTCTCCATCAAGAATATTCCTATCACTTTAACATACATCTTCCCTTTAAAAAAGAAGTGGGGACAGAGAGGGGAATAGAATTTTATTAAATGTACATGACACTGAGGATACAAAAACACCAGCATGGGATGAATTTACTAATCAAATGCAGACCTGGTCTTCATTGTAGTATGACACTGGAAAGGAAATATCTCTTCAAAAGGTTTATTTTAACTCCAAAGGAAAATTAGGAGAGAGAATGTTGAAATACACAGGAGTCCAGGGGGTACCAGGGAGGGAAGCTGGGGAATAATTGATGCAAGTAGGGAAGTGGAGCCTCAGCCCAGGGCAGAGGGAGTAGTGGAGGGTCCATACTGGCTCCAGAGTACTTCAGTCAAATTACCATGCCTGGAGAGGCAAGGCAATGGTTAGAGCTGGGTGAAACTCGGCCATTCTCCTACTGCTCCCACTGGAGGAATTTTAGCGGTTTTGCGCTGCAGATCCTTTGCTCCTTACCCCAAATGTCACCATGAAACCCATCTTACCAGGCTGTAGCTGTGGAAGCAATAGTGGTTTAAGGAGCTTCTCTTTCAGGTGCTCATTCTTACCCTGCTGAGCTACTCAGTGTTGTCCTGACAGCCATTCACGTGGCCTTATTTAAATCAAATCAGTGAATTGATCTGGGTTTATTATTTTCCAGGTTTATTTTTAAACCTGGATCCGCTCACTGCCGTGGTTTACAGCGCAGCCCCATAAACTGCTGGCTTGTCACAGCCAAGAGGCTGCAGGCTGAGTTCAGTGCTGGGAACCAGCACGTGGGGTGGGCACAAACTCTGTAAGCTGGTGTGGCTGCTGGCCCCCCTGTGCCGCACTCCGATTTCTCAGATAGAAGTGTAATTGGTTTTTCACAGACTTTGGTGGGAAGTTCCAACTCTTATTGTTCATCCTTGCTCTGCCTTTCATTACGAGGGGTGTTGGGTCCCCTCATTGCTGTAATGAGAACCAAGAAAAACATAATAATTCAAAGGGAAATATGAAAATGCTCTTCAAAATCAGATGTGTGAAACACTACAGCTGAAAGATACATGTGAAGTGCTGGTTAGAGGATGCTGGAGCAAAGGCAGCTTAGAAGTGTTCTTTTTTTTTTCTCTTTCCATTATTCTCCAGAAGGATGAACTCTCATTTTTGTTTCATGCAGAGTCTCTGAGCACTTAGAGCAGTATTTTTGTATGCTGTGAAGTTGAAGGGAACTATTTTCACTTTAAAACTTTATTTCTTGGAGTCTTTGTGTCTTGGACTCGTGAGACGTGGGATTTGGGTAAGGAAACAGCTTTCACCCTGTATTTCTCTCGGTCTTCAGGCAGAAAAGTCACATGTTTACAAGTGGGAAAGTCAACACAAACTACATGGGGCAAATACATTAATTCCCTCTCATCTTCAGAAGACTCTTCCAAATATTGTTGGCTGGTTTTTTTTCTTTCTCAGAAAGCGTTGCTGTATGCACATTACATTTGTCGTACAAGCCTCAGTCCCCCAGAAATGCTTATAGGCAGATATCCTGCGTCTTTGCTTTTGACCCCACCAAACCAGTTTTCTCTCCAGCATCTTTGCACATGTTCTGAATATAAACCCCTGAAAATGGATGTGATGAGGGTCTGTTTGATTGCGTTACGTGAGAGGAAACTGTGCGCACCACATTTTCAAAGGGGAGGGATGCCTTCTGAAGAGGGCAGGGGGGTTTCTGTGGATCACAGCAGGGCAACTGTATATGGAAAACCAGCCATTCTTGCTGGCTTCTTATAAGCTGCCCACAGAGTACAAACAATACCAGACACATGATGTATGGATTTGATTCATTTAAAAAAAAAAAAAAAAAAAGTAATAAACCCCCTTCAAATTGTAAACTAGGTTACACTTTTCAGACACGGTTCCTCAACAAATTCTCTTCAGTCTTATTTATGAGAAACTAGTGACTTCTGTAAACATACGTGGCTGAGTCCCAAGTCCTTGAGGTTTGCTGGGAGAAAGAGCTTTCAACAAAGTTGCAGTGGCAATGGGTTGTCCCTTATACCCGTTATCATGGAGGAAGTCTGCCACACATCTGTCAAAGCAGGTTCCTTTCTCAGTTGCTGCCCCCAGCACTTGAAGACAGCAGGGCTGATGGCAGAGCGGCGGCTGGAGTAACAAAAATGCGGGGTGCCATCGCTCTGGCTGGGCTTTCTGCCGGCAGGCATCTTGCTCTGCTGCTTTTCATGCCCTTACTGGTGCGATACTCCAGCTGGCCTCAACCTCCAGATGGGCAAGCTCTGACCCTTGGGTGCCAGGGGGGAGGTGGAGTCGAGCAACAGTCTGGCTTGTTCTCAGGCCTGAATCTGACTCTGCCGTTGCTATTTGTACCAGCACAGTCAGGCCCCATCCATGACTGCCCTTCGCTTATTCTCTGCTCCTTCTGCTGCTTTGCAAGGCAGCCCAAAAGTTTATAACGCAGACAAGTCTCCCTCCACTCCTCCCCCTTCCTCACAGCAACATGGGTGTGTTGTAATGGAGATGATTTCAAAGGGATTTAATCAATCAGGGTGCCAAAGTACTTCATGCAAGAGAGTTCTGTGTAATGGGAAAGCCTTTTAATGAGGAGGATGTGTGCAGCAGTGAGCAGCTTCAGATTTCACTGCTAGATGTGCAGGAGAGCAAACCTTGGCGCTGAGCAGCGTGTGACTTCACATCCCCGTGCAGCTCTTAAGGATGTTTAAACTTCAGCAGGTAGTTGGACTCGCAAAACGTTTTAAAACAAGGAGAAAACTAGATCGTATATAATGGGCTGTCAGTCAGCAGCAGGACTCAGCCATGCCTTTTTAGTATGTTTTGGTAAGGGAAGGTCAGGAAGGAGATTTGAACCACAAGCTGATTCAAAAATGTTTTATTTTTTGTAAACAACTCCATCTGGAACTAGTAAACTTTCAAAGTTCGAGCCAGC
>JANHGO010000073.1:40444792-40473541 GCA_024606505.1 Aquila spilogaster | reverse complement strand
TAATTGCTATAATATAAGATGTGTAAAGTTTTACCACTATGTCCTAGAGGGCTTGTAACAAGAATGACCAGTTTAAAGCTGAAGCCAGGAATGTGGTAATGAGTGCATATAATAGAAATGTTAATTAAAACACTCTAAGGAGAGAGAGAGGAGGGGAAAGCTGTGTATCCCGTGTTATCATGTGATATCCCAGTGCACATTTACAGAATAAGAGAGCCAGGGAAGTAGGAAAAAAAGAGACACTTCTACTTAGAGTGAAAGCAGCAACTCTAAGAGAGTTCAAAGCCATCTCTTTGCAGCAAGATGAGCTCTAGGTGTGTCACTATACATAGGTCTATAAAACGCATCACGCTACAGATGCCCCAGGGAAAGGCAGCCCCAGGGGGACTAGGAGGGGGCAATTAGACGGTCTCACAAGATGAGAAGGAGGAAAAGCAGAAAAGGAACTTTATTGTTAAAAATCTAGGTAACGCATTGGGTTCTTCTCTGATGTGTCCAGGCCATTGCAAATATGTAATTTCTAAAGATGTTAAGGAGTTTGTTGGTTTGTTTGTTTGCCTAAAGCTTTTCTAGTGATTGAAAATCTGACAAAAACAAGGCACTGTGTGTCTTTGAGCCCTGGGTGACAGCATGGTATGTGTAAGGCCCAGCACTTTCATGCATTTCTCAAAGCTGTATTAGGTTCACCTTCCTGAGCTACACTGGCCAGTTTGTTTGTTTGTAAGGGTCACTTACATACAGAGAGGGGATTTGGGGTATCTAGAATTCATCTGAGAAGCCCACTGGCTCATAGCACAGGGAACCTTAAGAAGTTTGTAAATGCTGCCATCAATTTCTTCTTCCAACATGACCCTAGAAGGATGTATTGAGAAAAGCAAGATGGTGATTTTAGTCACTATATAGAGCCCAAATCAGTCACAGAAATTTTTAATAACCTATAGAAGTGCAAAATATCTTCCAAGATGGAAGGGCATCGGAGAGTGTTCAGTTTGACTGACAAGATCGCCAGATCCTCAGTTGCCAGAATTCAAAGAATTTGGGACCTTTGAATACAAATTTACTTCTCAGACTGGAGAGTGGAGGTACTTAGAAAAATACTGAGGTTGATGTCTGGTTTTAAATGTCTTGACTTTTTCTTATGTTTTTTTTCTTCTTTTTTTTCCCTTTATTTTCTATTCCTATTTTCTATTTCCTGTGAGAAAAAAAAAATGACATCTTTAACCACATTTGATAGAAATCCTTTCCTTACTTGGGATGTAGGATACTTCAGATTGGTATTGATGTCATTTATTTGAACTTAATTTGAGACCCATCTCAAACTGGACTCAGACTTTCAGTCTGCAGCTTTCTACACGTCATGTGTGTGTTCTGTCTTCCACATGGTAGGTAACAGCTCAGCAGAGTTCAGACCTATGGCTCAATTTAACATATATACTAATATCCAGTTGCAGTAGATGTCAATGTATGCTTAAAGTTAACTGTGTAGTTAAATGCTTGGCTGAATTGTGACCTGTATAATTTATTCATGTAATTATTCTCTAGTTTGAAGAACTCCAAGTTTTCCATGATTACTTGCAGTTGTGTTGGAAAGAAACTGTTGTGAATCAACCCTTACAGAGAATTGTCTAAACCAGTTAGTAGCTACTTATCTCCCGCCTTTCCCTGTAACATCTGGATGGTTTTCTGGTAATATGCTAAACGAGGGTGAGAATCCTGAGGAACTGATTTAAGGGGAAGTTATAGAAGTTTCCTGGACTGCAGTTTGTTGCCAGATGGTGACTCATGCTCATGAGAAACAACAACAACAATATTAATTATGGATACATCCCAAGCCAGGAATTAAAATCTATGCAGCCAGGTTTACATTCTCAGATGAGGTTTTGCTAAATGACTTGAATCAGAAATTGGGCTACTCAAAAGAAATAGCAGCAAGCATTTCAAAATCCATGCCAGAGTATATGAAATACGTTTTTCTGCACCCCAAAACAAGACAATGGGGTATAATATCCTTCATTCTCTTCCCCCGCCTAGGATTTAGTAAGCCAGTAACTGAGAAACCTGCAAGTGTTTCCTAGGAAAAACACGGTTCACATTGTGCATTTTGGAGAATAAAACATCTACGGTTTTCAGCTTGTGCTTACTGATTGCCTATTAGAGTTTATGCACGAGTGGAGTGCCATAATTCAAATCCCACAGATATAAAGATATTTAAAACAGGGTTATGTAAAATTAATTTTAGTTAATTTTTATTCCCTGCCTTAAAAGGCATTTCCCAGTGAAGCATGTAACAATTCAATTTAGGAACTCGCTAAGCTGGTTAGGAGACAAAGGCTGAAGCACAGGTAAGATGTTGTATAGTGTTTGGTACTTGATTTTATAGTACTACTATAAAATCTAAAATCTACTTAAGTGTTTTATATTTTACATTTTTCAAATATACTTATATTTATGGTATTACCATTAAATGGTGAGCTTCCGCCAGTTCTGTACTTCATCTGTAGGAGCTGTGGCTGGCTAGACCATTGTGTTTCCTTTTCAGTGGGGCTGCTCATATAGGTTAGCAGTCGGAGGCTGGACAAATGAGAGGTGCAGTGGGGCTGGATTAGCATCCTGCTTTCGCAAGTTCATTCTTGAAAATGAGGAAATTGAACTACATTAAAGCTTCATCTTGATTTTTGGCAGGGACCGACACTGCAGATAATCAGCAGGGATAGAAGTAGAAGGCAAATTGGGGCCTGTAACACAGGGGGATTTTTCCTCTTAATTTCCTAGTCTGACGGCCTCGTTGTAATTACGTGCTGATTTATCTTCAGAGAGGAGAATGGATATGTGCCTTCTTCTTATAATAGCTACTGAGCCTTGGCCAAACATTTTAATTAGGTCTTCATTTTGCCTTGAAGACTTGGGAATTCACTTTACAGTGTCCCTCCCTTAAAAATTGCTTTGTGATGCCAGTGATTTTTCTGTTTTTCACATTTTTTGCAGTGTTTCAGCTTTGTTTGCTGTCATCTGTGCCCATGTCTATAGTGATTCGCTGTGGGACAAGTTAGGCCATCTTAAGAAAGTCAGTGATAGGTCTGGCTCAATGAAGTAGAATTTTGGTTCAGTTTTAGAAAGAATAACTTACTTGAAAGACTAGTTTACATCATTCCACTTAAGATACTAATTCATTATTATTACTTTCTCTTTTTTTCCAGTGGCTCAATTTGTGTATTCTTATACTTACTGTGTGTGAGAAAAGACATAAGATGAAGCAATCTGAGGAAAATGTTAGTGAAGAAGTACGTAAGAGAAAGTTTTTCGGGTTTGCTTTGCTCTCATGTCTG
The DNA here is from genome assembly GCA_024606505.1 of Aquila spilogaster. Taxonomy (NCBI): domain Eukaryota; kingdom Metazoa; phylum Chordata; class Aves; order Accipitriformes; family Accipitridae; genus Aquila; species Aquila spilogaster. The sequence continues at coordinate 40,470,215 of JANHGO010000073.1, read as the reverse complement.
CAAGGCTGCAGTTCTGAGATCCATGCTGTCCAGCTTCTCCCAGAAGCTGATGAGGACACTGTAGAGCATAGAGAGGGTAATAAATGAGGAAAAGATCATACATTGATGCTAGTGAAATGTGGCTAAGATGAAGAGGACTTAGCTGACTTTGGTTTTGCTTTCTTTCCTTTAAAACTGGCAAAACTTGCACAACTCTGCAAAGATAGATGTATGTTAATTTACTTTATTTCTGCTTTCAAATGTTCTGACAGTGTAATTCCAAATTCTACTCTTTTCGAACTGGAAAAATTGTATTACAAATTGTATATGATGGTCTTGTAAAAACGACTTTCTGGCTTCCCTGAAATCTTCATGCCTTTCACCATGTTATCACGGGATTTGCACAGATGCCAAAGAATAAAACAAAAAGCCTTTGTTAATTTAAAAAAAAAAAAGGCAATCTCTAACATGGCTGAGTTAAGGCTGAGGATTTTTTGTGGTCTGAGTTCCATGTAATAAACCTTTGCACTTTACATTATTTTGGTGATACAGAGCAACGCATATTTGATGTTACAAAATGTCACCCTTTCTCAACCTTTACATGCCAATAAGTTTGATAAGCATCATATTTCAAGCTTTAACAGCTAGTACTTTAATCTTTAGACTTGCTGCTTTGACTAAAGTCTTCTGAAGCTTTTCATTGTAATATATACTGATTGCAGTTTGGCTAATGTGAATATAGAAGTGCCCAAGCCTGAATTTCTTCCTGAGAAAGGCTTTGCTGGCAATTGTCATGTGTTGTTTGTGTTACATTTTATTTCCCTAGATGAAAGGATTTGGACTAGTCCTAGTGCAGATATGGAAACAGATGGCTCTGTGCTTGGGTAGTGTTGTGTTCAACTGTTCCTGAATTCTGATTCTAGCTATAGCATTAAGTGCTGGGTAGCTTTGGGCAATTCATATAAAACTAATTTATACACACCTTAGATGAGTAACGTAATTTAATAATGTAGGTAATATAGGCATGATTGCACAAAGAATTGTTACTAAGATTGCCCTCTGAAACAGATGTTGATGATCTTATCTGCTAAATGTAACCAGTAACGGTGGTCAACAGCACTGTGGGGATTCAGACTCCCTGGCATAGGTCATTAGTTTACGTACATAAATATAGTAACATTCAAAGTCAATCTTAAATTTTTAAATTTTCTGTGAAAGACATCTACCTTATTTGTTACCTTGCTTGCTACAACCTGTAATGTTGTCATCTGATTAGGATCTATAGACATGACATGAAACTGCTACTGACCTTCTAAAGTAAATATAGCTCAAGAAATCATGCTTCAAAAATCTCTTTGCAGTCCCCACAATAACACAAATATCCAAAGTATCCCTAACAACATGTTAGTTATGTTTTAAAGTTGTACATAAGCTCCCCCATTTATAGTCAAGCATAATCATTTGAAACATTTTATTCTAAGAAATGAAATTATGCAGTATGGTGTTCTGGGATTTGGGATGATGTTGCACTACATTACTGAAATACGTTGTAAGCCAACACAGCCTCAGAGCCATCCAGAACAATTCACAACAAATTATTACCATAGGAGATGCGTCAGGCTTGTGATGAGATGACTCATCTTTCACCTGGTCATTTCTTTGAAAAGATAGTTGCAAAGGATGGCACAGGTGAAGCTTTATTGATAAAGTAAGTGCAATTTCCTTCCGATCTATTCCCCAGACTGTTTAGAAGTATTGGCTGGGAGAAAAGGTGTGAAGGCTTTCTTATAGCTTGCGTAGACCTTGACATATAAGCACTGGAACAGGCTCCCCAGGGAGGTGGTTAAGTAACCATCCCTGAATCCGTTTGGATGTGGTACTCAGGGACATGATTTAGCAGTGGGTTATTAGATTAGGGTAGTATGGTTAGGCTGTGGTTGGACTTGATCATCTCGAAGGTCTTTTCCAACCTGAGCGATTCTGTGATTCTATGATTCTATGATTACAGCTCATCTCCCCTGGGAAGTTGTCAGCTAAGAGAAGGAGGTGGCTGTGGAATCAGACTACAGCAGGGACTGCGTGGGTGTGGCAGCTGAGTTTGAGTTTGCTGATGATGTTGTGACAGCAGTAGGACAGGAAAATGAAGCTTTTAGGACTTTCACAAAAAACTGGAGGCAGGAAGGAAAATCACTCTGATGATAATATAGAGATGCATGAAAAAGGTAAAGTATAGGGGAGAGAAGAGAGAAAAGATTTTCAGTGAAAGAGAAGGTATTGACTGTGGCACAAGTAACCAACAGGAACCCAGAGGATGAGGAGTTCAGCTAATAATTCCTGATGCCTTCCTACCAGTGTATTTTCATTGGTAGACTTGGATGTTTTTTTAAGCCAAATTCCACTGTGACAAATTTATATTCTTGAATTGGTTCTAACTTTTAACAAATAATATACCTGTCTTCAGTGGTATGCTGTAACGGCTGTCAGCAGCTATGGTGTTGCTTTTCCACTCATCTGGCTCAACTTCAGCTCATGTGGCAGAAAGATACTAAGTTTTTCCTTTTCTCTACATATTTGATTTGCCATATGGCAAATGGCCAATCAAGTGCAGATGGTGGCTCATAAATTGAAGTAAATAAATCCATTATTAGAATTTCTTTAAGATTGTTTAATGTTTTAATTATTAGGTCTTTAGCATTGTCTCTCTAACTGTCCTTAGGGTGTGCAAGAGGCATTGACCTTTCCCTTTCTGTCATAGTCTAAGAGACCAAATTTTCCTATCTTCATTGGCATGCAGTTATCCTCCAGACCACAGTAAAGAGTGTGTGAAATGGGAGCAAACTTTATATTTGCTTAAACACACACATATGCCCAGAGTGTCACATTCTGGCTAGTTCTGCAGTGGTTTATGCCAGCATATAGGGCTGCTGGCAGAAACAACTGCTGCAAGGGAAAGTGGGTATCACTTCTCAGACTGGCAACATCAGAGGCAGGGTCATGGCCAGGACACCCAGTAATGGTGCTGGTTCACCATGTTACCTGAAGAGCTTTAACAAATTGGGAATTGTCCGCAAACAGAAGTGGAAGGTGAAACCAGAACTGGCTGCCCTCTCTGTGGAGTGGCTGCACTTCGTAGGCAAATAGCCAAACCCCAACACTGTGTCTCATTCAAGTTATTTGGAGCTTGGCCGTGTAGTCATAATGTGTACCATTAAGTTGTAAGTATCTGCTTATTAACATGGTAGAAGAAACAGCAACCGTTAGTTGAGAATGTCATAAAATGTTTCACAAGAATAGGAAAAAGACAGTAAAATTTCTGTGCTCTTGCCAGTGCTTCCAGTGACTCTTGAGGACATGAAGGTGTCTTATTTGCAGTAGAAGTCTGGTGGTTCAGCCTCCTTACCAGATGCACTCCAAACCCATGGATATTTCAACCATACTCCATAAGGGGAGAATAAATAGACAGAACTAATAAACCTTTTGTCACTTATCTAAGCCAGATTACCAAACAACATGAGAAGGAGCACTACTATGAATGCAATGCACAAAGACATTTTGCCGGTTCTTAGTGCTGTGCAGGCAGATCTCTGTTTCTTAACAAGAGGCAGTGTAGCCAAATGCTACCATGTGTAGCTAAGAGTGTTGGGTAATGCACCTGTTCAAAGAAAGCAATTAATGAATGGCTGATAGCAGGTAACAATAATTTATTTTTGACTAAATTTTTCAGACCAACACCTCTGGCTTTTCAAAACCACCTGAATTTATTTTGATTTGACAAAAGGATTCCCTTTGAAATTAGAGCTCTTGGAATTTTTTGAAGAGGCTAAAGGCTCATGGGTATAAGGGATCCAAATAATATACACTGCATGTATTCCTAGGTTGCATTTGATAAGGTTCTTTACAAAAGGTTCTTAAGAGAAACAAAGCTTGAAGGGATGCTGCTGGAATGGATGTATAATTGACTGAAAGAGAGGCAGCAGATGGCTGTAAATGGATGTTTTAGCAAAGAAGGTCTGTGGTGGGGTTGCTCGGGGGTCCAAACTCGAGCAGTGATATGAGTTTTGTGATTATATAGTTACTTAAGTTGATAAGGAAGAGGAAGTACTGTGTAGAGTTGGAAGGGCTCTTGTGGCAGCAGGTGGGTGGGTGGGCAGCAAACTGGCAGACAAAATTCAGTGCAGAAAAATGTAAAATGGTGCACACAGGGAGATGCTATTCTCATTTTGCACATGAAATGGTGGACTCTGAGCTGACCATTACCGCTCTGAAGCAAGTCTTTGGGGTTGAGATAGCTAGTTCCTTGAACAGATCAGCTCAGCACTTGGCTGCCTTCAGAAAAGGAAAGGAATTCAGTACAAGACCAAAAACATTAGTTTGCCATTAGTTTAGCTACATCTGAAATACAGCCTACATGTCTGGGACAAGAACGTAGCAGAACAAACAAGACTAGAGAAAGGCAGCATGTATGATGAAAGTTTTGGAGCAGTTTTTTGTAAGGAAGGACTGAATAAGCCTGGGCTCTTCAGCTTGGAAATCAGACTTTTTGGAGGAGGTAGCAGTCTGGGGAACTCCTTGCCAAAGTATATTGTAAATGCAAAATCTTTACATGAATTCAAGAGCAGATTGAACAAGTATTTGTAAGACAGATCATTTGGGGGATTCCCACACTGAAAAATCACAGCAGGCTCACAAAATCACCTGGGCTGGAAACAGAGGAAAATAGAAATACAGCTTCATGTTCTTGCATAACACAAAAATGTTTTCTCGCTACAATAAAACCGGGAAAAATTGCTGTAAGGCAAACACAATGTTTTCTCCTGCCTGAAGTGTTTGCTTTTCTTTTAGTTTTGCTTACAGTATTTTAAAATCTATAGATAAATAGAATTGATTTTGTTTTGAGATACACTTTTCATTTCAAAAATAGGCCGAACTGATTTCTTTTCCCTGTCAAAAGCTAGACATTGCCCAGGAGCGGAAAAACATGAGGAAATCATTAAAACAAGGAAAATAGCCTTGTAACCCTGCAGGGCTTTCTGAAAGTGCAGTTTAGTAGCTGGATATCTTTGTGTTTGAGTGATGGCAATGGATGCTAGGAACTCCCCAAGGTGTCCATGACCTGCTGGTCCAGGACCTGCTTGAACCGGGAACATGTTCTCGGTCCATCTCATTCTGTCTTGAGGAGACACGTGTCTGTCCGTGTCTTTATTATGGGACATTGGGATTTTGTCTGTCCACCAGGCAGAATCTCAAATGTGGACACTGCATGCACTCCCCTGGCAGGCGTTGATCAAGTCACTGCACTAGACTCGTGCTGCTGCCAGCAACGCACTTTGTTTTATCTCGGCGGCAGGTTTGCAGAACCACGAGCTGATGGAGTTTTCTTGCTATGACTAAAAAGGACAGTCCCAGGAATGCATGAGTGAATAACTGACTGGATCAATGCATAATTTAGGGCTGTGGAATCCCCACAGCCTGAATGTAAGAGGGAGAAGTAGGAATTGGGATATCTGGTCTATCTACCATCTGCACCATGGCTCCCTTGCAGGACCTGTGTGCCTCTGTTTCCCATCTATAGCAGTGTGACAGATGCCTTTCTACAGCTCCTTGTCTTGTTGTTTTAGCCTGTGATGTGTTTAGGGTAATGCATGAGGCTAGAGACGTCCTGGTGCATCACTCCTGGCTGGGAACTTGGGGCATAACAGTGAGAGAAATGTTGTGTAAATATTGGAGTCAGGAAAAGGTTTTTATTGCATTCATGAGTCTACCCTAGAGGCTTTCTCTTTGGCCCAGATTTGACGAAAGCAATGTCATCTGTGTTGCACAGACCTCTGGAGCTGTATGGTAGCTATAGCTAGTGGGGGAATAAGAACCAAAAATAAAAAACAGTCCTAACGCTGCAGGACTAATAGTGGCAAAGCCGTGGATAGCGTCAGTGGGAACTGTGTTGTTTGTCCGTGGCTCAGAACACAGTTAAAATTGCCTGATGTTAGTGGTGGCTCTGAAATAACAACGAGTTGCCTGTAACCATGCCTGGCATTCAGGTCTGTGCCTTCTGGCCCCAAAGACTGCAGCGCTCGCTACCAAGGGACATACTTGCCTTCTGAAGTTACAGAAACGTGGTAACTCAGAAGGGAAACTGAGCTCACAAAAGCTGATGCCCAGGCCGGGCTGTCATTCAGCAGGGTCGTGCTTCCACACAAAGCCCGTCCAACAAAGCGGCCTCGCAGGGTGCAGCCACACACTGCCCGGTGCTGCATCCCTCAGTGCTCCAGGGAAAGATGCCTTTTGTGCTGCAGGGGACTTGAGAGGGAGGATTTCCAGCACAACAGTAACCGTACCGGGGACATCTCAATTGTAATTAAGTCTTTTATTCCTTTTTCTCCCAGGGCGCGCCATATTAGTAGTTGAACAGCATATTCTGTAATAGGGCATAACAAGTTTTAAACAATGATTGGGCTCACATTTGAATCTACGTATCCAGGCAGCTTAGGTTGATCTCCCTCCCATGCCGAAAACAGAAGAGACATTGTGGCTGAGGTTAAAGGAAGGTGAACTTTGGTGTGCGGGATGGCAGCTGGAGAAGGATTTTCAGCTCTGCCTGCTAATGTCTCCTTGACTCCAAAAGTGCAGCTTTGATGTGTGAATGCCTTTCTTGCTGTGGGACCGGGGAGTTTCCCCTCCCGTCCTGGGCTCATCATGCGCTGTGGCTGAGCAAAGGGGCCAAAGCTTTTGTGTGTGTCCCACATGAGATTACCAGCAGGTGAATTTTCCAAATGAGGGTTTCAACATCTTTCTCAGGCACCTGCTGTGCCTCGACCAAAGTGTGGTCAGGTCAGCTTAGAGATGACTGTGTCAAATCCTTGTCTTTGGCTATGAAGATGTACTTAAAAACCTTGTGATAACCATCCTGGTTTCGAGTCTCTGACTCCAGCAGTAATTTCAGATCAGTTTTCCAGTGGCATTGGTGGTTTACTCTGGGAAGGGCTGTTGCTTTCTGTGAACAGCAGGTTCTCCTTCTACCTGTTTCAAATTGCCTTTAATTACAAAAGTTACTAAGTAGCTAGCAACAGTGAAATCCCCAAGAGTTCCAAATAGCTGCCATACATCTTTCTCACACTTGCAGGGATTTAGGACATCTGCCAATGGCAAGCAGCAAAAAAGAAGCTTAAATGTATTAAATGAATTAAAGTGCCATCAAAGCTTGGAGTGGCCTCTCCTCTAGTCCATTTGCTTTTCAGTGTTTTTCACCCTCTCCTAGCTCTTTTTCACTTAATGCTCTTTTCTTTTGCTTGTGATCATTGGTTCTTTACTTTTTTCTCTTGTATCTTTTCTCCTTTTGGGAGGAGAAATAGAATCACTGAGTCATAGAAGAATGGAATCAATAAAGTTGGATAAGACCACTAAGATCATCATGTGCAATCATTGACCCATCCCCACCATGCCCACTAACCATGTCCCTCAGTGCCACATCTGCATGGTTCTTAAACACCTCCAGGGACGGTGACTCCACCACCTCCCTGGGCAGCCTGTGCCAATGCCTCACCACTCTTTCTGAGAAACAGTTTTTCCTAATATCCACCCTGAACCTTCTCTGCGCAGCCTGAGGCTGTTCCCACTCATCCTATCACTGTTACTTGGGAGCAGAGGCCAACCCGCACCTCACCACAACCTCCATTCAGGCAGTTGTAGAGAGTGAGAAGGTCTCCCCTGAGCCTCCTCTTCTCCAGACTGAACAATCCCAGTTCCCTCAGCTGCTCCCCATAAGGCTTGTGCTCCAGGCCCTTCACAGCTTTGTTGCCCTTCAGACACTCTCCAAACGGGCAAACCATGGGAGCCCAAACAGCTATTTGCATGGTGTCCATTGATGTTGCTATGTTTTGTTATACATACACGTACACTCCTTTGCTTTCCCTCTTTCTGTGTTTCATTCCTATTCCTTTCTTCTCTCACATCTCTATTTTCCACGCTTAATTGCTGCGTATATGTTATATTGCCCTCCAAGCTTTGTCCCACAGACATTTTTCCCAGTTTAGAGCTGCTAAAGCTGACGTTGACTGCTAGGGTAAGTAAGAGTGTGGCTGATAGATGTACACACATGTATCTTCAAGCCAGCTATGGGAAACCCCTTTGTGTGTGTATTGAGATGTAACTGATTGGCCTTCGCTGGGCTTGCAGTGCTGTGGGTGCTCCCAGCTGTGCTCTGTTGTATGCAATTACCGTGATTACATGGGCAGTTGCAGTAATTGTGCCATGTACAGATGACTTATTAGTTCTGCAATTATGCATTTTTCCTGAAGAGTTACAGTGGATGGTGGCTTGATAATAGTTTTTCAGGCTGCAGTCTGACTTTTCTTTGTTTATCATTTTGGTATAAGTAGCTTAAAAAGGAAGGCAAGGCAGTTCTTTTCAGCACCAAAACTGAAATAGTTTTGCTCAGATTGCAACTCAGGCCACCAACAGCTGTCACAGCTGTCCTGCAGAGCAGCTTCACACCAGCATGCAGATAAGAGTGACGGATGTGGCCCCGTTCAGAGAGATATGTGTGCCTTGCTCGGGGCACTTGAGTTGTCCCACTGAATTCAGTGGAACTATTTCTGTTATTAAAGATCAGCAGTGACTTAAGTACCTTAGTGAATGGTGGCACCTAAGGGAGGTGACAGATTTTCTTCCTGAAACAGGAGGCTTTCCTATGCTACAGTTGTGGCTGGATGTGAAGTCACATTTTTCCTAACATCCTTGCAGGAAGGAATCAGAAGGTGCCCGTATCTGCCTTCCCAGCTACATTGCACCAATTGTTTGGGGGAAACAGGGAAAAAAAAGAAGCTCAACACAAAGGATTCGGAGCCTGTCATCCAGATTCCTCAATTGCCCGCCTGAGTGCCTCTCCCAGCTCTGTTATGGAAGCAGGAGGGAAGAGATTAGTCAGGTTACGGTCACTTTGAAGTGAAGAACAGACCTGTGCTAAGATGCTCCTTGATCAAAAGGATGCAGTGATAAGATAGGAGCCAGTGAAGTCTGGAGAGATGGTACAGACACCTGTATCCAGATGGAAACAGAGCTACATGTCCTAGTTGATGCAAGGGTTTGTTACTCATCTGATAAATAGGAAAAATTGAAAATAAGTGTATGCACTGATTTTCAGGCACAATAGAGCTGAAATATTAAGGAGTTTTAGTCAGTCTTTTCCAGAGTGGGATTTCAGACTACAGAGTTAGGTCAGACAGGGAAGATTTAGTGAGGAGGTGGAAAATGAGCAGCGAGTTTGTGAACTGCATCTGATTCAAGGAAAAAATGAAAAACTGAGTAACTTTTCAAAACTTCTTTTTACTCCCATGTGAAATGGAGAGGTGAGAAGGTGATGGTTAGTTTCAGGCAGCTTTCCATTCTACAGGAACAGCCAGGAGCATGAGAAGATTACTGCTTTATCTGTGTTTTCAAAATACTATGCTCAATATTTGCAGGCTTGACAGTTTCTGGATGGGGTTTTCTTAGAAGATTTTGTGAAGGTTTATCTAGTTATTTTGAGTGTGTGTGGTGATTTGGGGCCTGCTTTGGTTGCAGGTTTCTTTTGTGATGAAGGTACAATATCTTAATGGCACAACCAGATGATAAAAAGAAATGAAGAAAATGATGTTTTTCTTCCTGGTTTTGAAAACCAAAGAGGCACATTTAGGGAACCCGAACAGCTGTATATAATGTGTTCTTAGATGCTGTATTTCTTTTCATGTATAAATATGTACTCCCATGTACATAAAATAAGGTTTACTGTTTTTTGTTTGAAAATTAACCATTAAGATATTCCATACTACAGCATGAAAAATAAAACATTTGGACACCGGTAGAATCCCTGCAATTCTCACTGTGGCATAAAATTTCATTAACATGAAATATTTCAGAATAGGCCGAATTTCATCTCCTACTGGAAATGCTTCTAAGCTTTTTGGACCAGCTTTTATTAACTTACAGCCATTAAAAAATGATCATGTTACACTTTTCTATTTTATAAAGCTTGCAACAACTGGCAGCAATGCCCTGTTATTCCAGAATACAACTATATGAAGGGTGTAGAAGGAAAATAGAAAGAGGAAAATAATTTACAGAGGGAAAACATTTAGCAAATGAAATAGAGATATATTTATTGAATAAAGGGTCAGTTGCTTTATTATTATTTGTTTGTATACTGAGAAACTTGGAGCAGGGGCACCAGCAGAGCCCTCTTGTGGATGCTGCTCTGCACAAGCCATGATGCACTTCCTAAGTTCAGTTGGAAAGATGGGGAAGAAATATTCTCTGATCCAGAGAAATTAGGGAAACGGCAATTGCTGGCAATTGCCTCTCTTCCTGTTGCCAGAGGGACATCATAAATGGCTTTACAAGATGTTTAGAAATGAGAATAATAATCTGTGGACATATTTAAGACACATTTTTTTTTTATTATTCCTCCTCCATTTTTTAATAGAGATTATTATTGGGATTTCTTAAGTGGCAAAAAGGCTCCTGCATGTTCTATATGTTGCACATGCATGGAAAAAGTATACTGAAACTTTATGTCTTCATTGGTGTAAATAAGAGTGAGTGGCGATCCATTGATCTCAGTTTTCCATTTCTGGTCATTTAGCATTTGCTTCCAAATTGGGTTCTGTATTTCAACAAGGCAAAATGATTTTTAGCAAATTCTCTGTATTCTTTGGGTAAATCATCGTAATTCCTCAGTGTCCAACTGGAATGATTTTTTAATCCTTCTAGGTTTTCTTTATTAGAATTTCTGAACAAGTTAATCTGCTTTTAGGAGCAATTCACAATTCCCTACAAACAAATGTGAGCAATCAGAAGCTGTTCTCAATGGTCCTCTGTTGCTTCTCTTGTTACTTCCTGACTTCATGGGTCTTTCCTGCCTTCCTATCTTTCTCTCTGTGAGTCTGACTCCAGGTACCAGTGAATTTGACCAGAAGTACCAGGCTTTCTCTCATTCTCCTCTTCAAGGAAGGAGACAAAGACGCACCAGCTCTGTGTGATCATAGAATCATAGAGTATTTGGAGTTGAAAGGGATCTGTGAAGCTCATCAAGTGCAACTTCTATGTAACTCATTCCAGGTGCATAACTGCCTTACTTCTCTTTAAGAAAATGTCTGCCCAAGTAAGCCAGCTGTGATGGCACCTGAAACTAGTGAGCAGTCTGCTCACTTCCTCAAAATGCATCTCTACTTCTGGTCTTTCACCCAGCCTACATTCCCTCTCTGTACTCGTTGTTTTGCTGAAAGCAATGCAAGATACTTTGAAAAATGAAAAGTTTTTGTCTGCATCTGGCGTTAGCCTGTCTGTGAATCACAAGGTACTGAGACACGTCCATGGTAGACATATCTTCCCTCCCATCTTTATCCCCATGGATATGTGCTAATCATTTGGTTGTTGAAGCCCTGACTTTTTGGCTCCCCCAGTATCAACTGACAAAAGACACACATTAGCATTATCCCAGATTGTGTCTGTCACCCAAGGTCACGCAAGATAAGCCGCCAGCTGTCCACTCCACCAAGGCACGGTACATTGGACACTAATTAAACTGTATTCAGTGCGGTTCAGAATGATTCAGGATGCCAAGATGCCTCGGCTGAGTTGTGCAAAATGTAGTAGCTCAAATTGCTCTGCCAGTACAAAATGCATTACGGCAGCATCCAAATATTTTCAGAATTCGGGACATGAGATTTAATAAATTAGAGGATAACCAGATAATTGATTTCTGACATATTAGAGAAGGGATCCAAGTGCCTAAAGGAGTAGGAATTTGACCAAGGGAATGCTCATTTTTTCATGGATGACAAACCTGGTTCATAACAGCCCAAATCTGAGTATCCCTGGGTCATGAGAAACTGAGTAGTAATCTAGAACTCTGCAAAATGATTTTCATTTCCATTTCAGTTAACTGAGCACAAAAGAAGTTTGCTGTCTTCTTTTCTTAAATCTAGTAGAAGAACCATATTATTTTTCTGCCTCTAAATGAACAGCAGGCATAGTAAGGGAAAAAAATAATACTATTTTTGCCAGGAAATGTCATCTTTGCTGTGGAAATGCTTAAGTTTCTCCATGAAAATGGAATTTCCCTTCAGAAGTAATTTAGCAAAGAAAAATGACAGTTTTGTCCAGTGGCTGGAATTATACCCCCTTCCATGCAAAAAGGTTTTTGGCATTAAGCCTTCACCACAGAGAGCTGAACAGGAAACCTGACAGTTGTTCCTGACATGAAAATAACTTCCCGGTTCAAGAAGGGTTTGAGTGCCTGTTCACATCAATCTATGTCAGGAAGTCTTCAGGGGTTTAATTTTTATTGAAAGCGTAAAAGAAAGGCAAACGTTGAACAGGTACATTTTCTATCGTCATCCTGTAGGCTAGCAAACAATGTATTGATGGGGATGTGCTGGAATCCATCATGGGGCTGCAGGACATCAAGGATGTACCCTGCAGTACCCTTCACCTACCAATTATTAACACCATTAAAGCTGCAAGAGATAAAAGTCATTCCCTAGTAAGAGCTGGTGTACAAATGGTCCTTGTCCTCTAAAAACTCAGCAAAATAACAGGGCAGATGAATGATGGAAGAAAGAAGGCATTACTGCTATCAGTGTGTAGGTGGAAGGGAAGGACCAGAAGCTTCATGGATTTGTCCTGGAGGCAGAGCTGGCTGCATGAGCTGGGGCACTGAGATGCTGCCAAACTCTGAGGTTGGATTCCTTGTACTTGACTCTGGATTTTGTAGTACCATCCATTCGTCTTCCTTAAGAATTGGCCTGAACAGCTAAAACATGCTTTGTTTTGTTTTATTTTTTTTTTCTGAAACTTGGTGAGACAATGACTACCTCTGTTACACTGTCAGCTGAAGGAACGAAAGTTTTGGATGTTTCCACCTAAAAAGCTTTCCTGAAATCAAGAGCTCTTATGATAACAGTATAATCTGCACATCCTGATGGTTTTACTCCCTGCCTTTTTCCCTGGCCTGTCCAGATGTCCCTACTTGCTGCTGTAAAGGAAGGTTATTACTCCCACACCGACATTAGCCATTGATTGAAGTGTGGTTTTTCAAGCTGGAGGGAGGAGGAAATAGCAGAGGGCAATAAAGCCATAGTTCATGGTGTTAAAGCAGTGCAGCTTCTCACTAAGAACCAGGTGTGGGCTGAATGAACTGAATAATAGGTCCTGGTTAGCTCTCTGAGCACTACGCTTAATTAAGCTAAGACAGGAGGCTGGCAATCGGCATCATGTATTCACCTAGCACAGCCGACTCAGAAAATCTGGGATGGAAGCATCAATAATATGTCCAAAGTTAAGTCCGCAAGGCCTTCAGTCCAAACTCAGCTTTCAAGCTTCCAGTGTTATTCAAAGCAATAAGATTTTCCTCTGGACCTAATTGCACTGTGGGAAAAAAAAAGAACTGGAGTTTTTCTCTGAACTAATCTCATCTGAACTTTTCAAACTACAGTTTTTTTTTACATAAGAAGTGGCTTTTTGTGATTCTTTGGCACTTTTTCTGTTCAGAAAGGAAATTCAATGGGAACTTCAGCATTCACATGCAAACAGATGTGTGTAACTATACAGTAACTCTGACTTTTTTTCCACCCTAAACCACAAAGATATTAGCACTTTTCACCACTTCAGACCAAATTTCAAGTGCTGAAGCTGCTGTGGAAAGACTGAGACCCTGTTTACATGAAGAAAGTGGACTCTGCTATGATTTTATCAAAGTAATAACCTGGGAACGGGGGCCTTCTTTGCTGTACCAGTAAAACTATTCAGGTGCAGATTTCCTTGTTGGAAGTCACTGTCCTCAGTTTTCACAGATACCACTCCTTTGGGGATGTCAGTGAGAAGGGGAGCCCCTTGGCATCAGGGGGAGCAGCCAAGGAACCCCTAAGTCCTCTGGGGCTGAGCAGCTCTGCAAGACAGGACATTGGTGGACCCTGACTCCGCTGATCCCGTGAGGTATTATGCTTGTAAAGCAGCCATCATGAATTCCAGTTTAGCACTGAAGTCCTTAGAACTTTATGAACAGAAAGCCTGAAGGATGGAAGTTTTAAACTGATTGAAATCTCAGCTATGTTACTATAATAAGACTGAAAGTATTCATGGCTTAAATCAGTCCCCATTGCTCAGGACAGGCCCTAAAGTCCAGACTACTCACAAGAACGTAATTTATTATTTCAGATGTTTTGTCTTCACGCCTTCTTTCTCAGCAGTTTGCTCTCGATAATCTCCTGTGAGAACCTGCTTTTGTATGAGAGCAAACTTCATGCTGACCCATGCTCACAAATTCTGCAGTTTTACTGCTGGAATCTGTCCTCTGTGTTTGCTCAAAAGGAGAATGAATTTGCTGATGTTCTGGGAATATTGCAGAGATAGGAATTTTAATAGGGGTTTTGGCCAGAGCTGGGGTTATGTTTCCTGGGTGCGATAATGATGGCAAAAAGTTTCTGTAGGTCTGAGTATCTGAATTCTGATCCAGACGATTACATCACTGCTATAGCTATTTCTTGTTTTGATAATGGTATGGGACATCTTTTCCCATCTAACATTGAAATGCAAGTAAGGAAAAAGACAAAGGAGCATCTCCTCTGTTCTACATCAGTCCCACTAGAGATGAATCAGGTTCCTGGGGAGCTCTGCAAGTCCTGAGTGGCGTGTGTCAGCCCTGTCTTTGTGTTAGATTTGCTCATCTTTAAACACATGATACAGCTGTTTACTCACTCTGATAACAAACACGCAGAGTCTTAAATCTCAGCCTGGTGCTGCAACTCTCCAGTGCTGTGTGTGTTATCTACAGGGAGTCAGCTTTCAGAGCAAGAAATGCCCCACAAGATGGTGATGAGTTCTGAAGTGTCAAGTGATCATTTCCAAATTGCCACAGAAGGAGCATCCTGGGACAGGGACTAAGTTTTTTATTTTTAACTTCTACTTTGTGCTGTGTAGCACAGAGCTGCCCAAAAAGCAGAGTCTCTGGTTAGTGAGAAACTGCCAGTTGTCAGCAGACACTGGTTAGCTGTTCTTGGGTCAGAAGTACAGGAAAGAAAAGGTCAGCATTAGTTCATATTACTTTTGTCCTGGAACTAAGCAGGCACATTCATTCTCCCGCGTCTGATGCTTCCGGCCACAGACCATGGGATTTGCAACTGATGGCACAATGTCACAGGCTCTAATTCAGGCATCACTGGCACAAATGCAGTCTTACCAAGTGATGCGAAGTTGATGAACCAACCCTGCTACAGTGCTGATACACGTCTGAGCAGCCAGCTGGTATTAGTTGCAAGTACTTGTGTCAGATATTAGTCAAAACATTGCTCTCCTTTTGAAATGCAGTCTCTGTTTTGTCTTTTGACCGCCCTCAATCAAAAGATAAAACTACATCATATTGCTATACCACTATATATCTCATGATAAAGAAATGAAATCACAAGAAGCAAAGAATAAAAGCAAAAAGGAGCAAACATCTGCTGTACAACTGGGGCAGGCATGCATCTTTGTTCTGAACTTCACACCGTTGGCACAAGAGATGATGTGCACCTATGTGCTGAAACTGCATCAAATGGGAAACACGGCTGACTGCCTTATACAATCACCCCTTTACAGACAGCCATTTCCAAGCACTGCAGCTGTTGGTAATGAAATCTGATCACCCATCAGTAACCTCATTGCTTCACTTCATGTACACTACAGCCTCACTAGTCCTTGTCCCTTCAGTAGCACCTACTCCCACAGTCCATACACCTGTGCACCACACCTATCACTCAAGTCATTCAGGTCAGTCTTGTACAACCTCACACACATTTGCATCTTACAACATATTGTAGCAATTCTCCCAGCCTCTGTTTCTGTATCCAGCAGTGCATGCATGTATTCCCTTGTGCTTGCCAAACCAGCCAGGACCACCCTTGTGCCTCTTCATAACCCATTTGCTGAGTGGTTATCCACCCACATGGTGCACAAATTATCTTAAGAAGCAATTTCTGTTAAATGCATCTCAGAGCAGTAATACACTTCAGTTATTCAGCAAAGATAGAAGATAATTATGTAATTCTTTTCTTCTGAGGACAACGCTTCTAAATGCAATTGGACGCTCTTCCTCCGGTATCTGTGTTTATTTTTTTCCTGAAAAGCCTGGCCAATGAGAAATGAAAATTCCTTCTCTGCTTACAATGTACTCGACCACAGGTTACCAGTGTAACAAGGAGACTTTGTTCCAGGGGTCTGTGCACTTCTATTTCTTTACAAGCTGGCATTATGTTTGCAGTACAGGGTTAGTATCCAGCAAACTTCTTGCAAGTATGCCTCTGGGCAGCAGCACTTGATTTACAGCTTTGTAATGAAAAGACATTTGGAATCAAAGCTCTGATTTTCATAAACCTCATCCTCAAGATGATGTGCAGGTAAATATTTCGGTTGAAGTGTTCAGGGGCAGTGTGGGATTTACACCATTGTTTCCAGCTCGGTGCAGATTGGGTGCCTTACTTCATAGGCTCTTTTGAAAATGAATCCCAACCTCTTGTATCGAAGCCCAGGGCGGGAAAAAGGTGTAGGTATCCTCTAGCTTGGCAATAAGGTGTATGAAATTGGCTTCCAGCATGTTACTATATGAGCCTGGCCTATGTAAACAGAATTTAAATTAAAAACAAAAACAAAACAAACAAACAAAAAAACCCTCTTCCCCAGAAGCAGATACTGTAAAAATGTTAAACTTCTACCCATACCTTCAACAGGATTGACAGTGATCTCTCCAGATGTTTAGGAGTGGCTTCAAATGTATTTGGACTAATGTTTGCCCGAAGGAACAGATTAAAAAAAATAAAGAAGTTCAATAACTGATAGAATCACTTCAGTAACTAGTAGAAATGGACTAGTAGCAGGCCATAACTGTACAAAAGTAAAAACATGTAATACAGTATTTACTCCTTCCCTTATAAAGTTTGGAAGCATTAAAGAGTAGATTTTTTATGATCCTCTTACAAGCAGAGCTAATGAAGACTGAGCTTGTATGGACAAAAGGAACTCTGTGGGTGGCAGAATTCAGACTATGGCCCTGAAGAGCAGAAGTTGTTTTGGCAAAGAAACTATTTTACCAGTATTAGTTACACCTATATGAAGAGCTACTCACTCTGAAACAGTGTTTGGAGGTCTGTTTTTTCTTTGTGTTCCTGTGCACTATAGCTTGTTACTCAATGCTGCGCTGCGTAGACCGTGCTTGTAGCCTAACTGTGAGTCCACTTCTGCACAGACATCTCTCTTGACTTCTCTCTCCACCTTAGCTGACGTACTTGTGCCATCAGGAGGCTGTCATGTACACATGACCACAGAAAGATGCCTCGTGAATCCAGCCTAAAGCTTAGGACTTAGGAAATTCTGATGCTTTTCAGAAAACATTGGCAGCTTAACTCAAAGTGGACCTGCGTACTCTGTACATTCTTTTCAAGCTCATCCTTCTCTAGCAAGTCTTACAAAAAAGAATTTATCAGGTTTCTCGTCAGTGACTTCAGAAGAGTTTTTCTGTATGTGCATGATCTCCATTACTTTAAATTGGAGGAATCTCAGAAACAGTAATGTATTTGTTACTCTCTCACAAGGCTTGGAAGAGCTGCCCTAGTGGCTCAGTCTTACTTGAAGTCTTTTCTTCAGTGACGTCCAACAAATACAGAGGGAACTTTTTGTGGTAGATACTTGGATTTTTCAGTCTGCAGCTTTGAGGATTGCTGAGACAGAGGCTGCATCTTAACAGTCAACAGAAGTGTCATTTTCTATGAATTTTCCACCTGAATCCTTTTGGAAAAGTCTTCACGGAGTTTTCCAGGATCACACAGGGAAGTGGTGACAGAGGCTTTAATTGGAGTTGTGTATCTTTCTTCCTGATTGTGAATATGGTCACTAGCCCTTGAGTGGTGCCCTTGCTTTTGATTTTGAAGTGTATATCTTATGGCTGCATTACTGGAAAATTTTGATTTTGCAGGCCAGAACACGGTGTGTGGATTAATGCATGGATTCAAAAGGTGCCATTGCGTGCTATGGTGCTAAACATGGCAGGTACCTTCCAGGTTTGTATTGGTTTCAATGCAGTAGAATATGGGTAGAGTAGCAGGTGCAGAGCGAATGCAGTGATGAAATGGTTAAAACAATCTTTTAAAACCTGTTAGATTCTGAAGGATCTTAGAAGTGTTTAAAAGTGAACATTGTGACTGGGAGAAGAGAAAAAAATAACAAAAAGGAAAAAAACCCAGTAAGATTAGTTACTAGGGGGAAAAAAACAACAAATCATTAAAATACAAGGCTTAATTTATAAAAGAAAGGACAGATTAAGCCTTGGAGTTAAATTGTTCATTTCCTGATTCATTAAAACCTTCCTTCCTCCAGAATAACTGGCAATTGCAAAAGTTCTGCCCTAGAGGGATGTTCAGGTAATAAAGGAGAAAGGATCCAGAGGCAAGTGAATAAAAGAGTTACAAGTCCTCCAAAGATACTTTGCTTGTTTATACATTCGAAAGGGAAGCTGACTTCTTAGCATTCACGTCTCTGCACACAAGCATACAAGGTGTTGTATCAGACAATATTGAGGACTGTGTAGTGTGTAGAAAGTAATCAGAATAAATTGTAATAGCCGCAAATTTTTTTATTGGGCCTCAGAACAGATATAAAGAAGAGCATCATAATGATGCGCTGTCAGAAGGATGTGAAAGGAATGGCATCACATTGCTTTTTGCTGGTTTTGTATGACTGAGGTGAACTATCTACTTTTAAGACACTTACTACTCTTACACAGCCCTTTTAATGTTCATCTCAGAGCATTTAACCCTAATTGGCTAAATTAGCACTATTGTTTCACTTGTGTCTACTGAAAGTTTTTAAGGAAAGGATAGATGTAGTATTTAGGGACATGGTTTAGTGAACGATATTGGTGGTAGGTGGATAGTTGGGCTAGATGATCTTAGAGGTGTTTTCCAACCTTAATGATTCTGTGATTCTAATGAGGAAGCTGAGGAGCAATACACATACTCCATGCAGCTATGGCATGTCCAAGAATGCAAGGGGCTACAATCCACACTGGTATAATAGTAAAACAAGTTATACTTTACATCACTTATCTACTATTAGGATGCCTTGCTATAAATAAAAACTAGGTTCTTGGTCTCCAAAGCAGCATTGCTCACTAATGATTATTCCATGTAAGTGGAAAGTGGTAATCCATGCTTTTTCCATGTAGTGAGTCTAGATTATTAAAGGGAGTTAGACGGCAGCTAAAGCTGAATTAAAACTAATGTGAGATTAGTACCTAAAAGAAGATAAAATTTTGGTTTAGGTACTTTCATGGCATTAGAAGTCAACTTCTGGGCGTGAGTGTCTCTCTTGGCCCACATGGACCAATAGTGTTAACACTTAAACCTTGATTTCTCTGTTTTCTGTTAAATTCTCAGTTTCATAAATGTTCATAAGATCCATTCTGGAAATGCTGAGAATAGTGGACAAGAACTGTGGCATGCATATACTTTTGCAGGGCTTGGATCTCGCTGCCTTCAGTGGTCTTTGGCTCAGGCTTGTGAATATTTGTAGAACACATATTGCACTGGTCACCATCCAGCTCCAAGGAGAGAATGTTAAACAGATTATTCTGATTTTCTCAAGGTTCCTGGTTTCTCCATTGTGTCAGAAAACAAACCTTGAGGCCTCTTGTGAGAGCAATCATTGTGTGTATGGCATGCGAAACATTTCTAATTTGTACAAGGAAGCTCAACTGCATATACTGTACAAACACACACAAGCAGCATGTGGAAATAATGAACATGTTTATGATGGAGATCTTTGCTTCTTTTCTTATTTTAGGATTTTGTCTGGATTTGAAACAATTGTTACAAGCACTAGCTTCAGTCTTTTGTTACTAACACACTCATAATACTGACCTCTCCTAATAAAGTGCCTGTATTCCTCCTTCTTAAGGTATACTAATTATTTTTAAGTATACCAGCTGCTCAGACACCAATCTACAAGATTTGGAGAGCTAAACAGACAATTGAGATCTTGAAGTTCCTTTGGTTCTTTTGAACTGTGATTGCTGTATTCAAATTTTGATTCAAATAGATTCATCTACTAGAATTTATGAGTGGAGAAGTTGTCTGGCTTGTAACGCTCTTGCTCATAAAGGTAGACAACAGTTTCTGGAACTGTACTTCCAGTTTTTTTTTATGTAGGTTCAAGTTTAGTGTAGCTCTAAAGGTAGAATTGTAATACACAGCCTGTAGCTCAGCTTCTCCGTGCTCTGGGTATGCAAGATCCTGCAGCTGATCCTGCATTGCTACAGTGGTTCTTCCCAGTGTTGGGTATTTCCCTGCTTGAAAAAATAGCTTCCCATGTTCTCCTCATTTGAACATGAGGAGAGAAGGAGTGAGTAAACCTGGCTAACATACCAACATCTATTTTCCAGAAGCACTGCATCACAGTTCTTTCAATTCCATTTTAAAATCTATTTGTAAAAGTGCCCACATCTTGAATGAAGTATTTACTTTTGGATTGACTACAGAATTTCATTTGCTCTGAAATTAACTTTTGTCCTTCCTTTTTCTTTCTTTGCCTCAAATTCAGAAAAATAAAATATGTATTTTTATGTCAGGTTAACTCAAAACAGTCTGTAATTTGCCGGTGAAAGAAAAGGATTGGTTGCTTGCCCATCAGTGATAATTGCCTGTTCTGTAAAATGCTTCAAAAACATTATGAGTGTGGAGGCCTTTACGAAGTGCCATCAGTTCTATGATGAAAAAACTGCTGAATTGTTCCAGCTAGTGGAGATTTGTCACTAGTGCAGATGAGAAAAACATGGGCACCCTTCTTCTTCTTCCTGCACAAACTCACCTGAGCTGGGGAGGGTGGGAAGAGCAGAGACCTCAGCTTGGTCTTCCCAGTGGAAAGTGTTCAAAACAAATAGGATGTTAGAACTACAGACTGTTTAGAGAGTAATCTGAATGCTGCATGGGAGGTATATTTCAGATGTATATATTCTATAAAGTGGATATACCGTTCTCCGATACAATCCACCTTCTGTGTTTGGAAAACCTTGGAGAGCCCTGAAGACAGAGGATGCTATGCTCTCAACTGGGCACTGCTTTCCATCCACACACTGAGCATCCATTTAAGAAACTCCATACAAGGCCTGGGGAGAATGGTAGAAGTTCATTTTTAGGATAGGTTTATTTTTATCTTGTTTTTTGGAAGAGTTAATCTTTTTTTTTTTATATCTCCCTCCAGTGAAAGCTCAGAATGACTGAAATAGCACAGTGTGTTGGAGCGCGATTTTCCTCAGGAGACTGATTTTCTTTTATTTTTATTGCTGAAGAGAGCAGGAATTTATTAAAGCCTAGAGAAGTGGAGGAATTGGAACTTTCCTGCCAAGGTAGATGAATTCCCAAGCTTCTCTAACCACTCCTGAGAAGCTCTTTTAACTGACTTTCCCTTGTAGGGGAGAGGCAATATTTTGTCCATATTATCAGCTGACAAATAAAACGACCGAACTCTGAAAGGGAGAAGAGGGGAGAAAATTGCTCAAAAATGTATTTAAAGACACAAGCTTTCCTGTAGAGGAGTTTGTTTGGTGAGAAATGGATCTCTTGCTACAGACTGCAATTTAAACTGGCTGACCCAGAAGGAAGAAAGTGCCTGGGAAAGAAGCAAAAGCAAATAAATAAAGAGTAAAAAGCAAATAAAAATTAGGATTTGCCTTTCCTACTTTTCAAAATTATGTGGGTACAATGGGACTTTTCTGTCCTACCTCTTAGGGAGCCAAGTTTTATGTTTGTGCATACCATGTAGTAAAGGGTGTAACAGGAGTCTACTATAGAGTGAAGTGTGCATTCCCCCTCCTCCTTGCCTGCTACGTACTAATGAGAGACAAGTTAATTAAGTCAGTCAGTGTTTATCACTGGTTCAGAGAATGGAAATTGCTGAGGTTTGGTGGTGCTTGATGACATGGCAGCAAGCTGGCTAAGTTTCTAGGTTCGCAGTTACAGCCCACATCTCCACTTCAATTCTTGCTCTCTAGATTCCCATTTCCTCTATGTTTATACTCTTCCCCTTTTCCTTCCTTGACCACTTCCTCATCCATCCATCTCTCATTCCTCAGGTTCCTACCTTCATCTCTCATAGTTTGTGCTGAGCTGCCATAGTGGCAGTAATTGCCATATTGATGACAATAATGGGGATGAGGAAAGCAGAGCAAGATAAGCCATAGCTGATGAAATATCCTTCTCCTTTGTAACATATAGGGATGGAGAATTCGCTTGGATTTTAAATGGGGTTGATCTTGACCTCAGTACAAAATAGAAATTTCTTATGTATTTGAAATACTTCAGGTACAGGGAATTTCCTCCTCCCTCACTATCTAGATTCTCTTATTTGTCAAAAACATTTAAGAGACTACTCAGTCATGTTCAGTTCTCACACACATTAAAGTTCTGTTAATGTCAGAGCAGAGGGACATGGTAAAGCCTGCACTGCAGTCAGGAGATTGGCAGGCATTGGCATACCTGCTCTGGCTTCAAATTGCTTTGGTGTGGTGACAGGAGAATTGAAATTCAGGGAGGTGTTCTCTGGGAGCGGCAAAGCTTTTGGGCTAATTACCATTCACCCATGCACAGAGATCCACACTGACACGGTCACCTCTGAACAGGCTGGATCAGGGATGTCTGTCTGATCTGCAGTCATGCTTTTGAGGTGCAGTGATCTGCAGAGTTCACGGAGTTAATGTCTGAATAGAAAGGCTGATGAGCACCCAGCCTGCTGGGCCGCCTCATTTCAGTTTTTGCATTACAGAATGAGCTACTGAAGTGATGATAAATACATTGTTATGGGAATAACAGCAGTAGGGGGAAAATAGAAGTTTTGTGTTTCTTCAGAGGCAAAATTTTCAATCAGGATGATACAGTCAATATACCGAAACCACAGAAATTAGGAACTCGGTTCTTTTATTTGAAGTTCTTGAAGTCACACAGGTTTGCTTGTCTGGATAAGCAGCAGTGAGGGGTCATGAGCAGGGGATGGAGGTAATCACGATTGGCTTTGCAGTGATACTGGGAGATGCTGCAAGGAAAGTGATAGTGTTAATCCCCAAGGCAGAGGGAACCAGGGAGCAGCACCCAGACTTGCTTTCCCTCTCCAGGTTCCTGGTACACCAGCCTTGCAGAGTGCCACTTCTCTGGAGCACTGACCTGTGAGAGTGCATTCAAGCATAGAGAAATTATTCCTGCTAGTCTTTACAGACTGCTTTGCATGCAGGAGGAGTGAGCAGTGCCTAATGTATAGATGTTGTTTGGAAGCTAGGAAACTTTCTACCAGAATAAGACACAAGCCTTTTTCAATATGCAAGTGTGCAGGGAGGTGGGAGTATATATCAATATATTACCTTGTGGTTGAGATGGGAAATAAAATTGCAACATCTACTTTATTCCACAATTTTCCCTACACTCTTCAGTCCTTTTTCCTTCCAAAAGTGATATAAGATAAAAAGGGGGAGATAATAAACCACATTCTCACTCTTTTGTTAATACAAATGCTTGAAAATGACCAAAGAACATCTAGAAGTCTAATTAGTTTGAAAAAAAACAGACTAGCTAAGCACTTGTAATGAGATTCAAACTCCCAGAGAACATTGCTTTTCCAAAGAGACTCTGATGTCACCCAACAGAAACCTCAGCTCAGGAACAGCTTCTCTGAATGGAAGAAGCTAGCAATAAGGCTGTGTATACTGCCAGCCTTGAGTGGGATGGCAAAATAGTGATGAGTATTGTCCTGGAAACTGCTGTTAGCATGGGCTGTTAACTTTTCAGCTACCGAAAAATAATTCAAGTAATATTTTTGTTTATTGGTGGGAGGAGACGTGGTAAGGTGCTGTTGTAATTCTTAATTCATTTTTAGAAGGAGCATGCTTTCAGATAGGTATCTCTGAAGTAGAGATGGGACCAAACTGGAGCTTCTTATCTTCCTGGCTCGCAGAAAGAAGGGTGGATTTGTTTTGGCATGTCTGCCCAGATTTGAGCTTGTTTAGAACTCACAATGTGCTTATTCAAATAATAATAATAATAATAATAATAGAAAACATCCAGAGGCCTCTTTTTGCTTGCTTTTTGGATGCAGTCCAAAATGGCAGAGCTTTTGCAAGACCAGACTGCCTCCAAATGAACCTACAAGATTTCCACTGCTGGGGCTGAATGTTGTCTCAGTTGTTCATGGGATGCTTGTGCTGACAGACCCAAATTTGAGGCTGGCTCCAGTCTCGGACCCGCACCTCTGTGTACTAACCTACTCCTATTCCCAAAACTCAAATATTATGATCTTGAGCCACTTTTACTCTTTTAAAATCCAGCTTCATCTTCAACATAATGATACCACAGGCCTTCATCCAGCAAAGACATTTAGAAGCTTGCCTTAGCTGCATTAATTCAGCAAAGACTTTCAAGTGTACCCTTACCTCCATGTTTTGACATTTATACTTTCTGATCTGTATGCATGCTGAAATATCCATGAAAAAGAATAATGCAGGAGGATAACAGTGAGGTAAAAAATGATACCTTGTATTCCTCCTCAGCTAGATGTAATAAAGCAGTCCACGGGATGTTTGCTGTGATTTCATAGTGAACACCCAAAATTAGTTTTGGTGTGTGTGTGGGTGTGCTTCTTTCTTTGCCCTCCACCCTCTGCCCCATTATTCCTCTTCCTTCCAGTACTGCAGAAGGAAGCATCGAGGTGAGCATTCCTTCAGCGGCTGTTCAGACTTGTCCAAAATGCACGCTGCTCCCCACACAGCCACCGGGGCACCAGGCCCCCTCCAGCCTCTGGCTAAGGACTGTGCCTTACCTCATCCTTCTGCTCTTTTCCAGGTTCCCATCCTGCTGTCTGGGGGAGAGTTTTGGCAGCCTGCCCAACCAGCCCTAGCCCAGAGTACTCCCAGCTGCAGGGACGAGGCTGCCCACCGTGGCATTGGCATCGACATAATTGATAGCTCTCAACGTAAGCATCCTTTGCCCACGGGGAGAATGTATACATCTCTACCATAGCTGCATGCCAATACCCTTTTCTTGTGCCTACCATCTTTTTCTTGCATACATTTTGTCTGACTTTCATATAGTTAAAGATAAAATATAATTGTAATACATGGTCAAAACTGCTTTCTGAAGGTGATAAACTGAGTAGCTTATTGCCCATAAGCAGAAAAACCTTTCTGGATGCTGGATAAATACTGCATTTTTTGAAGTTGCTATTATTTATATTACATGTTCCCAAAACTCCTAACAGAGACCCTGTAATTTCATGAATCAGTCCAGACACATCATAAGAGCTCGTCTTTCTGTGGCTGGTTTCTTGGCAAAAAAAGAAAGAAAGAAAGAAAGAAAGAAAGAAAGAAAGAAAGAAAGAAAGAAAGAAAGAAAGAAAGAAAGAAAGA
>JANHGO010000073.1:40409324-40444692 GCA_024606505.1 Aquila spilogaster | reverse complement strand
ATTCTTTGCATACTGAACTCAAAACATAGCACCGTACCAGCTACTAGGAAGACAATTAACTCTATCCCAGCTGAAACTAGGACAATACTTCTTGAGGTAAAGGTGTCAGAATTGAGAACTTTGTACTGGACTGACTTGGCTGCCTTAAGCTGTACCTATTCACTTTTAAGCAAGAGGGTCAATGTAGGAAGACCCTAAGGGGACGTGGCCATCAGTTCATAATGACATAAGTACAGATCAACTACTGTTTTGAAGACACAAGTAATAGTCCCATGGCACCCATTACAGTTGCCAGAGCTGCACCTTCTGGGTCAGAGCATCACCAGTATCAGTGCTGACTGTGCAGAGCAAGGCCTTTCTGATGTCACAGTTTTGCTGATTAAAATCAAATGAATTTCAGGTTTCTTTACCTTCAGAGACCAATGTGTCTAAACAATACACAGCTTTTTAGCAGGAAGTGAAGCCTCCCTTTCGTCACAAGAACTATTTGGGAAAATATTTTGGCTGGGGTGTTCAGAGGCACTACGGGATTTACAACACTATTTCCAACTTGTTGCAAATTGAGTGCCTGACTCCATAGGCTCTTTTGAAAATGAAAGCCATCTATTTGTATCAAACCCTAGCACAGGATAAAGGTATAGGTACCCTCTGGTTTGGAACAATGGTGCACAAAATTGGCTTTAAGCCTGGCCTAAGGAAACACCATTTAACTAAAAAAACCCTCTTCCCTGGAAGCAGGGATTGCCAAAACATTAAATTTCTAACTATACCTTCAAAAGAATTGACAATGATATCTCCAGAGGATGGGGACTGGCTTCAAGAGTATTTGGGTTAAAGTTTTCCAAAAGGAACAGTTAAAAAAAATTATGCTAGTTCAATAGCCAATATAAACGAGAGCAAATTTTGAAACTGCTCTGATTTACGGAAGTACGAAATGGACTTGTAGTAGGTCCCATTTGCAGAAAAGTAAAATATATGAGTTAGTATTACTAGTTCCCTCATAACCTTTGAAGGCCTTAAAGAGTAGGTTTTGTTTGATCCTTTTGGTTACTCTTACAAGCAGACCCAATGAAGGTGGAGCTTGTATGGACAAAAGGAGCTCCACGGGTGGCAGAACTTAGAAACATGGTCCTGAATAGCAGAAGTTGTTTTGGCAAAGGAAATATTTTAACAGTATAACGTGCATCTATAAGAAGAGGTACTCACACAGAGACAGTGTTTAAAAGCCGGATTTTTTTCCCCATATACCTATCAACTGTAGCATTTTATGCAAACCTATGTAGTGTAGACCATTCTTCCAGTCTCACTTACAGTCTTTGAAGTGGAGCAAGCTATACTGAGAGAAGATGGTTTTGTCAGGTCAACTATGACTGAACTTCTGCACAGGCATCACTCTTGTATTCTCTCTCCACCTTAGCTGATGCATTTATGCCATCAGAAGTCTGTCATCATCTCAGAACCGGCCCGAAGCATAGGAGTTATGAAATTTATCCTGATGTTTTTCAGAAAACATTGGCAGCTCAACTCAAGGTGGACCTGCATGTTCTGTACTTTCTTTTCAAACTCATCCTTCTCAGGGATCTCGTAGGAAAAATAATTTATCTGGTTTCTCTTCACTGACTTGAGTAGGGCTTTTTGGGTGTGCGTGATCTCCATCGCTGTAAATTGGAGGGACTTCAGAAACAGTAATAGATTTGTTACTCTCTTGCAAGGTTTGGGAGAGCTGCTGTAGTGGGTCAATCTCACCTCGAGTCTTTCCTTCAGTGATGGCAAACAAATACAGAGTGAACCTTCTGGGATAAATTCTTGTGGCATCTTCCAGTTGGCAGGTCAGTGGATTGCTGAGACAGAGGTTGCATTTTAATGGTCATCAAAGTCTTATTTTCTGTGAATTTTCCACTTGAATCCTTTTGGAAAAAAATGGAGTGTTTACAGAGTTTTCCAGGGTCATATAGGAAGGTGATGACAGAGACTTTAACTGAAGTTGTACATTATTTCTCCCTGATAGCTCTGAGAGACTCATGTAAACATGGTCAGTAGCCCTTGAGTGATGCCTTTGCTTTTGATTTTAAAGTGTGCATTTATGGCTGTGTTACTGGAAATTTTTTATTTTACTGGTCACAAGACAGTATTTGGATTAATGCTTGCACTCAAAAAGGTATCATTGCCTGCTGTGGCACTAAACATATCAGGCACATATTCCAAGTTTCCACTGGTTCCAGTATTGTAATATGTGGGTAGAGCAGCAGGTGCAGAGCAAGAGCAGTGACAAAATGGTTAAAACAACCATTCTTTTAAAATCAGAAAAATTCTAAAAGACCTTACTGCTTCATTTTAAATTTAAGTAAATGTTTAAAAGTGAGCACTGTGACTGGTAGGAGAAAAAATAACAAAAAGAAAAAGAAACAGTAAGATTAGTTATTGAAAAAAACAACCAAATCATTAAAATACAAGGCTAACTGTATAAAAGAAATGATGTGTTAGGCCTTGGAGTTAAATGGTTCATTTCCTGATTCATTAAAACCTTCCTTCCTCAAGAATAACTGGCAATTGCAAAGTTCTGCCCTAGAGGGATGTTCAGGT
Source organism: Aquila spilogaster (assembly GCA_024606505.1). Taxonomy (NCBI): domain Eukaryota; kingdom Metazoa; phylum Chordata; class Aves; order Accipitriformes; family Accipitridae; genus Aquila; species Aquila spilogaster. Next base: position 40,442,109 of record JANHGO010000073.1, on the reverse strand, counting down.
AATAAAGGAGAAAGGATCCAGAGGCAAGTGAAGAAAAGAGTTACAAGAAAGTCCTTCAAAGCTACTTTGCTTGTTTACACATTCAGAAAGGAGGTTGATTGCTTTGCATTCACAACTCTGCACACACTCATAGAAAATACCATACCAGACAATATTTAGGACTGTGCAGAGTTTAGAAAGTAGTTAGGCTAAATTTAATAGCCAAAAAAATATTTTATCGGGCCCAGAAGAGATTAAAAGAGCACCATGATGGTGCATTCTGTCTTAAGAGTCTGAAGGGATGCCATCATACTGCTCTTTGCTGGTTCTGTATGACTGAGGTTAAATATCTACTTTAAAAACATTTATTGGTCTTATACAGCCCTTCTCATGTGGAAGTTGATCTTGGAGCATTTAGCCAAGTAGATTATTACTGTTATTCTGCTTGTGCCTACTGGGCAAGCTGAGGAATAATATGTGTAGGACCACGCAGCTAAGGCAGATCCAAGAATACAAGGGGCTACAATACGCGTGGGTATAGTAGTAAAGAGAGTTATACTTTACATCACTTAAACACCATTAAGATATCTCATTATAAACAAAAATTAGGTCTTTCATCACCAAAAGCATACTACTCACCACTGATTATTCCATGTTAATGGGTTGGGGTAATCCATACTTTTTCCTTGTAGTGTGTTGAGATTGTTAAAGGGATTTAGGCAGCTAAAGTTGAAGTAGAACTAATGAGGTGTTATTGTTTAAAAGCAGATAAAATCTTGGCCTGAGTTCTTTCATTAGGCATTAGAAGTCAACTTCTGAGCTTAAGTAGCCCTCTTGGATCACATGGATCAATAACACCGGTTTTAGACTTTGGTTGCCCTGGTTTCTGTTCAGCTTAAACCCTCAACTTCTGTCAGTGTTCATAAGAGCCATCCTGGAAATGTTGACAACAGTGGATGACAACAGAGACATTCATATACTTTTGCAGGGGCCTGACCTCAATGCCTTCAGTGGGCTTTGGCTCAGGCTTATGAACATTTGCAGAAAACACACTGTGCTAGTCACCCAGCTCCAAGGAGAGAGTGTTAAACAGATCACACTGATTTTCTCAAGGTTCCTGGATTCTCCAGTGTGTCAGAAAACAAACCTCGAGGCCTCTTATGTGAGCAATCATTGTGTGTATGGAATGAGAAACATTTCTAATTTGTGTGAGGGCAAGCTTAGTTGCATATACTGTACAAACACACACACAAACACCATGTGGAAATAATAAATGTGTTTATGATGGAGATCTTTGCTTCCTTTATTATTTTAAGATTTTGTCTGGATTTGAAACAATTGTTAAGAGCATTAGCTTCAGTCTTTCATTACTAAACGTACTCATAATACTGACTTTACCTAACAAGGCAGCTGTACTCCTTCTTCTCAACATATATTCAGTTATTTTTAAACATACCAGTTGTTCATACACAAACATGCAAAATTTAGAAAGCTAAACAGCCAAACTGAGATTAAGTAGTGCTCTTGAGTATCCTTCAGTTCTTTTCAACGTTGGCTGTTGTATTCAAATTTTGATTCAAATAAATTTATGTACTGGAATTTATGAGTAGGAAAGTTGTCCAGTTTGTAAACTTCTTAGTCATACAGGTAAGTGATAGTTTCTGAGACAAAAACTCCAGTTTTCAAACTTAGGGTCAAATTTAGTGTAGCTCCAAAGGTACATTTGTAATGTATGGCCGGTGGTTCAGCTCCTCTATGCCTGGTGGGTGTGGGGTTGCACAAGATCCTGCAGCTGAACAGGAAGTGCATTGCCCGTACCCTCACCTGCATGAAAAGTGGCTCTTCCTGGTGCTGGGAAAAAGTCGTTTCTGACATGTTTTCCCTATTTGAACATAAGGAGTGACTAATATATTTAACTAAAACTTATTTTCCAGAAAAATTGCACCACAGTTCTTTCAACTGCATTTTCAAATTTCTTTGTAAAAGACCTACCTCTAAAATGTAGTATTTCACTTTGGGTTGACTGTAACATTTCATTTGTTCTGAGCTGAATTTTTTTCCTTCCATTTTCCTGTTTGCCTCAAAAAAAAAATAAATCTGTATTTCTATTTCAAGCTAACTCAAAATAGTTTGTAAGTTGCCAGTGAATGAATTGCCCAGCAACAATAATTGCCTATTCTGTAAAGTGCTTCAATAACATTGTAAGTGTGGAGGCCTTTACAAAGTGCCAGGGCTTCTATGATGAAAGACCTACTGATTTTTTCAAGCTAATGGAGACTTTTCACTAGCACGGATGAGAACAATGTGGGCTTTTAGACATAAAATCATCCTTGGTCTATGTGCAGTGTAGCACCTTCATTCCGTTTCCTACCCACACTCACCTGGGCAGTAGGATATGGGAACAGCAGAGACTTGAACCTGGTTTTGCTACAGGAATGTATGTGAAATAGATAGAACAGTGGAACCACAGGCTGTTTAGAAAGCACCATGAATGATGCATGGGAGGTATAAATCAGATGTATACCTTCTGTAAACCTGGTATACAATACTCACATATAACCTCTACCTTTTGTACTTGGAAAGCCTTGGAGAGCCTTGAAGACAGAAGATGCTAAGTGCTCTTAACTGAGCACTGCTTTCCATCCACAGACTAAGCATCCATTAAAGAAACTCCATACAAGGACTGGGGAGAAGGATGAAGCCCATTTTTAGGATGGGTTTATTTTTATCTTTTTTGGAAGAGTTTATCATCCCATTTTTTATATGTCCCACCAATGAAAGCTCAGAATGACTGAAATAGCGCAGTGTTTTGGAGTGAATTCTTCCCCAGGAGACTGATTTTGTTTTATTATTGCTGAAGAGAGCAGGAATTTATTAAGCCTAGAAAAGTGGAGGAATTGGAACTTTCCTGCCAAGGTAGACAAATTCCCAAGCTGCTCCAGTCACTCCTGAGAAGCTCTTATACTGACTTTCCCGTGTAGGGGAGAGGCACTGTTTTGTCCATATTATCAGCTGACAAATAAAACAACCAAATTCAGAAAGGGGGAGGAGAGGGAAAATTTGCTCAAAAATATATTTAAACACATGAGCTTTCCTGTAGAGGAGTTTGTTTGGTGAGAAATGGATCTCTTGCTACAGGCTCCAATTTAAACTGGCTGACCTAGAAGGAAGAAAGTGCCTGGGAAAGAAGCAAAAGCAAATAAATACAAAATAAAAAGCAAATAAAAAATAGGATTTGTCTTTCCCACTTTTCAAAACTATGTGGGTACGATGGGACTTTTCTGTCTTACCTCTTAGGGAGCCAACAGCTTTATGTTTGTGCATACCATGTAGCAAAGGGCACAACGGGAATCTGTTACACAGCGGAGTGTGTGTTCCTCCTCCCTCGCCGATGTATACTAATGACAGAAAAGTTAATTAAATCAGACAGTGTGTTTACCACTGGTTGAGAGAATGGAAATTTCTAAGGTTTGGTGGCCCTTGTTCAGATGGCAGCTATCTAGCTGGGTTTCTAGTCTCACTCACAGCTACAGCTCACTCCTCCACTTCCACTTCTTGCTCTCCAGATTCCCAGTACCCGTGCGTTTATCCTCCTCCTTGCCCACTGACCCCTCCATCTATCTCTGATCACTCAGGATCTTGTCTCCCACAGTTCCTGTTGAAACAACATGCAGCCATAGTGGTGGTGGTGATGATTATGAGGAAGGCAGAGCAAGATAAGCCAAGGCTGAGTGAAATATCCCCTCTTTGTAACATACGGATTGGGGAATTTGTTTGGCTGTTAAAATGGGATGGTCTTGATCTTAAAACAAACCAGAAGTTTCTTCTAGATTTGAAATACCTCAGAATTAAGTAATTTCCTCTTTCCTCACTATCTGGATCTTCTCTTTTGTCAAAAACACTTAAGAGACTGTTCAATCATACTCAGATCTCATGAATTTTAAAGTTCTGTGTCTATCAGAGCAGATGGACACTTGTAATGCTTTGCACTGCAGTCAAGATATTGGCAGGAGTTGCCACACCTGCACAGGCTTCACATTGCCTTGCTTGGGTGTGGTGAGAGGGGAATTGAGATTTGGGGAGAGGTTTATTGGGAGCTGCAGAGTTTTTTGGCTAAATACCGCTAACTCATTCATAGAGAGCCACACGGACATGGTCACCTCTGAACAAGCTGGATCAGGGATGTCTGTCTGATGTGCAGTCATGCCTTTGAGTTGCAGTGACCTGCAGAGTTCACAGAGTTGATATCTGAATAGAAAGGCTGATTAGCATCTTACCCATTGGGCCACCTCATTTCCATCTGTGCAATGAAGAAAGAACTACTGAGGCGGTAACAAATATGTACATGTGGGAATAACAGCAATAGAGGGGGGAATAGAAGTGAGAGTGTGCGAGTGCGCTCAAGTACAGAGAAAATTTTCCCTCTAGTCCTTACTATGCTTGCAGATTCTGGAGGGGGAAAGCATTGCTGTAAGTTTTCACTGTCCTGCTCTTTATTAGGAAGCTTTGGTTCTCTGCCCAGTGGATATAACTGTTCCATATAAAAACCTATTACAGAAACAAAAGGGAGTTGAAATCAATTATTGCTTGAGGTTTCAGTCGCCCTTCACCTCCCTGCAACTGAGCAGTGGCTAATATATGGAAGTTGTTTGGAAGCTAGGCAACCTTCTACCAGAATAATATATGAGACAGTGCTCAGGAAGGTGGGTCAGGAGTATATATGTATCCTACCTTGTGGCTGAGATGGGAAATAAAATTGCAGTGTCTGCTTAGCTCCAGATTTTTTTCCTATAGTCTGCAGCCTCAAGCTAGAACAGCGCTTTTTTCCTTCCAAAAATGATGTAAGATAAAGCACATTCTCACTCTTTCATTAATACAAATACTTGAAAATGACCAGAAGAGTGACTAAAAGTCAAATCAACTTGAAGACAAAAAAGGCTTGACAACTATTTGCAGTGAGATTCAAACGCCCAGGAACACTGCTTTTCCAGGGAGACACTGATGTCACCTGACAGAAACCGAAACCTCATCCCAGGAGTAGCTCCTTTATGAAGGGTGATGCAGGGGGCAAGAAGGGTTTCCAGCCAGCAGTAAGGATGCACATGCAAGGATCTGTGCTCCAGCAGATCACCAATCTCAGATGGGATGGGATGGCAAAATAGTGATGATTGCTTGTCATGGAAACTGTTAATTGTTAACAAAGGCTTTTAACTTTGCAGCTATTGCAAAATAATCCAAGCAATATTTTTGTTTATTGCTGGGAGGAGCCTTGGTAAGAGGCTGCTGTAATTCTTAATTCATTTTTAGAAGGAGTATGCTTTAAGATAGGTATCGCTAAAGTAGAGATGGGACCAAACTGGAGTTTCATATCTTCCCTACTCCCAGAATGACGGGTGGTTTTGTTTTAGCATGTCTGCCCAGATTTGAACTTGTTTAGAAACCAGAGTGGGTTTATTCAAATAATAATAATAATAATAAAAAAACATCCAGGGGCCCCTTTTTGCTTGCTTTTTGGGTGCTGTCCAAAATGGCAGAGCTCTTGCAAGACCAGACTGCCTCCAAATGAACTTACAAGCTTTCCACTGTTGGGGCTGAATGTTGGCTCGGTTGTTCATGGGATGCTTGTGCTGACAGACCCAAACCTTAGTCTGGCTCCAGCCTCGGACCTGAACCTCTGAATTTTAACCAAATCCTATTCCAGACAGAAAATGGTATATTATGGTTTTGGCCCATTTTTAACATTTTAAAATGCTGCTTCATTCTCAATGTAATAATGCCACAGGCCTTCATTTAGCAAAGACATTTAGAAACATGTCTTAGCTGCATTAATTCAGAAAGACTTTCAAGCAGACCCTAATATTCAGGTTTTGGTATTTGTATTTTCTGATCTGTGTGCTTGATGAAACACCTGCGAAAAATAGTGTACGAAGATGACAGCGAGACAGAAAGTGATACCTTGCATTTGTCCTTGGCTAGAGGTAATAAGGGAGCCCACAGGACCTTTGCTGTGATTTCACAGTAAATGCCAGGAATTAATTTTGGTTTGTGTGTGGGTGTGTGTCTTTCTCTGCCCTTCCCCCTTCCCCCATTATTCCTCTTCCTTCCAGTTCTGCAAAAGGAAGTATCAAGATGAGCATTTCTGCAGCAGTTGTTCAGACTTGCCCAAAATGTGTGTGACGGCGCTCTCCTACCTGCACAGCCACCGGGCCATCGGTCCCCCCCATGCCTCGGAGCCCAGGTCGGTGCCTGAACCCCATCCTTCTCTTGCTCTTTGCCAGGTTGCCCATCCTGCTGTCTGGGTTTCAAATCCCACAGGCAGGGCGGAGAAGTTGGCCAGCCTGCCCTGCCAGCCCTGCTGAAGAGGACAGCAAGCCCCAGCCCAGAAAATGCTCCCAGCTCTTGGCTGCAGGGACAAGGCTGCCCGCTGCAGCATAAGCATCAACATAACTGATTCGCTGTCGACATGAGCATCCTTTGCCCATAAGGTGAATATATACCTGTCTACCTTAGCTGTACATTAATACTCCTTTCTCGTGCCTACCATCCTTTTCCTTTCTGCATACAGGACCTAGCACAAAGGAGGCAAAATTCATGTTATTAAAGAATGTGAATGTAATCATTATGCATGGAGAAACTGCTTTCTGATGGCAGTTAACTAGGTAGTTTATTGCCCAAGAACCGAAGCACCTTTCCATATAGACAAGATACCTCGTGGATAAATCATGCATTTTTGAAAGTTGCTTTTATTTGTATTACATGTTCCTAAAACTCCTGACAGAGACCCTATAATTTCAGGAATTAGTCCAGACACGTAATAAGACCTAGTTCTTCTGTGGTTGGTTGTGGGGAAAAAAAAAAAAGTCATTGGCAGTCTTTGGGTGAAGAGAGTTGGATAAGTACATAAAGTTATTCACTTAATGTTGCTATGGCCTTTCATTAATAATTTGTGTGTGGTATTTTGTCATACGTAACATTTCTTTTTCTAGATTTGGGAGCACATGACATCAGAATGGTTTTGCTGGTAAAATCAGACATAGCTGTGGTATTAGGAATTATTCTAGACATAGTTAAGTCTTCTTGTAGCTGGCTGCAATACACAGCTGGGACTGCTACGCGCCACAGAGGGCGAACAAGAACGGCTTTTCCTTAAAATGAGTATGGAGAGACTCCCATAGGAAATGTTTTTGTTTTGTTTTTTTGAAATCTGTGTGTGGCATAGGAAAGGAATGGGTGGAAGAATGATAACAAGAGAGAGCATGTCTGTGAGAGAGATAAGATTGAAAAGGGCTGGTAAGCAAAAGTGCTCAAAGTTGAGCCCATGTTTGCAAAATTGTGCAGCCTTTAGAAAAGCTGATGCTCATTTAGTTGTGTAACTGGTACTGAGGTCCTGGAAAATCCAGCCCTCAAAATTAGCAAGATAAGAAACTCAGTTTTAAAAATCCTTTAATAAGGATTCTCCTTTCTCTGTGTTAAAAGCTATGAAAACAAACACAGTCTTGCTGGGCACAGATTTGGGGGTTTGTTTCCTTTTTATAAAGAAACAAATTCTGACTCTGCTTTTCCAGTGATTTATACAGGAGCCCCATCTTGTGTGTTCTTTCCAAAACATCTCACTGGCTCTGACAGCAAAGGGGTTCAAATGCTCTGCCTGCAAAATCTTCCTTTCCATTAACAACCCAGAGAAAACTAGAATGGGTGACAGTGACTGGTTAAATGGCCAGCTGACTTTTGAAGTACAATATATACATACATATGTGTGCACGGTTATGTATATGTGTGTATTAAATATATATATGTATGCTTTACAATTGGCTAGATATCCACCCTTCGGCTCTGTTTTCTATGATTAACCTCTATTAGCATTGCAATTATAAATACCTGGTAAATGTCTGCCTTTGATCTAACCCACCTGTCACTCAATACTCCTTTTAAACTCCAGATTTCCTCTCTCTTTCTTGACATTTGTCATTGTCTTCCTTCTGAATGCCTTCCTCGCTCTTCTCAAAAGCTGGCCAAAAAGCACTAGGAGGGTAGATTGTAGTATCAAGTACCACGCTCAAAGCTCAGAGGCAGCTGCCATGTTCTAAAAGGTCTCTTTATTCTTTGCAGCCACAGCTTTGCAATTGCCCAAATAACAAATATTCACTTCCCTCCCCTTTATCTTTCATGGAAAAAAATCCCCCAGAATAACAATAAGTTCTTCCTTCTTTCCAGCCTAGCTCAGCGTACATTAATACACCTTGTAATTGCTTGTCTCTATCGGTTTTAGTCCTTTGCCCTTTTTTGCTCCTTCTTTTTGTACTTCAGCTTCATCATTGATCCTATTCACTCTATTCCCAGCGCTGAAATCTAAGTCCCAAATGCCAGCAAGAAATACTCAGCCATTCATGACAAATTGAATGGCTCAATTTAAAGGGGGAGATAGCACCTCATCTACTGTTACTATTCACTGCAATAATCTCCATCACTCGTTCACTGGAGAAAGCAGCATGTCCTGGGTTCAAGCACAGACTGTGCTGATGATCTGTGGCTTGAAAGGACTAGAAGGAGCATTACATATGACAGGGAGTCACCTTTCTGCCTTTGAAGGTTTTTATGTATTCACATCAATACAATGGTCAACACTACTAAGAGCCCAGGAATGCTGTTGTGTTCACCCCCGCCCTGGCAGGATCCCAACCCACTTGCAGCAACACGCCAAAAAATAAGTCAAGAAGGCTAAAATAGGGCCAGATCCTCAGCTAGTAGAAATGTGCTGTCAGTGTAAACACTTCTACTATAGGATCAATGAAGGTTCAGGAGAAAAAGCAAACTTGAGCATTTTAGCAAATGTTCCACCAAGGACAGCCTTGTTAGATGGAAGTACACGTCCCTCTGGCTTCCCGGTAGCTCCTGATGGTCTCTCCCTTTGGAGACTGTCCTACACAAAGAAGCCACCCACAGGATAAGACCATCGGTGGTACATCATTTATACACAGGGTGCCAATGTTTCCTAGGCTGATCAAAACTTCTTTGTCAGCAGTTACTATTGTCAGAAGAAGGAGTTTTCAGCTGAAGAAGGATGTTCCCAGGAAAGAGCCTGTGCTCATTGAATACTTTTTTTTTTTTTTTTTAACTTTTCATGGGATAACTGAAAATCTCAAAAGTTTTCTCTGAAAACTGAAAAAAATCCACTTATTGGTAAATTTTGTCCACAGGGATCTGATTCTGGCTTCTCTCCACTGAAAATGTTCTTCTGGCAGAATTTAACTGAATATTTTTCAGTCAATGAAAACATTATTCAATTTTTTTCTTGTTAACAAAAGTTAAAACACTCAGTGTTTTTTCCAGGTATCATTTGTGCAGCTGCATAATCCAAACGGTTACAATATAGGATTTGGTTTTGGTTTTGGTTTTGGTTTTCCCTGTTAACTTCATTAGCCGTAGCATAGTGGACCATAAATTCCCATTTCCACACATTTTGTCAGCAATGTGACTATGTTGCATTACCAGAAAGTGGGCATGGAGTGGAGATAAAATTATATTGGTTACAAATAGCAATGCAGCACACTGATTTCCTGAACTGTGAACAGTTGCAAGAACTATTCAGGTTTGATGTGCATTTGTAGTGGTATTATTCCCATTAGAGAAGGTTATGTCTTGGTGGAGTAAAATCCAGCCTTTCTCCAGAACCAGCTGTCTACAGCTATCCAGCTCACAGATGTTTTGTTCTACCAAGGAATATTAGGAAGAATGGAAACAATTCCAGATCATACCCTTATTTTTTGGGTGATAGTGTCTCTCCAGGTCTTCTGATAGATTGTGGGTAGCCAGAAGACTTCTTTTTTTGGCTACCTGATATTTTCCTTGCTTTTCCCGAAAGAAGAGCAGATAATTAGAAGCCACATCTGCCTGCCAATTACCCAATCATAGCTCCCACTCAAATGCAGTTCTAGTTATTGCAAGGTGCAATGAAGCAACTGAGTCGCAGGGCAGAAATAAATGCTCATGCAGACCAGGGCTCACCAGCAGCCTGTCCCCACTAAAGTCCAGCTCCCAGAGCTGCAGAGCTCGAGCCAGCTGAGTCTAGACAGTCTGATCAGGGAGGGTTGGAGAGCCTCTGCTGTGCTGCACAGTGCTCTGAGATGCTGCAGCAGACACTCATGAAGATTTATTTTTTTTTAGTGCTATGTACATCACTCGCCAGATTTCGCAAAGGACCAGCTTTCAGTTCTTGCATTTCTGAATGAGAAAATTTGTTTTAAAAAAAGACTTTGAAGTATAGGGAATGATTTTATATTGCTTTCTAACTCCATGTTGAATCATCAGGGAATCCTGGAGAATACTGACAGTCAACCAACCAGTAAAAAGAGGAAAGTCTGTTTTCCCTACAGATTTCTTGTAGGTCTTGGTTTCTGCTGAGTTAAATACAACATGGAAATAGTCTTTTTCAAGGTACTTTACTATCTCCAGCCAAAATCAGGAAATGATACTTTGTGGGAAAAATATATAAACATATATTAACTAAACTTTTTTAAAGATTCAGGAATTTGGCTTTTGGATTTTGACCAGTTTGTGTTTTCTCTAGACCAATCTTGTCCTCTACATCTCAGCACAGTTATTCTCTATTTTGTGTAACTCAGAATGGCATCTGAAATGTCAGCAAGAGGTGTATGGATCTGTATAGATCGTACCACTGCAAGCCTTACTTTTTGATTAAAAATCAAGTCTGGATGAGAAATCACAGAATTATAGCATGCTATTCAAGAACCCTGCTTTCTTGTTATTTTTCTTGTTGTCAAGCTTTTGGGGTAGATAGTCACTGGTCACGTTTGACAGCATTATTCTACCATCGTAAGGGCTGGAAATGTATTTATTTATTGCAGTCATTGCTAAGATTTTTAAATAATATTGTATCTCTGCTTAGTCATAATAAAATCCTGAGATAAAATGCCATTGGTATATTAGCAGCTAACATGAGGCTCAACATTTTAATTTTTGCTTAATACAAAGGCAACGCTTTTTCTTGAAAACTTCAATTTTTCCTCTCTTAGTTCAGAACTGAGATTAAATTAATTTAGCTCCCTTGAAGACAGCTAACTTGCTATTCCCATCTAAAAACCTGAGACTGCGAGTCAAAACATCTATACTGAATTACAGAAGACGTTCCTCAACATGAAGGCTTGTTTCATGTTGCAGCTCTGTGCAAAAGGGGAGGAGAATAGCTGCCTTTTGAAGGTGATGACCGAATTTCTTTTGATCTGTTTTTAAGAGTACAGAACTTGGTCTAGAGGCCATCCTCAGGCATCGCAGACATGACCAACAAAATACTGCTTCAAAGGATGTAGAAGATAGAATTATAGCATTGCTTCATCTCTCTATACACTGAGTTATGCAGGAATGGTTTGCTAAAACTCACTTTATGCCATCTTTAAATTAAAAATAAATACAAAAGATGGATTATTTAGCAAGCTAATTGAAGAATTTTCTTGTGGGCAATTCCTGTGTATACTGCGCTTTCTCTTTAGCTGTTTTTGAACTTTAGACAGAGTATTACAGATTCTTGAATACAGAACCTGGAATGACTCTCTTCTAATCTGCAGGGTTGGTTTCAAGGCCTTCCCAAAATATCTAACACAGCTCCTGCACCGAACCTATTAAGATGTGGTGGACATGATGCCTATCTTGTAGGATACCCAGCTTAATGGACAGAGTCTGACTGATGGAGATTCCAAAGCATCCCTGATAATCTGTTCTAATTTGGCCATATATAGGGCTGTTAATATCCAGCTACATTGGCTATTGTAGCATTAAGATGCATTATCTTTGTTCGTATTGCAATGCTGCTAAGCTACCAAGACTTGCCCCTTCACAGAGAAGAAAGTCGTTGTACCGGAAAGATTCCACTAATTTGAGTATTGAAAGCCAATCCAAACATAAAAACATTAGTAAGAATTTCCATGATTTATAATGAAACCCTTCTTGCAACCCCATAGTTGAAGCTATAGCATTCTCCACATGCCACAATCAGCTTTATCTCATATCATCAGGAGATTATTTTTCTTAGAAATATTTATGTATTGCCTTCTGAAGTGGACTGAACATGGTTTGAAACAGCTGCTTTGACAATTTCAGTTTCAGAAAATTCTGATATTTCTCATGTGCAAAATCTTTCCTGTTACTGTTGCCATCCTGTTCATCACAGCGGTTTGGTCTAATAACTCGTAATACGTAGCATTCATTAGGCCTCAAGGAGCTGCAGCAAGCTGCTTTAACACACAGTGCCTTTTGTAGGGCAAAAGCTAGGGTCTCAGCTGGTGTCTACTGAATTAGAAAAAATTAGAAATGCTTTAATTGAAGTCAACATAGCTACCTAAACTTACCCCATTTGAAAAGCCAGCATAGACTGAGCAGCACTTGCAGTTAACAGGACTCAACTGCTGATTATGACTCATGTGCAGACTGGGAAAATAGCGAATTTTTAAACAATATCCCGTTTTGTGTTGCAAGCAGGTCAAATGCTGTCCCATTTTTACAATCCAACAGGGAGATGGAGTTTAGGAACACAGAAAAGCCCTAGAAAAAGAGTTACAGTTGAGGTCACATTTTCATACCCACATTATTGCACTATACCTTTGAAAGACAAAAGAGCAGGCGATGTCCTAACATGTAGTTGTTGCTTAATGATTGTGTTGTCGGTCTGGAGAGGGCGGAGTGGTAGGTTGCTTAACAGTTTTACATTTTCCCATGGTATAATACTGGTGATATGGTTAGCTATAATTAAAGGGTTATATAAATAAGCCATTGGGAAACAAATTAATTTATTTCCTTGGTGGGGCTAGTTATGTAATTTGGGGCTTACATGTTGATCTGCTTTCTCTTTGAAGCACTTAGCCCCCCCAAACCTGGTCCTCCTCTCCCAATTGTTTTAAAATCATTTCAAAACACGTCAAAGGAATGCAGATGTTAAATGTGCTGCAGCTTGAACTTCCTTGAAGCAGCAATGCTCTTAATGAGAAAAAGCTGGAGAGCAGAGTGAGACCTGGCTTGTAAAACGGTTTTCTAGTATGTTTATTACTTTATCAGAAAAGGCCTTCGAACAGACAGAGCAGAATAGCACATAACGCAGGGGAGCTGCCGGTGCCAGCGGGCCATTTCTACTCGAGAGCAGCACCCACCCGCTGCCCCTCGCCCTTGCAGGTAGTCGAAGAATTGGTCACCTGGATCTCATTGTGGGGCAACTTTATCTATTTTGGTGATGCTCAACCTTTCTGTGTTTACTCAGGATCTGGCCCACTCTTGGGGATGGCAAAAGGAAGGGTAGGCTGGTTCCTACCCCAGTCAGAGAAATTACCCTTTCCCAAGGAAATAATAAGGTGTCATTAAAAGTCCAGCTTAAAAAACCAAAGCATAACACTAAGTTTTCCTCTTATGCCTGTGTTTCTTTTATGAGCTTATAAGTAACATCATTAATGTACTTGCCATTCTCTGAGCAAATCTTTATTTAATCATGTAATTTTTTTTGCATTCTCTTCCCTAGAAATGTAGAGCCTTAAGCATTAGAAATTTTAAAACAAATTCCTGAAGTTTAATTTTGCATACAAAGCTGTAGTACAGAAAACAAACAATTTCCATGAAAGCTATTTGTACTAATAGCTATACTAGTTTCCTGTAATAAATACCATTTTGGCTTCGGAAGAAAAAAGGGAAAAAAAAAAAGGAAAAAGTAGCGTTAAAATTTCTTGACATAAAGACCATGGCTACACTTCAGACAACTCTTCCAGGCCCCAGCTGTGATATTCAAACAAGCTTCACCAACTGAAGGGAAGTGTGCTTCTGTGATATTTCTGGTGTTGAATGAAAAGACATAAAGCATTAAATTAGTTATGGAACACACTCTGATACGTTTCCTCCTCTGACATACATGCCTTGTTATAAAAGATCTCAACCCTAACATCTTGGACTTGCCATTATGGAAGACCCTACTGGCAGAGGGGGAAAGGCAGTGCTTAGATTTTAAGATTTCTAGTCTTAGGACAATTCCAAGTCCCAGTTGGCTACAATAATTTCCTTTTAAGCTTTTGCTTAATGTAGTGCAGTAACTTCACAGCATGTGCCTTAGGAATGAACACCAACCAAAACTGCTGATCGTGTTTATCTTACACTACAGGGAAGCCACTGATCAAAGCAATGTATATTTTAATCAAAACTCTTCCCAAAGTGGCAGCTTCCACTGCCAGCACACTGCCAGTGTGCCTCTGCTAACACTGCAGAAAGAACAAAGAAAAACAGTTCTCCCAATTAACAACAGTCTGGAGGCAAATTTAAAGCCATCCAGCAGAGCTTCACGTCACTGAAGTGGATATCAAGTTGAAGACTATGATAAAGTTCGCTGAGGCCCAGAGTCTGTTTGTCTCTCTCTGGTGGATTTTGAAGGGATTTTTGCTTATAAGGTGTCTGCCATTTTAGCATTTTGAAGGTTAATGGCTTTGATTTTCAAATCCTAATCACAGACTGCAAAGAGGAGGAAATTATTGTGAATTAATTAACAGGACCATGTTGGGTTGGGATTTTCCGTGGGGGTTTGGTTAGTTGTTGTGGGAGCTTCCTACCATTAGCAGTCAGCATTGGATTAGGCACTGTGTATGCAGAGCAAAAGGTACAAAAGTTCAGTCCCTGATTCTCCTATGACTTCGTAGTACAGCCAGGCACACAGCTTTGGTGGCTAAGCTTGCCGGTGTTCAGAAATTGCTTTGACCAACAGTTCTCAGTAAAGAAGGTTTTGGCCAATTCAGCCCAGCCCCCTCCTCACACTTAGCCTAAGCAGCCCCGTTGCTCCCCTGATTGGGTTTCCAAAAGGCATCATGGGAACATGCAGAAAATAGGCAGAGTGTCAATACTGGAGCGAGGGGAATGACAAGCTTTTAGGCACTTGAAGGGATGAGATTGGGACATGTGAGATCAGAAATGGTGGTTTCCTATAAAACTCACATGTAAATTTAGACAAAACGCTTAAACTTGCTGTCCTTGATACTCAAAATTACATAAACATCTGCATTAATCCATTTATCTTAAAGAAACTTAACTTAGATCATACTTAACTTCAATCACACACTTGTGTCCCAATTATGCTAATAGCACTCAAGTACATACTTGAGTGTTTCACTGACTGATGTTCTTCTGAACTGTGACTGCAATTCCATGTCTCCCATTTTCAGGGGTGTTGTACTTCCCCTGGAGGAGGAGAGCAAGATAAAGTGGCTGAGTAGAAACTACAGGATTGTTTACATTCGTTAAATCCTGTTTGGTACTTTCAAGAAACCGGTCTTCTCTTGAGGTCTAAGGGCCCCTCTTTTCCTCTTCTTTTCTTTTTTTTAAGGTTATGTACAGAAAATGATTTTTAAAAAAGCCACAGGTTTTTTTCATTAAAAAAATCTTTTGTGATTGGGCAACGGATTGTGGATCTTCAGTTGAAAAACTGAAGTGTTGTTTAAGTTACTGCTGCAAGAAAATAAAAACCTGTCTTGAAATACTGATCTTATGCTCTTTATTTGCATTCTTGAAACTTAAAATGACTTTATAGTTTTTATTGAAAAATCTGGAAAATAAAACTGCTTTTTGTCTTAGACCTTACGGATCAGGTTTCAGCACAGACTGAATCTTACTGCTGACTTTTGAACCTCTGAAGATGCTGCTGTGCTTGGACTCCACATGACTCTCCTCTCATATGAAGAGTAGCATTGTAAGTCATATATACGATGTGTTTTTCTATTCGTTGTTGAGAATCTGCTTGCAAAGGAAGGGCCAAAAATATTTTGAGCCAGGTTCTATTAGTTTACATAGCTGATTAAAACTCGAGGCACTGGTTCTTTGTTGAAATAGTATCCACTATCCATCACAACAGCCTGTCTAAGCCATAGGGTAAATCACCCTTTTGGCAGCCATATTGTTAAAACTGAGCCTCACACTGAGGTCAGAAAATAAACTGAAGATGCTTTGAGGAAATTTTTGAAGACTGTATGTAAACTCAATGTCTTTATTATTTCTTACTACAGCTGCCTGGGTCTCTGGTTTTATATGTCGGTTGAAACAACAGCACCAGCAAGTTAGCTGCTGCCGATTCCTTGCTATCGCACATGAGGAGCCTGCTGGGGCAGTGAGTGGCAGTATGGGCTCTCTTGGCAATTTCCAACGAAATTTGAACTTTTGATCTCCTGACCTTTGAAAAGGGATGGGTTTTAAATTCACAGCAAATGCTGCACACCTATTAGCCATGGGCAGATGTGACAGTGACACAGATGAGCCGTTGCCTTCCTAAGAGGTAATTATCATGTGTATCTCGTTGTGCAGGCAGCAGGCAACACGAGAAGATGCGTCCTCAGGAAATATTAGCCTTGCAAGATGCGTTATTGTCCGTCAGCAGTAAGCAGGACTCCGTCTGTGGAGTGCAGGTAGGACAAAACTGAAACAAGGCAAGAAGAAAAGCAACAGAAGAAAAGCTGTCTCAAAGAGCTCCTTTTAATGTGCAGCACACCGGGGAACAAATGGGTACTGATTATGATGAAATCTTTTGCTTCCTGTAGTGCTTGGCATTCCTTAATATGTATTGATGGCTTTGAATTGCTCTCGTCCATTGCAGCATCAAAGAGTAAATAGGCTGAATGTTGCCAGGTTTGTCATTTGAACATCATCCTTTTTAACCTGCCTGTCTCCCTTTCTTACTCAGAGAATGTTTTGCTTTCAGATGCTGCATCACCCCAAGTCCACAAACAAATTATGCTTACCATAGAGTCATATCAGCCTCAGCAGGACCTGCATGGAGTCAGCTACTTGCCAATGGTGGTCACCAGGGTTGCATGACCTTGCGTGAGTGAGAGATGGACTGTGTACAGGGAGATCTGTAGAACAAGCAAATGTTGTCCTGATATGCCACAGGGGAGAATACCTCAGCGCCTAGTGAACTTTATTGCAGTGGAGAACCTGGCAGAAGTTATCATAAATGACATCTTCCTGTGGCAGGCTCAGGTAAAAGCCTAGGACCCAAGTCTTCAGACATGTCCAGTGGTTCCGAATGCTGTAATGTTTTGAAATCAATTTGCCAGATGTGGTGAGCCACACAGTTCTGAAATGACCTTTCGCCTTTATTTCTTTGAATATATTACAGGTCTTCTCTCTTTGTTTTCTTGAATCTTCCAAGAGTTCCAGCCTGACCACACTGGTTTTGTACCAAGGGTTGCCTAGAAAATATAGATGCACTAAGTAAGTATGAAACATTTTTTATTTCTTACATCAAGAATATTTTCAAGTGACAGTTTGTAGTATCTGTTCCATTTTGCCCCGTCCTGTATTTCCAGGAGAATCCCACACCAACTAAAACATTGATTTATTTGAAATATAACTAATGAGCTTTCTTTGTCCTCTGCCTCATGCTGGAAAATCCCACCTGATCCCTAATTAACAAATTGACTTATTAAAAGTATAACTAATGACATCCCTTTGTCCTTTTCTTCCAGCTGCAGAATCCCACCTGATCCCAGATTATTACATTGATTTACTTAAAATTAAAACATATGCATTGCATAGTTTCTTTATCATGCCTCTCAGTGAATGCCTCAGGCATATGTTCCAAGTCAAGAGTTGAGGCTCTGATTTTACCACTTACAGGTCAAATACCTTAAGAAAAAACCAGTTGTTTAAAATGCCACATTGTACTCCTAGGCGTTCAAGTATTTGAGTGTTCCTACTATTAAGGTCAATATGAAGTCACTGGTAGTAATTTAGAGGATCAGCCTTGCCGATCATGTTCCAACACATCACTTGAGCACATGTTTGTCTTCAAATACTTGGGCCAGCCCACGGGTGTGAGTGGATCTCTGCAAGTCACTGTCCATAAGTCCCGTGCAGCCAGTGTTTTGCTAGATAATGGGTTTTGCTGTTAAGCGCTGCCCATGTCCAGTGGTGTTCCTGCCCCACACAGAATAAGCTGCCAAGAAGCATCAGCCAGAATAGGGGGAGCAGAGCAGGACTTGCATGCCAGGGCTGATTCACCATGGGCTCAATCTCTTGTAAACAGCTTACGGCAAGTCTAGCACAGTTTGGAAGTGTATGTGTGTATAACAAGAGCTCAAAAATACCACTCATCAACAGGATCTGACCTTGGACTTGCACTGATATGAATATATCTGCAGGCAACATGAGGCTATTACATCCCGGTATGTAAACATTGAGGTATCCTTGGCCCTCTTCCCTGTGGTGTTCTGCAAAAACAAGCAGTGGGTCACTCACTGTAGACAATGCCTTCAGAGAGAGGAACTGAAAAATAATGGGATGGTTTAGATGAAGCAAGACAGAAAGACATGGTCTCTGGCAATAAAGACAAAGCGGTCACAGGTTACATGAATTTCTTGCATCAAAAGGAATGGCAGAGAAGTATCCCAGTTTAGTGGGCCTACCAGACAGCCTCCTTGTAGCACGGTGCAAGTAGTAGGGCCCCATCCCATGCTGATAGCCGCTCCAACATGCATTTCCTTTCTCCTCTGAGCTGGCCCTTCAGCCTTACTGTTTCTCTGGGCAAGAAAAAAAGAAAATCAGACTGAATTCAAAAGAAAAGGACGTGCCCAGAGGCTACTTGTCTCTTCCCTTCACAGACCCAAGACTGACAAGACCCCCACGTAAGCACTGGTAACCCCACAAGCTCTTGAAGATCTTTCTGAGTAGCATGGTGTAAGGTCCCCCACACCAGTGCTGTGCAAAGCAGTCATGCTCGAAAAAGGATCTGAGCAAGACCCAGCACCTCTGTAAGGGAAGAATTTGAAGCAGTGTATGAGGTAAGAGATCTGAGGTGTCAGCCTGCCTTACAGGAAGGCTCTCAAATTTTGGCACGTAGGCCCATGTTAAAGTTCATAGTGCTCTAGTGTTCCTTGAGGAGGGTTGGTGGTCTCTCTAGGGTAGCAATAGACTGCATTTCTCTCCCAGTCCCTGACTCAGGTTTCCAGAACAAAGCTATAGTATGTCTGGCTCCATGACTTAATTGAACGGTAAGCCCTTTATTTCACTTGGCCAACATCTCCTCTGGCTACCATCCTAATAGCGAGATTTCTTAGTTAATGCTATCGACCTTCTACATATCTCCCTTCCAGTCTCCTAGACCCTCACAGGTTTATTTCTTTAACATTTGTAGCTGTAGTCCTGTATGCAGTTGTGTCTGCATGCAAGAATACAGCTACACGCATCAGGCAAAAATGTCGCAGTTTAAATATCAATTAATGAAAGGAGGAAAAAGGAGCTGAAATAGCATATTTTCACCTTCTCTGCCACATTGCTTAGCACAGTTTGGAGCAGATAAGGCCCCTCATTTTAATTCTAAGCATGCGGAAGAGTGGCATCTAGCTGCTTAGCCTTTAAAATGTATGTTTTCCTACTCCCTCCCTGAAAACAATGTGCACACATCATAGATCAGATAGGAGGGAATAGGGAAGTTCCTCTTTTCATACAGAGAATTTAGACACCTGAATTCCCATCACATTTGTCTTACGACATTAGGGCTTAGCCTCTATCTGCCTGCATGCATCCTGCCATGCTCCCAGCTAGCCCTTCTGGCAGGCAGCTTTTTCAATGGAAAAAATGGTGAAACCGAGTGCTGCCTTTTGCATATAATAACCCTGCGGTGAGCCAACTCAGAGACCTGGGAGCCCCGGATCTGCGGCTTCCTTGCCTCAGGGGTTCAAACCCACATCTCGTCCCAGGTTATGGGCTAGGCTAGGATGGGTGTTTTTCCCAGCTCCATCATGAGCTGTGCCATTGTGCTGAAAGAGATGAATAGAGCCGAAAGGGGAAAGTAATCATGGGTGATGAGGGATGCTGTCTGGGAAAGGAGGTGCAGGAGACACCTTGTTTTTGTTTCTTCTCTCAGACTGCTTCCATATTTTGTCTGAAGATGATTGTGTTTGAAATTCATAGTCATTTTCTGAAGAAGGGACCTTTCCTCTGCAGGCAGCTAGAGTCATTCCCGGATTCCCTTCTCTTCTCCATGAGACCTCCCTTCCTTCCTGTACAGCCCAAAACCTCAGAAAGAAGATCGCAGGTGCTACCAACAGACATTACTTGTACATAGCCAACAAGGACCCTCACGGATGTTTGAATTTTCACCCCAACCTCTTTCACGGGGCATGGGATGCTTGTCTGTCATTGTGACTAACAAAGAATAAGTTACTGCTAACTAAAAAAAATCTCCAAAAGCATGAAAGAGACTGTTTCTATGAAAATTTCTGTTTCATCAGTCGTTGCCCCTTAACTTCCATCACTGTATTCATCTCACAGAAATTAATTACACAGAAAATGCTAGAGGAAACACATGACTGCCAAGCCAGTCACTCCAGGTATTATCTTATTGATCTTAATTGACATTTCCTTGTTTGTGTCTCTTATTTTTCCTCACTGCAGCTTTGCATAGACTTTTTTTCTAAATTCCAGGTGATAAGTCCAGAGAAAGGCACTGTTTATTATTTAATGAACCACATCTTAGTGGGAGGTTGCTTTGAGGGTATTTGATACTATAATATCAAAGAGAAAGTGTCCAAAGGAAACCATAAGTAATAACCAGTAGCTTTAGAGTAATGGAACCTTGACTTTCTTCTTACCTTTGTTTCTAGCAACTCAGTTCCAAGAACGTGTTGTCTTTATCAGATGTTAGTTCTTTAAGACCAACCTCTGTTTTCAGCAATGGTCAGTATCTGATGGGTAGCAGGAAAGTATATCCCTGCCCTATTGGCAGCATGTATCTAGGTGATATTGCAAATCTCAGCTGTGGCAAAAGACAACTTTCTTCTCACCACAGTGATTTACAACTGAAAGCTGTTTCTTTTTCTCTTTTTGCCTAGACCTAAAGTCAGATGATATTTAGAGACAAACTTTTCTACATGAAAAATTGCTTATCGGAACAGATTTTTAATGTATTTTCTGGTTTTATGTAAAAAGGGAAATAAAATCTTCAATTAGAATTCATTTTAGTTAGAAATTGTATCTTGGTACCTGAACTGTAATGCTCTCCAATGGACCAAACCTCTACCCAGATTTTGACAAGAAATGCAAACTTTCACAGTTTAAATAAGGTACATATTTCAATTTTTTCTTGTTGGTTCAACCTCCCTAGAAATCAAACAAAGAAAAGCATTTTTCAGCGAGTGTATTTAGCCCCAACAATACTGCTACAATGATGTAGAAAATACACAATTACATTCCCAGCCCTCAAAGCTTACTCACAGCGAGACAGATACACTTCAATTCCAGAAACTAAAATTGCTCAAAAGCCTGGAGTCATTTGGAAGAGGGAGTTCCCCTACGCTGAACAAATCCTTTATGTTACCACATCAGCGACGATGAAAGCACGTAGGCAAAGCTGTGCTTAGCAAATTACTATGTCATATAGCTTACCTTTTTTGGTTCCACCATGTTTAAGCAGGCAGCATATTCTTCTTGTCTTTGGAAGATTTAAAAAGAAAGGCTCTTTATTCCACTGTTAACACTTTCTTTGAGCTCAGTGAAAATTTTTGGAATATGAAGGATGTTCTCCCGTGTAGTCATTTAACATGGTTCCAAACAGCTGCACCTGAATACCATGGGTGAAAATAAGTTTCACATGCCTACTGGAAACAGGGATAAGGAAATGCCGTTTGCAGTGGTAGAAGAAGTGATTTGTGCTGCTTCTTCGAAGCTTGCAAAAATGCTTGCTTGTTTTTATAAACTGACTATACTTAGAAACAGGTGTGTCAAAGCTGAAAAAGCTACCTTTGGGAAACAAACCAGGAGATTTACTTGGTAACAGTTTACTTGGATGGTTAACCTTTGGGGTCTTGCCTTCTAGGTCAGCTTTCTCTTTCACATGTATTTCTTCTACTGCACAGGTATCTGCATGAGCTCTATCTCTGTGGTATCTGAATGCTTAACTATATTTTTAGGAAGTATGCTCATTTTCCAAGTGGGAAAACAGACCACAGTAGTCTAGATACCTTGCCCATGGCTGGTCAAGAGTTGTGTGGTACAAACAAGAACTGAGCTCTTAATTTCTAGCAAAATAGCCTTCTGTAATGTCAAGGTAATGGAAGAGAGAAATCTCTGCTACCACATTATTAAGAGATGTTAGGAAATTATGGGAAAACAGTAAATATGCATGCAGAAGCCTTTATTTTCTGTGCTCAGATCCATCAGGACTGCAGATACACAAAATGCCTATATCTACGTATCTCCTTTGGAATAACGGTCATTTCATAGGTGTAACTATTTATTTTCCCACAGGCCTAATGTCAGTAAAGTAGTTCAAGATCCTCAGATATGAATTATTTTCGGTCAAAGTATAATGAATAAGCTTCTCTAGTACAAAGGATGTTAAGTTTCATTAAGTTAACTGGACAAACTGGTCTGTCATCATCAATATACTAAATAGGGGCACATCCCAGTTTGTTTCCAAAGCTACATTTTGTTTTTCCATCTTGTATTTCTCTGGAAAAACAAATGAATGCAGAGTAATAATTCTCAAGCCAACAACTTCCTGGTGGCACCTTCTCTAAAGAACCAATAAATCTACTTGGCCTTCTTGCAGGTGGTTCAGCTTTGTGAGATAGAGCTCCGGACCAACTCATTGATGATTCTTGACATTGGGCCCTCCCCTTCAGTAAGAAAAGAAACTTTCTCCCCCAGAAGACTTTATAACTGAACCCAAGAAAGCTAAGCAGTCCCAAGAAAGCTAAGCAGTCCCTTTCATGGGAGGGCAAAGATCCCTTCTAACAGGGTTTATTAGGGCCTTCCAAGTTACTCAAGAGCAAGCAAATCACATCTCTCTCCAGAGAATCACAGGGATGTTTCCTGGTAGTAGATGTGCTCTGACATTACTTACCAGCAACAAAAATGTGACAGGGTCTGGCAGAGGACTGCTCTAGGACACTCGTCTTTGAGGAACTTCAAAGAGCAAGTAGGGAACTTGTGCTCTATCAGCAGGAAAATACATTTCTTCATAATCGGAGGGTAGAAACCAGTTCCATTATATTCTCTTCTCATGTTTTGAGCAGAGCTTTGACAAAGGAGTGAATTTGCCCCAGAGCAGTTAAAACAAAACCAAAAACCCAAGAGGTCTACTCCACAGGCATTTTCCTGGCATTCTCTGACATGCAGATGACTGATAATATCACCATAACAGCTGTTATCTCAAATGTCTGCCTCCAGGCAAATTAAAAGTAAAGAAAAGCCAAGACACATGAAGAGATGAATACAGAAGACATTTGCCAGTCATATACTGGCCCTGGATTGCCTGCTGTCAGGGGGAAAATGAAGCATGTTTGCTTTATAAGAAAATTACAGACTGTCATCCTTGCAGCTCATATATGTAGAGTGATGAAGAGCAACACCATTGCCAGGACAGAAGGCAAAAGGATTGGTTTTTTAACTAGAATCTGAAACATCCTTTCTCAACAATATCCTTGAGCCTTGCTGCCAGGGAGCAGCAAGAGCAGGGCTGTCCCAGATGGGGGCCAAGCCGGCACCCCAGGGGGACCCTCATACAAGCAGTACATGAGCACAGCTGGTGCAGACATGACAAGTGGATAAACTAAGTCCAGGGTCCGCCCTGGGGGGCCAGCCAGGAGCAGCAGGAGATGGGGCTGGGACAAGCATGAGTCTGAGTACAGGTAGGCTCCAGCCATCATCTCTAGACTCTTGGACAGGCTCCTTTGATGTGGAAGTTCTCAGCTGGGAAATTTGCACAGATTCCTCCCAAGCAGCTCCCGCAGTGGCATGCTGGTTTTATAGCGGGACCCACACAGCTAGGTGATGTAGCCTACAGTGCCAAAATATATATATGCCTTGGCATCAGGTGTAGGACTGAGCTAATACACCTGTGCAGTTTACATGCTGGCTAACTTGGAGAGCAGGTAGAGAAATTTGGGTCTACATGCATCTGTGCTAGTAAGGGATGATCATTTTTCTGGAGATCTGGGGGAAGAGTGATTCATCTGACAGGGACCAACAAGCTTCTGAGGTAATGTGTCAGCTTGTGGAGATGGGGTTTTCACTCTAATTAGTTAACATGAAGCCTGCAGCTGTTTGCTGCAGCCACAGATCCTTGAAATGTCCGGTCTATGAAATGTGTAAAATATCATTCAAAGAAAGTTTTCTGGACCAGGCTGAAGTCAAAGCCACTGAGTGCTCTTGTCAGAGCTGTCAGTGAGGGAATTAAAATGTGACTAGCAATAACTGAGCTATTAAAGACGGGGTAAGAGATTAAGAGCTATTGCTTTCAGTGTCCTAAGAACATACTGACCTCTACAAGAGAAAACACACATTTGTAGGAGGTTCTGATTCTGGACCATACCATATCTCAGTAAAACTCTGCCTTTATAAAAAATAACTCCCTATTGGATTGTTACCCATTTAAATTGCGTCCACATGTAACAAGCCTGGCTTTTGCATACTTCTGTCAACTTTTTAGTGGGAAGGGGGTACTACTAACTATAAAGCTCATATTGAAAATCCATCTGTCTTCTGATTTGAGGCTAAGGCAGGCCAAGAAAGCCACAAGGGCCCTAGGAAGAGAAGTACCAGGGGAAGGGGAAGAGAAGGTCATCTTGGTTTTGTTGGAGAGGGAAAATGAAAGCTTTACAGGTGCTCAGGGAATAGGAACTTCACTATTCCACTCATGTCAGATAACTGTCTGTAACTGGGATGTTATTTTAATATTCAAACCTTTAGCATTACAGAGTGCTAACCATGGGATAAAAGATGTCCAGGAAAGGCTATGAATTGTCAAGATTTAAGATTAAATTCAAGAAGTGGCAGTATAGATAAAACAATGGAGAGGAAGTTAGCAAATCCTGGTTCGGCTTCTGCTTCTGCCCATGGTTTTGAAAATGTCACTTTTCTCCTTTGTATACATGTTTCTCAAGCCTTTAGCATCTGGTTTGCGTTTGTAGCAGATCTTCCCACTAAGGGCACATCTCCATGAGCATTTTCATAGGCTCACAGAAGGGGTTAGTTCAGATCAGGAGCACACTTTGGAGGTGAACTTCCCATCACCCCTGCTTACAGTGCCTGGGTTCACAGGCAGAGCAGGGCAGAGCCTCGTCCCACCACCCCAGGCACTGGGCACCTCCGTGGGGACAGGGACTGGCCAAGGTGGGGCTGGAGAGCTTGAGTAAATGTTCACAGAAAGTCGAGTGTAGCCTGGTGACAGGCCACATCTTTAAATAGCTTTTGTGTCACTGAAGCCTTTTCAAGAACCAAAAGGGACCCACATGGTCTGAAACGACAGCCGGGGGACCTGCCCTGGGAGCAACCTGCTGAGCATCACCTCTTCTCAGTCCTTCCTGTGACTGGTCCCTAGGGACTCGCCAGGAAGGAGCACTTCAGTGAAAGGCACTTCTGGGAATGACATTTTCCAAAAAAAAAAAAAAGCCCTTTCTCTTCTCCAAGAGTTAAAATTCTTCATTGTAATTCCTGAGAAGTGATCCAGTCAAAAAAATCCTGGCGGTGCTTACAGGGGTAAGAAAACAGTCATGGTGGAAGTTATGTAAAACAAACAAAAAACTTGGAAAAGCTTTAAATTCAGGAGTATGAAATTCTGGACATTACCAGCATTTTGTAAAAATGCCCTGACATGGTTTCTTGCAAAAGTGATTGCGAAACTTTGGGTAAACTTAGGCCATTGGACTCTTTTGGTTGGAAATAATACAAAACTCTGTGGTTCTTACTTTTCATCTGCCAAAATTAAGGAAACAATTGTACTGCGCTCCTTGTAAGTGTTAGGAATTGCACTTTACTAAGTAAGGCTCAAGTACGTTTTAAGTAGAACTAGAAAATTCTACTCACGGGTTTTTATGACTTTTGAAATGTATACAGATTCAGTACGTGTGTCTCTGCTATATTCTTGTGATGACTTCTGGTAAATATTTGAAGTGATGGGTCTGTAACCTGAACGAATAGAGAATTTTAAAACATATATTGCTGAATATTATGGGAAGCACATACCGTAGGTTTGCTCAAACTCTAGCCTGCCTGTTATTTTCACTGGAAGCCTTGCATAATATTGGAGGTACTAACAAATTGTATCTCTCAAAATTACAAGCAAGATGCTGTTCTAGGTTAAGGTAATTTGGGAACAAAGTCATTGGCATAATTCATTGTAGTATATATCAAACTGTAATGGGTAGAGTAAAAGAAAGCTTTCTTCTCATCATCTTCTGTATGTTTTTAGTACACAGCACCCGTACAGAGCTGTGAGGGCTTGCACAACTTGTAATGTATTGATCAAAAATCTCTGCTGGCCTAAGGGAACGGGCCTCCTGCAGTCCATGCATCTGTGCCAGTTCACAGTACAGTTTCTCTGAAATGAAGCAAGCAGTGCAAGAAAGTAGAAGTTGCCCTGAAAAGTTTCTTCTTTTCAGAACTAACAACATTCAGTAATCAACAACAGCCAATTCCCTTTTTGCCTGCCCCCAAACCCTTGTCCTTACCGTCTCTGTGAGACTATAAATTGATCTTTGTAACATGTCCAGAAGATTAAAAATAATCCAGGCTCTTAGAAAACGCAGAAACACGTCGGTCGTTCCAGAATTGAGAGGTCCTCAGGGAGGTGCTGCTTTAAACTTAAATCGAGATAACTTTAGCATGAGCGTCGTACCCATCTTAACTGTGCTGTGTCCAGGAGGTGATTCCTTGGGAATCAGTTTCCTAAAGTTTCATGGATATTGCCAAAGAGAGTTTTTTAAAAAGAACAGAAGTAGGCTTAGCAATAAAGACCTTTCTTTGCATTGAAGTATTCCCAGTAACTTGCTGGGTGGAATGAGTAGAGGCCACATCGGCTGTAGAAGCAGAAGTTTTGTTTAATATTGGGTTTGCATGCCACAGTATAATGTTTCCACAGTCTCCAAGGAGGACCTGCAAATATCATGTAACGGTTCATGTGCCAGAATACCAATGCCAACTGGATTTTCAGGTCTGACATTTACTTTTGTCTCTTCAGATAGGACAGATCAAGATACATCAAGCGATTTACAGATGTACCAGTAACTGTCCACCAAACCATGGTCCTTTAGGGTTCAAACAGCACAAAAGAGTCAACCTGCCAAGTCTCACAGTGTCTGCCGGCTTCCTCAGGTGAGCTTCACAGTACAGCTTTGCTTGCCAGCGAATGGGCACTTATGGAGTACAAAGAAGCTGCCCTTGGCACCTGAGACTTTTGTACTGCCCTTGGGGGTACCACGGCTCTGGATCATGCTATTCAGTGCATGAAAGTTTGCGCAAAGCCCCTGAGGTTGATTGCCTTCTGGGGAAAGAAGGATGGCCTGGGAAGGGGCAACATGCTTGCAAAGACTGTTGAGTCATTCAGAGCTTCTTCACACCTCTGTCGCAGCAGCTTTTGGGGTTTGAATAGCTTGTTGTTGTCTTTGAACCTTGTTCCTGTCCACACCTAAGAGCAGGAGATAGTGATCACCAATCTTTTAATAAAATAAGCAAGAATTTGAAGCAGTACATCTGGGTTAAAGAAAAAGATTTTATTTTATTAGGAAAGTATAGTCTACCTCTCCTCAGAAAACTGTTCCCAAAAATGTATGCTAATCCATCTAGCACAATCATCCATTTGCACAGCAAGCCCTTAGACACTGTTTTCCTTCTTCCAGATGACTTTCGTAGCCCACCTGGGAAATAAATTACTGGGCAGTGCTAGAGTTAGTAAACCTACATACACTCATAAAGTTCAAACCAAAGTGTGATCATCAAGTACTTACAGGTCGGTAATCACACCCTTAATTTTCAGAAATAATTTAGAGGAGATGGTATTATCTGGAGAAGAAGGTCCTTCCTTTTCCTTTCCAAATATCTCGTTATAAGGTAGTAGTAATGAGTATAAAAATTAGGACCTGGCTGAATGTTTGCTGAAGCCAATGGAAAGTCTGTACTTAATCCCAGGGCACTTTGGTGGGAGCCCTTCAAACCCTTCAATTCCAAAAAGCACCTATGTCATGAGCAGTTTATAAGGTCCCAGTTATACTTACCCGTTCTGTGGGACATAGCTACAACCTTGAAGTTAATAATATGCTTAAGTACTTTGCAGAATAAGGATGCACTTCAAGCCAAGCATAGGCATAAGATCTGTGTCAAAAAGGGCCTTAATATTTAGCAGACCACGCTGTTTGCTGCGCACAGATCTTTTGCCATCTAAGCAATGGGTATTGGTTTGATTTAGGGTCTTCCAGCACGTTCTTCAAAAAATGGTATCTAAGAACGCTAGCTAGAGGTAGTATGATGGACTCTTTCAAAAACAGGCTCTCGTAGAAAGTGATATAGTTATGTAGGTCTCCCAGTTTACTCTCAGGTCATGCTGCTGCTGTGCATCTGAGTCCCAATCTTACAAATAGAAAGGTTGCACTGGTTCCAAGAGTCATGACAACAAAGAAAGGCACAAAGCTGCAGTCTGCTCCTGACGGCTTTTCTTTACACCACTTTTTTTTCTTTGCAGTTTGAGTCTAAGCATGTTTCAGTGGTTCTGCGCTCTCAGTGCACATCACCTGCAGCAGCCAGAGTCAGCCAAAACAGTCTCTCATAGGTTGGCTTTCGAACAGGGAGTTTCTCACAGCATGATCAACCACCTTTCCAGCAAATCACAGGTGTTCCCCACATGGCGTGAGCAGGTGAGAGCATGACTTTGCCAAACCATGATGAAGTTTGGTAGCCGAAATACAAAATCCAAGTTTGGCCTGAGATCTGAATCTGGCACTCCGCTTTATCGTCTGGTCTGAGCCAAATCAAACTGCAGCACGTCATGAAAACCAAACACCACTGTACTCTGGATCGCTTAAGATCTGGATCCAGCTATAAACTCCAATGAGGAAGCTCCTCTTTATGCACGTTACAGTGATGCCGATGCGCAACATATTCCCTTGTTAGCTAGGGGTGGTAGCACTCAGAGAGAAATTCAAACAGCTGAAAGTCTGCACCTAAAAGTCTATAGGGAAGATGCTAAAACACTGAGAAGGCATCGGGGGTGCAATGAAATTGCCACTCCATGTAGCTTAAAAAAAAAAACACGAAAGAAACACACAAGCAAGATTTACGGGTGGTTCAAGTTCTGAGGCAAAGCACCCCCTCTGTCTTTTTGGCTCCTAAAGTCTCTTATTATTAGTTTAAGAGCTGCCAGGCAGACAGAGTAATACATTCAGCCCACCTGTGCTTTTTTTGAGGGGAAAAAAAAATGCAAAGGATGTGTTCCATATTCTTCAGGAAGTGCTCCTCACCATGGAGCCAGCTCTGCTGCAGCCTCATGAGCACTCGCAGGACATCTGTGGTGTGCCAGCCTTCCCAGGCAATCCTGCTGCCCAGGTGATCCTGCTCTCGCATTCTCTCTTGCACCTTTTTTTGTTTTAATAGGGAAGGATTTGGTTTTTTTCTTCTAGTGTGTTTGGCACTTCTAGTAGAGCCTTTGACATGGAAAAAGGCTCATCTTTCAAATGCCTGTGGCACTCCCTGTGAAAGGTGATTTTTAAAAAGCCATTTTATTTTGCTTCCTGGCATTGATATCAAAGGAACAATCAGTGCCTGATTTAGAGCCAACAATTTATTTCCATTATAATAAACAGAAAACAATGGCATGCTGCCTTATTAGTTATTCACTTTCCAAGTCAACACACTCGGAGGGCTGGGATGAGATCTAACCAGAGATATGCTTTGATGTTTTCAGTTCAGCGAATTGGTCTCCTAGTCAAAATGTTGATCGGTGCCAGTTCTGGGGGAAGAAGGGAGGGATGGAAGGACAGAGGGGAGGGAGAGAGTCACTGAAAGCGCAGGGCAGGGTGTAGCTATTGGAAGAGCCGGGTATATTGTGCCATGATAGTGGTTGGTTATAAGAAGACGTTGGAGTGGTGATTTTGGTACTTGGGAGTCTCACATCAGATGTAACACATGTGCAAAGAGCAGCAGCCGGATTGATTTCAGTGTAGTTACTTTGATGTATACCCATAGAGGATCTAGTTCAATATGCACTCAAGATCTGCTACTGTACTTCAGAAGAACAGCCACTTCTGTGGTGTTTGCAGTGTGTGTTGCGGAGGCTGATGGATCCAAACCAAACCAGATGTGCGCAGCAGCCCTGGGTACTCGTCCTTCTCTCCCGGGAGCAAGCTCTTAGTCTTCCAGCACTGTCACATAAATACTTCTTTATAGGGAATGCTGCTGAACAAAATAAGTTTCGGTATTTGTCACTCTACCTTGTTTTAGAACTGATTTCACATATGAAAAACATTGCAGGAGGGGAAACTCCTCAGCACAAACATGGGAGTTAGAGTGCTTTGAAGTATTTTGTTCTATATGCCTAATGGGACAGCGGAGCTGTGGAAAACTATCTCACAAGAAGGTCTTGTAGGTGGGTATAAACATGAAAGGTAAATATCTGCTATTTTTCTACATAGAAAATTCTCATCAACTTCTCTCTTGGCATCGTGATGCCAACAAACAGTGAAAAAGTCAAGGACTCCCCATTGCCTGAATGCATTTCACCAACATTCCCGGAACAATCAAAATATCCATATTATTTAACAGAGCAGAAAGCCTGAATGTAGTGCAAAGCAATTGATCATTCCTTCTTTATTAATCACGTCTCTCATGGACACGCCACCCCAACCCTTCTGGATTCTTTTCTGATAAATATACAAACACATTAAAGCCACATTTTTTCTCACAGAATTGACGCTGTGAACTGGCCAATTGGTTTGTAACCGTAACTAAATGGATAGAGACAACAGTAACTGAAGTAGATTCTTTGCTTTAGCGAAGAACTGCCTGTGCATTGTAGAGAGATATATACCTGCTGCCTACATGTAGATTTTTATTTAAGGGAATTTCTGTAGGGATTTTTTAAAAACCTGAGAAAATTGCAAACTTCTCCAAAGCCAAAAGAAAACTTGCCATTCTTAGGAGGAGCAAGACAAGTTGCAACCTGTTTTAGAAAAGGTATTGCATGGTGATCATAAACCATTATCTATGAGGTAACCAACGACAGACTAGAAAAACAAAAATAATTGTGAGGAAGAAATGTCTCCTCTGAGCAAAGATGTTTAGTAATAGTTTTGTGTGTTATTGTTATACTGCCTTTAAATAGCCAAACCCATAGTCACCATGGAGGAGAGAATCTGAAGCAGGTGATATTGCACAAAACATCACTTAGTACTTCATTGGGCCACAAGAATCTGTGTGATGATGACAATTTTCAGACAGCAAAGTCATCTCACTGGATCCAAGCCTCAGAGAGTTTCTTGAACTGGCACTTTTCAAAAATATCTACTTGTAATGACCATCAGTGGCAGTCTGACACTTGCACTGGTCAATTTTCAGCACCGAATAGCACTCTCAAATCCTGCTTGAGCAGTTTCCTCTCCTTTGAACCCTCTTTCTTCTTGCCAGATGCTCAGTCACAGTCTGGCCCTCATTCTTCCAGTCCTCCCATAAATGGAAGCAAATTTCCACCAAAAGCTTCCTTGGGGGCATGAGGAAATTAGAGGAAAAAATAGACCTGGAGTCCTCTCATGTAGCTAAAAGGCCTCCAGTCAGACATTGCAGCCAAATTCTCTTTCCTGTGCTCTGTTGCAACACGATCAGCCTTTTTCCTAGCCTAGAAATTCTGGCTCCTTGCTTTATTCCAGCCGATCTCACTTCAGTAGAGGCATGTGATACCTAGCCTTGATCCTCCTAACCACAGTAAGCCAAAGCATCCCACAAAAAGGGCTGCGCTTCTTGCCCTTCTGCATTTTCGTGATTGCCTTCTGGACAGTAATAGATGATGCTGAAATTCTTTCAAAAGACGTACAAGCTTATCCTCCCTCCTTCACATGCTGGTTTTCTCTCTCCTGTGCTCATAATTTTACCCCATCAGCTCAGTCTTTCTGCTAGCCCCCACTCATTTCTCAAGCCAAAAGTCTGTATATTTGTAGCCACAAAGTCCCAGAGCACAATGTGTTCCAGCATGAAGGGATTTCAGGTCGGCGACGGCTGAGACCAGCCTGCATACTGCCTCCCCTCCTATTAAATGAGGCTAGGCATCGTATAGTAAATGCTTGCGGTGAGGAAGCTGCAGCTGGAACCATCGCAAGACATAAAGGAGAAAATACCTAGCTAAATTAATTCCAGAAAGAATAAGGTTGGTGTTTCATAGGGCCATAGGAGCCATCTCTGATGTATTCATCCTTTTATTTGTCTTTGCCATGAGTTCAGTAAATATTCTTATTAATGTATAGAGTGCAAAGGCCTTCACTGAGGTAGGTACCTTGATTTACCAGTGCCTTGCCTCTAAAATCTTGCAAAACAGATGAAGGCAGGCAAGGGAGGAATATTGTTCCTTCCACCCCACAGGCATGGAGGGCCAGGCAGCAAAGCTTTAGGGGGAGGTCCTCAGAGTCACACAGAGGATCTGCTGAGGAAATAGGAACTGAGAACGGGTATGATGAATCTTTAACTCCTGTACATCCTCTTGACACAGAGTCAAATCCCACTGAAGGCAGCGTAACTACACATGGACAGATGAGACATTGCCTGTTCTTTTCTTCAGTCACGTCAGATTTCCCTGAAATCTGTTTTATCTAACTGCCAGATAAAGCTTCTCAAATCTACAGCCAGCATTATTTGGTCAGG
Source organism: Aquila spilogaster (assembly GCA_024606505.1). Classification (NCBI taxonomy): domain Eukaryota; kingdom Metazoa; phylum Chordata; class Aves; order Accipitriformes; family Accipitridae; genus Aquila; species Aquila spilogaster. The sequence goes on along the minus strand of JANHGO010000073.1, from coordinate 40,409,487 downwards.
GTGTGGGGGTGAAAAGCCGAGCATTCAACAGAGATTCCTTGGAGTATCTTTAAGATCTTGGATCACATAAAACAGTCCCCTCTCATAAAAAAAAAAAAAAAAAAAGCTAAAAAGATATTCCAGGCACTTATAAAGAGATCTAGCAATGAGAAAAAATACATAG
>JANHGO010000073.1:40339839-40409224 GCA_024606505.1 Aquila spilogaster | reverse complement strand
TGACATCAGAATGGTTTTGCTGGTAAAATCAGACATAGCTGTGGTATTAGGAATTATTCTAGACATAGTTAAGTCTTGTTGTAGTCGTACTTGCTGCAACACACAGCTGGGACTGCTACATGCCACGAAGGGCAAACAAGAATGGCTTTTTCTTAAAGTGAGTATGGAAAGACTCCCAAAGGAAATGTTTTTGTTTTGTTTTTTGCAATCTGTGTGTGGCATAGGAAGGGAATGGGTGGAAGAATGATAACAAGAGAGAGCACGTCTGTGAGAGAGATAAGATTGAAAAGGGCTGGTAAGCAAAAGTGCTCAAAGTTGAGTTCATGTTCACAAAACAGTACAACCTTTAGAAAAGCCAGTGCTCTTTTAGTTGTGTAACTGGCACTGATTTCCTGTGAAATACAGCTCTCAGAATCAGTAAAATGGAAATATAAACTCAGTTTTTGAAGTCCCGTAATAAATATCCTCTGTTCTCTACATTAAATCTAAGAAAACAAATGCATTCTTGCTGGGCACAATTTTAGGGGTTTGCACTGACTTTGCTTTTCCAGTGATTTATATACAAGCACCATCTTGTGCATTCTCTCCAAAATACCATACTGCCTCTGACAGCAAAGGGGCTCAAATGCTCTGCCTGCACAATTTCCGTTAACAACCCAGAGAGAAACAGAATGGGTGATGGTGACTGGCTGAGTGACCAGCTGGCTATTGAAGCACAATATGCATAAGTATACTTGCGTGTGTTTATGCTTATGTATATTAATATATATGTGTGAGTATACTTTGAGATTGAATAGACATTCACTCTTCAGCTGTGCTTTCTATGATTAACCTCTATTAGCATTGCAATTACAAATACCTGGTCAATGTTTCCCTTTGATCTAACCTGCCTGTCACTCAATAGTCTTTTAAACTCCACATTTCCTCTCCATTTCTTGACATTTGTCATTGTCTTCCTTCTGAATGCTGCCTTGCTATTCTCAAAAGCTGGCCAAAAAGCATAAGGAGGGTAGATTGTGGTATCATGTACCACGCTCGAAGCTCAGAGGCAGCTGCCATGTCCTAAAAGGTCTCTTTATTCTTTGCCGGCAGAGCTTTGCAATTGTCCAAATACCAAATATTCACTTCCCTCCCCTTTAGCCTTCGCGGAAAAAAAATCCCCCAGAATAACAATAAGTTATTCCCTCTTTCCAGCCTAGCCCAGTGTACATTAATACACCTTGTAATTGCTTGTCTCTACTGGCTTTAGTCCTTTGCCCTTTTTTCTCCTTCTTTTTGTACTTCAGCTTCATCATTGATCCTATTCACTCTGTTCCCACCGCTGAAATCTAAGTCCCAAATGCAAGCAGAAAATACTCAGCTATTCATGACAAATTGAATGGCCCAGTTTAAGAGGAAGATAGCACCTCATCTACTGTTACTATTCACTACAATAATCTCCATCACTCGTTCACTGGAGAAAGTGGCGTGCCCTAGGTTCAAGTACAGACTATGCAGATGATCTGTGGCTTGAAAGGACTAGAAGGAGCATTGCACATGACAGGGAGTCACCTTTCTGCCTTTGAAGGTTTTTATGTATTCACATCAATACAATGGTCAACACTGCTAAGAGTACAGGAATGCTATTCTGTTCACCCATGATCTGGCAGGGTCCCAGCCCTCTTGCAGCAACATGCCAGAAAATAAGCCAAGAAGTCTAAAACAAGGCCAGATCCTCAGCTGGTAGAAATGTGCTGTCAGTGTAACCACTTCTACTATAAGAGGGTTTTTTTTACTAAGGAAAATCAGGGGAAAATGCAAGCTTTAGCATTTTAGCCAGTGTTCCACCTCAGCAGAGGTACGTATGTGTCTCGTGGCTGCCTGGTAGCTGTCGGTGTCTTTGCCATTGGTTCCTGGCCAGCTCGAAGGAGCTGCGCATAAGATGGGACCCATCAGTGGTGTAAATACAGAGTGCCAGCATTTCCTGGGCTGATCAAAACTCCTACTGTCAGAAAATTGAGTTTTCAACTGAACAAGGATGCTCACAGGAAAGGCTGCACTCCTGAATTCTTTTTGGTTTTGAACTTTTCATGGGACAGCTGAAAATGTCAGAAAGTTTTCTCTGAAAAATGGGAAGAGAATCAATTATTTGGTAAATTCTGTCCATGAGGATCTGATTTTGGCATTTCTGCACTGAAAAGGTTCTCCTTCTGGAAAATTTAACTAAATATTTTCAGTCAATGAAAGCATTATTCCATTTTCTTCTTGTTAACAAAAGTTAAAACATTCCACTTCTTTCCATGTATTGCTTGTGCAGCTGCATAACCAAACAGTTTCTAATACAGGATATGTTTTTGTTTTTCCTTGTTAACTTCATTAGCTGCAGCATCGTAGATGGCAAATCCCCATTTCCCTGCATTTTGCCAGAAGTGTAACTACATTGCATTACCAGAAAGTGGGCAGAGAGTGGAGATAAATTATATTAGTTACAAACAGCAATGCAGCACACTGATTTCCTGAACTGCAAACAGTTGCAAGAGCTATCCAGGTCTGATATGCTTTCACATCACTGGCAGCCAGAAGGGTTTGTGCTGGTATTACTCCCATTAGAGAAGGTTATACCCTGGTGAGGTAAATTCCAGCCCTTCTGCACAGCCAGCTGTGTACAGCTACCCAGCACAAATGATTTGTTCTACCTCCAAAAATTAGGAAAACCAGATATGCATGCCTGATCTTATCTACGTTTTTAAGGTGATAGGGTCTCTCCAGATTTTTGATAGATCCTGATAGCTAAAAGACTGTTTAAGGGGTTGGTATTTTCTTTGGTTTTCTTAGAAGAGCAGAATATTAGAAGCAACATTTGCCTGCCAATACCCGATTGTAGCCCTCACTCAAATGCAATCAAGGACACTGCGAAGTCTGAAGAAGCAACCAAGTTGCGGTGCAGCAATAAATGCTAACCCAGACCAGAGCTCAATGGTGGATTGTCCCCACCACAACCCAGTTCTCAGCAGCCAAAGCGTTGCTGCAGATCTTCTGCTGGCTGAGCCTGGATGGTCCTGAGCTGACCTGGAAAGGATGGAGATCATCTGCTACAGCCCAGAGTGCTCTGAGGCTCTACAGCAGAAACTTGTTTTATGAAGTATATTTTGATTGTTTAATGCTATGTATGCTGCTCTTCAGGCTTCACAAAGGATCAGCTTTGCAGTTCTTGCCTCTCTGAATGAGAAACATTGCTTTAAAAAGGCTCTGAATGATATTGAATCATTTTATGCCACCTCTGATCAGAGAATCCTGTAGAAGATGAGTCAAACAGCCATTAAAAGGAGGAGAATGGTAGTTTAAAGTTCTGTTTAACCCAGAGATTTCTTCTTGTAGGTCGTGGCTTCAGCTGAGTCAAACTCAGCATAGAAACAGTATTTTTCAAGGTACTTTACTATTTCCAGCCAAAACCAGGAAAAGCATATAGACATATATTAAATAAACTTTTCTGAAGATTGAGGAATTTGGCTTTTGGATTATGACTAGTTATTGTTTTCTCTAGCCTAGTCTTATCCTCTACATCTCACTGCCATTATTTCCTGATTTGTGTAAATCAGAATGACATCCAAAATGTTGGCCAAATGGGAGCAAGAGGTGTGTTGGTCTGTGCAGATCTCACCACAGCAAGCCTTAATTATTTTGTTAAAGATCAGGTCTTGATGGCAAATCATAAGATTATAATGCATTATTCAGAAATACTGTTTCCTACTTACGGTTTCCTGTTTTCTGACTTGTTGGGTAGATGGGCATTTGTCACATTTGACAGAATTTTCTACCATCCCAAGGGCTGACAATGTGTTTATTTATTGCAATCTAACATTATTGCATAACTGTGTGTCTCTCTTCAGTCATAACAAAGCCCTGAGTTATGTTGCACTGCTTTTTCTAGAAAAATCCCTTGGAGATAGTTAATATACTATTTCTATCTAAATAACTGAGACTTCAAACCGAAGCATTAACACAAAATTACAGGAGACGTTCCTCAACACTATGCCCTGGTTCATTTTGCATCTCTATGAATGGGGAGGAGAACAGCTGCCTTTTGAAGGAGATGACCAAATTTCCTTTGATCTGTTCTTAAGAGCACAGAACTTGGTCCAAAGGCCATCCTCAGGCATCACAGACATGACCAATGAAACACTGCTTCAAAGGGCGTAGAAGATAAAATTATAGCATTATTTCAGCTCCTTCTGCACTGAGTTACGTGGGAATAGTTTGCTAAAACTCATTTTATGTCATCTTTAAATGAAAAACAAATACAGAGATGGATTATTTAGCAAGCTAATTGAGGAATTTTCTTTTGGGCCATTCCTGTGTATACTGCGTTTTGTCTTTTGGTCTTTTTGAACTTCAGACAGAGTACTGTAGACTCTTGAACAGGGAGCCTGGAACCTGCAGGGCTGGTCTCAAGGTCCCCGCAAAACACCTCGCACAGCTCTTGTGCTGAGCACACTAGCACGTGGTGGGCACGATGCCTATCTGTTAGGAAGACAGCCAGCTTGATGGATGGAGTCCTACTGAAGGAAATACCACAGCATCCCTGATCATCTGTTCTAATTTTGTCACATATGAGATAGTTAATATTCAGCTAAGTTGGCTGGTTAGTCTAGCATTAGGGTGCATTATCTTTGTACCTCAACAAAGTTGTTGACATTACAGTGCTGCTAAGCTACCAAGACATCCTTCAACAGGGAAGAAAGTTATTGTACCCAAAAGATCCCACTAACCTGAGGACTAGAAGTCAACCCAAACATAATAACATAAGGAAGATTTTCTGTAATTTATAATGAAACCCTTCTTGCAACCCCACTGTTGAAGTTATAGGATTTTCCACATACTGCAGTCATTTTTATCTCATAACATCATGAGATTATTTTTCATACTAATCGTCACATATTATCTTCTGGGTTGGATTGAAGATGGATAGAAACAGCTGTTTTGATTATTTTGCTTCTAGAACATTCTGATATTTATCATCTGCAAAATCTGTTGTTACTGTTGCCATCCTTTTCATCACAGTGGTTTGGCATAATAACTCCTAATATGTACCACTCACTAGCCTTGAAGGAGCTGCAGCAAGCTGCTTTATCACACTGTGCCTCAGCTGGTCTCAGCTGGTGTGTGCTGAGTTAGAAACAATTAGAAATGCTTTAATTGAAGTCAACAGAGCAACAGAGCTACCTAAACACACCAGATTTGAAAAGCCAGCACAGACCGAGCAGCACTTGCAGTTAACAGAGCTCAGCTGCAGATTTTGACTTGTGCAGACTGGGAAAATAGGGAATTTTAAAACCATACTCTTTTCAGTGTTGCAAGCAGGTCAAATGCTGTCCTGCTTTTATGATCTAACTGGGAGATGGAGTTTAGGAACATAAAAAAGCCCTAGAAAAGGAGTTATTGTTGAGGTCACATTTTCATACCCACAGTACTGAACTATACCTTTGAAAGACAAAAGAGCAGGTGATGTCCTAACATGCATTTGCTGCTTAATGGTTGTGTTGTCGGTCTGGAGAGGGCGGAGGGGTAGGTTGCGTAACAGCATTACATTTTCCCATGGTATAATGCTGGTGATATGGTTAGCTATAATTAAAGGGTTATATAAATGAGCCATTGGGAAACTAATTAATTTATTTCCTTGGTGGGGCGTGTTATGTAATTTGGGGCTTACACAGTGATCTGCTTTCCCTTTGAAGCACTCAGCCCCCCCAGACCCGGTCCTCCTCTCCCAATTGTTTTAAAATAATTTCAAAACATGTGAAAGGAATGCAGATTTTAAATATGCTGCAGCATGAACTTCCTTGAAGCAGCAATGCTCTTAATGAGAAAAAGCTGGAGAGCAGAGTGAGACCTGGCTTGTAAAAGAGCTTTACGGTATGTTTATTACTTTATCAGAAAAGGCTCCGCATGGAGCAGAGCATAGCACAGGAGCTGTTGAGGCCAGCGGGTTTTTGGGAGCAGCAAGCACCCGCTGCCTGCCCCTTGGAGGCAGAGGAAGAGCGAGCAGACCTCATGTGGGGCAGCTCTCCTCATTTAGTGGTGCTCTGCCTTTTTATATTTACCCGGGATCTGGCCCGGCCTTGAGGATAGCAAAAGGAAAGTCAGGCTTTCCTTTTCCCAGTCAGAGAACTTTTCCTTTTCCAGGGTGACGATCAGATGTTATTAAAAACACAGCTTTAAAAATGAAGTGTAACAGTGGGTTTTCCTCTCATAAACTCTTATGGCGGTGCTTCTTTTACGGGTTTGTAAGTAACGTCATTAAACTATATCCCGTTCTCTGAGCAAATCATTATTTATGTCTTTTTTTTTTTGCATTGTCTTCTTTAGATATGCAAAGATTTAAGCGTTAGAAATTTGAAAACAAATTCCTGAAGTTTAATTTTGCATACAAAGCTGTAGTACAGAAAACAAACAATTTCCATGAATGCTATTTGTACTAAAGGCCGTATGAGCTTCCTGTAATAGACACCATTTTGGCTTCATGAGAAAATAAAAGAGGAAAAAGTATCATTAAAATGTCTTGACATAAAGACCATGGCTACACTTCAGAACACTCTTCCTGGCCCCAGCTGTGAGAGTCAAACAAGCTTCACCAACTGAAGGGAAATGCAGTTCTTTGATATTTCTAGTGTTGAATGAAAACGCACTAAGCATTAGGTTGAAGCATGCTCTCCTGCCTCTTCTCCTCCAACAAACATGCCTTGTGGCAAAAGGCCTTAACCTTCACCTCTCGTACTTGCAGCTGTGGAGGACCATGCTGATGGAGGGAAAAGGCCGTGCTCATTTCTTGTGGCTGTAGAAGATTTTAAGACTTTCAGTCTCAGGATAACAAGGCTCTTTAGCAGGATCTGTTGTGATACGACAAGGGGAAATGGTTTTAAACTAAAAGGGGAGATTTAGACTGGACATAAGGAAGAAGTGTTTTACAATAGTGGTGGTGAGGCACTGGAACAGGTTGCCCAGAGAGGTGGTGGATGCTCCGTCCTTGGAGACATCCAAGGTCAGGCTGGATGTGGCTCTGAGAAACCTGATTGAGCTTTAGGTGTCCCTGTTCACTGCAGAGAAGCTGGACTAAATGACCTTTAAAGTTTCCCTTTCAACTCAAATGATTCTGTGATTCTATGATAATTTCAAGTCCCAGCTGACTACAATAATTTCCTTTTAAGCTTTTGCTTAATGTAGTGCAGTAACTTCGCAGCATGTGCCTTAGGACTGAACAGCAACCCAAACTGCTGATCATGTTTATCTTACACTACAGGGAAAGCAATGGTCAAAGCAACGTGTATTTTAATCAAAACTCTTCCCAAAGTGGCAGCTACCACTGCCAGTGTGCCTCTGCTAACACTGCACAAAGAAGAAAGAAAAACAGTTCTTTACTCCTTGCAGGTGGGCACACTCTGAAGGCAAATTTGAAGCTATTCAGGAGCTTCACATCACTGATGTGGATATCCAGGTGAAGTCTAGGATGAGGTTACACCAGGGCCCAGAGTGCAAGGGCCTGTGGTTCCCTTGTTTGGATTTCCAAAAGAGAACGTACAGAAAATAAGCATTGTCAGTAGTGGAGCAAGGAGACTGACAAGCTTTAAGGCATTGGAGGGGATTGGATTGGGACTCGTGAAATCAGAAACGGTGGTTTCCTATAAAACTAGTGAGTAAATTTATACAAATTACTCAAATTTTCTGTCCTTGATGCTCAAAATTACTTAAACAGCTGCATCAATCCATTTCTCCTCCAGAAACAACTTTAATGATAGTTAACTTCAATCATACACTCGTGTCCCAATTATGCTAATAGCTCTCAAGTATCTACTTGAGCATTTTGCTGACTAATGTTCTTCTGAACTGCAGCTGCAGTATCTCCCATTTCCAGGGATGCTGCACTTCCCTGGAGGAGGAAAGCAAGCTAATGTGGCTGAGTAACAACTACAGCATTGTTTCCATTCATTAGTTCCTCCTTAGTGCTTTCAAGAAACAGACTTTCTCTTGGGATCCAAGAGTACCTCTTTCCCTCTTTTTCTTAAATGAAACAGAAAAATATGCTTAAATAAGCCAGTGTGGTTTCTTTTTAGTGTTAAAAGCAAAACATAACAGAACAAAACACTTCTATGGTTGGGTATCAAATTGTGGATCTTCAGTTGGAAAAATGAAATGTTGGGTTATGGCTGCAAGAAAAAAAACTGTCTCAAAATGCTGAACATTCTTTTTATTTACATTTTGAATTTTAAACTGAGTTTAATGCTTTTACTGAGATATCTGGAAACTAAAACTGCTCTTTGTCTCAGGCCATGTGGGTCACGTTTCAGTGCAAACTCAATCTCACTGCTGACTTTTGAACCTCTGAAGATGCTGCTGTGCTTGGACTCCACATGACTCTCCTCTTATATGAAGAGTAGCATTGTAAGCCATCAATACAACGTGTTTTTCTACTGGGTATTGAGAATTTGCTCATAAAAGAGGGGCCAAAAATATGTTGATCAAGGTTCTCTTAGTTTACATAGCTGATGAAAACTCGAGGCGCTGTGTCTTTGTTGAAACAGTATCCGCTATCCATTACAACAGCCTGTCTAAGCCGTGGGGTAAATCGCCCTTTTGGCAGCCACGTTCTTAAAACTGAGCCTCACACTGAGGTGAGAAAATAAACTGAAGACTCTTGGAGGAAATTTTTGAAGACTGTATGTAAACTTAATATCTTTATTATTTCTTGCTACAGCTGGCTGGGTCTCCAGTTTTATGTGTCCGTTGAAAGCAGCAGCGAGCTGCTGCCGATCCCTCGCTGTTGCACAGGAGGAGCCTGCTGTGGCAGCGAGCTGCAGCATGGGCTCTCTTGGCAACTCCCAATGAGAGCTGAACTTTTGATCTTCTGACCTCTGAAAGGGGGCAGATTTTAAATTCACAGCAAATATTGCACCCCTATTAGCCACAGGCAGATGCGACAGTGACACAGATGAGCTGTTGCCTTTCTAGGAGGTGATTATCATGTGCCTCTTGTTGTGCAGGTGGCACACAGCACAAGGAGATGCATCCTCCCTCAGGAAGGTTAGCCAAGCAAGCTAAGTTATCAGCAGTAAGCAAGTCTCCCTCTGTGAAGTGTAGGTAGGGGAAAACTGAAACAAGGCAAAGAGAAAAGCAGCCTGTTATTTGCACTGTCTCAAAGAGCTCCTCTTAATGCGCAGTGCAGCAGAGAAAAAATGGTACTGATTACAGCGAAGTCTTTGTCTTCCTGTAGTGCCAATATGAACTGATGGCTTTGAATTGCTGTCCTCCATTTCAGCCTCAAAGGGTTAATAGGTTGAATATTGTCAGCTTTGGTCATTTGAACATTATTCTTTTTAACGTGCCCAACTCCTCCTCTTACGCAGATAACATTTTGCTTTCAGATGCTGCATCAACAAAGCACACAGACAAATGAAGCTTGCCATGGAGTCACATCAGTCTCAACAGAACCTGCTTGGATCAGCTGTGATCACCAGGGTTGCACAATCTTGCACAAGTGAGAAGTGGACTCTGGACAGTGAGATCTGCGCTACAAGATAACACTGTCCTGATGTGCCACAGGTGAGGGGAACTCAGTACCTAGTGAAAGTTACTGCAGTGGAGACCTGGCAGAAGTTGTCATGCCTTGTAGATGACATCTTCGTGTGGCAGAGTCAGGTAAAAGGCTAGGTCCTAATCTTCAGACATGTCTAGTGGTTCTGAATGCTGTAATGTTTTGAAATTAACTTGCCAGACTTGGTGAGCCACTCAAAGCTGAAATAACCTTTCCTCTTTATTTCCTTGAATATGTCACAGGTCTTCTCTCTTTGTTTCCTTGAATCTTTCCAAGAGTTCCAGCCTGGCCACACTTGTTTTGTGCTAATGGATACCTAGAAAAATATACAAGCACTAAGTATTAAGCTTTTCTTATTTCTATGCCAAACATATTTTCAAGTCACAGTTAAAAGTATCTGATCCATCTTGCCCTGCCCTATATTTTGAGGAGAATTCCACACCAAGTAAAACATTGATTTATTTAAAACACAGCTAATGAGCTTTCTTTGTTCTCTCTCTCATGCTGGAAAATCCCACCTGATCCCTAATTAACAAATTGATCTATCAAATGTATGGCTAATGACCTCCCTTTGTCCTGTCCTCCCAGTTGCAGAATCCCACCTGATCCCCATATCACATTGATTTGATCACATGGGCAAAGCACTGCCTATGTCCAGAGGCATTCCTGCCTTACGCAGCCAAGGAGTATCAGGCAGAATGAGGGGAGCAGAGCAGGACTTGCATGCTAGGGCTGATGGGCTCAATCTCTTGTAAACGGTTTGTGGCAGGCCTAACACAGTTTGGAAGTGCATATGTACACATAACAAGAGCTCACAAATACCACTCATCAACAAGATCTGACCTTGGGCTTGTTCTGATATAGATATATCTGCAGGCAACACAAGGCCGTTACATCTTGGTATGTAAATACTGAGGTATCCTTGGCCCTCTTCCCTGTGGTTTTCTGCGTAAACAAACAGTGGGTCACTCAGCTATAGACAATGCCTCCAGAGAGAGGAACTGAAGAATAATGGGCTATTTTAGACAATGCAAGACAGAAGTTCATGGGCCTTTCCAATGAAGACAAGAGGGCACAGGTTACGTGAATTTCTAGCATTGAAATGAATGGCAAAGAAATATCCGGGATTAGTGTGCCAGCCAGATGACCTCCTTGTAGTATTGTGCAAGCAGCAGGATCCCATCCCTTGCTGGTAGCTGCTCCAACCTGTTTCTCCTTTTTCTTCTGGCAAGGCTCTTCAGCCTAACTTTTTCTATCATCATAGAATTATAGAACGGCTTAGGTTGGAAGGGATATCAAAGATAATCTAGTTCCAACCCCTTGTCATGCACAGGGTTGCCAACCGCAAGATCAAGCACTTGACTAGGTTGCTCAGGGCCCCATCCAGCCTGACTTGAATGCCTCCAGGGATGGGGCATCCACAACTTCTCTGGGCAGCTTTTTTTTTCTATGGGAAAGAAAAAAGTAAAATCAGGCTGACTTAGAAAGTGAAGAAAGTACTCAGGTCCCTACTCCTGACAGACTTTGTCCCAAGGGCTGAGAAGATACACAGGCACAGATAAGCCTACAAGTTCTTGAAGCTCTTTCTGACTACGCTGGTGAAGGTTCCCCTCACTAACATTATGCAGAAGAGTCATGCTTCAAAGGGAATATCTGAAGTAGTGTCTGAGATACAAGAGCTGAGGTGTCAACCAGCCTTACAAGAGAGCACTCAGATTTTGGCACATGGGCCTGTGTTAATATTCATAGCACTCTAGGCACTCCTTGGGGAGAGCTGGTGCTCTCCCTAAGGCAGCAATAGTCTGCTTTCTTCTCCCAGTCCCTGACTCAGGCATCCAGAACAAAGCTGTAGTATGTCTGGCTCCATGACTGTATTTCACTTGGCCAAGATCTCCTCTCACTATCACAACAGTGATATTTCTTTGTTAAAACTACTGACCTTCTATTATCTTCCTTCCAGTCTCCTAGACCCTCACAGGTTTTGCTTCTTTAACATTTGTAGCTGTAGTGCTGTAAGCAGTCGTGTCTCTTCCCACACGTATGCCACAGCTCGAAAATGAATTAATGAAAAAAAATACCACGCTGAAATAGCTTATTTTCTCCTAATTTGTCTCATTTCTAAGCACAGATTGGAGCAGGTAATGAACCTCACTTTGTTTCTAAGCATGGATAAGAGTGGCGTTAGCTACTGCTTAGTCTTTCGATTTTATTTCTCCTACCCCTTCTCTGAAAACAATGGGTTCACATCATAGGTCAGATAGGGCAGGAAAATGCATTTCCCATTTCAAAGGGGAATTCAGACACCTGAATTCCCCACACATTTGTCTCACACCATTAGGACCTGTCCTCCATTTGCCTGTGTGCCATCGCATATCCTGCAAGGCTTCCAGCTAACAGTTCTGGCAGACAGCTCTTTCAATGGAAAAAATGGTGAAACAAAGTGCTGTCTTTGTATGTAATAACCCATGGTTAGTCAACACCAAGACCTGGGAGCCTCGGATCTGTGGTTTCCTTGCCTCAGGGGTTCAAACCCACATCTCGTACCAGGCTGTGGGCTAGGCTAGGATGGGGCTCCATCATGAACTGTGCCACTGTGCTGATAGAGGTGAGCAGAGCCAAAAAGGAAAAGTAATCATGGGTGATGAAGGATGCTGTCTGGGAAAGGAGGCACAGGAGACACCTTGTTTTGGTTTCTTCCCTCAGACTGTTTGCATATTATGTTCGAAGATAATTACACTTGAAATTCATAATCATTTTCCATAGAAGGGACCTTTCCTCTCCAGACAGCTCGAGTCATTCCCATATTCCCTTCCTCTTTCTCTGAAACCTTATGAAGATCTCCAGTGCCACCACCAGACACAACCTGCATGTAGGCAACAAGGACCCTCTCATCATGTGATTGAATTTCCCCCCCAACGTCTTTTACTGGGTGTGAGATACCCATCTGTCATTATGACTAATAATACAATAATATAATAATTTCAAATTAATTTATAAAATCCCTAAAAGCATGAAAGAAACTTTCTATGAATATTTTTTTCATTCATTGCTCCCCCTTTCACTTGAATTCCGTCACTGTATTCATCTCAAAGTAATGAACTATACAGAAAATGTTAAAGGAAACACATGACTGCCAAGTCAATCACTTCGGGTATTATCTTATTAATCTTAATTGACATTTCCTTGTTTGTCTCTTTTATTCTTCCTCACTGCAGTTCTGTACAGCCCTCTTTTCAAAATTCCTGGTGATAAGCCCAGAAAAAGGCACTGGTTATTATCCGAAGAAACACATTTGAGTAGAGGATTGCTTAGGGGGTATTTTATGCTATAATATCAATGAGATGGTGTCCAGAGGCAACCATAAATAGTAACCTGGAGCTTAAGAGTAATGAAACCTTGAATTTCTTCTTACTTTTGTTTCTAGCAGCTCAACTCCAAGAGTATGTTGCCTTTATCAGATGAGCAATTTTTTAACACCAACCTTTTTTCTCAGCGATGGCCAGTGTCTGATGCTTTGCAGGGAAGTACATCCCTGCCCTATTGGCAGTATGTATCTAGGTGATACTGCAGATCTCGGCAGCAGGAAAAGTTGTCTTTCTTCACACTGCAAAATGAAGATGTCTCTTCTATTTTTGCTTGGCCTTACAGTAAGATGATACTTTGAGAAAAACTTTCGAACCTGAGGAAGTGCTTCTTATAAAAACTGTTTTAAACACTTTTTTTCTCCCTCTCTCTCTTCTTCTTAATGAATTCAGATTATTTTTTTTCAGATTTTGTTTTGTTAAGAAAGAAAATAAAGTCTTCAGTCTAAATTCACCTCATAAATTGGATCTTAGTACCTGATCTGTAACGTCATCTCATGGACAAAACCTTTACCCAGGTTTTCACAGGAGGTACAAACATTCACAGTTTCAGTAAGGTTCATATTTCGGTTTTTGCTGTTAGTTCAGCCGCCACAGAAATCAAACAAAGGAAAACGCTTTTCAACCATTTCATTTGACCCCAGCAATACTGCTACAACTGTAGAAAATACCCAGTTACATTTCCAGCCCTCAGAGCTTACTCACTGGGAGCCAAATACACCTCAGCTCCAGAGCTGAATTGCTCAAAAGCCTGGAGACATTTGGAAGAGGGAGTTAACTTACGCTGAACAAATCTTTTATGTTACCACATCAGCAGTGATGAAAACGTGTAGGCAAAGCTGCGCTTAATGAACTATTATGCTGTAAAGGTTACCTTTTTTGGATCTACCATTTGCTTTGTTTAAGCAGGCAGCATATTCCTCTTGTCTTTAGATCCTAAAAGAAAGGCTCTTTGTTTCATTGTTCACACTTTCTTTGAGCTCACATTTTTTTTTAATAAGAAGGATGTTCTCCTGCGTAGTCGTTGGACATGGTTCCAAACAGCTGCACCTGAACGCCATAAGCAAGAGTAAGTTTCACACACCTACTGGAAACAAGGACAAGGAAATGCCATTTGCACTGGGAGAAGCAATTTGTGCATCTTCAAAGCTTTCAGAAACACTTGCCTCTTTTGTATAAATTGACTATACTTAGAAACAGGTGTATCAAAGCTGAAAAAACCACCTTTGGGAAAAAAAAAACACAAGGTTTAGTTGGTAGTAGTTTATTCGGAGGTTTAACCTTTGTGTTTCTGTTGAAGGATTGCCTTCAGGGTCCAGTTTTCTCTTTCACACATATTTCTTCTGCTGCACAGGTGGTGGTATGAGCTCTGTCTCCGTGATATCCAAGTGCTTAACAGTATTTTCAGGAAGTATTCTCATTTTCCAGGTGGGGAAATAGACCACAATCATGTGGGTATCTTGTCCGAAGTTGTTCAGGAAATCTGTGGTGCAGCTACGAATTTAACTCTTAAGTAGTACGCTTTCTAATAAAATACTTAAAGTTACTTTCTGTAATGTCGGGATAATGGAAGAGAGAAAACTCTGTGATTGCACGATTAAGAGATTTTAGGAAATTACAGGAAAACAGTAAATATGCATGCAGCTGCCTTTATTTTCTGTGTTCAGTTCCATCAGGACTGTAGACTCATTTCAACACCTATATCTATGTCAGTCCTTTGAAATAATGGTTACTTCATAGGCATTAACTATTTATCTTCCACCTAATGCCAGTAAAGTTGTTCAAGATCCTCAGATACAAATTTTGTCTATCAAAGTATACTGAATAAGTGTCTCTAGTACAAAAGATGTTAGCTTTCACTAAATTAACTGCAAAAACTGCTCTATCATCAGTATACTCAATACAGGCACATCACAATTTGTTTCCATTGCCACAGATTGATTTCTTATTTCAGATTTCTCTGGAAAACCAAAAGAATATAAGGTAATAATTCCCAAACCAAGTGCCTTCCTCCTGGCATCTTCTCTAAAGGGCTAATAAACCTACACAGCCTTCTTGCAGATAGTTTAGTTTCGGGAGATAAACCTCCTTAGGCATGAGCCTTGACTTGTGGCCCTCCATCTTAGTAAGAAAAGAAATATTTCTCAGCAATATTTATAAATGAAACCCAAAGACTTAAGTAGTGTGTTTCATGAGAAAGTAAAGATCCATTTTAACAGAATTTTAGCAACTAGACTCCTCAGTTGTTCAAGAGTGAGCAAAGCACATCTCTCCAGGGAATCACAGGGACATTTGCTGGTGGTAGATGTGCTCTGACATTGCTTACCAGCCTGGCAAAGGACTGCTCTAGTACACTTATCATTGAGGGGCATCAAAAAGCAAGTGGTGCTTTTTATCAGCAGGAAAAGACATTTCTTCATAATCGGAGGGTAGAAACAAGCTCCATTATATTCTCTTTTCATGTTTGAGCAGAACTTTGACAAAGGAGTGAATTTGCCCCCAGAGCATTTAAAACAAAACCAAAAACCCAAGAGGTTTACTCCACAGGCATTTTCCTGGCATTCTCTGTCATGCAGATGACTGATAATATCACCGTAACAGCTGTTATCTCAAATGTCTGCCTCCAGGCAAATTAAAAGTAAAGAAAAGCCAAAATACTTGAAGAGATGAATAAAGAAAGCATTTGCCAGTCATCTACTGGCCCTGGATCACTTGCTTTCAGAGGTAAAATGACGCTTGTGTGCTTTATAAGAAAATTACAGTGCTATCACTCTTATAGCTTATTTATGTAGAGCATTGAGAACAACTTTATTGCCAGGATTGAAACCAAAAGGACTGTTTTTTTAACCAGAAACTAAATCATCCTTTCTCAAGGACTTGCCTGTGCCTTTCTGCCAGAGTGCAACAAGAGCATGGCTGCTCCCAGAGAGGGTCCAAACGGAGCCCAAGTGGTACCCTCGTGCAAGTAGTACATGACCGCAGCAGTCCTAGGTACAGCATGCAGATAAAATAGGTCTGGTGTCCACCCAGGAGATCCAGCCAGGACTAGCAGGAGGTGGGGCTTGGGACAAGTGTGGAGCTGAGCTTTGGTAGGTTCCAACTGTCCTCTCTGTCCTCTCTGGCCACTTGGACTTGCTCCTTTTATGCAGAACTTCTCAACTGTGAGATGCTGCTGGTATAGATTCCTTCCAGCCAGCTTCCACAATGACATGATGGTTTTGTGGTAAGAGCCATATAACTCGGTGGTGTACCCTACATTGTCAAAGTATATTTGCTTCAGCATTACAAACAGGACTGATCAGTCCAGCATGTGTGCAGTTTACATGCTGGAGAGCAGGTAGAGAACCTTGGGTCTACACATATCTATGCTAGTTGGGGATTAACGTTTTTTTTTTTTTCTGATGATCTAGGGGAAAAGGAGTTCATCCCACAGAGAACAGCAAGATTCTGAGCTGATCTTCCAGCTCATGGAGAAGGGTTTTCCACTTAGCCATTAGGTATCATCAAGTCTACAACTGTTTGCTCCAGCCACAGATCCCTAGAGTATTCAGTCTATGAAATGTGTAAAGCAACACTCAAAAAAAAGCTTACCGGACCAAAAGCCACTGAGTACTCTTGTCAGAGCTATTAGGAAATTACAGTGACTAATGATAACTGAGTTGTTAGAGAGCTGGCTGATGGATTAAGGGCTATTGCTTTCAGCGTCCTATGAATATGCTGACCCACACAAGAGAAAACCCACAAGTTTGTAGGAGTTTCCCATTCTAGACTGCCATATCTCGGTAAAATTTTGACTTCATAAAAAATAACTCCCTACTGGATGGTTATCCATCTAAATTGTGTCCACATGTAATAAGCCTGCCTTTTGCATACTTCTGACAATTCTGGAAGTAGAATTACCACAGAAATCTGCAGTATTTTAGTGGGATGGGGGTACTAGTAACCGTAAAGTTTATAATGAAAACCCATCCGTCTTCTGATTTGAATGCTATTGGCTAAGGCAGGCCAAGAAAGCCACATGGGCCCCAGGAAGAGAAGTACCAGGGGAAGGGGAAGAGAAGGTCAGCTTGGTTTTGTTGGAGAGGAAAAATGAAAGTTTTACAGGTGCTTTGGGAATAGTAACATCACAATTTCACTGATGTCAATAACTGTCTGTATCTGGGAAGATTATTTTTGTATTACCTTCAGCATTACAGAGTGTTAACCATGGGAGAAAAGACATTTGGGAAAGGCTATGAATTGTCAAGACTGAAGATTAGATTCAAGAAGCAGCAGTATAAATAAGACAACAGCAAGCAAGTTAGGAAATCCTGCTTCTGCTCCTGCTTCTGCCCATGGTTTTGAAAATGTCACGTTTCTTCTCTTTCTTAAGCCCGTAGCATCTGTTTTCTATTTGTAGCAGATCTTCCCACTCAGAGTGCATCTCCGTGAGCCTTCTCATAGGATCACAGAATATGTCAATTCGGTGCGGGATTGCGCTTTGTTAGTGGACCTCCCATCACCCCTGCTCAGCATGCCTGGGTTCACGGGTAGAGCAGGGCAAGGCAGGGGCAGCTGGGGACAGCCCCAGGCAGTGGTCACCTCCATACAGATGGAGACAGGACTAAGTGGCACTGGAGAACTTAAGCAAATGCCCACAGAAAGCTGTGTAACCTTGTGATGTGCCCCACTTAAAGTGCCTTTTGTGTCACTGAAGCCATTTTGAGAACCAGAGGAGACCCACACGACGTGAGATGGCAGCCAGGGGACCTCTCCTGGGAGCCACCTGCTGAGAATGGCCTCATCCAGCCCTTCCTGCGACTGATCCCTTGGGTCTCGCTAAGAAGGAGTACTTCAGAGAAAGGCATTTCCAGGAATGACGTTTTCCAGAGCTAAAGTCATTTCTCTGCTCCTAGAGTTAAAATTCTTCACTAATTCCTGGAAAGTGCTTCAGTCTGAAAGACCCTGGTGGTACTCACAGGGGCAAGAAAACAGCCATGGTGGAGGTTGTGTAAAACAAACAAGGAACCCGGAACAGTTTTAAACTGGGGAGTTTGAAATCCTGGACATGACTGGCATTTTGTAAAAATGCCCTGACGGGGATTCTTGCGAAAGCGTTTGTGAAACTGTGGGTAAACTTAGGCCATATGACTCTTTTGGTTGGAAGTAATACAAAACTCTGTGGTTCTTCCTTTTCATCTGCCAAAATTAAGGAAACAGTTGTACTGCATTCCTTGTAAGTGTTAGGAGCTGCATGTGCCGAAGCAAGGCTCGAGTGAGATTTAAGTACAATTGGAAGAAAATGCGCTTTCTCCTTTTCATGACTTTTGAAATGTGTGCAGATTCAGTACGCAGCTCAGTGTATCCTTGTGATGACTTCTGGCACATAGTTGAACTTATGAGTTCAGCCTGAACAAATAGAGAATTTTTAAATATATATGGCTGAACGTTATGGGAAGCACATACCACAGATTTGCTCAAACTCTAGCTTTGATCTTACTTTCAGTGAGAACCTGCAATGTGTTTGGCATAATACTGGAAGTGATAACCAGTTGTATCTATCAAAATAACAGACAAGATGCTGTTCCAGGTTAAGGTAATTTGGAAACAAAGCCATTGGGATAATTCACCGTAGCATGTATAGAAGTGTCACAGGAAGAGCAAAAAAAAGTTTTCTTCTCATCCTCTTCTCTATTATTTTAGTACACGGCATCTGTACGAAGCTGTGAGGGCTTGCACAACTCATAATGTATGGATCAAAAAATCCACGCTGGCTGAAAGGATTGTGGGTCTTCTGCAGTTTGTGGATCTGGACCAGTTCACACTACATTCTCTTGAAAATGAAGCTAGCGGTGCAAGAAGATAGAATAAGTTGCCCTGAGAAGTTTGTTCTTTTCAGAAATAGCAATATTCACTAATCAACAACAGCCAACTCTCTTTTTGCCTGCCCCCAAATCCTTGTCCTTACCATCTCTGTGAGACTATAAATTGATCTGTAACATGGCCAGAAGATTAAAAATAATCCAGGCTCTCACAGAACGCAGAGACAAGTTGCTCCTTCCAGAACTGAGAGGTCCTCAGGGAAATACCGCTTTAAAGTTAAACCAACATAACTTTAGCATGAGTGTCGTGCCAGTGTTGACTGTGCTGTGTCCAGGAAGTGATTCCTCAGGAATCAGTTTCCTAAAGTTTCACAGAGCTTTTTAAGAAAAGAACAGGAGTAGACTTAGCACTGACGTTCTTTCTTTGCATTGCAGTATTCCCAGTAACTTGCTGGGTAAATGAGTTGCAAACACATCAACTGCAGAAGCAGAAATTTTGTTTAGTATCAGTTCTGCATGCCACAGTATAATGTTTCCACACTATCCAAGGAGGTCCCGTTAATTTCATGTAACTGAGTACCAGTGCAATGGAGATTTTAAGGTCTGACAGTTATTTGTGTCTCTTCAGATAGGACAGATCAACGTACACTGAGCAATTTACAGTTGTGCCTTTAATGCTCAGTCAGACACCAGTGCTTTAGGATTCAAACAGCGCAATGGAGTCAACCTACTGAATTTCACAGCATCCACCATCTTCCTCAGGTGACCCTCATGGTGCAGCCTTGTTCACCAACAAATGGGCATGTACTGAGTACAAAGAAGCTGCCTTTGTCACCTGATAGTTCTGTGCTGCCTTTGGGGTACCATGACAAAGGGTTGTGCAAAGCCTCTGAGGCCAGCTGCATCCTGGGCAAAGGGATACCCAGAGAAGGGGCAACATGATTGCGAAGACCCTGTTGAGTCATTCAGGCCTTCCTCATATCTCTGTCACTGCATCTTTTGGGGTCTGCATAACATTTTTTGAGCTCGTTTTCTGTAAACAAAGCAGGTAGCGATCACTGATCTTTTAATAAAATAATGAGCGGTCCTTTGCATTTAAAGACTCGTGCAAAATTCAGCCTCTCATCTGAGAACCATTTCCAAAAATGAACACACACAGCCAGCTAGCAGAGTCTTCCATTTGCACAGAAAACTTACAGACACTGTTTTCCTTTTTCCAGATGACTTTCATAGCCCACTTGGGAAATAAATTACCGGGCAGTGTTAGTTACCAAACCTACGCGCTCATAAAAAGGTCACACCAAAGTGTGATCATCAGGTGTTTACAGATCACTAATTGTATTCAGAAATAATTGAGAATAAATGGTATTATCCGGAGAAAAAGTCCTTCCTTTTCCTTTCCAAATATCCCATTATAAGATAGCAATAAGTATAAAAAATAAGGACCTAGCTGAATTGAAGGCTATAGAAAGTCTCTACTTAATCCCAGAGTGTTTTGGTGGGAGCCCTGCAAACCTTTCAGTTCAGAAGAGCATCTATGTCATAAGTACTTTATGAGGTCCCAGTTGTAGCGCCCCTTTTTTGTGGCCATAGCCACATCCCTGAAGTTAATATTATGCCAAAATACTTTGCAGAATAAGGATGCACTTAGAGGCAAATATAAGATAGGTGTCAAACAAGGCCTTAATATGTAGCAGACCACACTGTTAGCCACATACAGATCTTTTGCCAGTTAAGCTATGGGAATTGTTTTGATTTTTGGAAAAAGTGTTGGCCAGTAAATGATGTTGAGCAACAGACCCTTGGGCATCAGGATGGATGCTTTGAAAAGCAGGCTGTTGTAGGAAGTGATGTGCTCTTGGAGTTCTTCTAGTTTATTCTCAGGTCGTGCTGCTGCTTTGCATCCCAGTCCCGGTCCCACAAACAAAAAGGTTGCTCCAGTTCCAACAGTCATGACAACAAAGGGAGGAGGAAAGCTGCAGTCTGCTCCTGTCAGTTTTTCTTGTCACCTTTTTTTCTTTGCAGTTGAAGAGTCTGAGCATGCCGCAGTGGCCCTGCACTCCCAGCACACAAAGCCATCTGCAGCCGCCAGTCATTCGGAGCGGCCTCTCACGGGCTGGCTTTCCTACAGGGAGTTTCTCACAGCAGGATCAGCCGCCCATCCAGCACATCACAGGTGTTCTCCACATGGCATGAGCAGGTGAGAGCATGACTTTGCCAACCCACGATGAAGTTTGGTAGCTGAAATACAAAATCCAAGTTTGGCCTGAGATCTGAATCTGGCACTCAGCTTCATCCTCTGCTCCGAGCCAAATCAAACTGCAGCACGTCATGAAATCCAAACACCACTGTGCTCTGGGTCGCTTAAGATCTGGATCCAACTACAGCCTCTGATGAGGAAGCTCCTCTCTGTGAATGGGGCCAATGTACAACATATTCCTTCATTAGGTGGTAGTACTCAAGTAACTGGAAGTTCACGCCTTAAAATCTGTAGGGAAGAAGCTGAAGTGCTGAGGAAGCTTTAGGGTACAGTGAAATTGCTGCTCTGTGTAGCTTAGAAAAAAGGGAGAAACACATAAGGAGAATTTATGGGAGGTTCAAGTTCTGAGGCAATGCTCTTCCTCCATCTTTTTTGGCTCCTTCAATCTCATATTATTAGTTTAAGAGCTGCCAGGCATAGAGAGTAGTCCACTCAGCCTACCTGTGCTTTTTAGAGTTTAAAAAAATAAAAAGATAAAGCAAAGGATGTGTTTCATACTGCTCAGGAAGTGCTCCTCACTGCGGAGCCAGCTCCGCTGCAGCCACAAGCACTCATAGGACTGTGGCGTGCCAGCCCCAGCCATCCTGCTGCCCTGCTCTCTCCTTCTCACTTGCACTTTTGTATCTTAATAGGTAAGGATTTGAATTTCTGTGCTAGTGTGTCTGGCACTTCTGGTAGGAGCCCTTTGACATGGAAAAAGGCTCATCTTTCAAATGCCTCTGGCACTTTCTGTGAAAGGTGATTTTTAAAAAGCCATTTTATTTTGCTTCCTGGCAGTGATATCAAAGGAACAATCAGTGCCTGATTTGGAGCCAACAATTTATTTCCATTATAATAAACAGAAAACAATGGCATGCTGCCTTATTAGTTATTCACTTTCCAAGTCAACAAACTCAGAGGGTTGGGATGAGATCTAACCAGAGTTATGCTTTGATGTTTTCAGTTTGGAGAATTGGTCTCCTAGCCAAAACGCTGAGTGATGCCAGTTCCTGGGGGAAGGAAGGAGGGACGGAAGGAAGGGAGAGAGCCTCTGAATGCACAGGGCATGGGGTAGCTACTGGAGGGGCCGGCAAAGTGCCACGGTGGTGCCTGGGTATAAGAAGACACGAGAGTGTGATTGTGGTACTGGGGCATGTGACATCAGATATGACATATGCAAAGAGCAGAGGCTGGGCTGATTTCAGTGTTCTTTCTTTGGTTTTTACCCATTGAGGATCTAGTTCAGTACAGACTTAAGATCTCTTACTGTACTACAGAAGAAAAGAGCCACTTGTGTGGTGTTTGCAGTATGTGTTGCAGAGGCTGATGTGCCCAAACCAAACCAGATGTGCACAGCGGTTCTGGTACTCATCCTTCTCTCCCAGGAGCAAGACTGTGTCTTTTAGCATTGTCACAAAAATAGCGCTTTGTACGGACTGCTGCTGAGCAAAATGAATTTCAGTATTTGTCACTTTGCCTGTGTTGTTTTAGCAGTGATTTCGTGTTGGTACAGTATCTCAGGAGGAGAAACTCCTCAGGAAAAGCAGAAGTGTTTATTCCATATACCTGTTGGAACAGAAGAGCTGTGGAAAACTGTCTCACAAATAGGTCTCGTAGGTAGGGGTAAACATGGAAGGCAAACGTTTGCTGCTTTTCTTTATAGAAAATACTGATCAACTTTTTTTTCTTTATTGCATCGTGCAGGGAAGCAGTAATGAATTAAAAACTCGCAGTTGCCTTGAATCCATTTCTCCGTGTTCCTGCAACAGTCCGCATTTCTGTGTGCTTTTTTTTTAAGCGAAGCAGAAAGCTCGGAGGTGGTGCAAAGCGATTGATTATTCCTTGGTTATTAATCATTTCTCCTGTGGAAAAGCCATGCTGACCTTTGGGATTATTTTCTGATAAATTTGCAAACGCATTAAAAATACATTTTTCTCCCACATCGTTGTAAACTGCCCAAGTGATTTAGCAACCAAGTAAATGGAGACAGCAGATTGTTTGCTTTGGTGGAGAACTGCCTGTGCGTTGCAGGAAGGTGCATACCTGCTGCTCACCTGTAGGCTGTTATTTTAAGGGAATATAAGGGAAGTAGGGACTCCTTTTTTTAACCTGAAGAAATCACCAATTTTTTTACAGCCAAACGAAAACTTGCCATCCTTAGGAGGAGCAAGACGAGCTGCAGCCTGATTTAGAAAAGGTATTGCATGGCAATCATAAACCATTATCTATGAGGTAACCAAATACAGCATAGGAAAACAGAAATACCTGTTAGGAACAAGTGTCTCCTCTGAGAAAAGATGTTTAGTAATAGTTTTGTGGTTGTCAAACTGCCTTTTAATAGCCAAACCCATACGTGTCACGGAGGAGAGAGTCTGAAGCAGGTGATAAGGCACAAAGGATGATGTAACACTTCATTTGGTGACAAGAATCTGTGTGACGATAACAACTTTCAGACAGTAAAGTTATCATGTGGGATGTGCACCTGAGAGAGTTTCTTGAACTAGCACTTCTCAAAAGTATCTGCCTGTGATGACCGACAGTGGCAGTAATAGTACTCCTTGCACGGGTCAATTATCAGTGCAGAATAGCACTTTCAAATCTTGTGTGAGCAGTTTCCTCTCCTTTGAACCCTCTTATTGCCAGATGCTCAGTCACAGTCTGGCCCTCATTCTTCCAGTCCTCCCATAAATGGAAGCAAATTTCCACCAGGAGCTTCCTTGGGGGCATAAGGAAATTAGAAAAAGAATAGACCTGGAGTCCTCTCATGTAGCTAAAAGGCCTCCAGTCAGACACTGCAGCCAATTTCTCCTTCCTGTGGTCTGTTGCAACATGATCAGCTTTTTTTCCTAGCCTAGAAATTCTGGCTTCTTGCTTTATTCCAGCTGATCTCCCTTCAGCAGTGAGGCATTTGAAACCAAGCCTTGATCCTCCTACTCACAATAACCCAAGCAACCCAGAAAATGGGCTGCACTTCACACCCCTCTGCATTTTCGTGGTTGCCTTCTGGACAGTTATAGGTGATGGTGAAATTCTTTCAACAGAGATGCACACTTATTCTCCTTTTCCTCCACCAAGTTCTGTTTCTCTCTTGCTCATCATTTTACCCCATCAGCTCAGTCTTTCTGCTGGGCCCCAGATATTTCTCATGCCAGAAGACTCTATGTTTGTAGCCGTAAAGTCCCAGAGTGCATTGTCCTCCAGCATGAAGTCATCTCAGGACTGTGATGGCTGTGGCCAGTATGGGTGCTACCTCCCCTCTTGTTAAATGGGGATTTGTCATTCAGTAGGCAGTTACAGTGAGGGAGCAGCAGCTGGAGCCATCACATGGTGTGGAGGAAAAGATACCTAACTAAATTAATGCCAGGAAAGAATGAGGTTGGTGTTTTGTAGGACAGTAAAAGCCATCTCTAATGTGTTTGTCTTTTTATTTGTCTCTGCCATGAGTACAGCAAATATCCCCATTAATATGGAGAGTGCAAAGCCTTTGCTGAGGTAGACACCAGTGTCTGGCCTCTGAGGTCTTGCAGATGAAGACAGGCAAAGGAGGTTCCTTCCACCTTGCAATCATGGAGGGCCTGGCAGCAAAGCCTTCTGGTGAGGTCCTCAGGGTCATGCAGACGATCTGCTGCAGAAATAGGAACTGAGAACAAGCCTTGTGTCTTTCACTTCAGTATGTCCTTTTGAGACAGAGTCAAATCTTACTCCTATGAAACCCCACAAAAGGCACTGTAACTATTCTAACTGCATGGGCAAATGAGGGAGACATTGCCTCTTCTTCTTTCAGTCACATCAGCTTTCCCTGAAATCTGTTTTATCTTACTGCCAGACAGAGCTTCTCAAATCTGCAGCCAGTGTTATTCAGTCAGGGCACAGGGGTGAAGGGCTCAGCATTAAACAGAGATTCCTTGGAGTATCTTTAAGATCTTGGATCACATAAAGCAGTCCCCTCTCATTAAAGAAAAAAAAAGAGGAAAAAAAAAAGGAAAAAAAGCACACAAACTTACCATTGTTGAGTGTTTCCTTAATAGAATCAGAAACAAATTTGTGACCTTGTGGCCCAGAGGTGGGAACACCATCTATAAACTTGCCCAGACATAGAAATGCATTCTGCCTGTCAGTAGGAGTTTGCCATTGAACATGTATATAAAAAAAGCTGGTGTTACATTAAGCTAACATTTTTTAAATGCCACAGCTCACTTTATATGCTGTAAACCTTGTTAATGTTGCTAACAAGAAAGTTAAAAACTCAAAGCTATAAAAATAGGAATGCCACTGCTAACTAAATAAATAGATGTGAGAACCGAATATTCTGATACAAGTTCTGGAACAGCCCACGCGTCCAGGGAGGGAGAAAGAAAAAAAAACACAAAATTAAATTGCTGCTGATGTTGTAAAAGTTCCCTACAGTCAGCAAAATCATCTCCCATTGAGCGTTTGACTTAATTTCAAGTGGTTCTTGAGAATTCAAAACCGTAGCATGGATGAAGAGGACGGTCCTTTCCAAGGGCAGGGAAGGTGGCTGAGGGACCGCGCCAGCCCAGGAGCCTGGATGGGCACGGAGGGAGGGAGGGTCCCTTCTGTCTGACTCAACAACAGATTGTTAATGTTTCCTGCAAAACAGGCCACCTACATACTCTGGCCTCTACTGTTGGCTCCAGATCCCAGTTAATAGACCCAGTTTGTGTCTGTTACATGCAATCTGGGCTGTATAGCAAATCTTATTAACAGCCCGGACTCTGTAGAGGTTCAAGGGCTGGAACTTCCTGGGATTACTTTTGGCGAATTTATACTCAAACTCTGTATACTTGGAGTTGTTTATTGATACCTCTTTTTAACTCTGTGATGTGAAAGTTGAGAGCTACTCTTAACATTGGGCCTGCTGAAATCACTGCTACGTAGGCTCTGCAATCTGCCTAGCAATTCATTTTGTGTCATCTAGGCTTTGTTCATGAAAAACAATCTTCTTTTCCTAGTTTACTTCCACCAGGAAATTATGAATGAAAGACCTCAAGGGATGGGATATTTACTCACATGATTGTTTACAGATTTTGGCAACACAGAAGAACATGTCTTATCTTCATGCACATACATCTAGTCAGAGATATATTGTGAAAACAAATGGGAGAGAGAAAGATTGAGACAGAGACATTAATCCCACCTTTCTGTGTATGCAAAGTTCTCTTTTTCCAAGAATAAGTTCAGTAGTGTCTTTTTACTCACAGTTCAATGTGTTATCAGACAGATGTGAAGCAAACTTGTGTTTACTTAAGTATTAGTTTCCTGGTCCCAGCACAAAACTTTGTTTATGGATTTCCTATGTACTGTAGATCAGCCATAGAGAGAGGCAAATTGTGCTCTACATAGCATAACTCCACAAACAAAAACACACCCTCCTCCCTAACAAGATCTGTGGGAATAGAAGCAACTTGTTGTGACCCTGAGTGCTTTAACACGCTTTGATTGCCCTAACCAGCTCCACCTGGGGCCAGCAATACCTGAGAGCCTCCATCTACACACTCTCCTTGTTAGTCTGTTGATGTATTTAATCTGGCTTTGGTAGCCAAGCTTTGTGGAAGTTGTGTTAAGGGTGTCTGTCTTTCTAATACTGAGGCTTACTATCCTGTTTAGACTCTCAAGGTTACTTGCTATTGTGCTTTAGAAGAGCCAGCTAATAGAGCTCTAGAATTAGAAATTAATGTTTCAAGGTGTGTGTCACGCAAGGAGGCTGGTTTGTGAGGCAAACTTTGTTTGCCTGCTATCCTGGGATACCTTACAACTTCTAAGAAGATCACCACCAATTTCTGTCTTTGCTCTGTTGGCTTTTTTTCTCCTTAATTAAGTGGAGAAAATAGCTATGTGGCAAACAGGAGGGTCATGGTGAGGATCTACTGTACATCAAACATCAATGTCCTAATCTACATGCTATCTGAGTGACAGGAATGTTGGGGAGGGGGTGTTAAGCTGAAATACAGTTTAAGAGATCCCAAGACTTGTTTCTTCCTTCAACACAATGAACATTATGGTGTTAGAGATGTCAGGAAGGTGTTTGGGATCAGAAGCGTTTGTATGATTTGTTGTATGTCTTGTTATCATGTCCATAATTGTAAATAATGGGTTGGTGGTGCTTGATGCTCTGTTAAAAAGGGCATGAGAACAAGATGTGCTAACTGAAGGCTGCTGTATGTGTCTGTCAAGTGCTTACACAAGCACATGATTGTATCTGTTTAAACCAAACTGATTGCTTGGCTCTCCCTGTGCTACTACATTTGAAACCATCTCCATATAAGTAAACCTTGGGAGCACTCAGGTAAGACTTTGTGGAGTTTTTGTTTCTTCTTCACATATATATTCCCTTTTCCTTCCTGACACTGGAAAGGCCGTCTCTGGGGTAGTTAGAATCCATTGAGATCTGAACATTACTTCATAAAACAGTCGGTTTTGGGTGTGAAATTTAGGGATTTTCATCAGACTCCAACTCAGAATGGACTGGAAAGAGTAAATGTGAATTCTGAGAACGCATATACATGTGTGCTTGCTATGTGGGGGCAATTATTCCTATCTAGGTCATTTCTAGATGATACAAAACGCTCACTTTGCATCAAGTCTTGAAAAGGCTTCAGCTTTCAGCATCTTCCTGGGGATTAGCTAGATCACAGAGGTAGCTCAGCAGTACGTGGAGTAAAAACCTTGTTGGTTTTCAAACATCGTTACCATAAGCTTCATCTGGTCTGGCTCTATATGGCTTGGATTCTTCTCTGTCTTTTGCAGCTAACTGTAAGGACTTCTGAGTTTACATTCTCCCTTCCCCTCTATGTTCTGCTGATTGCTGTTGTTGTTGTTGTTCCTGTGATGAGGGCTAGCAATTTACCCATCCTGTTTTTGTGTACTTTTGTTTTTCTCCCTCATTTAGGTCATTTTCATCCAGACCACTTGCCACACTTCATGGTATTGTTCAGATATACCAAGCCTCCATCACGGAGACTACAGAGCCAATAGTCTTCCAGTATGGCATAACTAAAGGAAAGAGCCTCTGGCGTTGTGAGGAGGATTTGTCACTGGCTCTTAGCAATGACCAAAACAAAACAACCCCTCCCTACATACGGTTATGTTTCCTGCTCAGCTCTTGATTGTTGTAGCCACCTATGGGTCAGGAATGAGGAACAGTGTGTAAAGAGCTCTGTGCTATTTTGTCTTAAATGTAGCCAAAAGGGATTATTTTAGAACCTCTGTACGTTTACTCAACTTTCCTTCTCAAGGACAGAAAAAAATACTTTGACGTTATCATGCCTCATATGAAGAAAATGGTAAACTTCTTCAGGTCTATAGTAAAGCCTAAACATATTCAGGTGGTAGCTCTCTTTCTACATATTGAGATTATGTGCATGACTAACAACTGATAAGTGATTAAACTGATTAATGACTGAAATTAATAGTCTAAGTGGTAAGAGGGGGATGATACAGTAGGGCTATCTTCTCCAGGAATGAGGTGTAATAAAAAAACAACAACAGATACCTACAAACAACAGCAAAACCAAACCAGGCCAGCTGTTTTGTATAGCCCTCCTGAATTTCAATCAAATTTTATGAAATTGTTTGGTCTATTTGAAACAACAACTCCGTTATCTACAAGACCCAATATATTATGCTCACAGGAGAATAAACGGTGGGAGTTCTGGCAAGGATATTTAGTTTTCAAGAGATACTGATTACAGTTTGGTGAGAAGTTTTCCCTTCTATTCTCTCCTTAATCTTAGTCCTGACAGCAGATTATTAAACTATATTTCCAGGATGACATGTGGAGATACTGATTTTGCTCAAAGACCACACTCAAAATTGCACTGAAATTGGATGCTGCATGGGAACCATCATAATCAAGACTTCACCACTGAAGTCTAGGAACAATTTTGCAGAAGGTCATGTTGTATCTTGTCTAGGGCTTTCAAAATTAAAAATCTATTTATATATGAATTTTAAATCAAAGCACAAACATTCTGTGCTTTGATTTAAAGCGCTTACATTTCTTTCTTCACCTCAAACATGGACTGTGTTCAGCATTCTCATTTAAATGTACACCAGTGTAAGTCTTGGGAAAGATGCTTTCTTCAGCAACCAAATAGGCTCTCTGTTCGTGCTGCTCGATTTGTGACACCAGAGACCAGATGAGACATGAGAATTGCAAACTGTTGAACTGTTGGCACTGTAGCCCTCCCAAGAGAGAAACCAAGGCAAGATGTGAGTCCTGAGCTTTCCAGCGGTATGTGCTGCTGTAGACAGTCTTTTCATCTAAGTTCCCTCTCTTCTTTGCCTCAGGAGTTTTCCAGTTGGGTTAGGCAGTACCGTGTATTTCTGCATGTATAGGGTTTCTCTCTGCAGATTTTTTCCCATTCAGGCTGCGGTGCTCATGTAACATTTTTACAAATAATGTCTGCTGTTAAATATCACAGGGCAAAGATCTAGGGACAAAGAGGACATTCTGAGTTTTTGGGTGGATTTGTGTCTGAGGAGCACTGACATCACTTACTAATTTTGCTGTTCAGATAAATATCACTCCAACTCCAGATGCAAGTCAGTTTGCAAGCAAATTTGATGCTAAGTGGGATTTTCTTGTGCACCGCAAAAAGAAGCCTGTGAAACGTCTGTGGTTATAAAACCAAGGTGCTTCATTTCATTTGGAAATTCTGAAGAGTGGTGCACTGAATGTTCTCCAGGTGTTGCAGTCTTGAGTAACAATTCCACTGACTGCTAATTTATAGTGCTCATTAGCCTGGAGGTAGCAGGGGAAAGGGCGGAGTCTGTCACTGTTCCTGTAGCTCAGTAGCATTTTTTGGCATGAGAGATGGATCAGCGGTGGCTTGAGTCCTACTCAGTCCTTGCAACATTGCAGTCTCTGGATTGCTATTTTTTTCCAGTACAAATAGTAAATACGATCGTGATGCTCAGATCCTTTCTAGGGAATTTTAGAAGCTTCAGTCAAAATGTACAGATATGAGCACCTTCAGTGCTGCTTACCGCAGCAATGAATGAATCATGATCCTGAAATCTGCAGAAACTGGGTCTCCTGTCTTGATTCCGTCCTCCATTCAAATACTTGCACTTTACATTATTTGGTGACAAATTTTCTTCTCCTGGTTATAATTTGTAGACCTGTACTAAAGGGATCTCGTCTGTAGATCAGAGACACCCCTAAAAAAAGCTCTCGTGCTTAGGGTTCATCTACTGATGTTGCTTTTTTCTGTATCAAGCCCCTAGAATTTGCTATCTTCACAGCATAGCGGATGGCAGATAGAAAACACTAGTTAATGCTTAACCAAGATATTTTTCTGATTCAGTGGATGTTCAGTTACTTAAATCTAATGATATGTTACATTAGCAGAAATATATACTTATATTTGTATGTGAATGTGTAGAGACATTGTGTTCAGCAAAAGGGCTCTTTGGGTCATTGGAGAGGACAGCCTACTCTTTATACGTCTGGCAAACTTCCACAGCTGGCTCACCCTGACTGGATAAGATTTGTTATTTGTAGAGTGGTGGCTGCCTGGAGAAATGCTGAGCAGCAAGCTTTGCCTGTGTGTCTAGCAGCAGCCTTTGTTAATTGCAGCAGTGGGTGGAAAATGCATTAGCTTCATATATTACTACTGGGGGGTTGACAGCATCCATTCTCACAGGATTTCTATATGCTCCATATTTCTACATGGAATAATCTTCAAACACTTCTTTTTCCTTTTCTTTTCTCTTGAGACATGGCCTGTGGCACCCTCATTTCCTGCATCCTTAGCCAGTCCAGGTATGGGTTGGGAGAACTCTGCTACCTGCCTCAGGTCTTTCACGATGCCACAAGCCGGGGTGCAGGTTGCTTTTCAGTAGTCATTTAGAAGCTGCCCTTTTGTCTGGTTTCAGGAAAAAAAGAAGGAAAGGGGAGAAAATGAGAAGTACCAGTAAAAGGATAATAACATTTTTCTCCATAGGATATTTGTGGAAGTTCCTACTTTTCTCCATCTTACCTTCCACTGAGGTATGTGGAAAACTCCCTCTGTTTCAGTGCTGCCTGAGCAGTTCTACAGAAGTGACTTCTCACTGAAGATATAGGAAGCAGCATAACCTGCCAGTGCCATTCTTCAATAGCTGCCTACATATGTCCTCAGCAGAAACGTTGGCGGCTAACGTGTGCTAACATTTTCCTGGGTGCTGCCAATATGAGTACGCAGGTGATACTTCAATGGGTAGGGAGAGGTGGCAGAAGGAATAATTTTAAGAAATAATCCTGGCAGCCCCAGCTGGCTGCGTCATGAAGTAAGTCTGCTGCTCCAGCACAGCTCATCTGGATGGATGGGAACCATCCTCAGAATAGCAAAGCTCAGCACTAACTTCCCTAGGAAAAAACTGTTCATGCTGTGTACCTGTGAGGCATTTATATAGCATTACTCTTTGTATATTGCATCCTGCTGTCTGGCGCTACTAGTAACAGGGAAATAGTGACTTAGAAATGATGTGGGTAAGATCACGCCCTGCTGGTTTTGAGGGCAAAAATATCCTCTGCCCTGCGCAAGCCTACAAATAGGGTGTTTTGATAAGTATAGCTGAGCCTCTATTGCCTTTGAAGACAAGGATCTACATTCTTCTTCATTACCTCAGAAAGCACCAGAAGTCACAAAACATGCAAAGGAACTTTGCCTCTGTTTTTGGCAGCTCTTAAGTCTGTCACGAACTTGTGACAACCAGCATTCTTCTGCAAGTGTAGATGGGAATTGTGCTTGTGAGAGATAAATCCTAACTTCTGTCTACATGCAACCTAAAAGGCTTCTAGATTTTCTTATTTGGGGAGAGAAATATGGGAGCTCCTGAGTTTTGGGAGAGAGCTTCAAAATAAATTTTGGAGTCTTATAACTTCCTAAATCCTGGATGTGTCCTATGAGGGCTCCTGACCATGATGTGGTGAGTGACAGTAATAATTCAGAGTAAATACGTGCTAAATATGCTTAACTTGAAAACAAATGCTTGCACTACAGTCATTGGACTCTGATAAGAACGAATCTGGTAACACTGGTAAAGAAACCCCAAGTTCATTTCTGCAAGCATTTGGGATGGTTTGCAAAACATTAGTTTGTAACTTGACTCTCCAAAGTAATATTTAACATTTCTACTTCCCGTGGTGCCATGTGCCATTTCTTAGCATAGGAAATCTGACTCTTATCTTCAGAGGCTTAATCAGGAATTTGGTTTAAGAGAAGTCTGTGCAGGTTCTCCTGCCAGCATTACTCTCTTTGTTTTATGAGTACATGAGACGACCTGTATGTCTTCATACGGGCTGTTTACAGCATGACCGCAAAGATAAGTGGAACATGGCTAAAGCTGTTAAATTCCAGTATTCCCTCATTGCACAGGAAGTCATGAACTCTACTGAAGAAAATAAATTGGAAAGAAATGTGATCTGAAGTACATCACTTCTCATAAGGGCATATCATAATTTCAAGAAATATTGTCCATTATGAGTTTCTGTGGAGCTGCCTTTGTTCATGAAAACTGAACTGAAATTTTGAATCATTCTATAAATGCTATCTGAAGCGAAATGTCTCTCCTTTAAATATTCATGATTTGCCTCTTTTGGTTTCAGAGAAGTAATTATTTTGTTTCATAAAATTCAGACTTAATGCACATTGAAGGAGGCTAACAAAGAAAAACCCTCCTCTGAACTTACATTTTATTTTTCTTAGCATTTCTCTCCTCCGGTACTGGGAGAGGAAATTCTGTAAACCAAATCTGAACTCAGGAAAGGGAGGTACTAGCAAACTTACTGTGCCAAAGGAAAACACAAAAGGTAAAATATAGCATCGTCCAGAAGACTCCCCTCGGTCACACGTCTTCACTGAAAGCCAAAGCTCTCGTCTAGATCAGGGGGGTTTAATGCAGTGCAGAACACTGTTAGCAAAGAACAGAAATTACTGAGAGCTTTTACAGATGAGCATTTTAGAAAGCAGCTAATATGAAACGTTCTCTTCGTATCAAAGCATCAATGGGTGGAGTGTTTCCTTTGCGTTTTCACAGATAAAGTATTTGTTTCTTACAGTGACTCACTCAGAGATTAGCATTTATAGAACTGAGCCAAGGTGGAAGATTTTTTTTTCTGCCTTTTCTAATTCATCTGCTGAACATGTTTATTTCTGAACTACTTACACGTTGAGTAGCGTTTACCGTACGTTATTACTACATTTTGCTTGTTGGTTTTTTTTTCCTGGTTTTCGGTTGTTTTGTGGGATTATTTTGCAGCTCAGCCTCTGGCAAGCGATTAAAAGTTTTAAGCGACACCTAGTGCCCTGTTAAGTTGCTAAATCCTGCAATAGCATCTGGAAATGATATCTTCTTTTTAGGTGGATTCTCGGAAGAGATTATCTGAAATTCCCCCATTACCTTCCTTTCCAGTCCGATCTTTACTTCTTCAAGATCTGACAGGGAAAAATAAAGATGGGGTATGAGACAATTGATATGAAGCCTGTGTACATGTAAATCTAAGTTACTGCATATAAAAGGAAGGAAAACAAAATTGGAACAGCACTGGGATTTATGCGGTGGGAAACCTGGAAGGTTTTTGTTCCATCCTGCATTTGAAGCATGTAACGAGAAAATTGCAGTTGGTGGGGATCTTGATACAGGCAATGAAAAGCGGTGAGGCACAGCTCAGTTCTAGAGATGAGAAGTGAAAAGGTAGTGAATGATTTTTCTGCCCTGGAAAGGCCTTAATTTCATTGACTACAGACAGAGGCTATAGCATGGTCATCTTAGAGACAAAAGCTTCAAAAGGAGTTAATTTTATACAAAATGCGTGCATAGGTCTTTGCATCAAAATAGCACTTCCATATTTATACCTAAGAGTTAGTAGTTAAAGTTTGCCAGCATGTTTTGCGTGGATTGGGATAATGATTTCTGCAAGACTGTTACAGTCTACCTGGGAAAAACAGTGCTTCTCATGTGAGCTTTGTAACTAAGGTTTATGCAACTGAAAATGCCTGGAGAAATCATTGGTTGTAGATAAAAGTATTTGGTTATTTGGGCCGGTTAAGAAAAGGCTTAATAAATCACATTCTCTTCGCAAAATCTTATTTGCTATACATTAAACCCACACAAAGGTAGGACGGCTGATGTGGCTGGAAGCCATTTGGATCCCACCTCTGAAACTGTGGTAAGGATTGATATCTGAAACAGAAAACGTATGGCTTCGCATCAGGATGCAGGGCAGCAGCTTTCTGGTCATAATGGAGGAAGCTGGGGTGTAACAGTGTTTGAGTATCTTCTCGTGGTATTGCAGGGAACATTGCCAGCTTTTTTTAACTTCTCACTTGATCTAAATTGTTCTTCAGCCTTATGACCTTCATTGTCTTACTACAGGGACAGTAAAATCCCAAACATGCAGATCCCAGTATTAGCATAGCCAAGCTCCATGTAAAAAAACTCACAGTAAATCAGCCTCGCTGCAGCCAAACCACATGTAAAAGCAAGCTGTGAAACAGACTCAACACTGCCAAACCACATGTAAAAGCATGCTGAAAACCACCCTCCACATAACCAAATTATGTATAAATTGGTGACGAACAACAGTTGGGGAGGGCTGCATGTTTATTGGAACAACTCAAGGCAGTGGAGAATCCCTCACACTGCTCACCTTCTCTCCCACCTTATGTCCAAGCAACTCCATCCAACAACACACTGTGCAGACCCAGTCCCAAGGCTGGAGTTACCAGGTAGGATAAATGGCTTCAGCAGGAATAAATACAGTGCAGTGGATTGGAGATCACTCTGCTCCATATTTTAAAGGAGTGAGCAAAATAATCAAGCCCCGAAAGAGCAGAGGGATAATTTCAGATAGAACTGAACAGATGTCTATGTCAGATAGAACTGATATTGTTGAGTTATGCCCTCTAATACACCGTTAACCTTTCTGACTACAGAATCAGTCAGTCAGGGGACAGAAAGAAGCATCTGGCTTTTGTGCTTTATCTTTCCAGCTAGAAATGATTGAGATACAATTAAGAATCTCATTTTCAATTTCAAAAAGTCATCTTAAATTTTTTTATTAGAAGAGAGGGTGAGCTGTATGAGCTGAGCTACCAATTTACTGGTGCCTCACAACCTGAAACATGGAGAGCCTTTAAAGGGCTTTGTGACACATTTCTTGTATTACTATTGCAGTTTGTTTCTTTGTCTAATAGTGTTTTGGGGTTTACAGCCTTTTTCTCACAATAGGGCTCAAAGCACCTCACAAAGGAGCTCAGTATCATTACCTCCATTGTACAGCCATAGAAGCTGTAACAGGGAGACATGAAGTGACTTGCTCCGTGTTGTGCGGGAGGTCAATGGCAGACCTTGGTGCAGAACCCACATCTTCTGAGCCCGCATTTCTAGCTGTCAAATATTCCTTTTAGTTGTCCAGAGAGGGCTTGTGTCAGAAAAGGTTGTTCAGAGAAGCTGGTAGAAATGCGTTTAAGGGTGTGCTCGACCAGCAGGAGTTAGTTTTGCTTTCCTCTTGCACTGCTTTGTTTCAACATGTCGTTGTTTAATATGCCATTAGGGAGTTTGGGAACTGACTTCTGTGGGATAATCCAGGATTCCTGGCCTTTGACACACAGTGTGCCTGTTGAAATCGGGGTCACAGCTTCCCCAGGTGTAAAGCAGAAGAAATTTCAGTGCATACATAGTGAGAATTTAGCAAGGGGACCAAACTCACATTCAGCATAAGGGTGGGCATTAATCTTTTAAAATCCTACTTACTTTTAAAATTTAAATTATTTAATCAATAGATTTTTCTTTATCCATTTCCAGCTGAGCAGCCTGCCAAGATGTCAGTACACGTTTTGCTAAGTTCTCTAAGCGCAATATCAGACGATTTGTTTTTCTGTTATTCATTCCAGGCTCACCTCTGCAGTTGTGCCTGACTGAACACTGCCAGCAAATAGAGGAGTGCAGAGCCGGACTCATACAGAGTGGTACGGGGTCAAGGCAAGGTGCGTGGCTTCGTGCCCACTGCATGGCTGATATTTGCCCCACTCCAGTCACAGATGTTAGCTGTTACCAGGTGAAAAAAGGGATCAAGAGCAGGTCTTCAAGCATGTTTTACTATGGAAAAAAAGCCACAAGTTCAGGCCTGTGAGCAGTTGACAGGATAACTCTACCCTTACGCTCCCATCTTATGCTACTCAGCTCGTTAAGTCCTTCTTTCACTCCCTAGTGCACCGACAAAAATAGCAGCAACCACATCATCAGCCAGTGTTACCTGGGTGTCTTCCCCAGGGCAACACCAGCCCACATGGAGAGGAGGATGTGAGCACGGTGGGGTCAGCTCTCCGCACTGCACCTGTCCTCCTGGGAGGACCTAAGCATTTCAGTGTCACCGGGAGGAGCTGGCATTTCAAAGCAGAGCAGGAACTCCCTGCAATATGGTAAAATGCTTCAGATTGTCTCTAAGTACCAACTAGTGTATTGGAGATTAACGTGTGACAAACTCAACTCACAATTTTCTCAGGATTACATTGATGATAGTAAAAATGCTCAAGTAATATATGAAGTAAAACAGCCCCACATCTCAGAAGCGATCTCGTAAAGCCCAGTGGCTTTACAATCACAGCACAGCAATGTGTCTGAGGGGAAGAAATAGAACAGGGCAACAAGTGAGGGAGGGGAAGCACTGCTGTACATCATGGAGATCCAGGGTAAAACCCTGAATGTCTATTTTGCTGCTGACTTGAATTGTTCAAAATATTTGAAGAGTGAGAGTAAATGAATGAATGAAAATATTTAAATGAAAGATTTGGTTTTTTTCATCAGTGATTATGCATTTGTTTTCCACTCATTGCTTTTTTTTCTGTTTTGCTGCTCTTTCTTATGTCTGTCTTTGTGTTTTTGCGTCTCATTATCTGATGTACTTAAACAAAATATGTGAACTTAGGAACAAAAAGCCAAACAAAGCCCACATTTGCTCATGCCAAATCTTATCTTTTTAAGATAGAAGGTTAATAATGTATACAGCCACAGTGTGGTTAAAAAGAATCCTTTGGTATCTGTGAAAATTATACTTTATAATCAGCTTTTAACTAGTTCCACCACCACCAAATCCACATGTATATGTATATTCTTCTACTTTAAAAAGCTAGAGACTCTGCACATCATGAGGCAGATTCATATCTCCCGGAATGCTTGTTGCTTCAATACTCAATCAAATCTCTGTGGATAGAATTTGTTTTTACCACTTGAAATCCAGTGGGAAAATCTTTCTTGGATTTCAGCAAACGCCCCAAGCCAGGGACTGATTTGGCAAGGTCAGATTGAAAGCATCTCTCCACACTTACTTAGAGCAAGGCGCAGCTCAAACCCTGCTTTGTCCAGCTGTCAGAAGCCTGAAGTGGGAAGTTAGTTCAGCCTCAAAGACATAGAGATTGATCAACTAGAAATATATCCATCGGAACTTGGGAGCTGAGGTGTCCCGGGATCCTTCTCTCTAGGCTTTTCAGCAACCATCCCTGCCAGAAATACAACAAGCACCAATTCTTTTCTTAGCCCCTTTGGTATCTAGGAAGACTTGGTTTGACAGCTCCAGCTCCTGGATTCTTGTTGCAGCGGCCCACTTCTGCTTGTATGCTCTTGAGATAGGAGTCAGCGGGGGCAGGATCTGTCAAATGCACAGACACTGGGAGAAATGGGTTCAGAAATGCTTCAGTGGGAGCTGGGAATGAAAATTTAATTGAACTACTCTACCCTTCTTAGGAGTCCAGGTGGGAAAACACGTGAGGAATACTTAGGACTTCAGAGCCAGATAACTTAGGATTTCAGAGCCACAGTGTCTGTAAAAGAGACTTCTGTCATGCTCTGCTTGCTTTGAACAGACTCTGGAATCAAGCCTGTGACTGTCCCCAGATCCTCCATGGTGGGGAGGAAATCTAAAAGAGAAGTAGCATAGCCTGAGCTTCTCTTCTTGAGCAAGAGTCAGAGTCTCCTGACGTGTGAGCTGAAAAGATGAGGTGGGAAGTAAATAAAGAGGGAAATCCATAGAAACCTGTTTGCAGGCAATTTTTTGACTAGCTACAGGAGGCTAACAAAAGGGGACAAAATTCCCACTTCCATCTAGCCTTTCTTAAAGCCTGCAAATGCCAGCACAATTCAGCCCTTTATTTAGATGAGAGGCTCACTGAATTTGTTCCTCTATAATCAGGCAGAAGAACAGAACAAGTACAAAATAACTTGGTTAGGGGTTTCCTTCCCAGTTTGAAATAATCCTAACCTCGTCAGTGACCTTGATACAGAGAATTTCTTTCACTTTAAGCCCTCCAGTTTCTCAGCCAGTCATTAATCCTTAGGATGTGCCCTTTGCCTTCATTCTGATTGGACAATCCAACCTATTTCTGGGCTGCCTTTGGGGCAGATAACCTCAAAATATTAGCTCTCAGGAAAACTGGATGAATTGGTTTCCGGAAGGGAAGATACTGAAGTTAAAAAGCAGTGCTTATGTAAAACACTGGCTCTAATTATTCCTGCTTCTGTTTTAATCTTTCGTGTTGTTTCATACAGAGTTATCATATATCCAGAAATATTTAATGACTCCATTCTTATTCTTCCATGGCTTAATTTCTAAGTTTCCAACTTTTATTCTGGGTGCTCCTGAAAACAATTGAACCCCAGACTGTCAACTCCTTGGAGACTGCTTTGTTTTGTGTGACTTACCAACATGTGTTCTGGAAAGATCATCTCTGGACCCGCAAGAGATAAGGGAAGGCTTGAAAGCAGCACTTTATTCTGGTATTTTTATAGTATTCCCCAACAGTATGTTTGCAGCAGTTAGGAAAAAAAAGAAGTGATGAAGAAATGTACATCAATCAAAGCAGCTAATCAGAACAAAATGCTGATTTCTGTCCCGTGTTCTGTTTCTTTTTGGATTGAGTATAGTTGCTGATATGTATGCTGGTCTTCTAATCCTTTAATGGGGGCACAGGCTTTTGAAGACTCCCTCTTAGAGGTGCTATTACCAAATATATGCTTCTAATTTAACTTCTCATGCCATATTACAGTAGCCTGAAGCAATTGTAGGTGTTGGGTTTGTGAGAAAAGCCCAATGTTGATGTTTATCAGATGACCTTTTAAAGGGTAATGTGGGGGTTATCCATTGGCATAATTAAGACCATGTGTAGATCACTTTTCCCAGGCATTTCTTACTGGTTTTCAAAATCCCATCTATTTTTTACCCAAATTCAGTCAGGTACCTTTCATCTCTGGTATGTTTATGGGCATTACAAAATGAGACTGAAAGTGTTTGTTCTTTTGGAGCAATTTCTATTTGAAATGTCAAAAAACGTGAGTGCATAAATAAATTAAATAAATGTCAGCACATTGCTATTGCAGGTACCAACACACTTTCACTTTCTTTTGTTTTTGAACATTTCAGATGTATATAGCTGTTTCTTCTTCTTCTCTCTGTTGTCCCTCCTTTCTTGAAACCCTACAGAGAGAAAGGGACTTTCCTCTATGAAGTTCAGCTCTTTGTGCTGATTATAGCCATCAAAACCCAAGGCTTGGTTCAGACAAGCAGTCCTTGAGCTCAGTCTCCCTTGTCAGAGGTATGACATGGGGGTTTTGTGCTGAGCGTTCAGGCAGTGACATTGCAATGATGTATTGCTACCAAACTGCTGATATCTGGGACTTTGGTTGAATTCATTACCCCTGTTACAGAAGAGAAGGGCAGGAGACAGACCTGCCTCAATGCAGTGCATCTGAGATCATCCTTATTGCTGCTTAGGAAGTACAGCATTTCCTTGACAATTCATTGCCTTTCTGAAGACCAGCTAATAGTGTTTCCTACAAGTCTTTGAAAGTGTGTTATTAAATGTTCTTTTCTTTCAAAGAAGTTCTTTGTGTCTTTGAGCCTCTGCACCATTAGCAAGGGTTGAAGAAAGGTAGCATGGTAAGCTTTACTGCAAAGT
Source organism: Aquila spilogaster (assembly GCA_024606505.1). Lineage (NCBI taxonomy): Eukaryota > Metazoa > Chordata > Aves > Accipitriformes > Accipitridae > Aquila > Aquila spilogaster. The sequence continues at coordinate 40,369,298 of JANHGO010000073.1, read as the reverse complement.
AGAGTTAAATACAGTGATACAAAGACCAGTACAGCACTTAGATGTTGACTAAGGCTTTACTCACAGTAACTCTGAACTCTTTTTGAAGATGACATAGTGGAAGTACCTTATGAAGTTTCTATGTGTAGAGACTGGGCATTAAAGGGCTTTTTAAGCAGATCAGGACTTTCTTACTTGTGTTCATATAAATAGTTCTTACAGTGCAGTATGTTAAATATACAGCATGGATTGTCTAAAACAAATGCATTTCCATGCAGTTAATGTTGAGCACACAGTGATATTTTGAGTTTTTGGCACCCCAAAGTTGAAGTTCATTACTGGGAAAACGTAACTACTCCCCTAGTGCTGAGACAGGTTTAAGAGGTACAGGGAAGCATGAAGTGATGGAACATGGACCCAAAGGTTATGTATGTGTTGGCATCACAAAGAAACCAAGGGAGTAGCAACGTGTGGTAACACAGAGAGAGCTACTAAGGCAGAGATTTTCTTTCTTGTTGACTTATGATTTTTTGTCTAAGACACATTTTAAAGCTTGGCTTATGTGACAGTATATTGCAGTTAGACTAATTACTATGTTCTTGATGATGCGTAGTGAAATGCTGGTCCTGTATCAAAATATGGGGAGCTCACACCTCAGTTCACTTGAAATACTATATCTTCATATCAAAATATGAAGCACATGTTTCCCTGGGGTTAGGATACCTCTGAAGGTGCTTAGTGATCCTGCTCAGTCCTTTCAAGGCACTCCCAAACCTGCCCACATCCCAGGGCCCCATTGTCACTCAGGACCATCTCATAAACACACACCATTTCATTACTGTCCACTGTCAAGTGACTTCAGGCTCAGGATATGAAGGGCTCACTCACAGTCAATCTTCTGTATGTCAGGCAGCATACTAGCAGCTCCTACAAGCCCCGAATGTGGTAAATGAAAAATAATGACCTCTTCACCCTTCTTTTCTTGTAGGATAAAGCAAGTGGCACAGCTGGCACATCCTGTAGGTGGAGAACATGCACATAAGCAGTTACCACCATGCAGCCAACATGTCCTTAGACGTTAAGCCGCAGGAATTTGATTACGAGGCAAAGCTTTTCATCAGCTACAGAGACAAAATGCTGTCCCACTGAAGTCAGTGGCAAAGCTCCGGTTGGCTGTTACACAGCCAACATCTCGTCCTTCTGCATACTGCTCTCCGAGCCAGCAAGCCTGGTGCAGGGAATGCAGTCTGTGGCCTGGCTCTTCTAGAGGAATAGGGAGCTTGGAGATTTTGGGGGACTTCGCAGCAGTGTAATAAGCATGGAGGCCAGCAGTCATTTTTTGCATTTGCCACTGCAGTCATAATAGCTCCTTATCCATGAAAGTATCACATAGGTTGAGGTTGTATTGGGCAGATTTTGTAGTTCTGGATTATATTCAAATAGTGGGGGAAGGGTTTATCCATAAATTTTAGGAAAAACTGTTGTGAATAATGCTATCTACCCAGTTGCACTGCTCTCCCTGCTTTTCTTCTCCAATAGCTTGCAAAAATGATCAACATCAAACTTAGGGCAGTTTTAACAAAGGGATTTTGGACTTCTTAATGTCAACGGCAGCTTTGAAAAACTCAATCTTAGCAAACAGCAGCTAATAATATGATAACAATAATAGAGATAAGTCAATTCATGTCTCCCCACCCAAAATATTTACATAATGAATTAGTTAATTGCATTTTATCTGCTTCTGATGGGTGGGTTGTTAGCCTTCGCATTGCAGCGGATCTGGGGGAGCTCTTGGGCACTCTAATGCCAAGAATATGTGTTATTTCATATTCTGTTATTTGCTTTGAGTTTAAGGTGGTGAGAGGAAATTCCCCAGCGAACAGCTGTAAGCAGTTTCACAGCGAGCAAGTCTTTTCAGTGCTTGAACATCTCTCATTAAAGGAGTAAAAAAAATCCCTCTGTCTGCTTTTCGTGGTTCAGTCATTTACCATATATCTAGATAGAAGCCTTTTAAAAAAATACAAATGTTAGAGTGTACAAAAAAATGATTCCTGTGTCATTTTATCTGTCTAATTGGGCCTAAAAATAGCCTGTGGGAAGGAGGACCAGAAGCCTTGAGTGTCTGAGGCAATTTGCATCAATTATTTCCCAGTGTACCAGTCACAAGTGAAAGCCCTTGCCTGAGTGCCTCCATTAGCCAGGTGTCAGAGCTCTCTCTGTTTTCATTTCAGGCTTTTTGCTGGGAACAGGGTGTGTGCGGGCTGAAAAGCACTGAGGAGGAACTGAGGCCATGGCTGATCCTTGGGGGGGGGTGCCCAGAGCAGCTCTGCAAGTGAGGTTGGTGCCTTTGCTCCTCTGTCATCACCAGTCCCTGAGAGCAATCACCACCCACCAACAGTTCCTCAAGATAAGACTGAGCCAGCTGGGAGAAGAAATCCTTTGATATTTCCCTGCCTCGCTGAGTAAGTATGCCATAACAATAATACTTTGAACTTCTACAGCAACTTTTCATACCAGGGTCTGAGTGCTCTACAGACATTCATTCCCTAAGCATTGTACCGCCTATGCAAGGAAACTATTTTTTTATTGTACCCCTTCTACAGGCCAGATCCTCCAAAGGGCTTAGCACCCATTTTGTTTTCACTAGAGATTTTGTTTTCTTTGTACAAAGTATGCATTAGGACTAGTATCCAGGTTGATAATTTAGACACGCATGCCGAACATTGGTAAGGTCTGCACAACCCCTGCCCCTGAATACTTATGTCCTGGACTTCTGCTGGTGTGCCCCATAAAGCTGAACCTCTTGTTAACTGCTTGTCTCCTGTTTACAGCCCACAGGGACCTTCATGAGCTCCTGATGAGAATTTTGTTGAACAAAGGAAATCTTTGTCAAAACGGCTCTGATCTTTATGTTGTCTGCAGCCATACTGTTGGCTAATGTCAAATGCTGTGTGAGAAGTAGAAATGTTTTGTTTGTCATCATAACTATTCTCTGTGATGCTCTAATTTTTGGAAACAGAGCAAGAGTGTACTTGTCACAGTTACATACAAACACGCAGTAGGTAATTTAGAAAGAGAGATGCTATATCCCAGGTAGACATTCTGCTTTGATTTGTAAGCATGCAACAGGATTCAACTTTGATTTTCATCGTCTGTCTGCTTTCTCAGAGAGAATACAGTCGAGGCAGTTCTGGAGTAGATCAATCTCAATGGAAAGTTGATTTTAAACTACTGCCAAATGTCAGTGAAGAATCACGGTTAAGATTTCCACACATAGAGTAGAGAACAGCCTAAGAGTGCACTCTGCAGTTCAGAGTACAATTTCTGTGCCTTCCAGTTACTGGTCCCTTCAGGAATTTAACACGTAATTTAAACAGTAATTTTTTAACACAGTAATTTAAATTCAACGCAGGCATCACCTGTATAGAATTCACAGTCTTCACCTCTACCCCATTCACAATGGCTGGTCAGAACATCCAGAGGGTAGAGCATTCAGGGCATTACATGAGGTTAGAGCATTTGAGTCTTTCTCCACAAGTAGAACAATCCACTCATGCCTTCAGATCTCACTTCTATTGATGATACTGAAAATCAATTAATTCCCGTGTTTGTTTGTTTGTTTGTAATTTTTAGACACTGTAACTATGTTGGTTTAGCCTGGGAAATGCAGTCATTAGCTGTTCTTGTTGCTGAACTATGCCAAAGCCTTTGGTCGTTCAAATCCCATGAATTTAAGGCAAAGTATTCATAGAGTTGGTGCACTGACCCTAATTGCTGAAAATTGAGAAGTAAACTTCAAACCTACAGTTGCTTATCTGAGCCAAAGTTCTAATCTTTTGAGATTTGCCCATCACAAATTGTAACCGCAGAGTGGAAAAAAAGAGGAAATGCAGAGTGATAGCCAAGAGAAAACGTGTCAAATATATCATCTCTTCAAGTAAGGCAAGGCTAATGTGGAAAATGGGAGGCAGGGTGATTGGTTGTTCTTCCTTTAATGTGTACTCCTGGGAAAGGAGAAAGACACACCGAAGTCTGTTATTTAAAAGAAAAAAGTAAAATACTAGAACTGTTTAAACAGTCTTTGAACTGCTGGTGAGGTGTGCCCTCCAAATCACTTCAACTTTTCCTGTAATTCAACAGCTGCGTTTTTCACAGCTCACATCTCAGAGAGGACCGGCAAAGATGACTGGGCACATAAGAATAACGCTGGGCTGGTATGTAAGGAAGGTGCTAATCTTCTGCCATGTGTATATAGGTATGTAATCACTTTGGAGATAATCTCTAAATTTGAAAAGACACTCGTTCGGTTCATTTTACAACAATTTAAAGACCAAACTTTCTGTGCAGCTCTGAACGGTTTATAGTTTAGCATTAGGTCTCCAGAAGATCAACTTAATTGAGATGAAATAAACTCAGCTCGTGCAAATCAGCATAGCCTCACTTCCTTGCAACTCAGACTGTGGCTGAGCATAAAGTACGCCAGTGTACATCAGTGTTCTCTAACTAAGCTGCTCTGCCACTGACACCAAATGGTGATCATCCTCCCTCTGGACGGCTGTCGCATCAATAAGGCAACCCAAGGTGAAATGACAGAAATCAATCTGCCTGTCATTAGTGAGATTAATAGAATCATGCTGGAGAGAGAGTTCGATGGAAGGGCGGGAAGACGTGTTACAAGTCAGATTGGAGGGACTGATGGAGGAAGTTAGCATTTTTCAGATAGTTTAGAATAAACTTTGTGCAACGCTTATCCAAAAGCACTCCAGTGTTACACAGATTTTGAGTATACGTGCCTCTAGATAAATAGGGTTCAGGGAAGACGTTGTGTGTCAGACTGAAGTGAAGCAGGTGCTTTTATGTTTTCAGAGCTTTCATCAAGTGTTTAGCTTTAAAATAAGGAAGATTATATTTTTCATATAATGAACAGTAGTTGCATAGGTGCATTAAAGTTGAGCCACTGAGCTTGCATAAATACTATACTGATAGAAGATATTTGTTTTTTAATACTTCCTTGTGCTCAGAGATATGGATAGCGTGCATGCAGTTGCATGAGAGCCATTTATAAGTATTTATTTTTCTTTTTATTTCCAGTTAGCACACTGCTGTATTTGTAGCCCAAATTGTTTGCCAGGAGCAAAAGGTGATTTTTCTACCAGCAGAATTAAAGTGACAAGGACATTTTTCACTCTGGACACAATGACAAGGATATTAGTGAAGTAGTTTTGGAGCAGTGAGTGGGGGCACAGATAGGGTATGGCTGTGATGGGTACCTTGCATTTTTCAAAACATAAATATGGTTTTGCTGTTTCTGGGACGTGGGCCAGCTCATTCAAATGCAGCACTCAAGAGATGGAGAAAAGGCAATTTGCCACCACACCTTTTCCATCTTGCTGCCTAGCTCACTGCTGCAGTTACAGATGGCCAACATTTGTGTCTTAAACATTTATCTTGCAAAACATAGACTTCTATATAGAAAGCACTTAGTGGTGCAAAATATTTGCCTTAGATTTAAATTTTCATCTTGTTTCAATCCTTAGAAAACATTTTGAAATTTCAGATGTTGTTTTTTCTCCTTTTTGTCACCTCCCTTCCGTCTCACACTCTGTTTCTGAGTACAGAAGCTGTTGGCCAACTATGGAGGATTCTGAGCGAAGGCTTCAGTATCTCATTTGTCGTTTGGTAACTGTTGAAAGCTTTACCTGTGCTGTTGGTAGACTTCATTCAGACTTTATCACAGGTTCTCAGCACCCCGCCATAGCTCACCATTAAGTAAATATATAGCAATTAAAAAAAAAGTGTTAAAATCAGCTTTCTTTTTTCTTTATTCATTCTGTCTGTTTTGTGAAGCTTACAAAACTACAAGATAGATAAAAATGCTTACCTACCTTTATTTTTTAATTTGTACATTAATGTTTTTTTCTCAGCAGTTGCAGATGGAAATGATAAACAGAAAAGAAAAAGAAACGAAAGATTTCCCAAGTATTTGGGGCAAAAGAATGCAAGCTGTCCCAATTTGAACCCTGTGAAGTATAAACGGCTTCAAAATGAAGCAACTCTTTGAAAGACTCCGCTAATTATGTCTGTGCCATGTACATGCAAGTCAAGAGCAGGGGCTTGACAGGCTTTGGCTGAAGAGCAGGGTTTCAAGTTCACAAAAAAACAAGAAACCTCATCTCCTCGTCTTTTCCAGAGTTGGGCTACGTTCCTAGTCAGACCGAACTGAGTAGCTTTCAAATTCCTGGTGAGCTGGCATTTCGGAGGACGTTTTATTATGAGTACAGCAGCACATGTTGCTGTTGAACCAGCGCTTGGTCCCTGGGAGCTCCAACCTCCTAGATCAGCCACAGATCTCAGAGACTCAAGTTGTGAACGTTTGGCTGCTGAGTGTGTTTGGGATGCTCCATTTTTTCTGTCAGAATTCATTGCCAGGCTCAGTGACAGCACAGGAGCAAATTGCCTTGAATTCTCTGCAGTGGAGTAGCTGTTGTTTTACAGCTTCACTTTGCTTTCTCAGAAAAGACTCGTTCACTCCTGCCCTGCTTTGCTCCCAGAGGTTTATAGCGGTGAAGATAGTTATGTGAAAATGGCATTGAAGTTTTTTATTAATATCCAGCCTCGTACTGCTTTTGCTTTGTTATTTGATAGCGATACAACCTCCTTCAGCTCCGGCAGAGGTACTGGGAAAAAAGGAACTGATTCTGAGTGTCCTTCCAAAAGATTTGTGTAACGCTGAGGAAAAACCTTGCTAAGAGAAAGAGCACACATCCAGTACTGAGTATGCATCCCCATCAGGTAAACCTACAGGGAAGTGCTGCTTTGACTCACAAGCTGACATCAGGTTTTTATCAGGGTCTTACTGTGACAGGTAGGGATGAAGTTTTCTGAACTGGAAGCACCTCTACCAAGTTGCTCTTGCATTACTTAGCATCTGAATGATTTATACTGTTTGTATAAGGTGGCTAATGGCTGTATTTGCCAGCTTCATATAATCTGTGGCTACTTCGAGCAACTGACACTTTCTTGGCCATCCATTTGGGGATCCAAAAGGCTGCCAGTGGCCAGCCCCTTCCCTGCTTCCAGCAGCAACCTGAGGGCTTTGCTGTGCGGGAGGAAGCGAGAACAATCAGCAGGGAAATGCAACCCAAAATAACCAGCTGGCCTCCATGGGGAAAGGTCACTGCTTGAAAGCTGCTGTTTGGGAGCGGGGAGTGAAAAAGAGTGAGCAAGCGAGGGAGACTCAATGCCTCCGTGGTTCCAAAGAATTCCTTTTTTTGTAAGCAAAACAATGCTGGAGAACAATGCAAATACTCGCAGCGCTTTCGAGGCAGGAGATTTTTTTTTCCCCTTATAGAAAGTAAATTGGAACTGCTTCCATAAACAATAGGCATTGGCTACAGAAGAAAGTGTGAGCTTTTGCAGAGTTTTAAAAATAACCAAAAGTAAGGAGCATATTGGCAAAGCATTCTGTTTTCTCAGAATAGCAGGGAAAATGCAATGCAGCCTCAACGTTTGAGGAGGAGAAAGGCTAAGAAAGCAGATTGGGAGACATAATGTGGTAAACTCTGAATATGCCAGATTTTGTTTTAGAAGCCAGTGTTTGGTGTTAGGTTACCTCGTGATGGGAACAGTGATATGGATTGCAGGCTTTGCCAGCTCTTTCCCCAAACATTTAAAATCTTTCAAAATATTGTTCTTCAGCAGACCAGTTTATTCCAACTAATTATACTGACTGCACTGAGTCTCATTTCAATTTGGTGCTTAAATCTGCCCAAGCCTAAATATTCATGAATTCCAGGCAAAAATCATGGCTTGCTCCTGGAACGGGATGCAAGAGCACAGCACAAACAATAGAAACAAGAGCCAATGCAGCAGCTTCATCAGCTTTAGCTTCTCAATGTCATATACTTTGCTTTACCTAGCACTAAGAAAAAAAGCTCTGTTAGTGGTGTTACCTGATTCCTGACCTCTATAATTACAGCAGCGCTAGTGTTACGGCAGCTGCAGTTGTGATGCTGGAGAGGGCTCTTGTGCTTGTAAAGCTCATTTGATTTTCTGAATGGAAATAAGCTGCCCAGTATGCCTCAATATACAGCAGTAAAGCACTGGCTGCAGTGGAGGATTTGGTGCTTTCAAATAGCATTTTTGTTCTTTTACTGTAGGTGAGTCTCTGATGAGGTAATAGTCACAAAAATGTCAATGTTACAGCCAAAAAGCCCTTATCTGATATTTGTGGAGAAATAAGAGACACTGATATTTTTGTGTTGGCGATCTGGCTTGACAAATGCAAGTTTAATTACTCTGTGTAGGTTTGATTTGGACAAAGTGGTGGTATGATTCTGTCTTTCCTTGTCCCATTGGAAATACAACATTGCTGAAAAACAACTGAAGTTTATAGATATTTCAATATTAGTGTTCGCCTCTCCTGTCCCTTGCTGCTGCCCATCAGCATGTACATTTTAGCTTTCCTTTGGCTTTTGCGTATGAGCTTCTTTGAAGTCCAGCATAACTTAGAATGACTCTTGGGATATATGTTTTGTCTTGTAAAGTTTCCTGGCAAACTGCTAGTCTGCACCAGCTAAAGCTCACAGCAGCTGGCCATCTGAACCTCTTCCATCCAGCTTTACTCCAAACAAAGATGACTGTAAATAGGTTTCTTTAAAGTAAACCTCAGGGAACTAGGTAACTGAAGGGATTCAGAGCCTCTGATGGCATGTTATACTCCACAACTGACCTGAATCTTGGACGTCACTGTGGCTGGTCTCCTTGCACAGAAGTCCTTAACCTTGATGTAAGGAAAAAATCTTTTACAGTGAGGGTGGTGAGGCACAGGAACAGGTTGTCCAGTGTTGTGGTTGATGCCCTATCCCTGGAGACTTTCAAGGCAAGGCTGAATAAGGCCCTGGGCAACCTGATCTAACTGTGCATATCCCTGTTCATTGCAGGGGAGTTAGACTAGATGGCCCTCAGAGGTCCTTTTAACTCTAAGAATTCTATGATTCTAACTTCAGAATCAGATGCTTTTCCATTCAGATCAGAACAGAGGACTTCCTCCAGAATCCCTTGGGTTTCTATGGATGTGTGCACATCTGCACCATTCCTCCTTGATCAGTAAGAAAGAACTGATCTCTATTTCTGAGAGAATAAAATTTGGGTAGAATAGCTCTGTCGAAACATTGTGATTCAAGTGTAGGTTTCAGTGGTAGTCTAAAGGCTCCACTCAAATCTCTATCAGGCTGGCATAGCATCAAGGACTGCTCAGCTGTTGGGTGGATGTATGCAGGCTTTCTGCTAAGCCCAGGACCTGCTGAGCACCTTTTCACCACTTGGATGGAAACTGGGCCAACCCCTGACGTATGGAAATAGTCTTCTCCAGCTTCATGGTGAGGCAAAGTATCCAGAAACTCATGGGATATGGGTGCATGCTCAACTTAATCAGAACAGCTAATGATTTCACACATTCAGAGACAAAATACCACTGCCCCAACCTGAACCAGCACAGTTATAAAGGCCTGGCTGCTAGGAATGAAGGTAGTTTCGAAAATTAATTGTAAAATCAGTGTAAGGAACGCTGTACTTTTTATGTAAGACATTACCCATGGCACTATGCCAGGTTGTCACTGCCAGATTTGGAAGTATTCACAATGGAAACTTTTGAAGAATAGATTTCAGTTCTCATGGGTGACTCCTGGTATTTTGTACCCTGTCATCATGGTAACCTGTACCCCTTTCCTCCTCACTTCTGTATGCAAGACACTGAAGAAGCAGCTGGGAAAATCTGGTTTGCACTGGGGGAGTTGTGGCAGACAGCTTGTACGGATGTCTCAGCAACCCGTATGCAAGCTCCAGGAAGACCCAAGGTCTGCATGCACTTGGGCCTCCTAAAAAATGTGCTGTAATGTTTGAGACCTAAGGGACCCAGCAGTGTCGACTCTGAGAATTGCAGTGATTTTCAACAATCTCCTCTTCTTCCGTCTACGCTTCCAATGCTCAGTTAGTCTAATTACTTCTGGGTTCTTTCCCATCACATCATGAAATGCTTCAGAGGTTAAAGGAGGAATAAAAAAATCAAACCATAGTCCAAACCTCAGGAGGAAGAAGGCATCTGTCAGGACAAGCTCTTACCAGAAATGGTATAAAGAAATCCTTTTTACTAAATCTTTCCAATCTGTAACCAGTTCAAAGATACCTCACAGTCCTCCTCCTTAGAAGAGCAAAAGAGCAAGTGAAAGGCCTTCAGCATAACTAATTAAAAGCAGTAGCTGTGTGTGCTGTGGTGTATCAGGAATTTGTATGTTTGAATTATTCTTTTTGCATCCACCAATGGTAAAAGAAAGTTCCTTCCAAGGTGATAATTCTGCCCCTGTATTGAAAAGTGAACAAAATGAATTTTTCTCCATTGGATTTGGATTTATTCCCATCATTTGTAAACAGTGTTAACATAAAGATAATTCATGATACGTTCACTAAATGTGCTACCGTGAGTGACAAAAGACCTTAAGAGCGCTCAGAAGGCAGTTTGCTCTCTAACGTAGTGTGTTTATTTTCTTGAAGGTCTATCCTTGAAAAAGTATTTGAGAGCAGAAAAGAGTTAAAATAGCACTGCAATCCCCTGTATAGAACATAGAAAAGTGACACACAGCTATGCACAGCTATTCACCTGCAGCACAACTATCAGTAAAGTGAAAAGAGCACTGCAGCTGCTCTTGCATTTAGCAAATACTGCAATAGTGACAACAACCGTCTCCCTTTTCCTGAGAACGGGGATAGGGTTGGGGACAAAGGATAAGTCCCAGGGCACCAAGGAGGGTCCTGATATTTTGCACAGCCAGCTCTCCTCCTGAACCACAGCAAATGCAATGCCCAGCCCAGGATGGCCACCTCTCACTGGTTTCAGGGAAAGTTATATCTAGCCATGTTGCCAAATCACTTGGGTCCCACTGAAACTCATCTTTGGCTGCTGCTCTTGAGCATTCCTTCCCCACTCATCCCTTGTGTGATCTCTGCAGGGGTTTCATTACAAATCAGTCTTTTCCACTTTTTAAAAACTTGCAGGGAAGATCATTTGACATTCACAGCCTCTCCAGTGCTCCCCAAGCTTCACGTTACACCTGAGTGGTTTCGCTGCCTGAATCTGACCTGTACTTCAGCTTAAGGGAAAAACTGAATGGTGCTTAAGTTTTGGAGAAAGCCCGGAGCCTTCAGCTGTAAATTTTTCTTGTGTTATGTGTCTTCGAGGTCCATTCGTATTTTACCTTACAAACGTCAAAACAATGCTGCTATTTATTAATAACAATGGTGCTCTCATAATTCTGATTGAAAAACAGTGGTGTAGGGGTGATGATCGCTAAATATGACTCCCGTGTGCTCCCCAGGGCCTGGGCAGAATGAGGCAGAGTGCAGTGCTGGAGTCTCCCTGATCCTCCCATGAATATCGGCAGCTGCCACACCTGGGGTCTGCAGCAAAGCTCCTTCCTCCAGAGGCCAAGAGCTGAGCCTACTGTTTCCAGCAAGGTAATCACGTTCCCCAGGCAATAACAAGCACTTCCTAAGAGCAGCTGTTTAAGATGGCTCGGAAGTGATGAGAAGAACGTGGTTAAAACTTTATGCCATGAATGTGGTGGGGAAGAGAGACTTATTTCGACAAAGTGCCAGTGAGATGCTTGGTATTTTTTGTGATTCATGTTTGTTTCTAAACCTAATCTCCTTGTGCACTGTTTGTTATCTTTGCAAAAGGATACAATAGGGAAATTGTGCTTCTTCAGGGAGAGCCGTATTTTTAGGCTGTTTAAAATGCAGAAAATTGTGCCCTGTAAGCACAGTTACACGAAAAACCAAGCACCCTCGGGTCTGCACTGCAGTTAGGTGCAACGCCATTCCTTCTGCATTCAGAGAGCATGGTGCTGGGAATGAAAGGAGCACATCTGAGGAAGGTGCACTGAGCACAGTGCAGCAGCCTGCAAACGCTGGCCTTGCTGCAAACTGGTCTGCTGTTGCCATCTACTGGATAAATCCTTCTGCATTCGAATTTGACGATGAAGGGAGTGCTCTTATTAAGAAAATACTTGTGTTTTTTTTCGTGTGTGTTTTTGCTGTCCACTTCTATGGGATCATATATAGCTTCCTTCTCTCTTGGGTAGCTTCCATTTGCAGTAGGAGTCTTAACAAAATAATTTTCATTTCTTAAGAATACCGTGGTTAATCATCCTGTAAAACATAAGAGCACATAGTATTTTGGGACAGGTAAAATCTTATGCTTGCAACCAGCCTTAAGGCAGACAGATTGCTGGCTGCCATAGGCATCCCTAGCACCATGTCATCAGGTCGCAATCTAAGCTTCAAGGTGTAATTCCCATGGCGTTAAATCCGGTGCTGGTGGCTGATCACCTCCAGCTTGCAGGATTGCATGGATCTGAACTAGTGCTAACAGTGGCAGAAAGGTTTTAGAAAATGTCTTTGCTGTTGACAGGGTTTTAAAACCTCATACTCAAAGTAGAAGTCAATGGGGTGTGAATCCACCCACACCAAAGCTGAGAATATCAGGACCTGTGACTGCTCTGCCTCTAAGCTCCACTTACACTGTCTATAAACAGTCCTGTGACATGCCTTTGAACACTAGAACAGGGAATATTTAAGGCCCTGGCCGGAGGTGCTATCGGCTTTTTCAGGTAGCACAGGGAATTATCACTGTCACTTCACCAGGTGGAGGAGGTTTAAAGGCAAGACATGTTAGCCCGTGCTTAGATAGTGAATTGGCTTCTGGTTGGCTCAGTATGGGGACAGACACAACTCATATCTTCTACAAAACTCTTACTTAAACATACTCTGTTAACCTGTATGTTCAGCTTCACTGACAGAGCTAAATATCTTCATTTATGCTGATCCATTGATTTCAAACTAGCATACACAGACCCTGAGCATCTACTGTGGCTTGTAAGTCTTTTCACATAAAACAACAGACTTGGCAACCTCTCTGTGCCATTCTCTTCTTTTGAAACCCATTCCTTTTTTCTTCTACTGCTACTCTCCTTGTAGATATCAAACACTGCATCAACACATGTTTTGATCCTGCCAAGAAAGCTAATTAATAGGTAATTGCTGCTCAATTCAGAAGAAGTGCCTGTGACCTATTTTACCTTCCATGAGAGGACTATTTTAATCAATTACCCATCCACAGATCTCTTAAACTACATCTTCAGGGCATACACATTTCTCTTCCGATGCCTATCTTGGCATAGCTAAGATGCTATGGGAAAGCTTAGAAGTGTTAGCCTGTCTGCTGTTTTCAATCTCCTACTTTGTACTGGGATAACAAGGTGTTCAAATGGGTTCTGACAGGCTTTCAAACATCGTCTCTCCCAGCAGGACTGTTTTTTTCTGGTTAAATGTTAGAGAAGGCTTTCAACAGTACTCCTAGCATGGAGTTACTTGACTGTTTAAGTGGAAAGTGGCCTGCCAGCTTCTATGAGTAGAAAGGCTCTCAGGAGTTCATTGTACCACTGATAAGCACTCCCCATTTAAATCTTGGTGCTGTTGTGTTTGCTAAATATGAATGGGCAATCTAAAAATGTTCTTAAAGCTAAATGTGTGCCTTCCTTGATGCATCAGATCATTATTGCAAAGAAATCTGTTGGTAGAAATCTACATGAGCAAATTAATCCTGGATACATTTAAGAAGAAATGGTTCTTTCCTCAGCACTGCTGTCTGCATTCATTTATCTAAGTAGATTTTTGTCATATATATAAGCTGTACCTGGGGTTTTGATTCCATTACAGCAAATCTAACTGTTCTTGTGGATAAGCAACAGCGGGAAATCTATAAGCAAGGGTTTAGGCATGCAGTCAAATACCATTTCCGCTTACCAAGATTTAGCTGTTTTGTCAAGCAAACTGCTCAGAGACCATATAACAAAATAAATAGTTTCCTGACATACATGCCTAAGTTCTGCATTTTAAGCATGCCATTCTCATTGCCTGATATCATTCAACCCCTGTTATGATGGACAGGAGTTTCTGCATGCTTTCCTTCTACTACATCTGCCTATCTCTACTCCTACTGCTGACTGTTTTGGCTCCTTCAAGATGACCTCCAAAAAGTTGTAATCTTTAAACCCAGGACGAAAAGCTGAGTTCTCTACAATGACATCTATCATCTAAAAGAGGATGGAACCAAATAATCACATTTTGTTTCCTGCAAGAGGCAGGACCCCCACCACTGCTAAGTCCTGCTTTCCAGCCTGTGGCAGTGCTAACTCAGCTAGGTTAAAGAGCTTCAGACACAATGTTTCTGCAGGCTGTCATTTCCTGTAGATTCTTATGCTGAAAGTCAAGGTAATTAAAATGTGTCCCTGTAAAACTATTTGAAAGGATCAGTAAACTGTGACAAGTTTGAGTTTGCTGCCAAGATTTGATCCCAGAACTACTGCCTGACACAAAGCACTTGTCCAAAGGGACCATGATTCAAGTGCCATAGGCAGTGATGCTAATCAAAAACTCTAGAATGCTTTTATTCTTTGGTTATGCTTAAAATATCCAACTAATTTATTTGGATACTACATTACTGAGTTTTAATATTTATATTTATTTCTGGAAATCTTACCATCTGATTATTCTCAAGGTTATATTTCCCTATCCAGAACATGTATCCAAAAAGTCCTCCCAAACACAGGACATGCTCAGGTAGGAAATGTGTACTGGATTGTAGGAATATATTTCTGCATGGGATCTGCCCACTGAAAATTGCAGGAACCACTCACCTTTTCTTCCCCCTCATCTTACCACCTTACCTTCAAATACACAGGGCATTCAGTATCATTTGCTAATTATTTTGATCCTGTCCTATTCTATTTAAGCTTTTGATTGCTATGATATAACATTTGGACAACTTGTCTGTTGCTTTGCTTAATGCTTTTTGGGTTGCATCCATACTGCTATTTGACGTGCAAGTTGTATTGGTGATATTCTCGAGGCATGTCCTCAATGTGTCTGTTGTTATTTTGCCATTCATGATGCCCTAGGTTGGCTTGCCCTAGTTAGATCTCTGACGTAGAGGACCTGACTTGCCTCATATGGAAGTCTGCACTCACTGTAGAGTGGCTGATCCTATCACATTCCTGCTATAGGTTTCTATGGTTCTGCTCCATAAAAAAGGGCTGATGTGGCCCCTTGTAAGTTCTATCTCTTCATCAGTGTGAAAAATATTACTTTTAATACTATTTTAAAATACTGCTTTTTAGATTTTAAAAAGTATTCAAAGCCATTTGTTTGATTTTCATGTTTTGTTTCCTGATATTCATTGCTTCATCATCTGTGGAGGTGTTCAAGAGCTGTGTAAGTGTGATACTGAGGGACATGGGTTAGTGGGCACAGTGGAGATGGGTCGACAGTTGGATTAGATGACCTCAATGGTCTTTTCCAACCTTAATGATTCTGTAATTCTATACCAGAACAATATTGTCCTCAATGCATTTCTTCCTTCATAAATAAGAATTTGCCAGCTCCTCTTGGTAATTTTCCTGGTGGTGCTGTCCTGTGGAGCCTGCAGTGATCTCTCCAAGGAATGGTGAGGGGAACTGCTTTACCTGAATTGTTACAACAGGCATGTGGGGAAGGCCAGCAAAGTTTTTATTTCACACCCTGGGCCTCAGCCAGCACACTTTGATGGCTGTTTCCCTACAATGAAATCTTGTACCATGCAATTGCTACTGGAAAGCAAACAAGAGGTATTGCACTTCTCTCCCACAGATGACTTCTCATCCTTTGCAGCATCAGAAGCAGAACTCTCTGCATGCCCAGCTCTATTAGGCTCAGTGCAAGCTGGTTTAGGTACCTAAATACCATGGGAAATCTTGGATGCAAGCTGTGCACAGAAGTGACAGCTTTCTTCCAGCACAGCAGAGCTGTATTTCCCCTGGGACAGCGAGGACAGTGGAAGAAATCAACCCTCCCCATCTGGAGCAAGGCTGCTGCAGCTTGTATGAGCTGTCACACGGCCTGCAGGACAGGAAGGCCCTTTCCATCAAAGCGTAACTGCTCTGGGAGAACCTCTGCGGGAAAGCCAGAACAATGGAACACCAAAGTAACCTCGCTTCTCCAGGCACATTTGGGGACAAAGCGGAGGAGGAGTGGTGCTGGCTCGATGCCACAACTCTGCATGCAGTAGGGATGGAGAAGCTGCGATAACGTGTCTCCTTGGATGAGGCTTTAAAAATACAGCTCTCACTTTCTTGTTATTTTTACAGGCATTACATAAACGTTCCCCTTGGAAGGCCAAAGGCAGATGTTTTCTTAGGACAAGGAAGTCAGGAAGAGGCAAAGCAAGCAAAAACATCAGATAAGTCTGGGAAGGAAAAAAACCAACCCTTGGCTAACCTGTTTTTCCCCCTCGTAAACAGTCAAGTTTAAAGCACACTGCAGGCTCTGCCTAGGAGGAAGAGCAGAGCCAAGCACTGGACAACACCACTCCCATTCCAGTAAGGACCACTGTCCCCGCTGCCTTGCTGTGGTAACTCCGGAGGTCCCATCCCCTGCCAGCCAGGAGAGCTGCTGGAAAGCCCCTGCCAGCTCCTAACGCAGCACCTGCGTGTTGGCAAAAAGGGGTTTGCAGTGCTCCTTGGGTTCAGGGAAAGGGCAAGCCGCTGTCCGGTTTCCAAAGAGCATAGCAGAGGCTTCATCCGCGCCTTGGCGTCTGCTGGGAGCGGACCTCGTGCTTCCCTCTGAGCATCCCGGAGGAGAGCGAGGTCCGGCCGAAAGCTGCAGGACTTGCGAGTTTGGGGATTTGCAGTTGGAGCGCCTTGTCACAAGGTGGCAGGGACGTGACGCTCTCGGGCAGGCTCCCGTTCACTGCTTCCCTTACCTAAAAAGATGGGGAGTTGTCAGCAATTCTCTGTCATTTTCTTTGCAGCCGTCTTTGAGATAGCTCAAAGGGAGGGTAAACAGTTATTTAAAGTTCCCATATTTTACCGTTCCACACTAAAAAAGAAAAGAAACAGTTTTGCTTCCTTCTGCCTGGAAGCCATGGTGGTGTTGGACAGTGAAGAAGTGGTGTTAGTTCCGACTTCGCAGTGCGGATGCACAGTTCGAGCTTCTGCTGGCAAAGTTTTGCACACGTATAGGGCCAATTCCTTTCTTTTTGTGTGCTTCCCACGGCTTTCACCCTTTCAAGTGTCAGGAGTTTTTGTTGTTTTACTGCTGTGTTCTCTAAAGGACATTGCGGACTGCCGTGGCCGGGAGTGGAATCCCACCTGGTAACGGTAAGATAAGATTTGTGTTAATGAGCTACTAACAACCTGCAGGTAAATGCTGAGTTAATCACTGGAGCCCGCGCTGATCATTGTCTCCTTCTGCCTCTTGCCTGGCAGTCTTTAGAGACAGGATTATCAGGTTTTTAATCTGATGCGCACGCAGCGAGGGATTACTTCGCTGTCATTCAGCAGAAAATGTCCCTATGGTGCAGCAGGAGGTAATGGTAACAAATTGCTGACATACAAATTCAGCTTTGCACAAATAGAAATGCGGGATGCCTGCTGCTCCCTGAGTAGTAACCAGACCGCTGCGAATGAGAAGAATTGGCACAGGAGAAGGAAATGAGCTGAAAAATGTATCCAGGTAGAGCAGGCAGCATTATAAAGCGGTTATCCATGAGCTGCTGTTCGCTAACAAATATTTTGCTTTTTGAGCAAAATACAGCACCCAGAAGGTGTTCTTGTGGGTCGGATGAATGTGCTTCCTACCTCATCCTATCTCATCTCCGAGATTTTTCTGTGAGCTGAAACTCACATTTGGATTTACGTTAATGAAGGGTAATTAGAAGTTTTGCCAGCTAACCATAGCTCAGACTGCTGCAGCCAAATGAGCTCGAGCCTTTACACCTTCTAGGGGGGTAATGAGGTACCTCATGCTCCTTCCAGCCATCTCTCTTCTGGCAGCTTCTGCTCGCTGCTTTCAAGAGAGTCCCTGAGTTCAGCTCAGGTGTTTGACATCAGTGTGAATTTCCCTGGGAAAATCCATCCCAGCCTCAAGTCTCCTGCCAGGGAACACCTCCAGGTCTCAGGCAGGGCTCCTGAAGGTGATTTTAGTTCCTGGTGGGTTTTGGACAGAAAGGTCCCACCCCACCTCCTGGAGGAACGTCGAAGAAATTGTCAGGAGAAAGTGAAGGTCTGTTCCGTGCCCTATTTTCTGTGGAGGTTTGTTGTTCTTTCTTTTCAGTTTTCAGCACGATGAACTCAAACTGACTGCCGATTTCTCACCAGCTGAACACACTGAGGCATTTATTCCTGCTCACATCCTGGAGGAGGAATTCTCCTTTTACTGAATTCCAAATGTTCGCATGTAGGCTTGAAGTCCAGCGTCTGAACTTTGTGCTGGAGCCTTTGAGATCTATGGGTCAGAACAATAGTCTGATTCCAAACGCTGTGCTAAGCTACCGCTAGGTGCATTTCTCTGTTCCTATGAGCCCTGCTTCTCTGGCTGTTCACAGCCATAGCAACTGAAAAACTCACTGCATGAGAGAAACAGCACCACAGAATTCCCTCTGCCAGTAAATGGGAAATATATATATGTATAATAGAATCATAGAATACCCTGATTTGGAAAGGACCCGTAAGGATCATTGAGTCCAACTCCTGGCTCCACAGAACACCATCCGACAATCAGACCTAATGCAGAGAGCAAGGAGTTATGCACGGCTAAGCCCAAATCCAGTTTTGAGGGATTTTCCTCCAGATGACAGAGACAGCCTGAGGTTAGAGTGCCTGCAGAGTCAGGGACGTGATTTGCCGGAGCTCTTTCTGCCATAAGCCTTTCCTTCGCACTTCCTTCCCACCCACCATTTCACATGGCAGATTTCTGCAGGTACCAGCATGGCCGAGAACCCCCCTGGTGGGTTTAGTGCCCAGGACAGACAGACAGATGAGGTGTGTGTTTATTTCCACACAACAGCTTGTCGGTTTAACAGAGACGGCGCTGTAAAATCAGAGCAAAAATATGTCAGATTCAGCCACCGCATGCATATATTGCACTGAGGAGGAATTCATTGCTCTTTTCCTTTGACAGGACATCCTTAGCCCATAGCTCTGTTTTCACACCACTAAAGCTATGTTAAAATCATCGAGGGGTCAGCTGCAAGCCCGCAGCACTGAGGCAGCGCACCTCTAAATACAGGCTGGCGGCTCTTCGCACTTACACGAGGGTGGGAAAGGCGTCTCCAACAGCAGACTGCTGGGTTCATTTGGCGTATTCATAATAGAAAAATGGGCACTGAATAAGAGATTCAAGAAATGCATTTCTTGTCTGTGAGCACGTTGCCATGTTCCAGACTATAGCTGCTTGTACACTCTATACTGAAAAGCTGGTAGACCTTTAATTTTAGCCTCTCTTGTTCTCCGTATGCCAAATACGATTATGTGTTGAGTCCATTTACAGAAGGCATTTCCTAAGCCATTTTCTTTCATGTTTTCAGAGAGAAGCGTGTGCTTGCAGAGCGCAGGCTGTGTGCAGCTGCAGGTCAGCGCTCAGCAGAGTCACTGCAGGAAGACCCCTCCTCTCCTCTTGCTGGGGGATTTGCAGATCGGGCAGTGCTGTATGGAAGGGCTGTGCTGACACCATGGGACGGGGCTGTCTAACAGACAAAGCGTGCAGGATTTGCGTTGACCGACGCCTGCATGGCTTCAGAGCTGTTTATGGATGTAAGGCTTGTTGTGTCTCTTCTCACAGACACCTCGCTGCTGTCACAGCTCAGCGTTTGCCATATGTTTCAGCCCAGTGCTCGAAGGTATGTTTTCCTCAGGGTGTGATGGAATAAGACTGCTTAATTCTTGCTTGGCGCTGCATTCACAGACACGTGCCCTGTTCCCAGCGAGGGCATGGGCTGTGCAGCCTCATCTTGAGTACTACGTGCAGTCTGGGTGCCACAATACAAAAAGGACATCAAGCTAGTACTGAGCATCCAAAGGAGGGCTATGAAAATGGGGAAGGGTGTGGAGGACAAGGCGTGTGAGGAGCATGGAGACCACTGGGTTTGCTCAGCACAGAGCAGAGGAGCTGAGGGGAGGCCTCATGGCAGCTGCAGCTCTCTGAGGGAGCAGAGGGCAGCGCTGAGCTCTGCTCTCTGGGGACCGTGACAAGGCCCTCTAGGATAATCCAATTGCTAGTAGGAGACTGGCCCCCAAGCCCAGTGAGAAAGGCCTGGCCGTGCTGAGTGCTTGCCGTGGCAGCCTCTGCCTCATGCCCAGCAGGGAGCAGGGCAGCAGGAAGGAGACTGTGAACCTGCGCATCTTGTCCTCTCCCCTGCAGCCAAAATGTCTTACAAACTACTTTCTTCAAAACAAATAAATATTTGATGCAAGGAGAATTACTCCAGCCTCAGGTTAGCAAAATATTTATTTCATAGCTTGGAGCACACAGGAAGTTCAGCCAGTTGTTTTCTTGCGTCCATAATCTTGAATTTATGGCTGTAATGCAGTTCTTTGCAGAAGGAGCTCAGGCTCAGGCTTGCTCACCTTGTTTTGCCATTGAAAAAAGCAGAGTGGTGAAGCAGCTTGCCCCAAAAACCTCCCTGTTATTGCACTAAGGCTCCCCTATCCCTGTGCTTCATCTAGGTCTCACACTGCTTCTTGATAACCAGGCGCCTCTTGGAGGGAGGAAGGCTGTCCTGTTGTTACAGGACACAGGGCTGTGCCAGGGCTCTGGAAACAGGATTTGTGTTCAGCATCAGGCAGCGAGAAGTGTTTGCAGCACAATCTGAGGTGACAATTTGGATCCCAATATGGTTTGAGGTTTGCAGCAAACTCAGTGCTCGGGTCTGGGGCTGAAAAGTGAATTTCATAGGAAAATGTTTCCGGGTATTTCTGTTCCCCTTTAAAGAAAATTCCTAGGGATAAAGATTGGTAGGGGAATGGTGTTACCTGGTGGATGGTCATGATGACTTTAGTCTTTTGAATGGCGCATCCCTTGTTTCCTAAATGGTAGTGCTGAGTGGCAGAAAAGCACTGAATGGTTTTTCAGGAAATGCTGACACATGAATGCTTGCAAGAGCTACTGCATCTGATCACCACTCTGTAATATTCCTTAAAAAAAAATCTCAAACAGGCCATTCCCAAGCAGATCTAAGCAAAGCAGATTCACCTCAAAGCAAAGTTTGCCGGCCTCCTGGGTGCACATGGGCTTGTGCACGCCTTTATCTTCATAACAATGTATGTGTGTGATAGGAAGGTGGAAGGGAGCAGTTTGACTGAATCCAGCTTGGAGATTTGGGATTTGTACGAACCACTCACCCCATGTTGAGCTCTGGAACTGCACATTTTTGGAACAAATGCAAAGTGAGCGGATAGCAGGCAGAATCTGTGTGCGTGCCCTTGTGGTCAGCAGCTTGTCTGCATCTAATCTATGCAGATACCTCAAAAACAAAATATTTTTACCAGTAACTCCCTGGAGAACAAATGATAGAAGAAACAGTGAAGCTATTTTTCCAGTCCCTGTGAATCCTGGTGTCGTTGCTGTATGTGGAAAGAGGAAAAGTTTTCTTTGCACAGTGCTGTATGTTCAAGAGAGGCATCCCACTTGCTTTTACCTTGGCAAAGACAGCACACTATTTTGCTGTGGGAGGTACAGCTCCAGGAAACTGAAAGCCCAGGATTTATTTTTTCAGGAGTTCATTTATAAATGGCTGTGACTTACAGATGTGCTTTCGGTCCAACGATGGATGAGCACACTTTGTCCTGGCTCCCCATCTCCCAGCTGTCTCCTCTCCACAGTCAGAGCCAAACCTGGCCACACTTCTCTCATAGCATATTTTGGAAGAAACTTGTTGGGGAGGGAGGCCACGAGAAGCAGTACTCTGTGGCTAAGATGCTCTCTAACGTCATCAAGACACTTTGATAATGTTGGCAACATTGATGGGGAAGAAAGTGAGCAAGCGTATAGAAAAAAGGGACTGAGGTATAAATACTCATGTCAGAGTTCATTGCTCAAATGACTTAATCTGTCACTGAAATAAGGGTCTGGAAATGTTGTCCACATCAAAGGAAATGTACACTTTGATGGGTTTTGGAGGGTATTTTTCCTTTGGAAAGCAGCATGTGGTAACAAAGCTTCTGACATGCCAGTAATTCAAAGGAGACTTTGGCATCCCTGCTGTGAGGCTGAATGACAACATAATACAGTTATTAAGGGGGGGAAAGGAAGTCTCAGTCCGAGGTCTTCTGCACTTTATAGTCTGTAACAACAATGAGCAGTGCCAAAAAAAGACTCATACATCAGGCTACCTTGAGTTTCTACTGCAGTTCTCAAATTGGAATGATAGTGAGTGACTGGAGGATTTTAGATGAGAACTGACTTGCTGAGTTTTTTGCCAGCCAGACTGTTGGAAATGTGTGTTTGTTCCAGAAGGGATTGAAAATAACTTTATCTTTTGTTTGCTTGTTTGGTTTCAGCCTTATTAAAACGTCCGGTTGTAAATCACTGGAGATGTAGGCTCTGAACCTCTTTACTCCTACCTCTTCCACCAGCTCTTTCTGCCACCCTTTTCCAGGTAAGAATAGCTGCAGAAGAGGAAAAAGTGCAGGGGAGGAAAACCCATAAGCAGTTTAACAGTGCTTTTGAAAAATTCAGAAGGACACAAGGACTACTTTCTACTGTCAACTTTTTAACCTGCTTTATTCAATAAGAAATGAGGTGTGAATGCTTGACGTGAAATTCATACTTGCAAGTAGCACAAGGAGAAACTGCTCCTCAAGGCACGGGGCCGTGCTGTCACCCGATCTCTGAAGGTGAACTTCAGACCATTGCTGGCGTTGTTAGTGACAACCGACGGCGTTAGCTGCTAGAGAACATACTGCTGGAGGAGGCGTAAAATGAATTGACCCGCTCTCCCTGGGCACTCTGGAATAGCTTGGTAACCCTCGTGTGAATTTATAATCCACCATTTGGTTTTCAAAATCAAATATGCAAAAAAAGAAAAAAAAAAAAGAGAGAAAGGGGGTGGGGAGGGTGTGATGTATTCCCTTAATCAGATTATTGCTGAGGTTCAAGAGCGTTGGGTTATACTCTGCCTTATGCATGTGAGAACACAAAAATGAACAATAATGGTGTGAGCACAGCTCTGCTTTCCTGTGCTGCTTCTCCTTCTGCCAGACAGAAATAGCATGAAGAAGTGGCAATGAATTTCAGTGAAAAAATATGCTTTTTGTTGGTTTTTTTTAACAATTAATACAATTTGCATGAATTTTAATTTCAAAATTTAACATCTTAAATAACAGTATCTCAACTGCTGTGACTGCCTTGTTAATGGAGTACATAAGTTACCACCCTTTTTCGTTTAGTTTAGTTTACTTTTGTTTTGTTTTGCTTTTATTTTATGTATTTCAAGAAGTCAAACAGCAACCAAGCCAACAACTTTGGAAAAGCATTGACATTTACAAAATGGCAGACAGCCTTATATCTATACAATTGCTACAGAAACACGAGTTAGGTTCTTTAGGCTTTCCTAGGCAGTGTGTTGTCTTGTGCTCTTTCTTGCCTAACCAGAGAGAGTAATGGAAACTGTGAGGAAAAGCTGTTCAGATAAGTGTTTGCCAACCATCTAGTTTTATGATTTTTTGGAGCAATCTGCTACATATTCTTTGTGAACAGTATTTCTTCCTGTAAAGAGAGTTTGGTTAAGGCAAGGCACATAACTTTATATTGCACTGTCAGCCCTATTTATTTGCTCCTGCAGAAAGATGGTAGTTGTCTTCGAACATGGAAGGGTCTAATTTCATATCAGCTTTACTGAGATGATCTTTGTTTTTATGCAGTTTTATCAGAGATGAGTAATGGCTGCATGCTGACAAAACTCATAACCCAAATAACGACAGTGTGCAGGACTCCAAACCACAACTGCTTGTGGAAAGTGATCCCAAACTAATAATCTCCGTAACCCCGCACACCCGTGTTTGGATATACCAGTCTTCTAACCGTGCTCTGAAATGGAGCCCTGAGGGGTTGTGGGCACATGCTGCTTGCCACTGTTACTGTTGTAGTACTACTGTGGAGGGATGTGGAACTGGGGAATTTTCTTGTCCCAGTTTAAAATTGTAATTGGAGGACATGTGTAACACCTAAACTTTTGGGTGGATTTCTGCACATTTGCTTTGTTTGGGGAAAGAACAAAACCTGGGAAAGCATTTAATTTCAATGCTTCCCAAATTAAATTCAATTTTCCACTTCGATTCAAGTGAAACGGACTTTTAAAAGCAATTAGCTCTGCTTTAATTTAGCTCCCCTTCCTCCAAAACAAAATATTCAGTTAGAAGTCCGTCTCAAAAAACTAAAAAAATTCATTGCAGAAACACTGTAGCACATTGCATGGAGGTGAGGAACTGGGCATCCTAGACTGCAGATTTGGAGGGAAATCGCTACTTGGGACTATTCGCGGTTGGGAAAGTTCCCATTTGAAAGACTCTCTGAGGAGTGCTGATTCCGCCGGCCAGCTGGGAGTCTGGGCAACGTAACACTGATTCAACACTTCTTTGGGTTCCAGCTGTTGCCAGCCCTGGGAGGACATA
Source organism: Aquila spilogaster (assembly GCA_024606505.1). NCBI lineage: Eukaryota > Metazoa > Chordata > Aves > Accipitriformes > Accipitridae > Aquila > Aquila spilogaster. Next base: position 40,344,780 of record JANHGO010000073.1, on the reverse strand, counting down.
ATGGTGCAGAACATATAAAACTTTGATTTAAATACGCCATATAGAGAAAATGAACAAAGCAACTGCTGTTTCATTCCACACCGTTAAGCAGTAAACCTGACACCACTGCAAAATAATAATTACCTGGTTGTGGCTGTTGTGTTGTATTATCAGGAGAGAGAATTGTATCAAGAAATATTGGGTGACTTCAAATATGACTGACAGTGTTTTGCAAAAATCCTGGCATGTTTGCATGGAATTCCCTATGTAACACTGGTGAGGGCTGTTTGCGTGACATACACAGTGGAGCCACAATGAGGGGATGTTTACATTTTAATTACAGTGATTCAAGGAAACGTTACTCTTCTGACTTAGAGGTGGGTTGTTATTTTATAAAATGATATTTGCCGACGGCAGGAAAGAAAAGTGGAGTAGTGCTCCCCATCTCAGGAAACCTGGGAGCAGACCTGTGTTATGCCGCTGGTTTTGACGCTGCCCTGAGCAGCTGGCTCTGCAAATTGGTCAAGGCAGAGCCTTGCTTTGGCCATCTCACCTCTCCATGAGTGATCACCAGGACAGTGAGGGCCAGGTCTGCCTGGTTCCTGTCCCGTCAGCTGCAGAGATGTCCCTGGAGCATGTCCATGGTGTCTAAAGTGTGGGCACACGTGCTGGTGTCAGCCAGCATGTCATCTTGTCATCTCTGAGGCCCATATCTGGGCTTGGGGCACCCTTTGGAACAGTCACATAAAGACTGTGTGTGTCAAAAAAATTGTGCAAGCATTGAAGTCCTGAGCTGCATTTCTCTGGATGAAGAGCTTGCCTTGTGCAGTGGTGTAGCTGAGCTGGGCAGCGGTGGCTGCATTTTCCTTTTATTTTTGACTGTTACATCAGTTCCAAAGGCTGAATGCCATTATGTGAACTTGCAGCTTGCCAAGTATTATCTGTGTGATTCCTTTCAGTGCTGTTGACAAAATCTGGCACTTTTGGATATAAACTGCTAAAGCAAGTAATGCTGGTCCTTAACAGAACTTTTTTACTTCTTAAAGGTTCTTATTTTATCCTGGAAACGTGATGTCCATAATTAGCATCAGTGCCTGTTGTTTTGTTTTAATGCATAACCAGAAGCTGTTAATTAGGCAGCACTAGGAGAACAATAACTGAAATTGTAGGATAGAAGCAAAAGGATCGGTATTCATGTGTTGTTTTTTTAATTTGAGCTTCTCTTGGTAAACAGGTAGAGAAAAAGAAAGAAGGCACCCTGAAAAGGCTTTGTTTTCTTGTGGCTACTAAATAGATGGATTCATTTGTACCATGTGAATGCTACAATAACAACTGCCCTCCTTCTTTAGCATGCTAATCATGCAAAAAAATGTTAATCAGGCTAAGTATTATAATACCTGAGGGAAAAGAGGAATAAGATGTGCTGCTGTTAGATACTGCACAGACCCTGCCCGGATGAGCAAGGCAGACAGTGAGTCTGGGAAAGGAATATAGCACAATTCCTGCTGTTAGCATGCAGTGGGAAAACTTCTGCTTTAGTATGGTAGGGCATGAGAAAAAAGATCAAAACTGTATATTTTTTTGGTCAGCTTTCACAAAGAGCCTTTTGGAGTGGACTGACAGCAGTCAGAAATTCTCATTGAAGTCTTTGAGCTATTTTAAGGAGAGGAAAAAACTTAGAAAAAGAGAGCTTCCATTTCTCCGTGACCGTACCGTTGTTTCAAACCCATGTGCATGAGTAACACGCACCTTGATTCAGATAGGAGAAATGTTTATTTTCTATTGCTACTTTAGTATAATCTGTATTTGCACACCAACAGAACAACTCTCATGAGACTGATGATTCAGAATGAAAATAAAATCATTGGCTTCAAACCACACAATAGCCGTGTTAGAGGAAGCTTTTACCAATAACTCAGGAACGGATGACACAGTCTCTTCGAAGAAAGCAGCAGAATCAAATGCTTTTCTTTACTGTTACATTACAGCAATGGATGTTTAGAGACTCTCCAATGAAGCATAACTGTTGTGATGAAATGTGAAAAAATGCTGGGGAAAATTGCTCAACTGATAGCGATGAGGGCTTTGGAAACTGGGTTAATAATACTTGATTGTGTTTAGGGGTGTTGTGAAATCTGATTTCTGCTTATAAAATGCTTTGCAGTTTTAAGATGAAAGCGTGGGACATTATCAGAGAAAGACTACAGAGAAGATTGTCCTTCAGCAAGATGTCGACAGAAGTGTGTGATCTGATAAGCTGGTGTTCGTTGTCCATGAGACAAAGTCTGTCTGGAGATGGAGGAACTTAATTTATTTGGGGAGAATCTGGATCTGTGGTCATGGGAAATTACTAAAATATCCACTTCACCTAAAAAAAGAAGTCTTTCATTAGAAACAAAACACTCTAGCACAAGAAGTTGCACTGCTGGCCAATCTTCTGGTCTTCACCAGTCATGTTCCTACCAGATTTTTCTGGAAGAGATATGTACAGATTTATGTATCCCCAGCTGTATAGCACATCAGCTATAGCATATGGGTATCTTCATGAGAGACTGGAATTAATCTGGTATCTTGACCGTGTTTAAAGCTCTGGACACACACCTAGTGAGTAGGTGGCAATCAGAGCAGGGTTTGCACGGATGCACGTACCAGTTAACATCAGCCAGATTAACAGCTGGCTTTTCTCTGGCACATCTGTATGGTTCTTCGCTTACATGAGCAAGTCAGGTGCTAGGTGAGGGATTAGGAGTACGTACAAGTGTCAGCAGTATCTTCAGTGTGATTTCTGAGATACTTTTCAGTTGGTTTCCATTTGTGTGTTTTCCTTTTAGGAAAGCAAAAGTCATTATGATTGCTCTCAAGGAAGGTGAAACACATTGCTAATGTGGCCGGTATCTCCCTCCGTACTCGTGTGGCTGACTCATTGGATGGTGTGGCCATACCTGGCCTAACAAGTTGGGATGATGTTGTTTGCAGTGTGGGAACAAATGATCACTCTGTGGTCATCTTTGCTATTGTTTCTTTCTTCCATAATCCTTGGAAAGGAGCCCTGGCAAGGAATCCTCCCTCTGCTTCATGCACTCCGCGTGGAGCAAGGATAGGCAGTGTTTCCTTAAGACTTGATATCCCACACTGCCCGGTGCTCCTGGAATGAGGCTCACCTCCCCAGGGGTGGCCCTGCTCCCCCAGTGAATGATGCTGCCTGTGCTGGGGGATGGGCAGGCTCCGTCTACTGAGTGAGCTTCCCCTGAGATGTCTCTGGTTTATTTTTTGTCTTTTAAATTGTGTGTGTAGAGGACAAACAGAAATGTTTTGAAGGATCTAAAGCCGCCTAGCAAATGCTGCACAGTGTTAGCCATCCCCAGAGCCACCTCACTGGAAATAAGAGGGCAAAGGAGCCATGAGCAGCAGCTGAAGCTTTGGTGCTACCCAGCTGCAGCCTGCTCCGGAGGAGTTTGGGCAGCTGGCCAGGCAGAGCTGCTCCTTTACACTTTGTTCTCTCTAATAAATGTGCGCTGGCAGTGCACCTACTTCCTTATCATCTTTTAAGGGCAGGATCCATGGGAGTGGCAGTGTCCAGGCCCAGCTGGGATTGTGCTGACTTCTCCAGATGAGAGCAGCTCACTGCAGTGCTCAACACAGCACCTTCCTAAGTCCCACTCATTTTGAAATAGAGAATAGGAGCAAGTTCACGGGAGCAGATTAGCCAAGGGAAGTCTGCTATCTGTCTTAATTAAGCACTAATAAAATCCGTCACAGACTCTCCGCTGCAGTTATCAGTAAGCCAATGGCACACAGCGTCTCAGTCAATCCCCTTCCCCGTGGGGTCACTGCAGGACTGTGGGCTTGTCCCAGCCATGCTGAATCTGGGAGCCTCTTTGTCAGCATCAGCTGGGCTCTGCTCAGTGCTTCCTTGTAAGCAAAATGCCTTGTGATATACGGAAACAGAAGCATTACCCAGCAGCATGTCCCCCATGTGCTAAGAGCAAACAGAAAGGTCTCATGCATCTGGCCATCCATGCAGCGAAGGGCATCTGTGCCCAGTAATCAGTTCGCTGCCCCTCTGTCTGTATGCACAGACCTTGTACCTGGTTTTCCCTGCCAGTACTTGAGCAGAACATTCCCCCTTGGGAAAATATGGTGAAGCAGATGTTGAATGGTGGGTGAGTGCATGTTCCCAAGAGTTAGAGCAAAGCTTAAGTCATGCCACTTCTGGCACTGGACAGTAAAATGCAGATTGAAGCTTTGGGTGGAGGGACCATACAGAGAGAAAAAAGTTCCCATGCCTTCCTGGGAACTTCCACGCTTTGGGAACTGGGGTGTTTGGGCTGAAGCATCAGGCCCAAAGGTGGAAGCATGTAGCCATTTGCATGGGAAGGTTCAGTGCGTTCCAGAACTGTCTCATTAGAACTGACGCAGAGGCAGAACTAGCCCAAGGGCAGTGCATGGTCAGTGATCCTGGCATGGGATGGTCCTATCCCTGTTGTCACAAAGTGAGGTTTCCTCCAGCACCCAATGTAATTAGGTTCAAAACTGATGCTAAAACCTCAAACATCATTTCAAAATGTTTGTTTAATTCTCCGTGCTGCTTAATGTTCTATTAAAAGTCATCTTCTTAAATGCTTACTGAAGCAAGCCAGAAGCACAGAAAACTGCTAATGTAATCAGCAATAAAAATAATTCCAAAAAACAATTACTTCATTAATATGGAAAGGAGTGTAAATTTCATGGAGCCTGTTTGCTTACAGGTCCAAAGCAGGTGCAGCTTTGTTAATGCAATGGACTTGTATGACCAGAGACAGGGGCTCTTGTTTCTCCAACAGGGGCTGCATGGGGAGAGGCAGGCTCAGCTTCTTTGAGAGATTTTTGGCTGTTGTTTATTGCTTTCTCTTCTTCTCTTCTCTTCTCTTCTCTTCTCTTCTCTTCTCTTCTCTTCTCTTCTCTTCTCTTCTCTTCTCTTCT
>JANHGO010000073.1:40327136-40339739 GCA_024606505.1 Aquila spilogaster | reverse complement strand
ACCTTCCACTAGACCAGGTTGCTCAAAGCCCCATCCAACCTGGCCTTGAACACTTCCAGGGATGGGGCATTCACAACTTCTTTGGGCAACCTGTTCCAGTGCCTCACCACCCCACAGTGAAGAACTTCTTCCTTACATCTATATCTAAACCTACCCTCTTTCAGTTTAAAGCCACTACCCTTGTCCTATCACTACATGCCCTTGTAAAAAGTCATTCTCCAGCTTTCCTGTAGGCCCCCTTTAATTACTGGAAGGCTGCTATAAGGTCTCGCTGGAGCCTTCTCTTCTCCAGGCTGAACAACCCCAACTCTCTCAGCCTGTCTTCATAGGCGAGGTGCTCCAGTCCTCTGATCACCTTTGTGGCCCTCCTCTGGACTCACTCCAACAGGTCCATGTCCTTCTTATGTTGGGGGCCCCAGAGCTGAACGCAGTACTCCAGGTGGGGTCTCATGAGAGCAGAGTAGAGGGGCAGAATCACCTCCCTCGACCTGCTGGTCACTCTTCTTTTGATGCAGCCCAAGATACGGTTGGCTTTCTGGGTTGCAAACGCGCATTGCTGGGTCATGTTGAGCTTCTTGTCAACCAACACCCCCAAGTCCTTTTCCTCAGGGGTGCTCTCAATCCATTCATCGCCCAGCCTGTATTTGTGTTTGAGATTGCCCCGACCCATGTGCAGGACCTTGCACCTGGTCTTGTTGAACTTCATGAGGTTCACACAGGCCCACCTCTCAAGCCTGTCAAGGTCCCTCTGGACGGCATCCCTTCCCTCCAGCATGTCGACCGCACCACACAGCTTGGTGTCATCGGCAAACTTGCTGAGGGTGCACTCAATCCCGCTGTCCATCATGCTGACAAAGGTGTTAAACAGCGCCAGTCCCAGTACCAACCCCTGAGGAACGCCACTCGTCACTGCTCTCCACTTGGACATCAAGCCATTGACTGCAACTCTTTGAGTGTGACCATCCAGCCAACTCCTTATCTACTGAGTGGTCCATCTGTAAAATCCATGTCTCTCCAATTTAGAGGCAAGGATGTCATGTGGGACGGTGTCAAATGCTTTGCACAAGTCCAGGTAGGTGATGTGTATTGCTCTTCCCTTATCCACCAACGCTGTAACCCCATCGTAAAAAGCCACCAAGTTTGTCAGGTACAGTTTGCCCGTAGTGAAACCATGTTGGCTTCTGAAGGGCCTGTGGAGAACACAGGAATTTTATAAATACAGGGAGAGCCACATGCAGCCCTCTGCTAGGGGTACAGGAGGTGGCACAGCTATGGCAGACCCACTGTGCAGCATTTTACAGTAAACCCTTGGCCTTTAAACAGCCACCATGCCCAGTGGGGTGGTTCAGCAGCTGATTCACAAGCAGCTCAGGCCTCTCTGCAAAGAGCGTGGTGGGAATGGGACCACTAATCTGAGTGATGCTCAGCTGTCCCTACTAGCCAGGCAGGACTTTTCAGAGGGTGTCACAAAGTTTGATTAGTGTTTTGGCGTGCTAAGAGAGCTCCTATAAAGAAGTGGGAGCAATTAGCAGCATAAATACCAGAGAGTATCTATTACATTTCTGTTTGCTCATGAACATCAGGCAATGCCATGAGGGCTGAACGTCTCATTGTGGCTGCCAATGCAAAGCCTCAGGAGCAGCAGCAGCTGCCTGGCTTCATTAGGCTCCGATGGTTTGGGGATGAGCCCAGCCGGGTCCAGATTACAGGACAGGCACAGCAGGGATTTTGCCTGAGCATTTCTGGGTTGACTGTGTTATTACAGCTAAGCACCTTTTCTCCTTTCCCACTTGGTTCTTCACAGCCCTTACAGGAGAAATGGTACCTCTTTTTCACAGGTGGGGAAACTGAGGCAGGGATATTAACCTAATAGCCAAATCACTTGAGGGGGTTATATCACAAGCTGAAACAGGCATTCAGCAGCATGGCCAGCTCAGAGGTGTGTGGAGCCAGTGGTGCAAGCAAGTGCTTAGCATCTCTTGTATGTGATAAGAGTTCTGTCTGTGATGTTGTGCTTTTGCTGAATTCTTTTTCTTTTCATTGTAATTAGAAAGCCTGCTGGGAAAAGCTCTGCAAGAGCTCTGGTCGCAGTTGGCCAGGCACCTGGCTTGATGGGCTTGTAGCTGGCTGAGGTCAGCGGCCCCGGTGCAGAGCTGCAGTGTGCCTGCAAGTAGTAGCTGCCAAGATTTTGCTGAGAGGTCTTTTTGGGGGGCTCTGCTCTTTTCAGACTGTACTTCAGCCAGTAAATGAAAGGTAAAATTTGTTGTTTTGCTGCTTTGGGTGTTCAGTGTGATCGCTAGCTTTTAGATGAGAAAATCGGATTTCATATGTTTATTAAAAACCTAATGTAATACCACCCCCTCCATTAATGCATGTGGGGCAGTTAGCAAAGGCTGCTCCTCTGCTTTTATCAGTGGATTTGCTGGTGAGTTGGGTAGTGCTGCAAGTCGGGTGCTGGCTGTGCTTGGCACTGTGGGATAGTGTGGCTCTGGTTGTTTAACAGCTGAAGCGTGCAGAATTTGCATTGACCGAGACCTGCACAGCTTCATCGTTGTTTCTGGCTGTGAAGTTTGTCGTGCGTCTTCTCCCAAACACCTCGCTGCTGTCACAGCTCAGCGTTTGCCATATGTCACGGTCCGGTGCCTGGAGGTATGTGTTCTTTAGGCTGTGTTGGAACAGGACTCAGCTTGACTCTGGGCCAGGTGCTGTGTTCAGGGACTTGTGTGTCTTTCCCCATGAGGGGCTTGGGTAGCTCTCTCCAAGTCACACTGATGAATTAAGGGTGCTTCTATTGTGAGGAATGTTCTGACATCCCACATTTAGTTGATGTGACAACTGTAATTAAAATGTTGTATTGACTATCCTTACACAGCAAAAAAATATTCTCCCAAGGAGCCCTAAATTACACTGAACCTGTTGTGTCGTTTCACTTCTGAGACATATTCCTATTGCTAACAGGAGACCGAACCAAACCCAGTAAAAGAGTGCTTGCCCTACCACAGTCTGCCAAGTGCTGCAGAGGTACCAGGGCAGCAGTAAAGCAGCTGTGGAGCTGCATATCTTTCTCTTCCCCTGCAGTCAGAATGTTTTACAAACTATTTCCTTCAAAAAGAAAATATATATTTGAGGTAAGGAAAATTACTTCAGCCTCAGGTTGGCAAAATATTTATTTCATAACTTGAAGTATACAGAAAGTCCAGTGAAGTTACTTTCTTTGGCCCCTAATTTTGAAGTTACAGATTGAATGCAGTGCTTTACTGAAGGATCGTGGGCTTGCTCACCTTGTTTTACCACCAGGAAAAGTGGAGAGGTGAAGCAACTTGCCCCAGAAAAACCCTCTCAAGGACCACACCAAGGTTATCCCCATCCCTGTAGGTTCAGTGGGGCCTGAGACTGCTTCTCCTCTGTTCAGGTGCCTTTTGTAGGAGGAAAGACTACCTTGTAGTTAAAGGACACGAGGCTGTACCATGTCTTTTGACACAGGTTTGCAGCAGAATTTGAGACTATAGTTTGGGCCCCAAAGTAGTTTGAGATCTGCCACAAATTCAAAGCTCGGATCTGTGGCTGCACAGCAGGTTTCATGGGATAACATTTCTAAGTATTTTTGTTTCCCTTTAAAAGAATTCCTTAGCTACTGCTAATTTTAGTAGGGGAATGTTGTTACATGGTGCATGGCCTAGGCAATTTTAGTTTTTTGAATAGTACATCTTTCGTTTTCCAAACTGTAGTACTGCATGGCAGAAAAGCAATGAAAGTGGTTCTTCAGGAAATGCTGATACATGAATCTGTTTGCAAAAGTAACTCCATGCAGTCACGGCTATATTCTGCCTTATACATGCAAGAACACAAAAATGAACAATAACAGTGTGGGTGCAACTCTGCATTCCTGTGCTGCTTCTCCTGCCAGACAGCAACAGCACTAAGAATGTTCATTTTAAAAAAATCAAAAAATCAAACATATAATTCCCAAGCAGATCTAAGCAAAGGATAATCATGTCCAGGTGTAGGCTAGCGTTCACCAGCCTTCTGAGTACATCAAGGCTCCTGTATACCTTTGTCTCCACAATTATGTATGCTTTTGATATGGAAGGTGAAACCGAGCAGTTTGACTGAGTTCCGCTTGGAGATTTGGGATCTATTTGAACCACTTACCCCAAGTTCAGCTCTGGAGCTGTACATCTTTGTGGATCTGGAACAAACGCAGTGTAAGCGGTTAACAGGCAAACCCTGTGTGTATACTCTTGGGGTCAGCAGCTTGTCTGCATATAATCTATGCAGATACATCAAAAGCAAAATATTTTTAACAACAGCTCTCTGGAGAATAAATGAGAGAAGAAATAGTGGAGCCATTCTTCCAGTCCGTGTGAATCTCAGTGTGGCTGCTGTATGTGAAAAGAGGTACGGTTTTCTTTGCACTGTGTAGTACATTCAGGAGAGTCATCCTGTTTCCTTGTGCCTTGGCAGAGGGAAAGATGGCACATTCCTGTTTTGTTGTGGGAGGTATAGCTCCCTCCAGGAGACTGAATGCCCAGGATTTAATTTTTCAAGAGCTTATTAAAAGTGACTGTGATTTACAGACATGGTTTCAATCCCATGATGGGCGAATACACTCTGAGTGTGCTTTGCCCTGTGACTCCCCATCTTCCAGTTGTCCCCAATCCAAGCTCTTTCACAGTCGGAGTAAAACCTGGCCAGGCTTATATGGTAGCACATGGAAAGATGTTTTGAAAGGAACAGGTTGGAGGGAGGTGAGTCAGAAGCAGCAGTCCTACGTGGCTAAGATGCTTTCTAATGCATCAAGATATTTGGATACTGTCATCAACATTGGTGGCAAAGTGAGCAAACAAGCATATAGAAAACAAGGACCAAGGCATTAATACTCACGTTAGAGTTCATTGCACAAATGACTTAATCTGTCACTGAAATAAGGGTCTGGAAATGTTGTCCATATGAAAGCAAATGTACACTTTGATGGGTTTTGGAGGGTATTTTTCTTTCAGAAAGCAGCATTTGGTAAGTGAGTTACTGACATGTCAGTAATTCAAAGGAGAGTTTTGCATCCCTGCTGTGAAGCTGAATGACAACATAATACAGTTATTAAGGGAAAAAAGGAAGCCTGGGTCTTCTACACTTTATATTCTGTAACAACAAGCAATGCCAAAAAAAGACTCATACATCAGGCAACCTTGAATTTCTACTGCAGTTCTCAAAGTGAAATGAAAGTGAGCGAGTGAATGATTTTAGGTGCAAACTGGCTTGCTGGGATTTGCCAGCCAAACTTTGGAAATGGATTTGTTCCAGAAGAGATTAAAATAACTTTATGTTTATTGGTTTTCAATCTTGTGAAAAATATCCACTTGAAAATCACTGGAAGAGTAGACTTTGGGCCTCTTTACTTTTTTTTTTCTTTTCTTTTCTTTTTCCCCCACCTATCTCAACCACCTTTATGCAGGTAAGCATAGGTGCAGAGGAATACAAATTGGAGGGAGACACCTGCAAGCAGTTAAACAGTGTTTTTCAGAAATTCAAAAAGCCTTTAAAAAGAATACTTTTTTTCCTAAACTTTTCAACCTACTTTAATTGATAAAAAATGAGGTGTGAATGCTTGATATGAAACTCAGACTCACAAGTAGCACAAGGATAAACTGCACCTAAAGGCGTTGGGCCACACTGTCACCTAAGCAGTACGGAAGAGATGCATCGCAGTTTGGTCTGACCACTGTGAAGGTAAACTTCAGTCCAGTGCTCGTGTTGTTTGTGACAACAGAGAACGTGCTGTTGGAGGAGGTGTAAAATGAATTCACGCACCCTCCCTAGGCGCTATGGAATAGCTAAGTAACCCTGGCCTGAATTTATAATCCGTCATTTGGTTTTCAAAACACAATATGCAAAGAAAAGGGAGGGATATGATGTGAACCTTTTTACTGAGGTTCAAGTATGTTGGGTTATATTCTGCCTTATACGTGCGAGAACACAAAAATGAACAATAACGGTGTGGGTGCAACTCTGCATTCCTGTGCTGCTTCTCCTTCTGCCAGACAGCAATAGCACTAAGAAGTGGCAATGAATTTCAGGGAAAAAAATATACTTTATGGTTTTCTTCAACATTTAAAATTCATGTAAATTTTGCCAAAATTTAACATCTTAAATAACAGTATCTCAGCTTTTGCTGTGATTGCCTCATTATGGGAGGAAGTGAGTTACCCTCCTTTTTTTTTTTTTCCCTAATTTATTTCAAAAAGTCAAACAGCAACCAAACCAGCAGCTTTGAAAATTTATCAACATTTACAAAATGGCAGCCAGCCCTACATCTATATAATTGCAACTGACATATGGGTTAGGACCTTCAGGTTTTCCCAGAGAACATGTTGTCTCATGATATTTCTTGCCTAACCAGTGACAGTAATGGAAACAATGTGAGGATAAGCTGTTCAGATAATTGTTTACCAGCCATCTAGTTTTATGGTTACTTGGAGCAATCTGCTACGTATTCTTCTTCGTGAATTATGTTTCTCCCTATAAAGTGAGTTTGGTTAAGGCAAATAACTTTTTATTCCATTGTCAGCCCTAGATGTCAGCTGTCTTGGAACATGAGAAGGTCTAATTTCTTATCAGCTTTACTGAGATGATCTTTTTCTTACATAGTTTTATCAGAGCTGAGTAATGACTGTGTGCTAACAAAAGTCATAACCCAAATGACGACAGTGTATAGGACTCCAAGCCACAAATACTTGTAGAAAATAAGCTCAAACCACTAACGTCTGGAACCACGAACACTGATGTTCAGATACACTAATCTCATAACTACGTGTAATAACACCAGCCAGCAGCAGATGACCTCCCAGAAGTGAGCAGCTGTGCAATCAGCTGAACATGGGAATCACAGGTTCCGACGTCTCTGGTTACTGCAGACATAGACCTGGAGCTTGGCCTTGGAAATCTGCTGCTCTCTCTGACTGCCAGTGCCTGGCTGGTGACCTGAGAGAAGACCAGAAAGGTGAAATCTAATGGTCACCGTTTGTCCCACTCACTCTGAAACAGTGCCCCGAGTGATTCCTGGGCACGCACTGCTCTACCTGGTGTCCCTTGCTATATTACTGCCAAGGAATATCTGGATTTTTTTTTTCTTGTATCAGCTCACAACCATAATTTCAGGGGCAATGGAAATACCTAAGCTTTCAGGTGGATTTCTGCGTATTGCTTCGCTTGGGGAAACAACAAAACCAAAGTAGCGTTTCATTTTAACACTTTCAAAATGAAGTTTTCCATTGCCATTTAAGTGAAATACACTTTTATTTTAAAATTTACCACTGCTTTAGTTTAGCTCCCCTCCATCCAAAACAAAATGTTCAATTTGAACTCCAATTAAAAAAAACCCAAATAATTGCAGAAGTGTTTTAAGACATTGAGGTGAGCTGAAGAATTGGGCATCCCAGACTGTGGTTTTGGAAGCGAGTTGCTACTTGGGACTATTTGCTGCTGCAAAACTTCTCATTTTAAAGACCCTCTGAGGAGTGCTTATACCATCAGCCAGCTGGGAGTCCTGGGCAATGTGATGCTGGTTCAGCATTTCATTGGATTCCAGATGTTGCCAGCCGTAGGAGGACATAATGGTGCAGAACATATAAAACTCAGATTTAAATATGCTATATACAGAATCTGAACCAAGCAACTGCTGTTTCATTCCACCCCAGTAAGCAATAAACTTCACACCGTCACAAAAATAATAATTACCTGGTTGTGGCTGTCATGTGCACAGTAGCATTATCCAGAGACAGAAATGCATCAAGAAATATTTGGCAAATTCAAGCATGACTGACAGTGTTTTGCAAAAATCATGGCATGTTTATGTGGAATTTGCCATGTAATACCAGTGAGGGCTACTTGTGCGAGATACACGGTGGAGCTGCAACATACAGATGTTTACATTTTAATTACAGTGATTCAAGGAAACAGTATTCTTCTGACTTAGGGGTGGACTGTTATTCTTATAAAACACTATTTGCTGATAGCAAGGAAGAAAAATGGGAGTAGTGCCTCCTGGTTGGAGAATTAGATCATGAGAAACCGGAGAGCAGATGTGTGCTATGCTGCTGGGTTTCACACAGTCTTGAGCAAGTGGCTTTGCAAATAGGTCAGCGAAGAGCGTGGCATGGAGGTGGGGCAAAGTGTCGGCTTGTTGGTCTAAGGGCTGAGTCCTAAGCACTGTCCAAAGTGGCCGGCGTTGGCTGTCTCTCCTCTGCTCTTCATGAATGATCCTCAGAGCAGTGAGTGCCAGACCTGTCCATCTCTTGTCCTGTGAGCTGCAGAAATACCCCCTGAGCATGTCCACAGCGTCCAAACTGCGGGCACGCATGGCAGTGGGGTGCTGAGCCGACTGCTGTGTGCCCACACGTGTGGGCTCTTGCTTCAAGGTCAGCCTTAGAAGCTGTTTCCAAGTCTATTGTCTCCAAAGCCGGTATCTGGGCTTAGGGCATCCCTCAAAACTGTCATATAGTGACTGTGTCTGTAAAATTATAGACTTAAGTCCTGGGCTGCAGCTGCCTGGCTGAAGGGCTTGGCTTGTGCAGTGACACAGCTTAGCAGGTCCGCTGCGACTCTATTCTCCTTTTATTTCTGAACACTACTTCAAACTCTAAGGGTGAATGCCATTATATGAACTTGCAGCTTGCAGAATATTTTCTGTCTGATTCCTTTCAAGAGTGTTGACAAAATCCAGTACTCTTGGATATAAACCATCATGCTTGCACAGCATCAAAGTGACTGAAATAAGTGGGGCTGGTCTTTAACTTTTTTTTTCCCCCCCAACAATTCTTATTTTATCCTGGCAATACAATATCCATAATTAACAGCCATGTTGTGGTTTTTTGTGCATAACTAGAAGCTGTTAGTTAGGCAACTGTACGAGACCAATAACTGAAAGTGTAGAAGGGAAGCAAAAGGATTGGTATTAATGTTTTGTTGTATTTAAGAACCTCTCAGTAAACAGGTAGAGAAAAAGAAAGAAGACTATCTGAAAAGGGTTTGTTTTGCAGCGGCTGTGTTTGGATCTACTCAATGGATGGATTTATTGGTACCCTTATGAATGCTACAATAACAACTGCCCTCCTTTTTTTGGCATGCTAATCACACTAAAAAACGTTAATCTTGCTAAGTACTAGAATGCCTAAGGGAAAAGAAGAATAAGGTGTCCTGCTGTTAGGTACTGTACATACCCTGCCCGGAAGTGTAAGGCAGACAGTGAGTGTCGGAAATGGATATGAAACAATTCCTGCTGTTAGATGTACCGGGAAAACTTCTGCTGCAGGATGGTGGCGGTGTGATTAGAACATTTTGGAGCAGGGCAGGGGGAAAAAGATCAAACTGGAATAATTGTTGATACTTTTTTACACAAAAAGCCTTTTGGAGTGGACTGATACCAGTCAGAAGTTCACATCAAAGTCTTTAAGCTGTTTTAAAGGGAGGAAAAAGACTCTTGGAAAAATTGAAAAAGCCCATTCGGACATTTTTAAGGCAGAACATTTGAAACTTTTCATGTTGAAGCAGTATTTTCTTTAGAGAGGAACCTAGATTGAATTTATTTTAAAAAGCTACAACGAAGCCACTGACTTTTGGGTCAAACAAGCAATTTTGTTCAAACAACGCTTTCTACTTTTGTTTTGCTAAACCCCCCGTCTTCCTTTTTCCCTCACCCCCACTCTTCTTGCCTTCATTTGGAGCTGATTTTCAACTTCTTATTTCAGGTTATTTGCTTCATTCAGGAAACTTCAAGACAATTCACATAGTTTTGCCTCACACAGGAGACCTAGTTTGGTCTCCAGATGAATGTCTGTTGAATTATGAATTTCATATATACCTGAATCTGTTGTTTCAGCCATGCCACGAAGACCCTCTTGAGCCTCGAAAAGGCCTGTGGACCGGTGCTTTCTGCCCTGCTCTTGGTGGTGGGAGCTCCCAACTCTCCATGACCACACAGTTGCTTCAATCCCTTGTGTGTGTGTGCGTGAGTAAAATGTATCTTTGTTCAGATAGGAGAAATGTTTCATTTTACCTCTAGTTTAGTATAATCTTTAGGTGCAAACTAACAGAAAAATGTCCCATGAGATTGATGATTCAGAATGAAAATAAAACCGCTGGCTTCAAATTACATGAGAGTCATGCTAGAGAAAGCTTTTTACCCATAACACAGTAATGGTAACAGAATCAAATGCATTTTCTCTACTGGTTTTGCAGTGGATGTTTAGAGACTCACTAATGAAGCATAACTGATGCGATCAAATATATGAAAAACTGCTCAACTGACAGGAATAAGGGCTTTGGAACCTGGGTTAATAATACTTGGTTGCATTTAGGAGTGTTTTGAAATCTAAATGCTGTTGAAAAAATGCTCTTCATTTTTTAGCATAATATTAGTGAAAGAATATTGAGAAGATTGTCCCTTGGCAATATGCCATCAGAAGTATCTCAGCTGATGAGCTGGTGGTCATTATCCCCGAGATCATCTGTCCTGGGATCACAGGAGCAGGTACAAGTAGGAGTACGTCCTGCCGTAGGCCAGACAATATCCTCCATTCTTTCTTCTTCGATAAGGTTCACACAGCAGTTATGGTAGGTTTGGTTGGACCCTGTTTCAGCTGATCTCTGCTGCAGCAGAGCAGGGGTAGGGTGGGTCTTGCCTTCCATGAGGGCAACTGGTAGGTACTTAATTTGCTTTGCATAGGAGTATTGGACCAAGGTTCAAAACAGGGCCAAAGAAAGATAAGAAGCTGCTTTCTCCTCAGCAAGGATTTCTCCTGGGACAGAAGTAGTTCGGCTTCTCCCTGGAGATCCTGGCTGGCCAGATTGGTGTGCCCTCAAATACCTCTTGGCCCATGTGGACTACTAAGCCTTTTGCTTTGTTGCTCACCCTTCCCCAGCAGTCTACTTGTTGCCAGTCACACTTGAAACAACCACGTCAGCAACAGCGCATAGGAAGCTTCACCAAATACTGGAACTAATCTGGTGTCTTGACCTTGGTTGAACCTCTTACGCACACAGTAGTAAGCAGGTAGTAATCAGAACAGAGTTTGCATTGATGCCGGTACACTTACCATTTATAATCACCTGCACAACAGCTCACTTTTCCCTGACACATCTGCATGGTGCTTTGCTTACATAGGCAAATCAAGCAATAGGTAAGGGATTAGGAAGATGTACAGCGGGATCTTCAGATTCAGCAGTAATTTCACTGATATTTTTCAGTTTGGTTTTCATTTGCATGTTTTCCTTTTAAGAAAAAAAAAATCATTACAATTGCTCTCAAGGAAGGTGAATTGCATTCCTTAATGTGGCTAGTGGGTCCTTCTATACATTTGTGTCTGATTCATCCGATGGTGTGGCCACACCTGGCCTTCCGAATTTGGATGTTGTTACTGTTTTTTGCACCGTGGGAACAAATGTTCCCTCTTAGACATCTTTATTGCTGTTTCTTACTTAATCCTTGGAAAGAAGCTGCGGCAAATAATCTTCCCTCTGCTTCGTTCCCTACACGTGGAACTGATTTGGGGGAATGCAGTGTTTTTGTAGGACTTGATATCCTGCACTGCCTGATGTTCCTGGAAGAAGGGCTCGCCTCCCTGTGTGTGACTGCCTTTGTTCTGGGGTGGGCTTGTTGGCGTAACCGATGCTGCCTGCGGTTTGGGTATGCACAGGCTCTGTGCCACTGATTGATTTTCCCCTGAAATGGTTTATCTTTTCTCTTTTAAATTGAGTGCATACACGATATATAGAAATTTGCACTGTTGGTTCTATAAAATTCATTACAGCATTGCCTAGAGGTTTCTGCCAGGTTTTGGACTCCACCAGTCTATGAGGACTTACAAGTCTTATGAGGAGCAGCTGAGGGAGCTGGGGTTGTTTAGTCTGGAGAAAACGAGGTTGAGGGGAGACCTTATAGCTCTCTACAACTACCTGAAGGGAGGTTGTAATGAGGTGGGTGTCTGTCTCTTTTACTAGGTAACAACCGATAGGACAAGAGGAAATGGCCTCAAGTTGTGCCAGGGAAGGTTTAGATTGGATATGAGGAAAGATTTCTTCCCCGAAAGGGTTGTCAAAGCACTGGAACAGGCTGCCCAGGGAAGTGGTTGAGTCACCATCCCTGGAGGTATTTAAAAGACATGTAGATGTGGTATTTAGGGACATGGCTTAGTGGTGAACCTGGCAGTGTTAGGTTAGCAGTTGGACTCATGATATTAAAGGCCTTTTCCAGCCTAAATGATTCTATGATTCTATGCTCTGCTTTAAGCCAAAACTGGTGCCAGGCAGCTCCTAGGCAGCCCAAGCACAAGAAGAAAATCTCAGTTTTGAAGGTCAGTCCCCAAAGTCACTCAGCAAACGTTGGCCTGTCAGCCAGCCCCAAAGATACAAGGCTATTGCTCTTTTTTTTCCTTTTTTTTTTTTTTTACTTCTTCAGTTCTCAGAGATAGTAATGGACATAGTGACTGAGGCAGCCTGTAGCAGCAAGCAAATGTCCCATCACAAAAGTATCAGCTTGTCCTAGTTTCAGCTGGAATAGAGTTAACTGTCTTCCTAGTAGCTGGTACGGTGCTATGTTTTGAGTTCAGT
>JANHGO010000073.1:40311916-40327036 GCA_024606505.1 Aquila spilogaster | reverse complement strand
ATCCCACTGGGTGGGGGGGGAGTGAGTGAGCGGCTGCGTGGTGCTTAGTTGCTGGCTGGGGTTAAACCACGACACAGCTGCACAGGGAATGGTGCGGGCGGTGGCAAGAAGGATGTGCAGTTTTGAAGGTGATAGGAGACCTTTTTCTTCCCCTGACCATTTAAAGATGCTCTGTCTCGCTTTGCGTCGTTGCATCAGAAACGCAGGCTCAGAAAGCAGTTGCTTTCCCCACACCTTGCTGGGAACAAGAGGGCAAAGCAGCCGTGAACAGTAGCTCAAGTTTTGGTGCTATTCAGATGAAGCCTGCCCGTCGGACCTGCCTGCTCTGGAGTGGTTTGGGCAGTCAGCCAGGCAGAGCTGCTGTTCTCAACTTCATAATAAATGTGCTCTGGCAGTGCACCAACTGCCTTATCTTCTTGTAAGGACAGAATTCCTTGGAGAGCCAGTCTCCAGGCCCAGCTAGGATTATGCTAACTTCTCCAGGCAAATGGAGCTAGTTGCAATGCTCAACAATCTAGCTTTGCCTTTCTAAGTCTTGCTCACTTTGAAATAGAGGGAGTGCAAGCAAGTTCAGGGGAGCAAATTAGCCAGGGGAAGACTTCTTCTATCTGTCTTAATTAAGCATTAATAAAACCTGTCATTGACTCTCCCCTGCAGTTATCAGTCAGTCAATGGTATATAGTATTTCAGTCAATCATCTTCCCTTCAGGGTCACTGAAGGACTGTCTCAGTCACACCAAAGGCCATGGGAGCCAGTTCATTGACATTGGTTGGGCTCTGTTTAGTGCTGCCTTGTGTGCAAAATGCCTTATGATTACGGAGGCAGAAGCGTTACCTAGCAGTAAATCCCCCCGTGTGCTAAGATCAGTCAAAAGGTTTTCATGCATTTGGCCATCCGCGCACCAAGGGGCCCAGAAACCAAATAACCGCGCCTCTGTGTACATACATAGACCTTGTACTTGGTTCGTCCTGCCTATGCTCAGGAAGATTGGTCTCCTCACTTGGGGAAATCAGGTTAGGCAGGGGTTAAATGAAATGTGGCCTTATGCCCACAAGAGCCAGAGGAAAGCTTCTGTCTTGTCAGTTCTGGCACCGGACAGTAAATGCAGACTTGAAGCTCAGGGTGAAGGGGGTAGATGGAGGGAAAAATGAAACATCCCCAGGCCTGGAGACTTCCAAATTACAGTATACAGATCGCAGCTCCAGATCCAAAGGTGGAGGTGTGTGGCCATTTCCATGGTAGGTTTCTGGAGGGTATAGACGCCAGCCTCTTTCAAACCAGCTTAGGGAGGCAAAACTGCTGGTGCAGAAAGAGCTGGGGGACTGCGATAGTGCTTTTCTGTCTGGGCAGATGTATATTAACAATTAAAAATACGTTGGATGTTTCTCATTAGGCAACTCAGCCAATATATAGCCAGGTAAATAAATACAGAAAATAAAGCCCAAGTTTTTGGTGCTGTTTGAAAACAGTGAGTTTTGTACACCATACATTTTATGCAAATGAATTTTTGCACATCCTTGTACCACTTAGATTAAAAAATTGTGTAAGCTTGGGAAACAAAGCTACTGTTTGGGAGATAATCAGCATGTGTGTTTGGTACATACAGAGCATTTGCAAAACAGTAACTGGAACAGCATTTCTGGTTTTGGCTTCAAGAAACAATGAGAGCCTGAAGAAGTTCATTCTCTTTAGTTTCCCACTCTGCCTATGCTGTGAAATGCAGGAATGAACAGCCTGGTCTTCAGGCAAGAGCAAAAGCAGATGGGGACTGAAGCTTATGTTTTAGCAGAGATTTTCAAGTGCATACTCACTTCCTAGCCACAGGAGCAAGCACATAAATCAGCCCTGCCTCTGGCTGCCCGTCATTGCTTCCCGCAGGCTCTCTTCGTACTGTATGTTGGGTAGCCCAAGCACTGTCTATGATCGGACTGCGTGTGATTCTGCAGGGTCAGCGTTCCTGGCAGATGACAGTACCGTATGTGTGATAAGAGACCTCCTTTCATTTGCACAAAAGGGAGATTTCATCCAGCAGCCAATGTAATTCAGTTCAAAACTGAAGCTAAAACCTCTTCCATTACTCTACGCTGTTTGTTTAATTCTCCATATTACTTAATGTTCTATTAAAATCTCTCTTCTTAAATGCTTATTGAAGCAAGCCAGAAGCGCATAAAACTAATGTAGTTAGCAATAAAAATAATTCCAAAACCCAATTACTTCATTAATAGAAAAGAAGCGCAAATTGCACAGAAGCAAATTTGCTTACAGGTACAAAGCTGGTGCAGCACCATTAATGGTAATGGACTGTTATGACCAGGGAGGGGCAGGGGCTCTTCTTGCTCAAACAGGGTCCATTTCAGGAGAAGTACGTTCAGCTTCTGGCAGTGGTTTTGTGCTCTTGTTTATTGTTCTTTTTTATTTGGGTTTTTTTTGTTAGGGACTGGTGACATTCACAGGGCTCAAGATTCTTTACTATTATTTTTTAACCAAATCTAGACCAGTGAAGTAGCAGTATTATCCCTTGATGTCACTCCATCCTTCCCACCACATTATTGCCTGCTTTGTACCAGCAGCGTCTCCAGGAGATAATTCCTTTCCCCTCTCCTCCCCATGAAGAAACAATTCCTTCTTGTCAACAGTGCAAGCAGCGCTTTTCAGCTGTGGCAGCATCCAGTAGCTAAGCAACAAACAGCATCCTCTAACAAGAAATCAAGGTGCACGGAAGAAAAAAACCTGCTGCGCACATTATAGTGCAATCCAGCAAAAATTGCTGCATCACGGTTAGTTTTGCTTCGTGCTAAAAAGGAATCAGGCTGCCACATCTTGAAAACAGCCCATTCTCTGAAGCATAAGGGTGCTTGCTAACTGTTTTTGCATTAGCCATCAGCAGAGTTTTGGCCCTGGTTCAGTCCAGACGGACTTTCAGAGGAGTCATCTGGGCGCACAGGGCTGAGAGCACTGCCTTGATTCCCAGCTTCTGCAGGTAGCAGAGAAGAAAATTAGGATGTGAGTGGAAATGCCTTATGCACAGTGTTTTATCCCCACCTTGGCAAAGCTTGGGAGGGGAGAGCGAGGCTGTGAGAGCACTGCACCCAGAGCCGGCATAGTGCTACAGCACTGCGCCTGGAAATACACTGGGACTATTGCTCCCAAATACCAAAATTTTCTATGTAAGAAAAAACTACTAGTATACTTACAGTCATGGGTCTTGCTGGGTGGTGGGTGGAGGTTTTGGGGGTTGGGTTTGGGTTTTGACCCCTCCACTTAAAAAATACTCTTCACACTGCTTGGTTAAAGCCAAGAAATGATGCCAATTTATGCAGCTGTGTCTTAAACATCCCCTTCCACTTGCTTCTTTGTCCTGCTCCCATTTTCTTTTCCCTCTCCCACGTACACTGCCTTGACTGAATGGACTGAAGCACAATTCTCTTTTAATAGGCAAGTCACTTTTAGCTGGTGCCTGAGTTATGGCCTAACACATGTTTCATTATACAAGTCATAATAACCTTTCCATATATTGTACATTTTGTTTTTAACACACTTATTAATGAGAAAACAAAGTTCATCATATTAACAGAGTAAAAGCACCTAATGGGCAGAATCCCTTGCATAACTGACTGGATTGGTAGCTCAGCAAGGCTACTATAACAAGCAAAGAATAAATGTATAATGAGCTGTTTCTGATTCTCAAATCAGGCTTGTTTGACTTATTCTAGAGAAGATATTCAGAATATTATTAGTATGAGCTTGGAGCAAGGCTGTGTAAGAAGAGAATTAGAGCTGAGCAGTCTTTCGTGGCCTTATATTTAGAAATTCACTAGGAGTATATTAGTGACTACAATCAATAAACAGGATGACCAATACGTCAGCAACATTTAAAGAGGATGCTCTGGATCAACAAATAGACTTCACAGTCAGCCAGGGATTACTTGTTCAGTTGTGAATCTGAGTCTGAGAACAAAAATGGTTGCTACGAAGCATGCCTGGGATGGAGTTTGGTCAACAGAACACATTAAATACCAATACTCATCCAGAAAGTGAAAACGCAAATGTCATTTGAAAAATTGCATCTAATGCAAGTGTGCAGAGAATAGCAAGCACCTGACAGCCACTAGCCCACTGAATGCAGCACTATTTTGCTGCTGAGGGCTAATCCTTTCGGCAGCTTTGTGGAGAGGGGAGAAACAATCCAGAAGGTGTAAAGTAGGGGAGCAAGGGCCGATCTGGATGTTTGTCCTACTCCTGCATGAAGGTCCTTATGAATTTAGAGGCAGCAAATTCCCATTCCTTCAAATGCTAGGATCATCTCCACGATCTCTCAGCGGGACATCCACTCCAATACAGCTGTTGCCTTCCTGAACCAATGAGATGTGCCCTTTTGGGCACAACGAGGTGACAAAAAAGGTGGCAGAAAGCTTTTATTGACAGGAATATGCACCCTCATACCTTCTAAAATACTGATTCTGATGTTGATGATAATCCATGGCCTCACTGAAGAGCCACTAGGGTCATAGCAAAGGTAAGCTGGCCTTCAGGAATGGAGGTGATCTACACAGCTGTGTTGTCCATTGAATCCTGAAATTATTACTACTACTAATAGTAATAATAATAGACAAATGGCTGGCAACCTTACTGTGAGGATCCCACATCACATGAGACCCCTGAGCTGCCCTTCCTTCCCCAGGATAAGGTATATTGTGTTTGAAAGAAGTTCAAAGCATTTTGTTGCCTTAAGTTACGGGTGGAGGGGACTTCCACTCCTTTTTGGGTTCAGACTTGGCATCAGCCAGTTCATCAGTGGAGCTGTGCTGACTTATGCCACTTTGTCATCTGGCTCCTATGTAGGAAACTCTTCAGAAGCAGCTAATTTCACTTTTTTCATCTTTATTTAAGGCTTTTTCCCAGCTCTAGGAAGCTGCCATTCCTGACTTCCCCTGGTACTGACTAGAGAAATAAGCTCATCTCTCACTTGCCAAGGTGCTAAGTAGTTTCTTACAACAGTACTGTGGAAATCATAAATCCTCTGCATCATCAGACCGTTTGGAAGGCTGTCTGGGGATGGGCTGAGCAGTGTGGATGGCTGCGCTCTTGGTTTGACAAATTCACTCTGTCAACCTGATGTTCTCCATGGCTTGTGCCGAACCACATTGCCTGCGCCACAGACCCGGCCGTTGCACTCTCACGGTGTTTTCCTGAGGCTTTGGTGCCGGCACTTTGCAACTCCATGGTCAAGGGAGCTGCTTGGAGTTAAAAAGGAGAGGGTTAATCTGGAAAATCATGGTGCAAAGATAAAATACACAAAAAACAAGGGTTGTTACTGCGCTTGTACAATAGTGAAGGCATATTTGCTTATTTACATTTTTACTGTGTGAAGCTTGAGTGAAGCTGCTTTTCCTGTTCATGCATGTACCGAGCCCTTTGATTTCTATGACACTGTGATTTCATTGCTTTGACCCTTGGAAGCTTTCCCTTAATTGTTCCCTGCAGCTTAGCAACCTGAAACCACCTGTATAATGTGAGCCTATCTCCAGCAAATAATTTTTCCCTAATCCCCTTGCTCATTTTTGATTCATCATTTATTATTTTTTTAAGTTTAAGCCTTGACCACTCCTTTGGACTGGTCTGAAACTGGCTTTGCCATTAGATTTGCACTGGACTTGATGTACCTCAGGGGGTTAATATGGAAGGCTATGCTATGTATAGCTTTCTAGAAGGGCATGACTCATTGAAGTCAGACAGATCAAAGAGCTGGGGTGGGACCTGCATCACTTACAGCAGGTTACATGGCTGCTTTAGCAGGCAGCCCTCTGGCCTGGGATGTTCCTCTCAGGAAGGAAGAATTGCCCTCAGGTGGTCCCGGTATCTTCCAGGGACCACAGAGGGATCCTAGACTAGGCACCTAATTCCCAGACAGCTAAATTAGGGAGAATGGATCCCATTGCAGGCACCACGGAGCTTCAGGCGCTCTGCGGTCATGGCTCAGTTTAAGCAAGATACTTAATTGTGGGTATGTTATCAGGCACCAAAGGAGCCCTGTTGCCTTCAGTGCTGAAACACCTGGTTTCATGCCCTCATTATGCCCTCAGCAGCAGTGCCAGGAACAAAGTGGAGAGAGGTTTAGGCCAACAGGCTCCAACCTGCAGGTCTACAATTACAGAATTATATATTTCTTCTTCAAAGAAGCGCGTGGACCTTCACAGGGGCTGCACTGACAGAGGGGCAGATCTGGCACGACCAGCCATCATGTCTTAGTGTGACCAAGGTGGAAAAGAGGGAGACTTTCTGATGAGGGCAAAAAGAAATTCTGTGTATCAAGAAACTTCAGATGCTTGTGCTTGGAAAATTGCTCCGCTGTTTCTAAACTTTTCTCCCCAAACAATCAGTCTGTTTCGACAACGGCCACTTTGAAAATGGGCTTCTCTGGGTGGGTGTGGGAATGCCGGGCTGCAAGGCACTGACCTCGTTTCCAGCCTGGCAGGGCTCTCTGGGGCTTTCTGTAATATATACAGCCATTTCCCTGCCTTTTCTCAAAATAATAATAAGGGCATAACTTGCCTCTAGCAGTGCCTGATGGAGCTGCACATGCTGCTCGCTCCCAAGACTGCTCTTGAGAACTGCTGTGGACAGGGTGACATATGGAGGAATTGTGCCAAGAACAGGTTTTTTTTTCTTTCCAATCTTGTCTTGCTGACCATTTGGCTTTCTTCTGTGGAGCGTGTGCATGGGGGCGGAGCGGGGGGGGGGGTTGATGATGCTGATCTGGCTGGGAGAGCCGCAGCTTCTCCTTTCACCATGGTAACGAGGAGGAATTTGTATGCAATGGGGATGGGAAGGTTTGTAGTATTTTACTGGGGGTGGGGAGGGACACGACTTTTTCTTGTGGAAACTCTTTGGTCAAGGACAGTGGAGGAGGAGATTACCTTTTTGGTAGATCCTTGCAATTCCTTGCTTGGCAGAAGCAGGATCGTGCTTCCCTCAGCAGGTTCAGGGTTCTGTCAGTGCTAAAAATAATAACTCAGAGAAAGTAGCTGCCCCTGTGAGCTGGGGGAAATCCCCTCCCTCCTCTTAAGTTGCTGTCTCTGGCTGTTTTGAGGGAGCGCACACATGCATAGGACCAGAGTGCTCAGAGCTTATTTACTGCCTAGTGGGGTTTTCACCTAGTTTCCAGTCTATTCGTTCTCCTCATTTTATAATCTTTCATTTTCTTCTTCTCATTTTCCTTCATTACTTTGAAATCTGTCCTCCAGCCTGGCTCCACACACTGCTGGCGCAAGGTTTGCCATCTGGAAAGGCTGCCAGGGCTGCGTGCCCATGGCAGCAGCTGGGGTAGGAGGCTGCGTGGTGGCCCAGGACCCCCCTCCCAGGCACCTTCACCTTGGAGGAGAGAGGGACGTTGCTCCCAGCACCCCTGGACTGGGATAAGTGGGAGCCCTGGGCTTGGAGTGCTGCAAGTGGGGCCAGGACAGAGGCAGCAGGCGAGTTCACAGCTGGGCAGTAATTGCTTTAGCTTTACTTTCAGTACTGAAAAATGGGGTGCCCTGGGAGGGAGGGTTAAAAGCAACATAACAAATGCTCTGTGGTGATCATCCTGATGGACCGTTGCAGTAATAAGTCACCGACACCAGAATGGCCCTGTAGTTGTCCTTCAATCACTGGTGGCATCACCTGGGAACCTGGCGGCCAAGGCTGGAGCACTGCTCCCACCGGATTTGTGCCAGACCAGCAATCCCAGGTGACTTTATTGTGCAATAAATCACAGCTGCTTTTTCAAAGTATCTTCACACACACACACACTTTTTTCCTCCATTTTGCTTCCCTGAATTCTATCCTGCACAACAAGGAGAGTATCCAGCTGCAAAGATTTACTAATGCAAACACCTTCCACCATTAAAAATGCTTCATTGACTGGGACAGGACTCTGTGCTCTGGGGAGAACACTACAAAGCAGTTAGACATGTTGTTTTACAAAAATTAGAGCTAAAATATGAAGCAGTTTAGGTTTTTACCACTCAGCTGTAATCTCCACTTTATGCTATTTGTCCTTTGGAGCTGGATAGAAATCGACTCTCTCCCTGGTCTCCAGCCATTCTTTTGTGTTGGCAGCAGCTCTAATTATGCACTAATTAACCTTAATTAAAGCAATTCCTGTGTAACTGCACATGCAGACAATGCACTGAACAAACGGCCTGACAAATATCGTCACTTAAAAGGCATAAAAACATGTCAAATCCTTAATTGGAAAGTCAGATTGTAAATTGCTGCGGATTTGTAGCTCTTTGTTCTTAAAACGATCGAACAGGAGTAGTGGCCAAACACCCTGAATGCTCCCAAGACCTTGGCTGAATTAATTTTCTCAGGCTGCTGAGGCCAAAATATATTATTTGTGTAGGAAAAGGGGGTGATGGAGCATCCTTAATTGTAGCAGCTGACAGGCTGGTCTAGAGGGCGTCAGGATGGTGACCCCAGGTAGAAAGCCACCAAGTTCCCCTTCTAGAGCCTGGGTGACTTTAGGCAAATTGCTGGATTATTTGGCGATCCCCACTGATCTCTGCCCAGCTGTTTGTTCAGAAAATGCTCCCTTAAGCTGGGACTGTTGCGCATGTCATGCAATGGAGCTGCAATTTTCTTGGAAACGGGATGCAGTTTGCACCCTGTAAGCAGTAACACAGCCAACAGATGGTGCTCGTACATACAGTTACTCCAGGTTTCTTCCGAAAATGCCATGCAAGCTTTCTTCATTTTATGATGCTATATTTTTTTGAGGGAGCTGCTGCAAACAGCCATAGGGTTTACCTTAATTTCCCTAAGCAGAACCAGCCCCTGGGACTGCTGGTGTGTGGACAGAGTCCTTGCCAAAGGGGTTACATGCCTCCAGTTTGGCCCTTTTTCAAAGTTTGATATAAGGGAAATAAGTTAGACTGAGAAAAAGTCCAGGCTCTGCATCACTTGTTTATCCTTCAGTGAAAAAAAAAAAAAAAAAGATTGCAAGACCCCAAGATTGGTTTGCAGCAGAGCAGCAAGAAAAAAAAAAAAGTCATAACTAGCACTGAATTCAGAATTTTGTCTTCCCTGCTGTTCGTAAAATGTGTTTAGTTGGGGAAAAAAAAAGCCCTTCAAATCCTTTAATATGTATTGACTTTCTGGTGGTTCAGTTTTATGCTACTGAATGCTTTCCTTTCTGTAGTTAATCAAACAGGCTCTAGGCATAGCACTTTGTGGTAAAATATTCTGCCTTGTGAATACTGCAATTAAAAGCAAAGCTAATTAAGCATGTAAATCATGCCCATATAAATTAGTTACTAACACGTTCACTTGGCCACTGGCGCTGACTGCGGTAGGAAGGGGGATTCGCACAATCCATGTGCCTGTGCAGAGAGCCTGCTGCGAGGGACCGCTTGGGAAAGGAGGACACACAGCCATGAACACCCGTAGGGCGGTGGGATGATGGTGGTCTCTCGCAGATGGGCACAGCCCCGTCGATGGGGAGCTGAGGGTGGGATGGATGGCGACGGATGCTAAAGCAACTCAAGTCATGGATGGGGACAAAGATTAACCAGCCACCACACAGCTCCATTTATGAAGTGATGTGACCCCATCCATCGCCTACTGAAATAGTTGGAAACACTTCACTGGACTGTAATAGAGTTTGGGATTGGATCCAGAGTGAGTCCAGTAAAGGGATTCAGCTCTGGATTAAAATACACTCCCAGGAGAAGCGATGGAAGCAGTCCTGCTTGCTTCTTGCTGGCCAGGCTCAGCCCTGCAGCCACCCTGAGATGCCCAGCAAAAGTGGGGGCAACTCGCGAGCGTTTGATGCAGTTTTGTAGATATGTTCAGTGGAGCATTGCAAGCTGCCTTGCACCTAACCCCTTGCAGCCTGGAGAAAACAACTGGGAGGTGGTGTGTCTGGGAGCAGAGCTAGGGGCAAATGGGCTGGTGTGAAGAACAGAGAAAGAAGAATGAAAAACCTTTTGCAAATGAGGCAATAACAAAATGTTTTGGCAACCGGACAGGAGTGTGAAAGCCCAGGCAAAATATAGATGGGGGTTAAAATTGCTGCCAGCCTTGGGGACAGTGCTATTCCCAGACTTGCATGCAGAACCAAGATTTTCCCACCAGGAGCATCACTTTTTTCTTCCAAGCCAATCATCAGTCACCCAAGCCCATCTGCGTTGGGTGGTGAGAAATCCCTGCTGTCTGCAGGAGGGCAGGGAGGAGGTCTGGCGAGATCCTCTGCGGGTGGATCTCCCTCTGCCCCACGTTCATGTGCACTCTGCGCAGACACGGCAAGGTCTTGAAAAGCACCCAAAGGCATCCAATTAGCTTTTCGTTAAAGAGAAAAGAATGGGCACCTGGATGGCATTCAGTGAGGCCAAAGGGATGGGGGCAGATGGCTGAGCCAGCTCTGGGCTCAAGGGCCAGAAGGTGTTTCTGAAGAGCAAAGGAGAGAAACTGCCAGGCTGGGTGGGAAGCCACGGACAGCTGGCTACAAAATGCTGAGCACTGAGCTATTCCTGATTTATTGTATTTAAAGTTAAATAAAAAATAAAAATTGTATGCACCTCTTGCAAGAGCTGGGGCCTTGAAATCAATCTGCACGTTTTATCTCTCCTGCCTATCTGAAAGCAAGAGCCTGCAGGTTCTTCTGAGAGCAAGGGTCACTTTTCCGAACGTGCCAAGCTGACCTTTGCTGGATCAGGCCTAGGAATCGCCTGCTCACCAGCACCTGGGCTCCAAGCTGTCTTCTGCTCAAAAGCAGCCAGTGCCGCATCCTCTTCTCCCTGGAAAGCAGCTTTGCTGGCTACGGCAGCGACTCATCCTCCTGCTTGGAGTGGGACCAGTGAGCAACAACAGACAGGAGTAGCCACAAGATGGAGGAGGAGGCGGCTTGTAGTCAAATGGTTGGGCCATTCCCCTGGCTGGCTTCAGTGTGTGCTGCCTGGACCCTTCATCTGCTGTTTTACATTGCGCTGGCATGGGATGAAAGCTGATGGTTCCTACTAGGACATGGATGTGAAAACGGGACAAACTGCGCACTACAGCTGAGTCTGAAAATGAATTTTGTCTCTTGTCTGCCATAGTGATGTATTTTTCTACAGCAAACTCTTGAGTACTAATGGATTGTCCGGTAGCATTGGAAAGAGTAGCAGTGTAATTTCTAGCAGCTCTGGGCAAATTAACTTATACTAAAATTAAATAGCCACAGGAGCTATTTCACAAATTTTTGCCAGGTCAAGCTCAGAAGGCACAAGGAAGAGACTCCCCAGAAGCTTATTTTAACCACCAATCCTGACGGGTGAGGATCCAGCTCTGCAGTGAAAAGATCTGTGCATCTGCGTGGGATTCAAATGGAGTCAACTTAATTGCAAATCAAGTTGTCAGGCAAGTCCCCCAGTGTCTCTTTCCCTCCCACAGCACAGCCTCAGCGCTGTCATTACTGCAGGCAGCTCTACCCTTTGCATCTCCTGGTGCAGTCATTAAAGGTGCCACAAACATGCCAGCCCGAATGTGTCACCCTCACCCTGTGTCTCTTGATGCCCCAAAAGAAATTCCTGGTGCTTTTAGCAGAAGTCTATGGATGAGCAGAGAAGAGGAGCCTGGGGAAGTTATTGGCACTGGCTTCGGGCTGTTTGGTGGTGTGTCCCAGGCCAGGGATCTGCAGTCTGCAATTACAAGCTGGAGGAAAAACCTGAGGAGCAAATGCTTCCCCCAAATGTACCCGCTGTTCACAGGTGGGCGGGAGTGATAGTCCCCTGGCTACGCCGAGACCTGAAATTCTCCTGTTCTGGAACAGATATTCTGGGTCACCTTGAGGAATATACTTAATCTCCCTGTGTGTCCATTCCCCAAGCGAAAGATAAAAATAGCAGCACTGCCTTCCTTCCAGCAGGGTAAGTGCATTAAAGATTGCAAGGTGATGGAAGCCCTGGAAGTGCCTCGATGGAAGAGATTCATTTGAATACATTTGTTGTGCATTACTCACTCAGCCTTGAGTTTTAATCTTCTCCTCCTCTCCATCATTGTAATCTAAATTTCCTTGAGCTCTCTCACTACAGTTCAGTCCCAGTTTAATCCCCGCCTCGTTTGAGTGATTTCTCCAATTTCTTCTTTAGCAAATGGTGCGGCTTATGTTAGCCCTCATCTCTTCTCTAAGCCTATCACAGGAGAGCCTCTAACACTCCCTTTGCAGGGAGCACCAGCAGTTTATTTGGGAGCTTGCACAACTTCTCTGAATAATTTCTCTTCTGTTTTTCCAGTCTGGTGACTCATATTTCACAGTCTTTTCCAGACCTGCTGAACCATTTCGTGTTTGGGGGGTTGGAAGTCCGCTTTCCATGAAAGCGGAGGCAGCCTGCCCTTCCTCTTCCCTCCCGCGGGATGTTTTGGTCCAGGCAAAGGTGCATGGGGCACCCCTTGCTCATGCTGATAGAAGCCCTGTCTTTTGCAGAGGTGCAGCTGGCAAGCTGGGTGAGCAGCAGGATTAAAGCCCCAGGCCCCATGTTGCACGTGATAGCCAAAGCTGTTCTGCTTTCCACACCGCTGAGCTTTCCACAGGGACGAGTGCTCAGGATGCTCCTGGGGGGCAGCAAGTCTACATCTTGTTTCTGGGGGTTTCTTACCGCCATTGGGGATGTGGCAGAGGTTCTCCTTTGCAGCCATCTTTGCAAAAGGTGTTTTTTTTCTTTTTACGTGCCTTATGCGTCATTCTTGCATATTAAGAAACGCTGAAAAGTAATTTTCCTCCACGGCAGGTACTACGTTTGGACTTTTTTTTGTTTTGTTAACTTCCAGCTTTCTTGACTGTTTTTCCAGCAGGATTATTTGTTATTCTATTAGCAAACAAGTCCTGGCTCACATAGGCAGAAATGTGCAGGAGGCATGTAGTTCCCAATTTATTATCTTGGTTCACATGATGTTATCAAGAATTGATTGTAATGCTTAGTGGCATTAGCAGTACCTTCCTATCATAACAGCGGTATTTACTGTCAGGAACGCTATTTGTGCAGCAGTTGTGTTACACCACAAATAATTATATTACTTACATTCAATTTGTATCATTACACATAACGCAACTGTGCCTGCTGCATAGTATCATACTTCATTAACGCCCGAGGCAGAACAGCATCACATACATACCCTCTTTGGCACTTTTCATTTGAAATGATATTCTACTTATTATTAAAATGTAGATCAAAAATGACATATCCCAACTATTAAAAATATAGAAAGACAAGTCTCCACTGTATTAATAGAGAAAGAACACCAATTAAAATTCATTGCTCTGAAAATGATTGCTCTACAAATCTAAGGAGATGCTGTCAAGTTTGGTAAACCCCAGAAATGACAAATCTTATTTTCCTGCATTTCTCTGCAAATTTCCTGCGATTCTGTGTGTCCTTGTCATGATAAAATGCTTAAGTGTGTTTTAGAAAGCATTGAAAATTCAGGTCTTTATATGCAGCCCTACGATACAAGGCCAGCGCAGTCCTGGCCTTGAGGGGCCAGTACCTCTGTTCCACTATTAGTGTGACCCTGACACAGCGTCCCCTGGATGGGCTGTGAGAGGCGATGGTCTGTGTTAGAGTAACTTGGCCAGTGGTCCCTCCAAGAGGGTCCTGGGCTCCCCAGAAACCCCACACAAGCCCCTCGCATCGCGCAGCTCATGGGGGGCTGCTGAGCTATTGAATAAGCTTCTGCTTCTGCTGCATGGCTATAGCTGAAATTCCCTTTGGGGCTCCTCTAGCTATGTAGGCCTCCGCACAAAGGCTGTTTAGAAAAGGACCTATGTAGCCTATCTCCATATGTGATGAGGAGCAGATAGTAACAAACAGGGCTATGAGACATTTCACCATGTGAGCATTAAGTTTCTTCCACTTTTGAAAGTCCTCTGCATGGGATCTACTCCAGTAATAGAGCACAGTCCTTGTAACTCCATCTGAACTACCAAGACACTCTAGAGGAACCTGCCAAAATCTCCTAAAAAAACTCAACAATGAAAAAATGCACCTTGACCCACACAGCCAAACCTTGCTTGAGGAGGTCTGGTTATTCTGAAGGCTGTTAGTGACATACCAGATGGGTTTTGATCCCAAGAATACCTGGTAAAGGGTGTGTAATTTCAGTAGAAGGTGTTTGTGAACATCTTTGCCTATTAAAGAGAGATTTACATTCTGGGAGCTGGGGTACTGGTTGCAGACAATGGGTGGTGGAGACCAAGGTGGAAGAGCCACGGGTGAGCTCCTGGCAGAAGCAGAGAGATGCTGTGTTTTGAGCGTGCTGCTCACAAGGAGACTGTATGTGATTGCTTCTACTTTATTCAAGGAAAAGAAGAGCTTGCAAAAAATGCTGTAATACCACCAGATTCCTCTATCCTCATGGAAAAAAAAAATCTACAAGGTGCTAAATTTAAGTGGACTTTTTTTGGAAGCATTTAAGGGCCCATTACGTCACCTGTGCCATGCTGTGGGAAGGAAGAAATTTCAAAGAGGCTCTTTGTAAAATAAGGCACCAGGAGCTGAGGTTGATTGTCACCCCAGCTCATGGTGATGAACTCCTCTTTGTCAGCAAGTGAACATGGATATTGAAGTCTGACCCATGCCAAGGGTTGAGGGTCAAGTCCACTTAGTCTTGTGAGAGCTGTATCTGGAAGGTTTGGGGCAATTCAGAGGGGAGTGAGATGGATTTAATTAAATTAAAGAACTTTTGAGCATTTCCAGGAAGCAGGAGCATTTTCAGCTTTCAGTGTAAGACGAGGCAAAGAGGGCAGAATGCAGAGGGAAAATAATGGCACATATAATATTAAAGCACACATGAATTACCTTTTTTGTAAGACAGATACCAAGTACATAGAGACAAGATGTGGCCCATCTCTAACTTAGGACATACTTTAAAAATAATAGAGATTTTTAACATATTCCTTGAAGAACTCTCTAAAACTAATGGCGGCTGAAAGCCAGATGAAGTAGCTATTTTATCTGGCAAGCTTCCATGCAAAATTTCCTGCTGATGCTGGCTCAGACAGATGTACCAAGGGAAGGTGAAGAGCAGCAACAGCTTTCAGGGCTGGGCCCTTCCTTGTGGGAGCAGGAGCTGGACGATTGCCTTTTTCTAAAGGGACTCTG
>JANHGO010000073.1:40266565-40311816 GCA_024606505.1 Aquila spilogaster | reverse complement strand
TCTTCTCTTCTCTTCTCTTCTCTTCTCTTCTCTTCTCTTCTCTTCTCTTCTCTTCTCTTCTCTTCTCTTCTCTTCTTTTCCTTTCCCATTCCCATTCCCATTCCCATTCCCATTCCCATTCCCATTCCCATTCCCATCCTTTCTTTTGTTAGGAACACATGACATTCTCAGGGTCCAAGATATTTTTTCTTAACCAAATCTAGAACAGTGAAATACAAGTAATGTGTTATAACCTTGAAGTTACCTCATCCTCCCCACCACATAATTGCCTGCTTTATACCAGCAATGTCCCCGGAAGATAATTCCTCTCCCCAAGAAGCAATTCCTTCTTGTCAGCACTGCAAGCAGCACTTTTCAGCTGTGGCAGCATTGCGTAACTAAGCAACAAACAGCATCCTCAAACAAGAAATCAAGGTGTACAGGAGAAAAACCTCACTGTGCATGTTACAGTGCAATCCCATGAAAATTTCTGCAGCGTGATTATTTCTTCATAGTAAAAGGAACCACAGTTTGCTATGTCTTGAAAACAGTGCTATCCTTGGAAACTTAAGGGGGGCTGCTGCCTTTTTTTTACATCAACCGGCAGTAGAGCTGGTCCTGACTAGTCCCAGACACCACCAGAGGAGCCATCCAGGCTGAGAGCATTGCTCTGACTCCCATCCTCTGCAGATGGCAGAGGAGAACATTAAGACCTGAGTGGAAATGCTTTATGCCCTGAGGATCAGCCCCACCTTGGAAAAACCAAAGAGGGCAAAGAGATGCTGTGAGAGCACCAGGGGAAAGGGCAGTGCTATGGCACAGTGCGTGGAAATATTCTGGAACCATAGGTCCCAAATACTGAAATCGTCTATGTAAGAAAAAAGTTACTGCTGTGCTTGTAGCCATGAATCTTGGTGGGAAAGTGGTTGTTTTACTTTGTCTGTTTTTATTTTGTAACCCTTGTGCTTAAAATAAACTCTTTGCACTCTTTGGCTAAAGGCAAGTGACAGTGCCAATCTATGCAGCTGTGTCTTAAACTTCCCCTTCCATGTTTCTTTTTCCTGATCCCATCTTCTTCACTCTCTCCCACGTACACTGCCTCAACTGAATGGGCTGAAGCACATTTTCTTTTGAATAGACAAGCAACTTTTAGCTGGTGCTTTGAATTATGGCCTATCATGTATTTCATTATAAAAGTCGTAATAACCTTTTCATTTATTCCATGTTCTGTTTTTAACACTTTTATTAATGAGAAAACAAAGTTCATTATTTTAATGGAGTAACAGCACTTAATGGGCAGAATCTCTTGAATAGCCAGCTGGGCTGATAGCAAGGCTACTGTAACTAGGAAATAATACACATATAATGAGCCATTTCTGTATCTCAAATCAGGCTTGTTTGACTTATCCTTGAGAAGATATCCAGGATATTACTTGTATGAGCTTGGTGCAAGGCTGTGTAAGGAGACAATTAAAGTCCTCTATGGAATTATATTTAGAAATTTGCTAGGAGTGTATTACCAACTGCAATCAGTAAACAAGATGACCAATAAGTCACTGGCATTTAAAGAAGACCCTCTGGTTCAACAAATGGACTTTGTCAGCCAGGAATTGCTTGTTCCATTGTGTTCCTGAGTCTGAGAACAAAATTCTCTCCTTACAAACTTGTTTGAGATGGAGTTCAGTCAGCAGAGTACATCAAACGCCAATATTCACTCCAGACTAGGCCACGGCACTCCCATGGTATTTTCCCATGATTTTGGTGCTGGCACTTTGCAGCTCTATGATCACTGTAACTGCTTGGAGTTAAAAAGCAGAACGTGCATGAAGAAAAGTCTCAGTATGAAGATAAAACACACAAAGATGTGGGTTACCACATGCGTGCAATAGCAAAGGAATATTTGCTTATTTACATTTTCACTGTGTAACCTATAGCTTGAGTGAGGCTGCTTCTCTTTTTCATGCATGTACAAGCCCTTCGATTACTGTTGCAATGTGATTTCATCATTGTGCCCCTTGGAAACTGCTCCTTTTAGTTGTTCCCTGCAGATTAGCAATCTGAATCCACCTGTATGATGTGGCACTGTCTCAGGCATGCAATCCTTTTCCTTTTCTCCTCACTCTTTTTTAATTCATAATTTATTACTTTTTAAGCTTTAGTACTGACTGCACCTTTGGGCTGGACTGGAAGTGTCTTTGCTTTTAGCTTTGTGCTGGACTTGATGTATATGAGGGAGTTCTGGTAGAAGATTATGCTATGAATAAGACTTTGTGTGCCCTGGGGATGGGAAGGCTCGGGGTGTTTATGGGGTTGGACACTTTTCCTCATGGAAACTCTTCAGTCCTTTTGGGGAAGAAGGGTTAATGATGACACAGGGAAGGTGATAGCACCTTGAGTACTATGTTCAGCTTTCTGTAGCGCACTATAAGAAAGACACCGAGGCCCTGGAGCATGTCCAGAGAAAGGCAACAACGCTGTGAGGGGTCTGGAACACAGGTTTTATGGGGAGTAGCTGAGTGAGCTGGGGTTGTTCAGTCTGGAGAAGAGCAGGCTCAGGGGAGACCTTATCACTCTACAGCTGCCTGAAAGGAGGATGCAGTGAGGTGGGAGTCAGCCTCTTCTCTCAGGTAACAGTGATAGGATGAGAAGGAATGGCCTCAATTTGTACACCAGGGGAGGTTCAGGTTGGATGTTAAGAAAAATTTATTCTCTGAAAGAGTGATGAGGCACTGGAACAGGCTGCCCAGGGAGGCGGTGAAGTCACCGTCTGTTGAGGTGTTCAAGAAACATGGGTGGAGATGTGGCACTGAGGGACGCAGTTTAGTGAGCATGGTAGTGATGGAGTAACGGTTGGACATTATGATCCTAGGGGTCTTTTCCAGCCTTAATGATTCTATGATTCTGTGATCTTGCAGCAACCAAGCACTAACATGAGAATTGCATTGTGCTCACCTTACAGATGCTGGAAGCAGCACCTCCTGGGAGTGTTTCTCCCACCAGCCTCCTGCCAGAGCAGCGGTGCCAGGTGAGTTCATTGTGCAATAAATCACAGCTGCTTCTTCAGAGACACCATTTCCCCTTTTGCCTCTGCCTTTCTTCCCCGGATCACATCCTGCAAATCTCCTCTGCAGTGGCAAAGGACAGTGTCCAAGTGCAAAAACTTAGCAGTGCAAACACCTTCCACCGTGAAAAATGCTCCATTTACTGGGACAGTACTGTGAGCTCTGGGGAAAGCACTGCCAAGCAGTTAGCCGTATTGGTTTACAAAAAACAATGTTAAATATGAAGCAGTTTAGATTTTTACTGCTCAGCTGTAATATCCACTTGATGCTATTTGTCCTTTGGAGCTGGATAGAAATCGACTCTCTCCCTGGTCTGCAGCCATTCTTTTGTGTTGGCAGCAGCTCTAATTATGCACCAATTAACCTTAATTAAACCAATTCCTGTGTAACTGCACATACAGACAATGCACCGAACAAACAGCCTGACAAATATTGTCACTTCAAAGGCATAAAAACACGTCAAATCCTTAATTGGAAAGTCAGATTCTAAATTGCTGTGGATTTGTAGCTCTTTGTTCTTAAAATGATAGAGCGGGAGTAGCAGCCAAACACCCCTAATGCTCCTAAAACCTTGTTTGGAGTTAATTATCTCAGGCTTCTGAGGCCAAAATAGATTATTCCTATAGGAAAAGGGGGTAATAGAGCATCCTTAATTGAAGCATCAGGCAGGCTGGTCCTCAGGGCATCAGTAGCACGACCCCAGGTGGAGAACCTCTATCCCCCATCCCAGAGCCTGGTGACCGGTGTTGCCACACTGGAGCTCCCTGCTGGCCTCTGCCCAGCTCTTTGTCCTGCATCAGGTCCCAGAGGTCAGGACTGTCCCTTGTGTCATGCGATACAGCTGGAGTTTTGTTCGAAACAGGATGCATTTTGCACCCTGTAAGCAATAGTGCAGCCAATAGATGGTGCTCATACATGCAGTTACTCAGGGTTTGTTCCTAAAATACCACATAGGCTTTGTTAATTTTTTATGCAGCATATATATGTTTTTTTGAGGTAGCTGCTGCAAACAGCCCAGAATTTACCTTAATTTTCCTGCAAAGAATCAGCTCCTGGGACAGCTGGATAGAGTCCTTGCCAAATGGGTCAAAAGTCTGCAAGTTGCAGCCATTTTTCAAAGCTCTATGTAATGGAGACGAGTTAGACTGAGAATAAGTCCAGTCTTGGCATCACTTATTTATCCTCCAGTGGAAAAAAGAAAGCAGACTGTAGGACCCCAAGGTTGCTTTGCAGCAGAGCAGCAAGAACAAAAAACAACACTAACGCTGAATCAGAATTTTGTCCTCCCTGCGGTTGGTAAAACGTGTTTAGCAGAAAAAAAAAACAGGAAAAAAAAAGTAGAAGCCCTTCAAATCCTTTAATATGTATTGACTTTGTGGTGGTTCAGTTTTATGCTACTAAATGCTTTTCTTTCTGTTGTTAATCAAACAGGCTTCAGGCACAGCTCTTTGTGGTAAAATATTCTGCCTGCAATTAAAGGCAAAGCTAATTTAGCATATAAATCATGCCCATGTAAATTATTTACCAACACATTCACTCAGGCACAGGTGCTGGCTGTGGTGGGACACAGTTCCTTGGTGGGCAGCCCAGGGATGGATGGTGGCAGATGCTGCAGCACCGGTTGGATCTGGGGACACATTAACGAGCCACCAGGCAGCTCCATTTGTGAAGGATGAGACCTCATCCGCCACCCATTGGAACAGAGGGAAATGCTTCTCTAGACTGTAATGGAGTTGGAGATCGGGTCCAGTAAATTTAAATACAAAATAAGTATCACATGCCCATCTTGCAAAATCTGGGGTGTTGGAAGCAAACTGCATGTCTTCCCACTCCTTCCTATTTGAAAGCAGGAGCCTGCAGGTGTGATCTGGGAGCAGGGTTTATTTCTCCCAGCATACCAAGATGAGCTTTGCTGGATCAGGCCCAGGAAACACCTGCTTACCAGCAATCCCGAGCACTATGTCTGCAGTTCTAAAGAACAGATTTTGTCTGTTATCTGCCCTCAATGATGTATTTCTCACCGGTGAACTGAGTACCAATGCACTGTCTAGTGGCCACGCACAGAGTAGCAATGTAATTTCCAGTAGCTCTGAGTAAATTCACTTACGTTAAAATCAAATAGCTCTAGGAGCTAGGTCACAAATCTCCACCTGCTCAAGCTTCAAGGCACAAGGAAGAGGCTCCCCTGCAGCTCATTGCAAACAGAGACCCTCATGGGTGAGGACCCAGTTCTGCAGTGGTGAGCTCTAAGCATCTGTGTAGGATTCAAATGGAGTCAACATAACTGCAGATAAAGTCACCAGGTAAGCAAGTCCCCTGGGACTGCTTCCCCTCCTGCAGCAGACTCAGCACTCTCATTACAGGAGGTGGTTCTACTGGTTGCATCTCCTGCTGTGGGCATTAAGGCAGTGGCAAGCCCATGATAAGAAGCTACAGGACAAGCGTGAGGAGCCAGTGCCTCCCCTAGAGCTACACACTGGTCATAGGTGGGGTGACGGTCCCTTGGTTGTGCTGAGACCTGATGTTTTTGGCTTCGTTCTTCTGTTCTGGAACAGACTTTTTGGGTCACCTTGAGCAAGTTGCTTGATCTTGCTGTGTTCCCATTCCCCAAACGAGAGATAGAAATAGCAGCGCTGCCTTCCTTCCAGTGGAGCAAGTGCATTAAAGATTGCAATGTGATGGGAGCCCTGGCAGTGCCTCTGTGGAAGAGATTCATTTGAATACATTTATTGGGCATTACTCACTCAGCCCCAAGTTTTAATCTTCTCCTCTCTCCTTGAGCTCTCTCGCTAGCTTAATCCCTGCCTCGATTGAGTGATTTCTCCAATTTCTCCTGTAGCAAATTGTGAGGCTTACATTAGCCTTCATCTCTCCTACGAATCTATCACAGGAGAGCTGCTAACACTCCCTTCCCAGTCAGCACCGGTGGTTTATTTCGGAGAGCTTGTGCAACTTCTCTGTTTAATTTGCGCTCTGTTTTTTTCGGTCCGGTGACTCCCATTTCCCAGCCTTTTCCGGACCTGCTGAACCATCTCATGGTGGAACATTTTGGGGGGCAGAGGCATGCAGCAAGCAGCAGGAATGAGACCTTGTACACGACAGCCAAAGCTCTGCTTTTCACATCGCTACACGTTCCGCAGGGACGAGTGCTCAGGATCTCGGTTTTGGGGGTTGTTACCAGTGCTGGGGCTGAGACAGAGGTTTTGCTTCCCATCTGTTTTACCAAAAGGCAGTTTTTTTACAAACGCTCTCTGTTCTCACTCCATTTGTAGCAGAGCCGCAGAAGTTGTGTTTCTCCATGGGAGGTGCTGGTTGGGGATTTTTTTGCTTTGTTATCTTGACTATTTTTCCAGCTGGATTATTTGTTGCTCTATTAGCAAACAAGTGCTGCCTCACATCAACAGGAATGTGCAGGAGGCATATAATTCCCAATTTATTAGCTTGGCTCACACGGTATCATCAAGAATTGATTGTAATGCGTAGTGGCATTAGCAGCAACTTCTTATCATAACAACAGTATTTCCTATCAGGAACACTATTTGTATTATTTTTGCAGCAGTTGTGTCATACCACAAATAATTATAGATTTAATTTGTATCATTATATACAACACAACTGTGCCCACTGCACAGTATCATGCTTCATTAATGCCTGAGGCTGAACTGTGTCGCGTAAATACCTTCCTTGGCACTTTTTGTTTGAAATCATATTCTACTAATTATTAAAATATAGATAAAAAAATGACATATCCTGACTAAGAAGAATACAGAAAGAAAAAGTTCTCCCATATTAATAGAGAAAGAGCATTGATTAAAATTCACTGCTGTGAAAATCATTATAAATTTAAGGAGATGCTGTTGAGTTGGGTAAATCCTGAAAACGACAAACCTTCTTTACTTGCATTTCTATGCAAACTCCCTGTAATTCTGTGTGTCCTTGCCCTGATTAAATGCTTAAGTGAGTTTTAGAAAGGAGTGAAAATTCAGTCATTTATATGCAGCCCTACATGACAGCTACCTGTCCTAGCAAGGACAGCATTGTCATAGCCCTGAGGAGATAGTACCTGCTCAGTTGTTAGTGTAACATGGA
This sequence comes from Aquila spilogaster, assembly GCA_024606505.1. NCBI lineage: Eukaryota > Metazoa > Chordata > Aves > Accipitriformes > Accipitridae > Aquila > Aquila spilogaster. The sequence goes on along the minus strand of JANHGO010000073.1, from coordinate 40,304,686 downwards.
CATGGATAGGACTGAAGAGAAGGGGCATCCTGTGTTAGAGAAACATGGCTGATGGCCCCTCCAAGGGCCAAGGGTTCCCTGGAAAGCCCACCCCAGCATGGGGGGCTGTGGAGATTCAATAAGCACCAGCTATGGCATGGCAATAGATGAAGTTCCTTTTTGGGCATCCTCTATGTGTGGCTCCTCACAAAGCCTGTTTAGAAAAGGAGCTGTCAGGACTAGCACCAGAGGAACAGATAGCAACAAGTAGGACGATGAGATATTTCACCTCCTGAGCAAATTTCTTTCACTTTTGAAGGTTTTTTACTTCAGTAATAGAGCATAGTTTCTCCTCTGAGACACTCCAGAGGAACCTGCCCAAATCTCCTTAGAACAACAAAAATGCACCTTGACTCAGACAGACAAATCACAGAATCATTAAGGATAGAAAAGACCTCTAAAAAGACCATTGTCCACCTACCACCAATGTTGCCCAGTAAACCATGTCACTAAGTACTACATCTACCTGTTTCTTGAGCACCTCCAGGGATGGTGACCCCACCACCTCCCTGGGCAGCCTGTACCAGTGTTTTTGAACACATCTGGTTATTCTGAAGGTTATTTGTGACAAACCAAATGTGTTTTGATCCCAAGAATATCTGGTGAGTAGCATCTAATTTCAGGGCATCTTTGTCTGCTGAGAGTGATTCATGTTCTGGGAGCTAGGGATGCAAACAAGATGGTGGAGACCAAGCTGGAAGACACACAGGTGGGCTCCAAGGAGAAGCAAAGAGATGCTGTGTCTCAAGTCTCCCTATGGTGATTCTTATAGGGATACTGTATTTGATCATTTCTGCCTTACTCAGAGAAAGAAGAGCTTGAAAAAATGTTATAATATCACTAATAATAATTTCTGTCCTCATGAGAACAGATCTATGAGGTGCCGAATTTCAGTGAACTTCTGTAAGCATTCAAGGGCACATGATATCACCTGTGCCATGCTGAGGGAAGGCATATATTTCAAAGAGGTTATTTGCAAAATAAGGTACAAGTAGCTGCTAGAAGTCAGTGCTCACCCCAGCTCATGGTGTGTCAGTGACTGAATGTGGGTACCAAAGTCTCACCCATGCCAGGGGTTGGGAGCCAAGTCCACCTGTATGATCACCATATCTGGAAAGTTTGAGGCAGTTCAGAGGGAAATGGGATGTATTTAATTAAACTGAATTAAATTATCTTTTAAACATCCCCAGGAAACAGGATTGTTTTCAGCTTTCAGTATGGAAGGAAGTGAACAGAGCAGAATGCAGATGGAAACTAACTGCTTGTATAAAATCAAAGCATACATGAATTATCTCTTTTGTAAGATGTACCAAGTACATTGAGACAAGACATTATCCATCTCTGACTTAGGTAGGATTTAGTTTTAAAATGATAGAGATTTTAACATATTCCTCAAAGAACTCTCTGAAACTAATGGTAATTGAAAGCCAGCTGAAGTAGCTATTTTATCTGGCAAGCTTCCATGCAAAATTTAATGCTGATGCTGGCTCAGACAGATGGAGATTTGGAAGGGAAGAGCAAAGTGCCATAGGGCTTTATTGGATGAGCCTAGAAAGATTCTGCAAGCTTCTATCGCAGGGTTTATGAACCTTAGGCTTGTTAACTTCAGTGTGGTTTTGTTCAGTGTTTTAACCCTGCTTTATTTCCTGTGGTCCAGATGATACATTCAGGCATCTTCAGAAAATGTAGTGGGACGCTCTTCAAACAACGTGTGACTCTGCACCAGCAAGGGCAGAAACTTGCTGTTTTTCCTTCAATATCTAAAAGTTTGTGAATATCTCTACACAAAGAACTTTTCTCTTGAAGTGTCTCCTTTGGTTACATCATGCAAATTTAGTGCTGGCTGTTGCTTCTGTAAGATGAAAAGTCTCAACAACTCATGAATATTTCATCATTTGTTTCTGCACTGGTCAGAAATGGCACTTTCTCCAGACTGTAGGATTTTATTAAAAAAAAGAGTTGGGCACTCAGAGCATAAAGAAAGAAAAAAGGCGCTTCTGACAGGATTTTTCCTTGCCAGTGCTGGTATGCAGACAAGTTGCCTAAAGGATATGAAATTGGGGTAATCTACTGAGCGCACATTTGGGCTGCGCTACTGAAGCAATTCTTGATCTGCAATGTATTAAACATTGTATTTTCATCATGTACTTTTTGGGTTGTTCTGTTGTTGGTTTTGGTTTGGTTTTGGTTTGGTTTCTTTTTCAGAGAACAACTGAAAGCACTGTGTCACCCCTGATCACAGGCAAAGCATCACACAGAAGAGAGCCTAGGACAGTGCTTTCATTCATCTCAGACTTGACATACACAAACGTCTCCCTCAGGAACTAAGCACTGCCCTGGAAAGGCTGTGAAGGGGAAAGGATCGATGAAGGCACTATGGCAAAGTAAAGCTACAGTGCCTTCACTGATCCTCATCAGGTGCATCAGCCCTGATTCTCCTCTTAGGACTTAGGACTCAGAGGATGGTGAGGCGCTGGCACTGCTGTGGTGCTCCATCCCTGGAGGCGCTCCAGGCCAGGTTGGGTGCTCCCTGGGCAGCCTGAGCTGGTGAGGGGCAGCCCTGCCCATGGCTGGGGGTTGGAAACAGATGATCCTAGAGATCCCTTCCAACCCAAGCCATTCTATGATTCTATGACTTCCTGTGCCCTTTTCTGTAATGCTTGTGAATCTCTGTTGCTCTTCCTTATGCAATTGACCATCTTGTGAGAGAATTTGGAAGAAACATTGTTCTTCGTTAACTAGAGTTACCATGGAACTAACAACCCTACAGTACTTTGGCTGTGGGAAATGCCATTTCTCCTTGTTGTGATCTATTGCTAGCGCTTGGCAGACACCTTTTTTGTTCTGTAACAAAGAGTTCGGGGTTTCTCTTCTTTTTCTTTTTTTTCTTCTTTTGGGAGTATTGGCGGAAATCTGGGCCCACTGTTCGCACAACTGTGAAGCTTGCAGAAATGTTTCCAACAAGAAAAATGATTATACTTTTTAAAATAAAAATTGGTCCAAATTTCCAACTGGAGCTCCTGGCAAGAGGAGGGAGAGAGATTCTGCCATAAGCAGAGGAAGCCTTTTTTTCAGTACTCAGACTGCAGCTCTCCATCCCTTCAGCACCCAGAGCAGGCTGTCTGCAGTGGACTGAAAGTTGTCTCATAAGCCTCGTGCTGCAGCCTCGCCACCTGACATGTTATGACAAGCTTTTAACTTTGAGCGGCAATGGCTGGAAACGTGTCACTGCTTTTGAAGCAGCAAAGCAAAGGCTGCCAAAACGAGTTCCTGCCGCAGCGGTGGCAGCCCCTTGGAGGCAGGCACCCATTCTAGCCGTGGTGCTCCAGGAGCGAACAAGCCAGGATGCTTCAGATGGCCTGCACAGATCTCATGCACATCATTTGCTGCAAATCCTCATATCCATGCATACTTTTCAGAGCTGAACGCCAGCAGTAAAGTTATTTTCCTTCTTAGCTCTGTGGAGGTTTTCTGGTGATTGTGTTGTTTTGACTGAATATTCCTCCAGTTCAATTTTCTACCAACCTAAGTCCCGAACTGGGTCTTGGAGTCTTCTAATGAGGTCAAGAAGTTACAACAAAATGTAAAGCAAGTGGGACGAAGGAAACATTGGCAACAGGTCACCTGGGGTTTTAAGGAGCTAGAGCTGTCCCCTCTGGCAGGCTGCCCATTTCTATCTGTAATCTGTCCTATGAAGTGGATGGAAGATCACTCACTGGCAGATCCCTCCGCTGTACTGATAAAAGGAGTTTTAATTTACTGGTGTTTTGGCTTGGCACTGTGGAGCAGTACTGGAATCCCATCACACTCAGTGCATTTCCAAACCTTATTAATAAGCTTTAGTAAAGGGAATGGAGAAAGGATTCATTGTCCTTTGGATGAAGAGGAATGGAATGTAGGTGTTCAAGTTTCCCTTATTTAATGGCCACAGATATTTTATTCTGATGTGCTACCTTCCATCAGAGAAATTTCTAGCTTTCCTGAAGTTAACCTCCTGTTTTCTGAGAGGAACAAAGGAAAGTTATTCTCTCCATTGATGAGTGAGCAGACACAGGAAGATGGCAATAGATCTGTTCTGTAGAGATGGAAAAAAGATGACGGATTATAATCCTTTAACTATGAGGGCAGATTAGCTAATGATGCTGTTTGCAAGAATGCCTATATTGCTGCTCAGAATGTACTGGGCTGATCTATTGCTTATTTTTATAGGTCCTCCTACCTAAAGCGAGAATCAGCACACTTTAGAAAATCTTTTTGTCTACCCATATCCTTCGAAGTTTAAAAAAACAAAAAACAAAAAAAGAACTTTGCTGGATCTTTCTCTGAGCCCCAGCAATCAGGGCAGGGCAGGGCAGGATGGCCTTTGTTCTCATCATTATGACAGTGTTGAATAGAAAAGTTAAAAAAAATAGACATTTTTTTAGTCTTGTTTCCTGAAAGAAAACAATTGTGTTGTTTTGGGTTTTTTTTGTATATAGTTGGATTATATGGAAGAAATGGTCCTAAAAATACTCTAAGAGAGTCAGTTCGTGTCTACATCTAAAAGAATGGACTTCAAGATGTAGCTGCTGCAGTCAGTGCTATCCCTGCAGTGGCCTACTAAGGTTTATAGCAGCTGTGACCCAGCCAAAGGCTGCTGGCTTCTGGAGGAAGCCCTTGATAGCTTTCAATGAAGCGCTCTGCCTTTCTAAACATGCTGAATTCAAGAACCCACTGATGTTAGAGTGAGTGAAATGAGGGAAAAGAAACAGCAGTGGAGCTTTCGTGTGCCTCTGATTCTCATTTCAGATGGAGAAAAGGATGCTTTTTGTTGGGACCCGAAACCTTCCCTCAAATTTCTACATCTGTGGGGCAGATGGGATGGAGAGAGGCAAAGAGAGGTTTTTCTTAACATTTTGCATTTAATCGTCATGGGAGATGGTGCAAAGTGAGACTGGGAGTGTGGCTGCTCTTTGGTTTTGACAGAAACTCTCTGATGGCTGCTAAAAAAAAACATTATTGGGGTTTCTAATTGGGCTAGGGAAACAAGTGCCTGTGTGCTAATCCTATTAGAGAGCGAAGTTTAAGCCTGGGTATCTGTCGACATGAACCCATTGCCCTATGTCTCCTAGTGCTGGCTTCTTAGCAGAAACATCCCGCTGTGTGTAAAGCATTGTATCATTAAGGCTCCGAGCTGAGCAAGGCCACAAGAGCTTTCTCCATGGTGCCGTCTAACCTGGCTCTGAGCCACAGGAAGTGACATGATGGCAAACACAGAGCAGCTCGCTGAGCTTGTGGCTGCCAGACCAAGCGTTAGGGCCAGGAGGAGACAACTTCGCCATGTCCTCACCACAGCTGTGCGTTGGGATTCAATGCTGAAACTGAGCCATATCATGCATGTCATCACTTGTGTGTCAGCACAGAGAGGGCACGGCTGTCTCCTGCCTGAAGTGTTACCTGGATGCAGTTGCATCAGAACCCCTTCTGCAGACCACATGGGCTCAGGCAAAGCTGGCTTTGGGAGCAGGTATGTCTCATGTTTAATTTTCCTCTGACAGAATTGTATGTCGGCACATTACGGATGCCCTCCTAAGGCCCAGTAGCGTTGACTGAAAGCGGTATGTTTTCATCAGATCAGTTATGGCACTTCCTAGGTGCATCCAAGCCTTGTTGTGAGTATGTTCCTTATTAAAGTGGACTGGGCCTATGGGAAAGGAGGAAATGCAGTCCATTTCCTAACACTCTTTCTACTTGAGTTTCATTTGGAGAACACACACCTGAAAGATGGTACAGTGACTAGGAGTGACGCTGTGTTGGGTTTGGTGGGTTAACAATATTTACCTTGGCAGTCTTTTTCTGGGGGACGGTGGGAAATGCAGAAAGCCAACATGCCCTAAAGGATCTGATGCACATGGAAACATAAGGCATCGATGTAAAGTCATTGTGAAGTTGCTGATGGACTCTTCTTATTTTAGAAGTGCCTCAGAGCTGTTTTCTTCTCTTATTTGGGATGCGATCTCAAAAACCCATTCAGGCTAAACCAGGGGGATAAAGTACCTGTATTGTCAGTGTAATAAAAACCAGCTCAAACAGAAATGAAATCATCCCAGTGCAGCACTCTCCTCGGACAGGCTCTGCGATGTTGTGTGATAGACTTCTGCTGCCACCTACGCAAGAAACCATCAGGCAGGAAACAAGGGCATGAAAAACAGGTTTCTGCAGTAGTAAAGCGGAGCTGCCTTGGTGCTTGACGCAGGATGACACAAACACAGGCTCTGAGGAGGCACAGGTATGAGGCCTCTGAGTCACCGTCCCTCCTGGCACTATCAGTCTTAGTTTAAACACAAAATTGTCATTTTGCAGATACTGCTTTTGGACTACTAAAACTCTGAGATGCGGCCATGTCTCTTGCATAAATGATTCACGCTGTGTTCACGCTGCTGCTGCCTAAAATACCCTCACCTCCCTCTGGGTGCGTAATGTGGCTGCTCCCCGGTGATGCTGCTGATGAGTGTGGGGAGAGGGGGTAAAAATGCTCTTCCAGCAGCTCAGTTGTGTGGTAGATGGGGATGATGACATGACGTATTGCTTCTCCTGCATGGCTTACTTCCAGCAACCTCTAGAGAAACCTGATACATTCCCCATAATCTCCAGATACCCTTCAAAACTGTTTGTGGTTTCTGGCTGCAGTCCTAGAGCTAAGGTCTCAGGTAGTATCATTGAGGTTGGAAAAGACCTCTAAGATCGTGTAGTCCAACTGTCCACCTACCACCCATATTGCCCATTAAACCATGTCCCTAAGTTCTATTGCCTTTCCTTAAGCACCTCCAGGGTTTGCAAATCCACCACCTCACTGGGCAACACGTTCCAATGCTTCACCACTCTTTCTGAGAATAAATTCTTCCTAACATCCAACCTGAACTTTCCCTGGTGCAGCTTAAGGCCATTCACCCCAAACAGTGAAGCATAAGGCAAGGTTCTGTCCTAGCTGATGCTATGGGAGAGCTCCCCAGCCCTTGCTACAAAGGCCACTGGTAGTGTGGATATGGCAGAGCATCATCCCTTTCCCTGAAGGAGAGCTTTCCAACAGCTCTTCAGGCTCAGAGATAAGGGGTATCTTGCTTGATTCATTGCCACCTTCTTATGTGGCTTTTTCAGTGTCATATGAAAAGATGCGATGTGTGGGAGAGGAAGGGCTGTGAAGTACAGTAATTGGCTGGGAAAGTGCTTGCTTCCCCTCTTCTCATCTTCCAGTACATTCATCTTACCTATAGAACTATAAAATAAATGTTTATTGCCAGCTCTAACCCCTTTGTTCCCCTCAGCACCTCCTCCTCTGTAACAGGACTCTCTATAAACCAACTCTGACTGCTTTGGGCCAGCAGTAAGAGCATCCCAGGAGGGTGCTTGTGGAGAGAAGAGGAAAGGTGTGTATGGGGCATGGAGCACTCCTGCGTCTCTCTGCTGCTACACCAGAAAATGAAGGAGTTTGTATGGATTAGCTGCCCTGGGTAATGGTCAACTCTAGCTCTGAGCATAAAAGACTGTGGACAAGCTGGAAGCCTTTCCAAATAGTTATCAGGATGGAACTGCTACCCAGCAAATTGTTAGTTTGATCATTTAAATGTTGAGGATTTGCATGAGGAAGTTCAGGTTAAGTGTTCATGAGGCTTTGGGCTGAATTGAGTGATGAAAGCTCAGAGCAGGTGGTGACACAAGGTGGAGAATCTCATACTTGTTTGCACCTGCTGGGGGTTTGACACGTTGCAGTAGTGATGGAAAGGATGGAAATATTTTTTATGCTTCTCCTGCCTCTGCAGCCTCTGAAAACTTTAGTATATGCACAGCAAACAGCTGCAAAGCAGAATGTGCTTCTACCTGCCAGGAGCAGCAGCAAATTCCTGACACTGGTGTTTTGTGAATGCCAAATTATCCTGAAATGAGAGAATCTGCAGCAGGTGCAGAGCACAGTAGAGCTGATAGCAAGGGCTGGGAGGCTTGGAGGTGAGCAAACAGGTATAGCAGTAGTAACTTTTTAAGCCAGTTCAACTCGTTCTCTAACTCATTCCTTAAAACTTGGCTTTCCTGGTATTTTTGTCTGCCCCTGGTAACAGTGTAATGGGATGACAAGAAGGCTGAATTTCTGAATGATCAACTTAATCTATTTGATCAAAAATAAAAATGAATCTTAACCAGGGAAAGCTAATTGGAATAACTCTCTGAATATGCTGTTCTGTTTACAGACTGTAGCTCACATCAAATGCTGTCTCCTATGGTCACTGCTAGGCATGTGGTGTGCTAAGCAGATTGGGCTACAGCACTCTCTCCGCAAGAGAGAGGCTTTTACAAAGGATTTTCATCATGAAATGAATTTTTCATCTCTGCTGAACATATCTGATGACAAGAGAAATGTAATCATCGGAGGCATCAGCTGTCTCTCTCCACTGCTATCAGTGTGAGTTGTGCCTCTTATTTGTGGTGCTTTCTAACATGCTTTTCTTCTGGGAATGGAAAAAGTACATAGTGAAGTGGCTTTTTGGCCACTAATTTTTATTTAAGCTCATAATGGCTGTTTCCTTGAGATGGGAGAAAACTAATGGTGCAATCTCCTGCTCTCATAAGTATGTAACAGAAGAGGCCATAAACCATCTTCCTCTGCTGGGTCAGGGAGATGAGCTGGCATCTGGTTGAAAAACAGGAAACCATCCAGAAAGAGGGCTGCCAGCCTGCTGATATCCTTCCTTGGCCAGTTGCTTTCCAGAAATCAATTACTGGGATATCTCACACATGTGCTTCAGTTAATGAGAGCATATAGAATTGTTTCAGTTGAAAGAGACCTTTAAAGGCCATCTCATCCAGCTCCTGTGCAGTGAACGGGGATACAGCTAGATCAGCCTGACCTTGAATGTCTCCAGGCACAGGATATCTACAACCTCTCTGGGCAACCTGTTCCAGTGCTTCACTACCATTATCATAAAAATGGTAGCGAATTGATCTTTTTGATCTTGTTGTATATTGATTTCTATCCCAGGTGTCCCAGGGAAGTGGATTTGGAGCTGTTGAGACAGCATCTAATACAGCAAGTTTTCTCCAGCCGGGTCACGTTTTCCTTTGCTCAACCCTAAGATACCAACCAGTACCTACCAAGCAATAAATAAATAAATAAATAATGTCAGCTCCCAGTAGATGTCTAACCTGAACAAACTATTTGGAAATAATATCTTCTGGGGATGCACACTGGTCCCATTTTTGAGCCCCAGACATCCTGCAGATTCTCTCAGTCAATCTGTTTGAACTGGCAAATGTTAAGCTAATCCTAAAAATCCTTGCTTCTTAACAAGCAAAGTATGTGGCATCTCAATGGAAATTTAATGAGAGGAGTCTGAGGAGCAGAGCTGACAAAGCAGTGACCTTTCCTCCATGGTCAGCCAGAGCAAGTCCGTTCTGAAGTGCTGAGATTAATGAATATGTTGGTTCCAGCCAAGAAAAAATGAGCATTATTTTACTGGGATGCAAATTTCATAGTGCTGAACTCTTTGCTCGAGAGGAGCCCTGAGCTGAGCCAGCACAAGGAACCATTGAATTATCCACTATTCCTAACGCAGGCACACTTTGAGGTCGTGGCTGGAACAATCTATCCGTCTGAGGTTGTCGGTCTGATATGACTTAGCAAATAACTCATTGAAGTAGAGTACAGGCTTTCTGTATTAATTTCAGTTTGCAGCATGAAGTAATCTACAGATATTTTAATCAAAAGAAAAAGGATTATACAGCTATACTAATAAAGAAGAGCTGTTATTACCAGGAATTCTGAGCTATCCGTGTCCTGAATACCAAAATATTCCCACTTTAAGACCCGTTGCTCATAAAGAGCTGAAGCTTAGCCCTGCTAATGTAATTCCTGGTCTGTAATTTCTGCCCCGTTATATTTTCAAGATTCTTTTTGTCTGCTAATTTATCCAACTGAATGTGCTTTAGCCTAAAAAGCAAAAAGTCTCTGTAAAGTTCACTTGATGCTCATCTTTGTTGCAGTGTGCTTCTGGGCTCAACTCCGGGAAAAGAGAGCGTGGGATTTCTCCGGTGGCTTTAGAGCTTCTTTGCTGGCAGTCAAAGGGAATCAATGCAAGGGGAATCAATGCCACACCAGTAAACAAGGGCTGGGTAAATGGAAGCATTGAATAGCAAAAAGTAAAATAAAAATCCCAGCCCGAAACTCAAAGAAGAGCTGAGATGAGGACACAACAAACAAGAAGCAGACCTGAGATTAGAGGCAAAGAATTGAGGTGTCATGCCAAGAGTGAAAGAATGAGGCGAAGAAAAATATCAGAAAAGAGTTTTCATGTACAGACTTAGTGGAAAACTAGCATGGGGACAACACTGAGGGAGTGGCCCAACAGCACAGAAACTGACCCCTGCCAGTGGGGCATCTGTACCAGAAAAAAGTGACCCCTTTGCCTTCTTAGGGTCAGGCGATGTTAGGAGTTTAGGATTAGCCTTTATTTACTGCAAATTCCTCAGACCTTGTTGGAGATGGTGAGAGATCAGACAGGAGGATCAGAGCACTCCCCTTTGGCCTATTCATCTTCCTGTACAAGTAGAGTAATTATCTTCTCCGTAAACCCTACTTGGCTTTAGGCTGGGGCCTAAAAAAAAATCCCCAAACATCCAAGTTAATGAAATTACTACTGTATTTAAGCAATAAAATTGTTGGACTTAGGGCAGAGTGAGTCAAGACTCGGTGTGCTGGCAGATGGAGAGGGAAGACAGCAGGAGGTGATGCCCAGCCACAGAAATCGCTCCCATATTTCTGTAAGGTATCCATGTATCCTGCACATGGCCTCATGTTCTGAATTCCTAATTAGGCACAAGGTTCTCAGTTCTGTGGAGATGATCTGTGGGAGCACGCCTGAGCTGCACCACGTGCCCATTCTCTTTAACAAGTTTTAGTTCCATACATTAAGTCACTTCTGTTTTATGCATCTAAAAGGAAGTCATTTGGGTGCAGCAGGTCATTGTCAGACACAGCAGTTTCTGTGGCAAGGGCGGCTTTTTTGGAGGGGTCTCACAAAGAGTAATCTGCTCTTTTAAAGTGCTAATCCTTCCATCTGCGTATCCTAACCACCTTTCTATTACATCCCATTACCCAGATACATAAATCTGGTCAGGAAAAGTCAGCTTCCAGCAGCTAGAAGCGATCCATTTTTGATGCAAGCAGAGTCCGTGCAGGTTTGATATGCGGTTTCAGCAAGGTAACAGGACTTAAAGGGCACGTCTTAAACTGATGAGGCACTTAGATAGCAGGATTCTTAATATTACAGTGTAAATAATCTCTTACCACTCCATTAAATGAGAGGCTTTTAGGGCATGCAGCTATTGTTAATGATCGCCTCCTAATCCTGACTTTCATGGCTTGGTAATTCAAGGTCTCCTGGTGATTCTTGCAGAACACAGCTGTTTGCAAGTGCATGGGGAAAGCAGTGCTGGGTTGAAATGCAAAATGAGGCCAATGTGTTTCAACAGTCGTTGCTCCAGGATGTTTCTTTATCCCACTTGGAGACAGAAGCTCCTGCACAGGGAGAGGAGGGAAAGCCTTTCTCAGTTATAGCAAGAAAGCCTTTTGGCAACAGATAGAAATGTCTCTGTCATTGACACAAAGCCACATTCGGGAGATCTTGACTTTTGGTAAGATGTTCAACTGCTACTGTAAAGGCTTAATTTCAGGCAGTATCAGCAATCCCAACATACATTTTTCTTCTGCAAAGAAATTAAATAATTATGTGAAGACGAGTTAAATTCAGCAAATATTTGCAGTGCTCTAATTCCTTGGGAGGTACTGTGGCTGAAAGCAGTGCAGCAGTGGGAGAAAGCTGATAAATAGTATTCATTTAAGCTTGCAATTAAAGAAAAAAATTATCTTCATCTGATGCTTGGAATGCCTTCACACAGATGGTCAAAATTTACAGCACATCTTGTGGGTGCTCTTCGCCATGCAGTGACAATTGCAAGGCCCTTAATTCTGAAAGAAGACAACTGTCCCTCCTCACGCTGAGCTGTGGCATTGCTCCTCACTTTTCTCTAAACCCAGCTTGTGTTGATGTGACCCCACAGCGGCTCGCTGAGGCAGCAGCAATGCAGCAACCCAACTCAGAGCCGGGGAGGTTTTGTTTCGTGGCCACAGAGGGGTCCCATCACTGGTAGTCGAGTGTGCTTTCTTCCCCTCCAAATGATCAGCTTCTTCACTGCCTCCATGGAGCAGGGTCCAATTTGTGTGCAAAACTGCTGGCTTTGCAAAACCTGATTCTATATATGTGTGTATATTTATATTCACATTTTGTTCTGAGTCTGTGCAGACATTCAACGACAGGCTGAATAGGGCTCTGAGCAACCTGATTGAGCTACAGGTGTCCCTGTTCATTGCAGGGGAGTTGGACTACATGGCCTTTAAAGGTCCCTTCCAACTCAATTCTTTGATTCTGGGTGGGGAAGCAGGGTGGAAACAGGATAGAAATCATTTTCAGACACCCAGAAATATGACACTGATGACGCCAAGCTGAGTGGTGCAGTTGATACAATAGAAGGGAGGGATGCCATCCAGAGGGACCTGGACAGGCTCAAAAAGTGGGCATGTGAGTACCTAATGAGGTTCAACAAGACCAAGTGCAGTGTGTTGCACTTGGGTCGGGGCAGTCCCAGATACGAGTACAGACTGCGAGAAGACCTCACTGAGAGCAGCCCTGCAGGTAAGGATGTGGGGGTCCTGATGGATAAAAACTGGACGTGAGCCAGCAGTGTGCTCTTGCAGCCCAGACCAAAAAAAAAGAGCAACTGATTTCATCTACCTGGACTTGAGCAAGGCCTTTGACATGGTCCTACACCACATCATTATCTCAAAATTGGAGATATATTGGTTCAAAGGGTGGACTGTTTGGTGGATAAAGAATTGACTGGATAGCCCCAGCCAGAAAGCTGTGGTCAGTGGCTGTATGTCCAGCTGGAAGCCAGTGGTGAGTGTTGTCCCCCAGACACTACTTGGGACGAGTGTTCTTTAACATCTTTTTCAGTGACATAGATAGTGGGATCAAGTGCACCCTCAGCAAGTTTGTCTGCTGAACAACCACAGCTATGGTTGGCTCTTAATCCTGGCCTGGTCCCAGCCTAGGAGAGTCCCTTGGTGACTTACCTACAGCTCTGCGTGCTGCCAGCCTGCTTTGCCCTCCGTGTCTCAGGTGGAAGTGCCACAGCTTGGTCTCAAAGGTGCATCCTCACTGGAAAGAGCTAAAAGGTGTCTAAAGTTAGTGGGATCTGGTCTGTGAAACTGTGTGTGTCTGTAAATTCACTTTGCTTTGTGTTTTACAGTAACTGTGGGGACTTTGATCAGATGTCATTAAGAGCAGTGGGGCAACCAGCCCACAGATAGGCAGTGGCAAGTGCAGTGCGAACGATCACATCCTGCATGGAACAGACCAGGTGAGTGTATCAGCAATGATTTTAAATCCAAACCCACTGCAAGTGTTCTATGCATAGCTGCTGCTTTGTTTCTCTGCCTTTGTTCACTCCAGACGAGCATCACTCATGCCTGAATCAATAAAGAGCTTATTTTAGAAAGCTGAGGCCAGAGGAGAAAGTGCAAATGCTCTGCAAAAGGCAGAAAGGGTGAGATGGAGCAATTATGAAATGTAAAAAATTACACACAACCTTTAGAGACCTCAATGCAGTGTTACGTCAGTGCTGCAGTTATCCGTTCTATTTTCAGCATTGCGTGTTTGGATTTAATAAAACAAAAAAGAAACAAAAAACCCAATTCAATAGGCTGTCCTGTGTAAATAGGGCTGGGTCAGGGACATATTTCCTGCTCTGCAAAGGAGTAAAATATAGAAATGTGTTTATCACCTTTGAGGACAGCCTTTTTGAAGGAGGAGTTGAGCAGGAGTTCAGTCCCTGCAGGCAGGGAGCTCCTCCTGTGCACGTTCCCCCCCTCTGCCTTTTGGTGTATTTCTTACTGTTGTTTTTTTTTTGCAAAGGACTTTTGAGCTCTTCTGTACCAAATACTCAGAACTGACAATTCTCTGAGTCTCTTCTCATTAGGTGCTGGGGCTGAGACAGGGCCAAGCTGTGGCCTCAAGCTCCTCTGACAGATTGCATAACCTATTGCAGCATGCAGGAGGCAAAAGTCATGCAAGAGTTGTAGGCTTCTAAAAACCCCATTGAAACACTTCTTCCCTTCACCTTGCAAAATGGTGTTGGGTTTTCATTCAATATAGAAAGCAAAAATATCTTCCAGTAATGAGAAATGCCTGTACGATGTCAATAATCAGGAGAAGTTAGACTTCACCCTGCTGGGATTCTTCCCATGCTCGGGAGCTGCTTTTTTTCATGGAAAATTAAGAAGCAAAACTGGGCAGTTGCATCTGCTGCCTGAGTGCCATGCGGCCATGCCTCGGCCCTGTGGTGTGTAGCAAATAGGAACAAAGAGTACTGGAAGAGCAAGACCATGTGAGTAGTTAGGAGCCTGGCCTGTTGTTTTTGTGATTGCAGGGGAAGGCACTCTGGGGTTTAATTGCGCACAGCAGTGCTGCAGTAACGCCAGGTTGGTCAGCTGTCCCTGCACAGGGGAGCGGCATGCCTCAGTGCTGACTGAGGGAGCAGCAGTGGCACCCCCTGAAAACTGCTGTTCTTTCACTTCCATAAAACCCATGTGGATCAGCTCAAGCTTTTCTACTTTATCATTACAGCTTAGTCTCTCATGTATTGAGCCCAAATTAGTTTGATTACTAGGTCTTCTGAGTTGCCAAACCTCTACGATTTTCTTATATGTTATCAAATTTTTGCTACAATGGCAATTTTAAAACTCTAAATTGTCTATGACTGATGAGGCTGAGATGTGGTTGGATTTTCCAGCCCTGGGGATCTCTGTGCAGAAAACACACTGCAAGAATTGCTCTCCTCCAACCACTCCTACAGAAATGCAAGGTGAAGAGCAGGCACCTCTTCATGGTTTGGGTGGAAGGATCAGGTTTTGAGTTATCACAGTGCGGTATGTATGAAACTTCTTGATCTGGTTAGATGCTATCAGTGTGGCAATGAGGCATTTCACTGTATCAGAGTTAGAGGCTCATCAATTTTAGCCTCAGCACTTGAGGTGTTTTGTGAAATATCTTCAGGCATAAAATTCAGCCAAAGAGCTTGGATACTAGGAAAAAATTCTTCCTAGAAAGAGTGGTGAGGCATTGGAACAGGCTGCCCAGGGAGGTGGTGGAGT
Organism: Aquila spilogaster; assembly: GCA_024606505.1. Classification (NCBI taxonomy): domain Eukaryota; kingdom Metazoa; phylum Chordata; class Aves; order Accipitriformes; family Accipitridae; genus Aquila; species Aquila spilogaster. The sequence goes on along the minus strand of JANHGO010000073.1, from coordinate 40,289,409 downwards.
CATCGCTCCTGGATGTGGCACTGAGGGACGTAGTTAAAGAGCATGGTGGGGATGGGTCAGCAGTTGGACATGATGATCTTAGAGGTCTTTTCCAACCTCAGTGGTTCTATGAGTCTGTGAAATAGTAAGCACATGATCGGTGTAAGAAGTTCTTACCTGTAAGTTCAGTGCATGAATATCCTTTTTGTGCAAGTTCCGGTTGACTGCTTTCTTCCAACGGAGTCAGCACAGTCTGTAGCCACAGCCACAGCTTGTTGGATACTGGCTGCCTTTGGTTGGACTTGGAGAACAAGAAGAACATGAGCGAACAGTAATACTCAGGCATCAAGAGCCTTTTTGACAAAGCTGCCTGCCAGCAGGTGGGTTGTGCTGGCAGCTGCAGAGCTCTGGGATACCCACTGAGATCAGAGACCTCATACTTGGGTAGCGAAGGTCAGGCTGAGGCTCATGACTTCTTGCTTGAGAGAGCTGTTAGCCACAGAGCTAGCATAACTCAAAAAAGTATAATTTTGTAATTAATTGTAACTATGAGGAACATGGAGGAGAGTTTTGGTGTCTCAGCTGAAGTACTGCAATGTGAGGTCCTCTGCCAGCTGGAATGTCACTTCCTATCCTGCTGTAGGAAAATGTCCTTCAGCAAGTCATCTTATAGAGAGTGAGCCATGCTGAAGGACACAGGAAAGCAAAGACATGAGACTAAGCGAGGATCAGAGGCAGTAGGTAAAAGCCTATTTCATTCACTGAGGATGCTTTCCTATCTGGGAGTATAATGTTTAAAGAAATGCAATGTTCAGGAAAAACGGTATTAGCTGGTGGAGCACTTGAGTGAGCTATTGCTTGTGCTGACACAAGGTATCAGTGTATAACAGATAGAGTCTCCCTTTCTTGGATCTCCAAGGCTTTCCCATCTAGCAGACTGCTGCCTCACCTTGCTGCACAAAGCATCCATCTCCCAGCCACTGCCCTGCCAAGGGACAACCCACCCCCTGCTCACAGCATCATGTTAATCACAAACTTGCTGCACAGCTGCAAACAGTGCCAGGATTTACAATCTGGCCGTGCCAACACCTAGAAGCTGCAGCAGGTCCCAGGTTACCTGTATGGAGCAGTGCTGAGACATTCTATGTCTGCTGCTTTAATAACCGTGTTAGTCTTCACAGCATGGCCTAAATATTCAGCACAGAAATTCTTGCAATGAGAACAACAGCAAAAAAAAACCCTCAACAGCTGTTCCTTTTTGGTTCAAAAGCAAACAAATAAAATCTACAAAGGAGTTCTCCATTGCTGTTATTCATTTAGGGAGGGAGAAGTGGCACGGAGCCTTTCAGCAAGCCTGAGAGATCCCTCTTGTGCATGTTGGGACACAAACCTTCAGGCCCTGACCCGAGTCTCGCTGCAGGACACAAGATGCACAGCTGCACTATTGCTGCTCATACTTGTCCTCCACTGGAGTCTGGGAACCACAGCCTGACCCTCGCTGGCTGGAGAGGGCCCTGCAGCCATGTGGGATCCTGGAGGACGCCTCAGAAAGTGAGGGTATCCCCTCTGTCCTCTCACTAGAGACAGAAGTTGAGGTTTGTTCTGATATCAGTCCTTAACAAACCTCTTGCCACATGTTCTTCACATGAAGCGATTGTGCCTCTTCATCCTGTATGTGGCAGAAAGGAAATTCAGCCTCCAGATTCTGGGAGCAATGGCGTGTGCCCATCTAGACGGCTTTCAGATGAGAAGTCCAGAAATGTTTCCCAGGTGTTTTAAAAACTTATCATCCTTTCAGTGCCAATTTTGAGAGCTATTGAAGGGAGAAACTGCTCCAAGCAGATTACCAAGGTGAGAACAAGCACAGCTGTGGATTTATTCAACTAATCAGAAAACACTTCCTTGCAGCAGAGTGGGGAAACTGAACTCTGCTGCTGAACAGGTGGTGTGTAGCCCTCCACCGTCTATCTGCATCACTACAAGCAGGGCTGTGCCCTGAGAGTGCATTGCTCTTGCGTGCCTTGCACTGCTCTACCTGTTCCTGCTTCAGGGAAGGAAGGAGCAGAGCCCGCCAGCACTTCTGCAGCAAAAAGTGGTGCACTCTCTGGCTGATAATTTCCCCATTGCAGCTGATTTGTGTCCTGGGGCTCTTGTTTTCCATAAACTGAGGATATCAAGCTGCCTCCAAATTGTTTTTATGCTGTGTTTGGTGCTGGCTCTTTCAGGAAGCCAGCCCTCCTACGAGTCATTGGTACCAGGGTGAAGCCTCCCTGCCACCACAGTCTGCTACAGTTAAGTCAGACAGAAACACTACTTATTTGCTTAGCATGAAACAAATTCCTCGTGACTGAGCAGCTGACTAATTCAGGGCTTTATCAAGATCAGAGTGAAGGTTTTTGGGGATATAAGTATCTTTGAAGTTGCAGCGTAACATGTCTGCAAAGCTCAGTGTTTCAAGTGAGACATTGTACGCGGTCCTTAGATCCTCTTGTGCTGGGGATATTGTCCGTCCAAGTAGCATTTGATCTAAAGTGGTACATTCTTGTGGCTCACTGCAGCAGAAGTAGGAGACTCTGGTACTCTTGCTATGTGTTATTTGAGCATTCATCATCTTAACATAAAGGACAACTTCCCCGCCCCTCTTTCCCTTCCCGTCTCTCTTGAAATCTTGTAGCCCTCAATCCTCATGCTCCAGTCTTCCATTGGTAAGGATTCATAGAAGGGATTTGTTTCTATAGGGAAGATGGATGCAAAGCAGTGGAGGGAAGGTTGAATGGCATAGATAAGTCAGGGCTCTGGACAGACGGATGGAAGTGCTACTGCTCCCGTTCTGGTTGGTTCTGAAATGTTAGAGGGGCTTAGTAAGGAGGGTGAGAAATGCTGGCACACCAGCTGGGTCTTATTTTTCAGTCATTCTCCTATAATTGCACATGAGGAGACTTCTGGGTCTCTTTCACCCTACAGTGGAGGTGGAACATGCTCTCGCAAATCCTAAAATGAGTGCGCTATAAATTGAAATTGGGAGGAGAGACCTCGTTGTGATAATTTGGAGTTGTGATGTAGAGTTTCTGGACAGAATAATGTTAGCCCATTTTCTGGGTGCAGGTATTGCAGAAACAAACACTGTGCCGTATGCTCAACGTGTTTGAAACTTAACCTGTGCCCCTGTGGGATGCTTCTGCAGTGAATCTGACAGTTCTCAGAAGCAAAATATCTTCGTCATCAACAGCTAGGGGTGAATTTTCACACATTTCTCTTAATTCCCTCCAGAATTGTTTTAATTACCTTGCAGATATTGTCCATTTCCCCAGACCAGTATACATGGATTCATAGGAGTTTCTGGGTGAGGACTGTCCTTATGAACGTGTAGGGTCCTGATGCTTGAGCACCATTCCTATAACTGGCTGAGTGGTGATGTTTTGTGCTGGGATGGGATTTATGCAGAGATCAGTGTCTCATTTCTGAATCTGTTTGGGCACAGAAGCTCTTCCTGGAGAAGGTCTAATTGCTGAAGAGATCAGTGGGGTTTATATTTGGAGCAGTGCCTCGGGAACTGATGGGGATCGACAGAGCTTTGCAGGAAAATCTGCCCACTACCCGATCGCGTTTGTCTGCCTTTAGCAAAAGCTATCAAGTTAATGCTAATTTAAATTGTCACTTAGGCATCTGTAGGTATAATTGCATAAAGCACTGTGCATTAAATTGATTCCAAATCCACGTTTGGATGTACAGCCTTCAGAAAGACTACATATGGTAGCCTATTTCCAACATACGTTGGCCACTGAAGATCCAAAATCATTACACACCCTCTTTTTTTTTGCTTGAAAAAGTAACAATCTAAATTTACACCGGGTTAGTAAAACCTTGGTAACGGTTCAGCTCCTGCAGTGTCCCATCAGTATCTTTGGGAAGGGCTGTACTTACTGGAACCATTTTGCTGACAGATGAGTTAATTGTGCTGGATACATGAAAGCTCACAAATGAATTCAAACAGAAGCTCCTTAAATCTTTGTGTTACATGCTGTAATTAATCACTGCTGCTGTGTAACACCTGGAACCCAGCAGGAGACCAAATGCAAAGCAGGTCGGCCAGAGCCAGCCTAAACCTGTGTGGAAAGCAAAGCCAGAGAGGAACTCTTACCTGTCTATGCCATGCTCCTATATTTCCAGAGTTGTGTTCTTATTTTATCATGCAAAGTGCAATTTTAGAAGTGCAACTTGAAGGAGAAACGATTTCTGTCACCCAAAGCTCCCAGAGGATCTGGTCTGAGCATGTCCCATGAGGGCAGCCTTCCTGTCCCTCACCAAGGAGTCAGTGCAGTCACATTGTACAGGGTTATTTGCATGGGGTGCTCAGCTGCCACTGAGGCAGTTTGCAGTGAGGAGATTGTAGTTGTCCTTGACAACTCTGCAAATTCGTCCTTGAAAAAAATGCTAATTCCCTGCTTTGGCTCTCATTGCAACTGCAGCAGCACTCAGTACACTTTTTGTTTTCCATTGAAAAGCCTTTGCAGGAGGTCATCTCCTCTTGTTTCCAAGTGTCCCATCCACCCTGCATTTCCCCAGGAGGTTCTGCAGCTGAGTGCAGCGCGTCAGGGATGTCCCAGGGCAAACAGGAAGGGACAGAGCCTGCAGAGGATCCCTAAATGTGAGTAAATGCACAGAGCCCAGCCAAGTGGGAGACATGTCAGATTCACTGCCTGTCACTTCTCGCTTGTCATTCTTCAGTATCTCCTTTAGATATATGCTGCTGTCCTTAAAGCCCCTTAAGGCTTTAAGGTTCGCCTGACTTTTCTTGCCCAAGTCCTGCTTCTGAGATGTCTCCTCTTTTAATTTCCTCACAGTCCCGTGGGTTTCACAGCCTAATATATTTTTAAATCCCTCCTTTGACATTTGAAACTGTTTCAGTGTAAGTTCTCCTCCCAAATCCCAGCTCCTCAGAAAGCTCTGAGGGGATGGCTTATGCCAGGGGTGAAGCTGCTCTGGGTTTGTGGGTGAGACATCAGGTATTGGTGGCTGTTAGTGAATGGTTCTTCAGAGATGTAGTCGGATGGCTCTGCCTCTCTCCCTCTCTTTTTGTAGCCCAGTCTTGTTTTACTTGGATATTTATGCTCACCTTTCCCTTGCCTTTTGGGGTTCTTTTTAAAATTGGGATATTGTTTCACTTTGTTTATAACCAACCAGGCAGCTATCACTTGCAGCTCAGCAGCTGGTGCTGGAGGAGTCCTCCTGAGAGGCTGGAAGGAGAGGTGGGCCTCCACAGCTGACTTCTGGCTGCTCTTTACACTGATGGGCTTTGGTACCAATATGGAGACAACTCCTGGATGACACCAACCTGTGTGATGCAGTTGACACATCTGAGGGATGGGATGCCATCCAGAGAGACCTAGACAGGTTCGAGCACTGGGCCCAAGTGAACCTCATGAGGTTCAACAAAGCCTACTGCCCCTCTGCTCTGCTCTAGTCTGGTGAGACCTCACCTGCAGTACTGCATCCAGATGTGGAGTCTTCGGTACAGGAGAAATATGGACCTGTTGGAGCGCATCCAGAGGAGGGCCACAAAAATGATCCAAGGGATGGAACTTCCCCCCTATGAGGACAGGCTGAGAAGGCTGGGGCTGTTCAGCCTGGAGAAGAGAAGGCTCTGTGGAGACCTGAGAGCAGCCTTTCGGTATCTAAAGAGGGTCTATGAGAAAGAAAGGGACAGACTGTTTAGCAGTCTGTTGTGGTAGGACAAGGGGAAATGCTTTCAAACTAAAAGAAAGGAGATTTAGATTGGGTATAAGAAAGTTTTTACAATGAGGTGAGGCACTGGCACAGATTGTCCAGAGAGGGGGTGGAAGCCCCGTCCTTGGAGACATTCAAGGTCAGGCTGAACAGGGCTCTGAGCAACAAGGTCTAGCTGTAGGTGTCCCTGTTCTCTGCAGGAGTGTTGGACTAGATGACCTTTAAGGATCTCTTCCAACTCAAAGGATTACATGATTCTTACAGGGTTTCCTTATGAAACATCCCTTTCTGCTCAGTCTTTCTCTGCTAATGTTGCTCCATTGGCATGACAGCAGGTGACACGATCCAGGTGCTCTTCACTGAGATGCCAGTCCAATGCTATGGTGCTAAAATCATCTGCGTTTTGTCCTTCCTCTGATACTGCTGATGCAGAGCAACACACGGGTGCAACGCGTGGCAGGGAGAGGGTTTCATCTGTTGGCGTGGTTTGATGTTTAATACATAAGGCAGAACCCCAAGCACTTGATCACTATGTCAGGGTAAGCCGCAGCGGAGCATGTTGACAGCAGCACAGCGGCTACATGACAGCCAGAATCAATCTGCTGCACGCAAGGGCTTAATAGCTCCATTGGCAATGCTGCCATGGAGCTGAGCCCAGCCTGTGCCGAACTTAATCCTTGATCTGAGGGAAGCTCCAGTGCTCGCTTTGTGAGGGCTGGGGCACTGGGTGAGAATGCTCTTTGGGAGCATTCGGGGTGGCAGCCACTCACTCAGGGCTAGCCCCCTGCTATGCAATGAGCTGATGAGGCATTTGGAAGAAAAATGGTTATAATGTCTTTGTTGGCCTTGTTTAAGTAAACCACACAAGAGTTTGCCTGAGGGGGCTGCCGGTGATTTTTTTTTTAATAAAGAAAGGCAAAATGTTTTCACTTTGTAATTATGCTATTAAGACAGCTCCAAAGGAGAGATAAATATTGGATTGATAGTTAACTAGCCGTTGCTAAAATCATATGTCTGTATATTTAATACCACTCATGCCTGATATGGATAAGTCATTAGCAAACCATTCAGTAATTCTGTATCAGCCATAGCAGTAGGGGTGTGTTTGACCAGCTGACACCCCCAAGGGCAGAAAGGAGGAAAAGAGGTTAGGCTGTAGGCAGGAAAGGGAAGTCAGGAACAAGGCAGCAAACAATCAGCACCTGGGCTCCATGGAGTAAAAGTGGGGGGGGAATGGCTTAATAAAGAAATTATAGAATCATCAAGGTTGGGAAAGACCTCTAAGATCATCACGTCTAACCATCAGTCCATCCCCACTGTGCTCACTAACCGTGTCCCTCAGTGCCACATCTATGTGGTTCTTCAACACCTCCAGGGACAGTGACTCCACCACCTCCCTGCTCGCTGCGTATGACTGCTGGCCTCCAGAGGGAAACACACAAACCCAGTCCAAGTAGGGAAGACAAAAGCAAAGAACTGGAAAATCTCTGCTGCTGTACAAACTTAGAGTGCTTAACTCTTCCCAAGCCAGGTCTATAAGTAGAAATAAACCAGTCCTAGTATATTTGGGCCAGCAGCTTTTGCACAAAAGCTCCTAATAGTTCTGGCCAGATACAAGGTGTAACTTCATTGATTTACCATAGCCAACACTATTTTGTAGAGTACACAGTTGCTTCAGCCCAGTTGTCTGCCATGCAAATTGCCATTGGCTGAATGGCACTGGCAAGCAGCAACTCCAGCTCGAAGAGCTCCAGGTTGCAGCAGGCAAAACACTGTCCGCAACGATATGCGGGCATTGAGTCCTTCAGGAGGTCAGCTCTCCCTGTAACACTACAGATGTCCCTTGTGCTGTTCATCCTGCCTGCTAGCTTTTCGTTTACCCAATTGCCAAGATGCTCCTCATGCATTTTTATAAAATTCTGTTTGAATATGACTGCCTTGCAGGCTTTTTTTTTTTAATGCAACACTTCGAGGTGTCTTTCCTTGTGTAACATTGCTGTTGGAAAAAGAAAGCAACAAAGCCTAATGTGGACAGTGTCAAAGGCTCAGCACGCAGCAAACTTTAGACTTTTAATAGTTAAAAACATAAGACTTTCTCTTCCAAATTTGGTAAAATGAGCATGAAGCAATGAGTTTTTTCTCTTCTAAAATGTCTCCAACAATGATATCATTAGACAGTGACTTCCATTGTATTTTTTTTCTATAATGCTTTTGAGGGTGTAATATTTTTTACAGTATTTCTCTGTGCCTTTTGCAGCGTGACTGATTATTTTAGAGACATTTTACGATACAAACCAGAAGAGGTTCTGTCATTTTGCTTTTTCTTCTTTAATTTTCTTCAGTTCTGCTAAAGCAGTTGTGCTGATACTGAAGTTTTCTGTGCATGAAATAAGGTGTGTGTGTGTTCCTATTATACCAGATTGCTCTAGCTGCATTTGGCTCTGCTGTAGGATCTTTGCAGCTTTCTGTCTTACTTCTGTTACTTTGGGCTTGCAAGTATAGAATCATAGAATCACAAAATCATTTGGGTTGGAAGGTACCCCTAAAGGCCATGTAGTCCAACTCCCTGCAATGAGCAGGGACACCAACAACTCGATCACATTGCTCAGAGCCCCATCTATCCTGACCTTGAATGTCTCCAAGGATGGGGCATCTACCAAGTAGTGCTGTAACTTCAGAGGATCAGAAATCCTAGTTGCTGGAGTTTTCTGTTTTCCTCTGAATGGGCTTTGGAAGGTGTCCTGCTCTGATTGAGGGAACCACTTTGGTTGTTCCATGCTGTGTGGGGAAGGAGTGGTGCCCCGGCAGCATCCATTCCTTAGAGAGTGACTGCTCTTCTTAACAGGAGGAATCACTCCTTCACTTATTGCCCCTCAGACTCTCCCTCTCTTTTCAGATACTCTGTTGCAATGATGATTAGGATTTTTTCATTTTTTCTTTAATATACAGAAGATTCTGAGACATAGAAATATAATGGGTAATGGTACATTAGCCTCTCTTTATTTATTTTTGCATTTTTATAATACCTAAAGAAAGGTTTAAGGAGTAGTTTTGTCTTTAGAGAGTACAGTAGCCATCTACTGCCAGAGGACACATGCTACTGCATCACCTCACAGCCATTCCATTTGTCTTTTTGCCCTCTTCCTGTGCCAGGAAGGTCTGCTTGCCCTGCACTGTGTGAAGCTCTTGCAGAGCTGACCACTGTAACCTGCCCCAGGCAGGCTGCCAGGCAGCTGCTGATGCTTCCCTGCAGAGGAATCAGAGCTGGGGATATTCATCACGATGGAACTTTGTGAGCCTTAGGAAGCAGATGAGAGTCCTCACATGCTAGCATGGTCCTAGAGCTGGGCAATCCAGGTTCAAGAGGCTATTTCTTTTGGTATTCATCACTTACAAGTCAAGCTACTGAGTAACCAGAAGAGTCCCTTGATAGCTGCCTGACCAGGGCAAGATGGGACACTTTTGGATAGCAGGCTGTATATAACACAAGGTATTCAGTGGAGATCACATAAGGCTCCTCTTGCCTTGTGCACTGAAGCCTGTATTTGGATGCATTTTTCTCCTTCCCCAGCACAAATTCAGCTCTTTTCCCATACCTCCATCTCTTACTGAATCTTCTCCCACACACAGTCTGTATTTGCGGCAAGGAAAGGCAACTCAAAGCCACACAAAAACACATAGCAAATAAGGTCTGCTTAACATGCAGATGAATGCCCAGGATCAAGCACATGGAGTATCTGAGGACTTCAGCAAGTGCCTAACAAGCAGCGTGGTCACTGGGCATTGCTGGTACCTCCAGAGAGTGATAGGAAAACAGAAATCGAGTGAGGCTCACTCATCCTCTGCTGCAAGGTCAATACTTCCATCAAAACTCACTGATCTTCCGAAAGCCTCTGAGTTTCCCCATGAAATCTTTGGGCTTCTCAGTATCTGCACCTCTACCTAAAATGATTTCTTCTCCTTTCGAGGTTGGACTGAATTTAGACCTTCAGGTTTCCAGAACTGTGGTCCTGGAGGCCATAGACCCTTCTGCACTCTATAGACACTACCTTTCTTGATGTGCCGCATCCCAAGGCACGTACAGGTGTGAGTCAGATACTGCATTTACACAAGCACAGGATTGGGCTCCAGCTGAAGCAGGCCATGGCCAGATTTGCTGCTAAATTCTGTCCAGGAAGGTTGCTCTAATTTTTTACGGTACTCTGGCTACTGAATCCCATCTTCTCTGTCCTCAACATTTTAATACTTATTAACATCATCTTTAATGTATTCTACTTCTGTGAATCACACCCTGAGGTGTCTAATTTTTTTGCTTTGATACAGGCTTCTGGATTCCACTCCAGGAACAGGGTACTTGAATCATAAGCAATGCAGTGATGAAATCACCGCTTGGGTACAACTTAATCTCTGCCATGAAAATCATTTGTATTTGGGAAAAAAACACTACCATGAGTGTGAGCACTGCAGAAGAGCTTGAGCTGAGTTAGGAGGGCCAGCCTACACGCTAGCCTCTTCCAGCAACAGAGCGTGTAGGCAAGAGCAGGAACAGGACAAACATTCATGATGCTTCTCCCAGAATCTTTACAAGCCTATTTCAGTCAAGGGTTCACAATTTTGAAGTGGTTTACCTGTGTGTTAACCTCTATGAGATTTCCGGGTTCTTGTACATTCCAAGTGCTGATCTTGAATTCTGCAAGCACTTGCATCCCAGCACCCTTGGGCAAGGAGGCCCCAGATCTTCTCCTTGTTGTACGAAGAACCATCTTTTCTTGAGTGTTTTTTTTTTTCTATTTGACTCTTACTAAGAGTCATTCAAAGGCATCTCATTCTTGTATTGAAAGAAAAAGTGAAGAATCAGCATCTCTGCACCTGCTCTGTGCCACTCATGGTTGTGCTCTTGTTATCGTAGCTGATGAGGGTTGGAGAAATGCTTAGGGTGCGGTGCAGAAAAATGGGCTGCCATCACCTCTGACCCTACGTTGTTCTCCTTGAGGAGCTACAACCATGGAAACGATGAACAAGAACAGTAATAACACTTCAACAGCTGCTGCTGACAGGACTAATAAACATGATTTTAAAATGCGTCCTGGGAAAAGCAAAAACGTGTTTCAGACAGGGTGGGATGCACAAAATGTGGTTTCCCTAAAATGCCCAGGACCAAAGTCTGGGAGCTAAACCTCTCAATGTAATTGAGAAATGGAAAAAAATTTACTAACAGTTTAAGTGTAACATTTCAATACAGAATTAAGCAAGGAACTATTATGATATCTGCCTGCAACTGGTTATTAGAATAAAGAAGACATTGAAGAGCAAAGTGTGAAATTGATTTTTTTTTATAACTTCTGAAAAAATAACTATGTCCTTAATGCAGTAAAATAAAGGGGTCTAGTGGCAGTTCCTTAAAGCTGCTGAAATTATAGGTTTTATGAGAATTTCAGCTTTCCTTTACATTTTTTTTTGGTAAAGAAACACAAATTTCAGGTCTTGTAGGGTGGAAAAAAAAATGAAAATAGGAAGCAAACATATGCTTAAAAGGTTCAGGCGTGTCAGAACATCTAACAGACAACTCGATTGGCTGTTTCTATTTAAGTTGCATCGCTTTTGGAGGCTTGTTTTGGCACTATCAATTAGTTCCTCTGTGCTTTTCCACCTTCAGCAGAAGCAGTGGCAGCTTTAGCAATGTCTTTTTATAATCCTCAAACAACCCACTTCCATTTCCCATCTATTTGTTGCCAGCACAAAGAGGTTTAATCACAAAATGATTGATAACTCTATTTAAACAGAACATTAGCCTAATGACATATGAAACTGTAGCAGAGCTGTTAGCTTATGTATAAATGCATTCCTTGAAGAGCAACAGGAGTTGCCTTGTCTTGTGTCCGCATCGGTTCGCTAATCTCTCTACAAATTCCTCCTGGGTATTAATCTGCTGCTGGTGAATGCACGTGAGCCACGTGGCAGGCAGCTCCTTGGTGCCCGCAGCCAGCCTGTGTCACGGCCTTGAGCAGTGCCCAAGGGGCCAGCACCCGGGGCACCCAGCTGGTAGGGGATGGCCAGATGTCTGTGGTAAAGTCTAAGGAAAACCACATGGAGCCTAGAGCATCAGCACAGACCATGTTTCCCCATACAACGCATGGAGAAGCAACAGAATCTTGATATCACCTTTCACCCTTCCCAAAGCTCCACTGGCATCAAGTTATTGAATGAAGGCCTTGCCCAGCAGAACAATGTAATGGCTGCAGATGTATTTAGGGACATCTACAGGATGCATGCCTGGGTTCATGCCAGGAGCAGATGCTTCTGCTTAGCCTGGCTTTTACCATCTTCAGTGGGAAATGTTTTGTGAAAGGCCTCCAATTGCAGTGGAGTCAATCTCTGCATGAACCAGAACTCACCTGCTCTCCATGTGAAATTGCTAGTCCTTCACCATTTCACATGCTTGGAGCATACCAGGCTTCTTAGCCAACATGTTTATAAAGATTACACAGTCTCCATCACCATTTTAGAAATACTTTTCACTGTGCTTTTATTCCTTCTAATTAGTGTTTGGCCAAGGACAGCTCCAGCTCCATTTCTAATGCCACCCATCTCTAGGTGATTTCATGTATCATTATGTAGTTACCTTTTCTACTCACTCTAAATGTCTCACTTATGGATGAAAGGGTCCCTCTTGGCAGCTGATTCCCATGCATCCTGACAGCTCGGCCAGTCCTGCTCTGCAGAGCATGTGTCCATCCCAGATACCTGGTGACAAATGAGCTGATTGATGTTCCCTTTATATCTTGCAAAAGCAGCCCTTAGCCCTGCTAGAGGTGTTCTGTCGTGCTAAAGACCACTGGGAGAATGGATTGCAAGTCTTTTAGATATAAAAGGAAGCTATTTATATCCTGAATACTGTACAGCAATGACAGGAAGTGAATCATCAAAGACGTTTTGATTACAAGAATAAGATTAAATTTCATGTTTTTCTTGATGATGAAAATATTCTTCCCTGGAGATGCATGCTTGGAGTCTCTCTGTACTGGCAGCTATGCAAGGCAGGGCTTTGTCCCTTTCAGCTTTGCCACATTGAAGAACTTGATGAGTAACTTGGTGGGAGACCTCTAGAGCAAATCTGGCATGAGAGAGAGGTGACTTTCTCTCACTGTGTTATAGATTTTGCAATCCAAATTCATACCAAGACCACAATCCGTGTTGGCCAGGAAGGAAGCAAAGCCACAGCCACGTGGAGCTGTCACTCAAGGTCCCCAAGGTGGCTTTGCTGGCAGGATGGTATCATTTCCTTCTGCTCAGCCTCCTGCCTTGCTCCTGCTGGTTTTTATTGCCATCTCCCTTGTTTGCCGCGTTGGTTCACCTGCTGGTGAAACCCTGGCTGAGCCTGGCGCAGAGCAGTGGCTTGTCCAGCAGTGGTCCCCAAGGTAAACCTCAGCGTCCTGGCACGGCACTGGAGATCTGGGTGGGGTTTCCGCAGTGCAAAGCCTCCCAGCACAGACATCCCGCTCTGAGTGTTCCCTCAGCCAGCCTACCCCCACTCCTACTCTCAGCCCAACAGGATTTTTCTCCTCATGTTGAAGAAGGTGGGGAGGAGCTGAGATGCTTCAGCTTGAAGCTGTGACTGCAGGCACAATTCCTGTAGAGCAGATGCTAGCTGCCTGCATCCATTACTATTATTTATTATCCTCTTCGCAATAAACTGATAAGACCCCACTGCTAGAAGAGAATAAAAATAGGCTCCTTTGACACACAGTACTTGTGGGAAAATCTTGAGGAAGGCATAAGAGATGTGCAAGATTGCTGGAGGAGCTTGTGCTTCCCCCACTATCTGTAAATAGCCTCATGCTGGGAGCTCAAGGGGGAGATCTCTAATTAAACAGGATGATTTATATTATCTGAAAACATACGTCTGGAGATGCTGCTGCCTCATCTGGTATTTCCTGCCGCTGTCCTGGAAGCCAGTCATCTCTAATCCTTAAAATATTTAAGGTACTTTAGATAGAAATAAGGAATGGCAGGTAATTGTCATTTTCTGTATGCTCCCAGGCAGGGCACACCTGTATCACGTAGGTAGAGCAAGGAAGCTACTTGAGTGCAGTCTCTGTCACGCAGTCATGGTGCCTGTGAAGAGTCATTTCCCATCAGTGCCATGCTTTGTTCTAGATACAAATTAATGGTGTTACTATATATGAGAAAATGTTTCGATAAAAGTTTAGAAATTATAATTAAAAAAAACCCACAAAAATAAAAGGAATACTCATTTCTGTGGAAGTGTGTACTGTATAGTGCTGGTCAATAAGCCCAGTTTCACGCTAATAGAAGCTGTTCTAATGATGGTGTTCCTTCACCTGCCTGCAAGAAGAGAAGAAATCCACTTTTAACTTAGAGAATAGAAAGCGGATGTTGGTTTTACTGACTGTAGCTCAGCTACAGAAAAACTTTGGCCAAAATCTTCACAGGTGGAAAGTGGTGCAGCTGCTGTGGCTGAAGCATGCTCACACCAGCTGAGCCAACTGGCTTGTGATGCTTATTTAGGATACTTCTATTCTAACTAAGGATATGGTTTGGTTGGGAGGGACGTACAGAGTTTGAACCAACTGCATGGCCTCTTTAGGACCAACCAAAAGATAAAACATGTTATTGAGGGCACTGTCCAAATGCCTCTTGACACTGCCAGGCATGAGGCATCCACCACCTCTCTAGGAAGCCTGGTCTGGGGTTTTACCACCTCATGGTAAATAAACTGTTCCTGATGCCCAGTCTGAACCTCAGTCCTGAATGATATTCACATCTCATGTCAGTTCTCACAGAGAGATCTGCAGGTAGAAGGATTAAGGATGACAAAGACATATATACGGCCACTTAATACATTAGAGTAAAAAAATATATATTTGCACTAGTGAGGAGTCTACTCCATTACCTCCAGCACTTAGCAGTCCTTTAAAATGCTGCAAACACATGACTTATGGGGGCCATCAGTGATATGCTACTGCCTTGACCTAGGAGGAAAGTCCCTATGGATATCAGTCCAGCCAAAGCCTATTAATCCAGTTTCCCACGCTTCTGCAGGGAACCAGCTCAAACCCAGGTGAGCAAACTAAACATTTCTATGTATCTTTGAAAACCAAATAGAAATTGCAATATATCTTCCTGCAGACGATGAGTACCATTATAACGCTTTCTTCTTTTTCCAAAGAAAAAAAAATAAACCTTTCACTGCAGAAAACTCATCCTTCAGTTAGCAAAGCTGGCAGCTGTTGGGAGAGCAAAGCTGCAGACTGACAGAGGAAAGAAACAACAAAAGAGCTCCCAGAACATTGTGTAAAAACCTTAAGATGTTGACCTCACACGGAGGTATGTACAAGCAAAGAAAAACAGCATCACGTTTCATGTATCACCAGGTATCCCACTCTAAGAGTATGAAGTAACATTTTTCTTGTGATCTTTCTCCAGAAAAGGAAAGTCACTTCTGCAGAGGTTGTTCCCCTTATTTCTGAAGCCCCTTCAATTTTTTAATCTTCTTTCCACACCATATTATGATCTGGTTTTATCAAAATTACTTCAGGGTGGGTAATTTGAAAGACCACCTGTGTGGCAGTGTTACATTTGTGACCTGCATGAGAAATCCTATTCTGTAGCATTAATGCCCAAATAATATTTAAGAAAAAAAAAATAACTGCTTCCTTCTCCTGCTCCCCTTGAGCTCTCTTTGTCTTTGGATTTTTCTTCGACTTTAATATCCTCTCTGCCTATAATCAAGTTCACTTTCAGACCCTGCTGATCAGCTGTTGCTGAAATGTTGTCTTCAGAAGCATCGAGTGGGGAAATGTTGATTTGTTTTGCTCTCAGGGGAAATAATGTAACTTGATGACAAGCTCACCAACAGCAAGTCTTAACACATATCAAGACAACTTGCATAAAACCACCTTGCTGTTAGGCTGCATACACATATTTAATTGCATTTAATTCTTGAACGCTGATACAACTCATTTCAGCCGTATGAATAATGGGGTTTTTGGTTCACTGGAGGAACCTGCGCAGCCTAGAGAAAAGAAATACCATAAAACACTCGATTTTCTCGTTAGCTTCTTTATCTCTCTTCACTGCATGGCCTTTTCAAAATCTTTATGTTTTTAATTTTCTGCTATGCTTTAAGGGGGCATAGAGAAATCTGCTGCAGAAGGGGTTGGCAGGACCCTGCTGTCATATCATGAGGGCTGCCTGATGACCCAGTGTACTCAGAAGATGTGTATTTCTCACAGTGTTTTTCTTAGAAATGTTCAATTCTTGAACCCCGCAGACTCTCAGAATACTGAGGAAGCCCAGAAGAGATTTCTCATGGGAGGTGGCACTGGCCACAAAAGTGCCTTTAAGAAGGGCTCACCCAGCACTTGGCCACTGCTTTGGTGTTCTTTTATTCCCGAAGAGATATTAAGAGATGTAGAAACTTGTTTGCCTGTGAATATTTTTCATTCAGTCCAAAATGTTGTGCTGGAATAAAAAGCAGGAGCAAGGCAAAGACCTTGAGCCATGAGTTTGTAAGGAGTAATTGTAATGCTGATTTCATTGGCTAGTGCAGGAAACTGATGTGCAGAGTCAGAGGCTGAACCTGCAAAACATAGAAAATAGGACTCTTTGCAGGATTAGGTATTAGAAAAGAGCAGGGCTTTGGCATGGACTGCCATGCAGCTTATCAGCCTTCTGCTCTGTTGTGCAAGGATTTCACAGTATTACATGAGGACCTACATAATAATAGATGCCTTTCTGGATCTGTTTTGTTTCTCTTTTTGCACTACTTTGTAGAGACTGAGTAGCAGTTTGCACTTCAGGACCCCTTCCTGCACATCCTGAATGCCATAAGGGCTGCACTCCTCCTGTTCCACAGCACTTGGAGTTGAAGTGTGTACATCTCAATGCAATAAACCCTGAAGCCCACCCTAGCAGCAGGCTCTGCTCCCAGGTATGCCCTCTCCCTGATGTTCCCAGGCTGCCTGGTGAGTGGCTGGGTGCTGCCAGGGAGCAAATGTGCAGAAGAGGGGAGGGGAGGACAGGTCAGGACAGGACATGGATGCAGCATAGAGGAATTTGGGGCTGCAGGACAGAGATGTGAGCTGTCAGCCAGGTTCAGGGACCTTGGAACAGCTCGCTACAAAATGAGAATAGCACATAAATAAACTCAAGGTTTTAATTAATGTGTTCTTTCATTCATGCACAAAATTAAAAACCCATCCATCCTCAATCATCATTATCTTTTCTTTTATTTAATTAGGAGTTTTTACTGTACTAATTGTTACATTTGTCCACTTCCATCAAATCAAACTAATGACAGCCAGATGGTTGCAACTCTCAAGATGCCTTACTCAGGGCTAATCCATGCCCTCTGCTGTGCAGATGCAGGGAGCAGAGTGAGTCTGTGCTCTTCCTCCAGGCACCAAAAGGACAGATTAAAAACACATACTTGTTTGGCAAGAGGTAGAACTGCTGAAGATGGATGTCTTCACCCTGAGCTGAGATTATCCACCCTGTTCATACACTGTGCTCAACAACATGCAAAGAGGTAAATGTAGGAGAATAAGCTAATGTCCCTGGAGAAGAAACCAGGTGCATTTGACCTCTTCAGTCAATGTGAAAGATGTGAAGGTTTGTATGTGCTCCCTCCCCATCATGCTGCAGAGACTTCTCCATCCTCTTGCTCACCCTGTGGCTCCTGCTTCATCCATAACCGACATGCGCAAAATTATTAAGAGCAAGATTAGTATCCACTGTTTTTGTTCCGCAGTAACAGACTCAAGATGTTGTCCCTGGCAGCTCCTGATAATGCATGCATGATACTAATTAGAACATTTTATTTAAGAAGCAGTGGGTCAAACCTGTTGTGTTCACTTCAGTGATACTTGAAAATTATTACAGGATGCACCCACTGTAAGTTAGGATAATTAAGGCTGCTGGTATCAACACTCTACCCTTCCTTATTGCCAATTTAATTTCCTTGAACATTTTTACATCCTACTCCTCATTCTGCCTTGGGGGCTTGTAGTAAAATTCAATAACCATTTTCCTTTCTAATTCTCTATTAAAGCACCATCCTATTTCACCATCACACAGGGCCGAGGTAAGCCTCTCTGCAGCCTCACCTGTTGCTGTAGCTTCCCTCTGCTTGGGGCACAGTCCACCCAGAAACCAGGGGAGCTTGTGCAACTCCTCTGACATGTCCTGCAAGCAGCTTTCTTCAGGTCAGTAAAAGCCTCACTAAGGACTTTGAGGCAGGCTTGAACACCCACGGATTTTGGAAGTGTTGACTATTCAAGCACTGGAGTAGACATTTTGGAGTCATCTCTTGGGCTTACTGAATTTGCCAGATATTTTTTACTTACTTCACCCCTGTTAGACATAGCAGGCATGTGCTTCCAGTAGACACACGGCCAGTCCAACATGGTGCCCCTGTACAGATCTAGGAGTCCTGGCTAGGGATCACTTGCCCCAGCATACTGGGATGGGGATCCCACATACTGGTTATAGCTCTGCCCTCAGCTGCTTTGTCCTGAGAGCCGTGCCCCAGGACAAAACTTCCAGTGGACTGATTTTTCACAGAAGCACAAGTCATTGATTCAGATGGGTAGAGGCAATTTATTTTCTCATCTTAACAAGCGCACCCCATCCCTGCAGAGCCCCACACCCACCTGCCTGACACAGCCATGCATCATCACTACAGCCTTTAAACAGACAACCTCAGTTTTGCATCTTTCCATTTTTTGACAGACAACTTTGTTAAGAAGGAAAACATGACCACAACTCATGGTTACAAAGAAAAAATATTACTGCCCTCCTGAGACAGACAAGGAAGGGTTAAATGGCACCTGGGACCTAATGACTGCACGCTGAAGCTATAAAAGGCTGCAGAAGGAGCCTGAGCCTCTGGAAGGAAGACTTGGAAGTGGTTTCTGGTGTAGTTTATACAGCTGGACAACAGGAAAGGAGGTGTGACTGTACTGCTAAATGTAAGTGATTTCAGTGGGGAAAGTGCTGGGGTGTTCTGTCAGTTGTAGATGTTAGTTCTCAAGAATCAAAAGCTTTTCTGATTATCTAGGAAAGCATCTCCCTTCCCCAATGCCCAAGAGAGGAGAAAGTCCCAGCAGCTTCTCTGTGCCCTTCTATGGTCTCTTTGCAGTGGAGTGCTGGGCTGAACCCATAGCTGATGTCACACTGACCAGGCTTCTCCTTACAAGCAAAAGCAGAAGAGTTATGAGATGTGTGATGAGTGGGACAATGAGGCAGAGTTTAACATCTCATCTGTGAGCAAATTATGTGCATACTGCGGCAGGAGATCTGCAGAGCTGATACGGCTAGTGCCTGATGCTGATTATTATTAGTCGGGGGCATCCTAGTCACCTGCACAGCCACTAAACTTGGCATGAGAGCTTGGTAGTGGTGACAACAATCTGTCTGGCTGCAAGGGTACCTGGAGAAGGGGATGCTAGCACTGGGCCCTGAGCAACATGTGGTGAGGTTGGTGTTTCATCACTCTTCTCTGATGAGTGAGGGCGGAGGCACAAAAAGGCTCTTACAGCTGTGGGCACCCATCTCTAGACTTGATTTAGTGCATTCTGTCCCTGTGGGATGCTGGAGGACTTTCTCATTAGTGTTCAGTGACGTAACACTTCTGAAAAAATGTACGGCTGCTCCTTAGAGGTTCTTCTTTTTCCTTTGCTGCTCTTGTGCTCAGGTTGCATTAATATTTTGCAGCCTCAACATGCACAAGATCTTTTCCTCTGTATTAAGACCACAATTCACACTGGGGTTTCTGGTATTTCTGTGTATTTATCTCTCAGTTATTGTGTTAGGAGAAGATGTCATGTGAATTCCTGCTCTGTAATGGATACCTATATCTACTAGTTCATGTATTTCTAATTTGGAAAGGTTAACAGTAGTTTGCTTAAGCCTGAAGGGATTCCTGTCCCAGCTCTTCAGGAGACGCCAGAATTGGGAGAGAAGAAGAAAACTGTATATGCCTGAATTCTTGACTGGAAAACACTGTCTTCTAGCTGCACTCCATAGCCTGCGTGACTCGACCTTACGGGCCTAAGGGCAGACAAAATTCAACACCCTCTGCTATTATTTCGTTAAGCATTAACCCAATAGTCAGGGTCAGCAGCCTCAATGAGCTGCAGTCCTGCTGGAGATAACAGGATTCAGCTTCTGGAGGCATCGCCTAAAAAAGCACAGGGAACATGGCACTGCACTGGGGACATCAGGATGGGGCTAAGCTCTGTTTCATGTAAATCACCAGCTCAGAGAAAACTGACAGTGCATCTCACTCTGACTGCTTCTGGTTTGGATACCCATCTTACAGCCTGAGTATCTGCAGAACACCTGGAGTTTCACCTGTACTGCAAGGACTTTATCCAGAAAGAGCTTGCAGCAGCCACACACATTAATTTTACAAGTTAGGTGTTTGCCTCTGACAAGCAACTCTTCATATCTTTATGGCTAGACATTATTATATTGTTCTTTCATTTGATAACTGGTCCAGTAATAGCTTCCATTTGCAGTAAATCTCTTGTACTGCCTTTTTTTCCTCCCCATTAAACATAAGACAATAACCTTTCCGGGAAGCTGTGTGGAGAGACTCAGTGAAGCTTTAAGAGGTGAGGGTAGACATGGGGGGCACGGTCAGCAGTAGCAAAGCACCTGGTGGAAAAATGCTTTTGGAGAAATTGCAATTAAATCCTGAAGCACTTGAGGAAAACCTCCCGAGTATGCAAGCTGAACTGGAAAATGAATATTTAAATGCCTCTTCAAGTCAGTAAGTCTTTGTAAAGCGCTGCTCAATACCTGGAAAATCTGTGAGACAAGAGAACAGACAAGTCTGGATGTGACTGAACACAAATATTTGACTCTATTATCCTACCACAAACACATAGCAGAGACTATCTCAGTTAAATGGTTTTGCAGACACTTAAAAAAAAGAAAAAAACTGATCAGCTCTCCCATGTACAGCTTCACCTTCCCCAGCAGTGCTACAGCCCTGGGTTTGTGGTAGGCAGTACTGGTGCTTGCCTGGAAACCTGGGATGGGAGCAGACAGAGTCCCAAAGCTAGGATGGAACACCCCAAAAGAATCATAGAAACATTAAGGTTGGGAAAGACCTCTAAGATCATCTAGTCTCTCCATCCACCTACCACCAATGCTGCCCAGTAAACCATGTTCCTTAGTACCACATGTACACGTTTCTTGAATACCACCAGAGGCAGTGAGTCGACCACCTCCCTGGGCAGCCTGTGCCAGTGCCTGACCACTCTTTTGGAGAAGTTGTTTTTCCCCATATCCAACCTAAACCTTCCCTGGCACAACTTGAGGCCACTCCCTCTTGTCCTATTGCTGGTCTGACTATTAAAGACAGATGTAAAGAGGGCACTGAGAACCTCAGCCTTTTCCTTATCCTCATGCTCCCCACTACCTCAAGAAAAGGATGGAGATTCTTCTTAGACCTTCTCTTACTGCTAATATATTTGTAAAACGAATTGTTTTCTTTTACCACAGTGGCCAGGCTGAGTTCAAGCTGGGCTTCAGCTTTTCTAAATTTCTCCCCGCATATCCTAGCAACTTCCTTGTACTCTCTTTGAGTCGCCCATCCTTTCTTTCACAGGAGGTAGGCTCTCTTTTTCTCCTGGAATCTCAGCAAAAGTTTCCTGTTCAGCCATGTTGCTTTTCTTTCTTGCTTGTTCATCTTACAGCACTCAGGCACAGCCTGCTCTTATGCCTTTAAGACTTCCTTCTTGAGGAGCATCCAGCCTTCCTGGAGAAGCCTTCACTGCAGCTGCTCCTGGCCTATGGGAGCAACAGCTTCAGCACAAGGAAAGAGGACATAAACATGCAGCCGCACCAGAAGCACTTGATTTTTTGCTCTCCTGCTGAAAGATGGTTTTGGTGGCCACATACTGCAGCTCTGTCTGCTCAGGTCTAGCTCATCTGGCAGCTTGTTAGCTCTGGAGCTGTGCTGAAACTTGTCAGCAAAATGCAGCACTGGATAACTAACACATCTCTGAGGAATATAGCAGGTGGGGAGGACCCAAAAGCAACTAATGACACTTCAGCAGTGGGCTGTACCCCTCATAATGGAGGTGTGAGGTAGCTGCAGCAGGCCTGCCTTATTTCAAGGTACAAATGAGTTCACTACTGGTCTGTGCATGCTTTTAAAGCAGGATGTACAAATCAGGTGAGCGTAATGAGTAGTTCCATGGCCAGAGCATGTTTTTCCACCATGAGAGCACAAACCCAGGTTGCAAAAAGCCTTTCTCAAAACAAGAGACAAGGGTTTCTCTCTGCCACTTGCCACTCTGAATTACCTGAGCTGCAAAAAGGCCTTTTGCCTTCCATCTGAAAACAGGATGGAAAATCGCAGTGGTTATCTAGGCTTAACCCCGCTGTTTAAATTCACTTCAGACAATGAATATTTGTGTTAGCCTTCCAAGTCCCAATTAAATCATCATTTGCACGCTGTAATTTAAAGCACGTGCTCTGCTGGTGAAAGCCGTAAGAGCTATAGAGTGTGTATGTATACGGCCATTAGAGTTGCTGGGTAGTTCCGTATCTAGTTTAATAGCTAAAATATTAAAACAGGGAAAAGCATTGATTATCCACAGATATGCCTTATGTCACACTGCGGAGATACGTGCTGACATAACACCTGTAATGAGGGTAAATGAATGGGCATGAGAGACCTCAGCCACAGAGCAACACCGACTCCAGAAATAATTGTTTCTGCAGGCAAAAAAAGAAAAAGCACCTTGAAATATAGCCTCGTGTTAAGCTTTTAGAAGTAAATGCCAGCAACGCGCCTTCATTTCCCCTGCGACCGATGTAGCAGCGATATGAGAATCGGTGTACTTAGGGAGCCCGGGGCGCCGCTCCGTGCAGCGCTGCTGCCCGCGCTGCCGGGTTTGCTCATCTCCCGCAGTCTGTGAGCTCGGGCCGGTGCCCTGCCGCGCCTTCCGGACTGCTCTATTGACACTACGGTCCCGCAGCGGCATTGCTTCGGCGCTTCTTGGAGTTGAAGCCACCAGGCGCTCCCGCCGCGCTCCCGTCGCGCCGGCTGGGCAGGAAGGGGTGGGGGGAGCGTGCGCGGCGTGCGCGTGCGCGCGGGG
>JANHGO010000073.1:40245194-40266465 GCA_024606505.1 Aquila spilogaster | reverse complement strand
TGTGTCCCCTCCCAACTTCTTGTGCCCCTCCAGCCTTCGTGCTGGCTGGGCATGAGAAGCTGAAAAATCCTTGACTTAGCGTAAACATTACTTAGCAACAACTGAAAACATCAGTGTGTTATCAACATTCTTCTCATACTAAACCCAAAACACAGCACTGTACAAGCTCCTAGAAAGAAAATGAACTCTATCCCAGCTAAAACCAGGACAGGAGGTTGGGGCAGGACTGAGCTCGGCGTGGAAGCAACAATGGCACTGCCAGCACAGCAGCCAATCAATATTTCAGAGGACGTGAGCGAGCGGTGACTTTGTGGCAGATTAAACCAGCCAATGTCCCGTGTGCTCCCGTAAATGCTCCTGCATCTGCTTCCTTCATGTGCCGAAAAGGCAGCTCTAATCCGTATTTGTCTCAAAACCAAAACAAATGGGCAAATGTTTCAATTTGATATGGTACTTATTTGCATTAAAAGTAAAGGATTTTTCTGTTAGGATGCAACAGTGGTGCGCAGCGTGCAGCCTGAACATGTATTATTAATGCCATCTATTTGGCCACAGCTCTAGAAAACAACATGAAGAGGGAGTTAGGGTTGAGCTTACGGGTAAAGCACACCACGGGGATGCTCCAGCCCCAAGAAAACGCACACTCAGGAATTTAAATTCAAACCTAAATTTAAGTTACTAACATTTTAAAGAGAAGCACAAAGATGTTAAGACATAGAAATGCAAAAATAAGTACCCAAGCCACCTTAACTCTACCCTGAAATAATGTTACGAGTGGAAACGTTAATGTGGGATTATTATCTTTCATTATTTAGTCTCCAACTAAATTGACTTAGTCATGGTTACTTGTCTAATTTGTGATGAAGGAAGAATTAAGGCTGTTGGCTTCAATCACAAAATTAAAACAAAAGTTGTTTCCAGCCTTAAGTATCTGAAAACAAGCTCACTTTCCACTTTGTGGGGCTTGCTTGCTATTGCTTATTCCTCTCCCCGACACTATATTACCCCTTACGCTCTCTTTCTCTTTTATGATACTCGCTGGTATGCCAGTACTTATTAAAGAAAAAATGAAAAATTCATACACAGAGGATTCTGAGACATAAAAATGTTATGGATAATGGTGCAATAGTTGTCTCTTCTTTTTTCTGCTTTTGGCATTTTTATAACATTTAAAGGTTTAGGGAGCTGTTTTGTCTTCAGAGCATACAGTAGATGGTCAGAAGAGTTATGTTGCCTGCGTTGCTTTGCAGAGCCTTTCAATTTGCTCTTTTGTCCTCTCAGTGTGAAATGGAGGTCTGTCTGCTCTGCAAGGCCACTGTCTGAACCATGTCATGGCAAGGTGACCAGCTGCAACCCTCCCCAGGCACTCTGCCAGGTGGCTGCTGCCACGCTCTCTGCAGAGGAATCGGAGCTGAGGGCAAAAGATATTAATTTGGTCAGGCTTAGGAAGAAGACAAGAGTCTGCTGTTGCTCCTCGCTCACTGGTGTGATCCTGGAGCAAGGCAATCAAGATTCAAGAGCCTTTTTCTTCCCATATTCATACTTATAATTCAAGCTGTTGTGTAAGTAGAAAAGCCCCTTGATAGGCAGCAAGCAGATGCGACCAGCTTTTGGACCGGTCCATGTCAGTAACACAAGGTGGTGGGTATTTAAAATTTGCTTGGCAAAAAGGTAGGAGTCTCCTCCCACTTTGCAGTTCATCCCTGCACTGCAGCCTGTGGGCAGGAACGGAGCTCTCTTCCCCCCACCCCTAAGAGGTTTATAGTCTGAAGTGTTTTGCCTGTCCATTTACCCTCACGGGATTTCCAAGTGCTTGTGCAGCCCAAATGCTGCTCCTGAATCTAAGCGAACACCTGCATCACAGCATCCTTGGGCAGGGAGGCCCCAGATCTTCTCCCCGTCATGCGAAGAACCATCTCTTCTTTCCTCTTTTTGAATGTGGCTCTTACTAGTGTCATTCAAAGGCACCTCCTCCTTGTGTTGGAAGACAGAGAAAACAACCGATGTCTCTTCACCTGCTCTGTGACACTTAGGGTTGTGCTCTCGTATTGTAGTTGATGAGGGTTGGAGAAAGACCTAGACCTTGGTGCAGGAAAATGGGCTGCCATCGCCTTTGACCCTTCATTGTTCTCCTTGAGGAGCTACAGCTGTGGAAATGAAGAACAAGTACAGCTATAGCATTTCAACAGCTGCTGTTGACAGGGCTAATAAACATAATTTTTAACTGCTTCCTGGGAAAAGTAAAAATGTGTTTCATACAGGATGTGATGCACAAAATGTGGTTTCCCTGAAAAACCCATGACCATAATATGGAAGTTAAACTTAGCAATGTGATTGTGAAATGGAAGAGTTTTACTCATGGTTTAAGCGCAAAACTTCAATACAGAATTAAGCAGGGAACTATTACAGTATCTCCCTGCAACTGGTTACTAAAATAAAGACATCCAAAAGCAAATTCTGAAATTGATTTTTTTAGATATTTAGTAACTTCTGAGCAAGAGTATAGCATTTTAACTCCAAAATAAGCAGTCTAGTGTCAGTTCACATCTTCCTTAAGGTACGAGCTGCTGGAACTACAGGTTTCACAAGACTCTCAGCATTCCTTTTCTTTTTCTTTTTAGTTTTTTTTTTTTAAAGAAACACAAGTTTCAGGACTTGTGGAAAAAAGCTGAAAATGTGACCCAAATGTATGCTTAGAAGGCTGAAGCATGTCAGAACAAAAAAAAGGCAACTCAATTGGTTATTTCTATTTAAGGCCCAGGGCTTTTGGAGGCTTGTTTTGGCACAAACAATTAGCTCCTCTACGCTTTTTCACCTTATGCAAACGCAATGGGAGCTTTACAAGTACCGTTATATAATCCTCAAATAACCTACTAATGCTTTTGTTTCCCACCAATTTGTTGCCAGGCACAAAGGGGTTTAAACACAAAATGATTGATAACTCTATTTAAACAGAACATTAGCCTAATGACGTATGAAACTGTAGCAGAGTTGTTAGCTTACGTACAAATGTATTCCTTAAAGAGCGACTGAAGTTGCCTTGTCTGGTGTCCGAATCAGTTCACTAATCTCTCTGCAGATTTCTCCTTCGCATTAATCTTCTGCTGATGAACATTCATTAGGCACTTTGGAAGCACTCGCTTGGTGCCCATGGCCGTTCCCAGCATCTTGGGAAAGAGTCAGCAGCGTGAGAAGAGACCAGGATGGTAGGGGACAATGGGACATCCACGTTAAAGGCTATGATAAACCACGCATAGCCCACACCATCAGTGCAGCCCACGTTGCTCCATACCTTCTCTCCATATGATGTGCTCCATCTCGGACATCATGAGACCACGTCTTTGAAGTCTTCCTGAATGCTGCTATTATCTGAATTGTATTGCGATTTTGATTCCCCCCACACACACCCCGAAGACATGAATCTTTCAGCTACCTTATCCATCAGTTTTCTTCAAAACACCAGTAATTAAGAGCCGAAAGTAGAATGCAAGCATTTAAGAATCTGGCCAGCAGTGCACTCTCCTGTGGATGCCATGCATGCTCTGTATGACCCCCGTGTTTCTAGTCAACCCAGTTCCTGGGGACTGGGCTAAACTGGCTTGCTGCAGCTGGGTTCTGCTTAAGCCCTGCAGAGCATTCACCTTACACCTAGGACTCAACTCCCAGATTTTTTTTTCTTCTGAAGGCTCAAGCTGCCAAAACTCATGGAGGGTGAGCAATACATGAAAATAATGATGAGACATCTAATACTGGCACTACAATGTTTTGCAGTATCACGTCCTCTACTTAAAAGCGTGACTTAATTAGTGTTGTAGTTGTGTTTTGCATACTTGGGGCTAGGCGATACAATGGATGTCTGGCGCTCATAACTATTTTCAGTCAGCAGTTGTTGGCATATGCCTTGACCCTTGCTGGGTTTGGCTGAGATAGAGTTAATTTTCTTCCTAGCAGCTAGTATGGGGCTGTGTTTTGGATTTGTGCTGGAAACAGTGTTGATAATGCTGAGATGTTTTCATTATTGCTGAGCAGTGCTTACACAGAGTCAAGGCCTTTTCTGCTACTCACCCCACCCCAGCAGTGAGGAGGCTGGGGGGGACACAAGAAGTTGGGAGGGGACACAGCCGGGACAGCTGACCCCACTGGACCAAAGGATGTTCCAGACCATATGATGTCATGGTCAGCAATATGAACCTTGGGGAAGAAGGAGGAAGGGGGAGACGTTCAGAGTTACAGCGTTTGTCTTCCCAAGTAACCATCACATGTGATGGAGCCCTGCTTTCCTGGAGATGGCTGAACACCTGCCTGCCGATGGGAAGTGGTGAATTAATTCCTTGTTTTGCTTTGCTTGTGCATGGGGCTTTTGCTTTATCTATTGAACTGTTCTTATCTCAACCCACAAGTTTTACCTTTTTTTTCTTGATTCTCTCCCCCATCCCACTGGGTGGGGGAAGGGAGTGAGCAGCTGCGTGATGCTTAGTTGCTGGCTGGGGTTAAACCACAACAACCCTCCATGAAGCTTTGTTTTTTTCTAGTGGTCCCAGACATGCAGCTATTGCCTGGGAAGCAGCAGGATCTTGGTGCCATCTCTTACCCTAGAACTTCTGCAGCAGCGAGTTCTTTAACAAAGGACTTGGCCAACAGGACCATGCAATTGATGCAGATGTATTAAGAGCTGTCTAAGGGAAACCAGGCTTTGTGTTGCATGCTTGGGCTCATGTCTGAAGCAGCTGGGATGGTGAAGCTTCTGCTGAGCCCTGCATTTGCCATCTTTCATGGGAGATGTTTCATGAAAGACTCCCAGCTGGAACGGAGTTAATCTTTGCATGAACCAGAACTCACCTGACCTCCATTTGAAATCTCTGGTACTTTTCCATTATCACACACGTAGAGAAAATCAGGGGGTTTTAGCCAGTGCATTTATAAAGATTATGCAGGCTACATCCCCATTTTAGAAAGGCTTTCACTGCACATCTATTTTTCTTCATTCCTTCTAATTAGTATTTGGCCAAGGAAAGCTCCAGCTCCACTTCTAATGCTACTTGTCCCTGGGTGACCAGCTAAGAAATGCTTTACATGTCATTACGTGGTTATTCTCAGTTCACCCTAAATGTCTCACTTATGGATGAAAGGGTCCCTCCTGGTAACTGATCCCCACGCATCCTGACAAGTCCGTCAATCCTGCTCTGCAGAGCATGTGTCCACCCCAGACACCTGATGACAAACAAATGATGATTGATATTCCCTTCATACCCTGTAACAGCAGCCATTAACCCTGCTGGAGTTGTTCTGTCACACTGAAGACTACAGGGAGGATGGTTTGCAAGTCTTTTATAAATCTAAAACACAGCTATTTATATCCTGAATACTGTACAGCTATGATGGGAAGTGAATCATCAAAGATGTTTTGATTACATGAATAAGATTCAATTTCAAGTTTATCCTAATGATGCAAATATTCTTCCCTGGAGATGCATGCATAGTCTCCTGCTGTGCTGGCAGCTGTACATGGCTTTCTGCCCCTTTCAGGTCTGGCTAATTAAAGAGAAGGACCTGATCAGTAAGCTGGCGGGAGACCTCTAAGCCAAATTGGCATGAGGGAGACAGTAGTCACTTTTACTCATTACATCACAGATTTTTTTCTATCTGAATTCGTACCAAACCTGCAATTCTATTCTGAATTCATACCATACCACACTGTCCAGGAAGGAAGGCACACCTTGGCCAGCTGGAACTGTCACCCACGGGCAGAAGTGGCTTATGTTGGCAAGGTTTTAATGCTTCCTTCGGCTCTGCTTTCTGCCCTGTTCCTACTGCCTTTTATCATCTTCCACCTCAGTTTCCCACTTGCAAAACACCAGCTGAGTGGCTGCAGCCCAGCCTGGGAAGGAAAACCCATGGCGAGGAGCTGGGGACGGGGAGCCCTGGGGCCACCCCAAGATGCACCATGCTGCCTCCTGACTCGGCCACTGGAGATCTGGGTGGGTTTTCTGCGTGATGAGGCTTCCCAGCACTGATGCCCCGTTTTATGGGTTACTTTAGACGTGTATGTGCTGCCTCCCTCCAGTCCTGCTTGCAACGGGACAAGATTTTTCTGCTCATATTGCAGAATTGCAGAAGCTGATGAAAAGCTGAGATGTTTCAATCTGGATCTGGTGACTGCAGGCATGGTTCCTGTACAGCAGATGCTAGCTGATGGCATTCATTACTATTATTTATTACACTCTTTGAAATAAATTAATAAGAACAGAAGAGATAAAAAATAGGCCACTTCAGCATGTGGTAGGATGAATACTTGTGGGGAAATCCTGAAGAAAGCAAGAGAGATGCACAAGATTGCTAGAGGAGCTTCTCCTTCCCTCACCTATAAATAGCCTCATGCTGTGAGTATGAGGAGAGGTCTTTAATTAAACAGAATTGTTTATAACATCATCAAAAACGTAAGTCTGGAGATGCCAATGCCCTCATTTCGTAGTTCCTGCCATTGTTCTGGAACTCGGTCATCTGTAAGCCTTAAAATATTTAAGGTACTTCTGACAGAAACAAGAAATGGCAGGTAACTCTCGTCTTCCATGTGTTCTGGGGGTGGGGGGGAGGTGCACCTATATCATGCTTATATAGTGGAAACTAGCTTGAAATGCAGCCTCTTTCATGCAAGCAAAACACCTGTAATGAACCATTTCCCACCAGTGCCATGCCAAGTCCAAGATAAAAATCAACAGCATTTCTACTTATGAGGAAACATTTCCATTGAATGTGGGTTTTTTTCCTCTTATAGTTTCACTCCTTTTGTTAGCACACTTACCTATAGCAAATGCTTAATTTTATTCTTATAAATAGTCACCATTGTTTTCAAGAGGAATGGATGGTTCCTACAGCACAGCCATCTGCTGCTTCGTGCAGGCTGGTAGCGACCCACTGTTTTTAAACTCAACTACAGCTACGAGTATGTAACACCTGAAAGCGCATTGACTAGCACCCCATCTCTGTAGCAATTTTTTATATACTCTTTCAAATCCATGCGGGTTTTTTTTCCTCCACATCAGTTTTTCCAATTTATGTCTCTCTGTAGACTAAGAAACATTGTCTCAAAATCTGTGATGTGCTCACGAGGAGGTGACCTGGCAGCAAGCGGATGCAAAGGATGCAGAGATGCATATGTGATGCTGGGGGGACAAAAAAAAGAGGCCTCTGATTTAGGAGGAGAACTCCCAAACTGCCATGGGTGTTTTTATACTTACTTAAGACATTTGTTGGCCTTTATTGGGTGTTTTTCTGGTTTGTCTCTCTCCTACTATAAAGTTCCAATTACAAATAATAATTTATTAAAGAACTATATAATTTATTATTTCTTTTATTTTATTAAAAATAAAGCAAGACAAATACTTCTGTGGAAGCACGTTTTTTACCATGCAGGCTGCCGCAGGTTGCTTAGCCCAGTTTCATGCTAAGAAAAGCTGTGCTGGTGGTAACGTTCTTCTGCCTGTCTGCAGGAAAAAAAAAAAGAGTCCTTTTGTTTTACTTGGAAAATTGAAAATCAATGTTAGTTTTACCGGCTGGAGCTCAGCTATAGCAAAATTTGGGCCAAAATCTCCGCAGGTGTAAAGTGGTACAGCTGCTCTGGCTGGAGGGCTCTCGTGCCAGCTGAGCCAGCTGGGTTTTATTGCTTATTTGATCAAATTAAAGGATATTTGTGTCTCACATCAATTCTGACAAAGAGATTTGCAAGCAGAAGCATTAAGGATGGCAAAAAGTCATGCATACAACCACTTATTATTAAAAAATAAATCAGGCTTGCATTGTCAGCACAGCATCCCCAGGCTGTTACTGACCCTATGACCTGTCCTGCTCCCAGTGAGGTCAAATAGGGCTGTCATTCGCGTGGTGTGAGCAGTGTTCACCCCAAAAACTGAGTGGGACCCCACTGTTCGCACCAGCAAAGAGTCTGCTCCATCACCTCCGGCAGTTATCAGTCCTGTAAAATCCTGTGAGCACACCTCTTATGAGGACCACGTAGTGTAAGTGATGGGAGACTGTCCTGACCGAGAAGGGATGTCCCCTGTGAGTATTGGTCCAGTCAAAGACTGTGGGGATCTTTATTCATACAGTTTCTCATGCCTCTGCAGAAAACCAGCTCAATTTCTTCCACCAAACCCAGATGAGCAAACTAGGCTTTTCATCATATCCTTCAAAAAACAAATAAAAATTGCAATATATCTGCCTGCAGGTGATGAGTACAATTATATCCCCCTCACCCCCTTTTCTCCCCCAAAGAAAAAAAGCATCTTTCACTGCAGAAAAACCTGTCCTTCATTTACCGAAGCCGGCAGCTGTCAGGAGAGGAAAGCTGCAGATTGACAGAGGAAAGAAACAGCAAAAGAGCTCCCAGAACATTGTACAAAAGAAATAATCTTAAGATGTTGACCTTGCACGGAAGTGTGTATAATCAAAGAAAAACCAGCAATGTAATGTCCTGGTTATTTCCTAAACGGGAGTACTGTATACACTGCAAGGTATCCCACTCCGAGAGCCTGCAGTTGTATTTTTCTTGTGATTTTTTTCCTCCAGAACAGGAAGTCTGGCATGTTTAGAGGTTGGTTCCCTCATTTCTGAAACGCTTGCACTTTTTTGTTTCCCCATCTCCTTTCTTGATCATATTATGGTCTGGCTTTATCAAATTACTTCGGGATTGGTAATTTGCAAGGGCACCAGCGCAGTTGTGTTAAATTTGTGGCCTGCTTGAGAAATCACATACTGTATCATTAAAACCCAAATAATTTAAAAAAAAAAATAATTTCTTCCATCTTCTCTCCTTGAGTTCATATAGTCTTTGAATTTTTCCTCCACTTTAATATTCTTTCTGTCTATAATCCAGTTCACTTCCAGACCCTGCTGTTCAGCTGTTACTGAAACGTCATCTTCAGAAACACCGAGCGATGAAATGTTGATTTGTTTTGATCTCAGGGGAAATAATGTAACTCAGCGACAAGCCCACCAACAGCAACTCTTAATACACAGCTAGACAATTTGCAGAGAAATCACCTTGCTGTTAGACTGCATACACATATTTAATTGCATTTAATTCTTGAATGCTGATACAACTCGTTTCAGCTGTATGAATAATGGGGGTTTTTTTGGTTCACTGAATGAACCAGAGGAGACTAAAGGAAAAAAAACCATGTAAACTGTTTGGTTTCATTTTCAGGTTCTTTAATCCCCTTTGCTACGTGGTGTTCTAAAACTCTTTTTGTAGTTTTTATTATGAAATGGGCAAAAAAATGTAGTTTCAAAATGAAAACCTGAAACGTTTCATGCAGATATTTCCTATAGATAATTTGGAGGTGGAGAGGGAAAGGTTAAAACACAGCATTTGGGCATACCTCCAGTGAGGCTTTTGGGTAACTTCTGCCCAAACCTGCACTGTTTCTGCTGTGACTGTGCGTTTTGCCAGACAGAACTGGGGCAGGCACAAATGCAAGGCCAACACACACCAAAACGACCTTTTTTTTCCCTGTAATCACACTGCGCTTCTCACACTGTTATTCTTACAAATGCTGAATTTTCGGACTCCGTGGATTCTCAGGGTACTAATGTGACCATGTTGGGAAAACTTTCCTATGAGTGATTACTCATAAAACGAGACTATTCTTCCCAGTCGTGACTCCTAGAAACATGCAGGGCTTGGCTGGGACTGATGTGCTTACCAGGCTACCTGCTGGCCAACCAGCTTTCCTAAAGCAAAGTATTTATTCAGAACAAAAGCATTTCAGAGGAAAAACTATTAAAGCAGTGATGCTATGCCTACCTCGCTCCAGAGGCGGTCACCCCTCTTCCCCCCAAGACCCAGCAGGCTGGTGGCACCATCATCTGCCATGCACCAATGGTGCTATGACAGGACCATCACATCCAAAGCATTTGCCATCCAGTGGCTTCCTGAATCAGGTCAAAGCATCCTCTGCCATCAGGGAATAAATCACCGATGGATTTGTTGCTGGCATTATTTCTGCATTTGGGGAGTTGTAGTCATTATCCTGCAGTATATTTAGTTCCCATTTGAAGCTTCTTCTAGACTACCCATTGAGTTTGAAAGTTAAGTCACTAACACAGACATCTCTAATGCCAGTTAATGTCAAGGGCTGAATGCCTCCTCCTTCCACAACACTTGTAGTTCAAATGTTGGCACTTCAATATAACAGTCCTGAAATACCCCATGGTGCCAGGGTCTTGCCTGTACCTTAGTGGCCCCACACTGTTCCCACTGCCAGCAACCACCTGCACTCCGGCGAGGGGCTGTGGGCTGTCAGGGAGGAGATGCGGGAGCGGAGATGAGTGGAAGGACGGAGGAGAGGAGCAGGGGGGGAAATCCAGTGTGGAGGATTTCAGGGGCCTCAGTACAAAGATGTGAGCTGTCAGCCAGGTTCAGGGACCTTGGAGCAGCTTGCTACAAAACGAGACTAACAAGTAAATAAACCCTGGATTTTAATTAACATGTTCTTTTATTCACATACAAAATTAAAACCCCATCCATCCTCAATCACCATCATCTTTTTTTTTTTTAAGTAGGATTTTTTGCTATACTAATTGTTACCTTTGTCCATTTCCATCAAAACAAATCAAACTAATGACAGCCAGATGGTCGCAGCTCTCAGGATGCCTCACTCAGGACTAATCCATGCCCTCTGCTGTGCAGAAGCAAGGAGCAGAGTGAGCCTGTCCTCTTCCTCTGGGCACCGAAAGGACAGGATTAAAAAAATACATACTTAGTCAGCAGGAGGCAAAGCTGGTGAATATCGCTATAACCGGCTCTCCCCACGGAGCTGAGGTTAGCTTATCCACCCGCTTCATACACTGTCGTCAAAAAACATGCAAAAGGATGGATGGGGAGGAATAAGCTAATGTCTCTGGAGCAGAAACAAGGTGCGTTTGATCTCTTCAGTCACTCTGAACGATGTAAAGATTCATACATGGCCCCTGCCTGCATGTTCCCGGCATGCTGTGTACATGCTGTGTGCATCCTCTTGCACACCCTCTACCTCCTGCTTGGTCCATAACCCACACACACAAAATTATCAAGGGTGAGATTTGTACCCACATCTTTTGCTCCACAGTAACAGACTCGAGATGTTGTTCCCAGCAACTCCTGATAACACATACATATTAATAATTACAGCAGTTTATTTAAGAAGCGGTGGGTCAAACCTGTTGTGATCACTTGAATGATACTTGAAAATTATTACAGGGTGCACCCATTGTAAGTTAGGATAATTAAGGCTGCTGTTATTAACACTCTGACCTTCCCTATTACCAGTTTAATTTCCTTGAACATTTTTACATCCTACTCCTCATCCTGCCTTGGGGTTTTGTAGTAAAATTCAATAACCATTTTCCTTTCTAATTTTTCTATTAAAGCACCATCTTATTTCGCCATCAGAGCTCAGAAGCGAGTTAAGCCGCCATGCAAATTCATCTGCTGTTAGCGCTTGCCCCTGCTTGGGGCTGACAGCCCAGCCAGAAACCAGGGGAGCTTGTGCAGTTCTTTCATCATGTCCCGCAAGCAGCTGCTTTCAGAGACCCTCCCAGTTAATAAGAGTCTCTCTGAGGACTTTGAGGCAGGCTTTAACACCCACAGATTTTGGGAGGCTTGATTAGTTGAGCACTGGAGCAGGCTTTCCAGAGTCATCTGTTGGCCTATTAGTTTTGCTGGATAATTTTTTCCTAACTTCACACTGGTAGATGCAGCAGGCATGTGCATCCAGCAGATATACTGCCTGTCCTATACATTGCCCCTATACAAAGCCAAGAGTCCTGGCTGAGGAGGGCTTGCTTCCCCAGCACACAGGGCAGAAGCATGCAGCCTCTCAGCACGCCACCAGCACAGCTTACTGGGATGTGGGCACCCACATACTGGGCAGGGCTCTGCCCACAGCTGCGTTGCACCTGTGTCTAGCCCAGTGCCAGCACACGGGTGTGCAGAGCCAAAAATCTGGGTAACACCTCCCCGATGGAGGAGGTTTCTTAATACTCTGTGTTCCCAAGGTCAGGAGGAAAACCACCGGTCTGCCACAGCGATAGCCACCACCAGCTGCAGCCCACCTTTATCAGGAAAACCTAAGCTTTCCATCTTCTCTTTTTCTGAAGAAGAAAAAACCATGACTATGGACTGTGGTTCCTTGATCTTGGCTACAAAAAAAAATATGGCTCATTTTTTAATTTATATTTTTTAACAATGCAAGCAGAAGGTTGTTCACCTGGCATTCAGGCAATGCTGTCTCTCTGTAATTTGAACGGTTGAGCCAAAGTTTCAAGTTAAGGGAAATTTTCCTCCATACCTTTCAGTCTCTGGGGATGTCAAGGCTCCCTCTGAGATAACCCTTGAGCTCTGTCTCCAAAAGACAATGCTGAAGAGCAGCTTTTGGGGGTTTTGGATCCCTTGGCTTGCATCAAATGCCTTATTCTGGCGTGTTTCAGAAGAGCAGATGCTCCCGCAGATACCACAGGGACTTTAGCTCTTTCTCAAGCTCTCAAGCTATGGCTAAAGACAGCAGGAATCAGTCTTCAGGCTGTTTAAAAGCAGGTATTGCTAGCAAGGTTGTGATGGGATTTTCTCTGCGTTCAGCCTAGGCTGACTGCCTCAGTTAGCGGCCAGCATTGGGAAGGTTCCTGTCATGCTTTTTTCCATGTCTTAAACAGTTTTACAAATCACAGTGGCCAACACTTTCACATGCAGACATCAAAACAAGTAGCACTGCGCTCACAAAATAGAAAGGCAGCACCTGTGGCCCCCACTGGTGTCACTGGCCCTCCTGAGACAGGCGAGGAAGGGTTCAAAGGCACCTGGGGCCTAATGATGATGAGCTCCAGCTATAAAAGGCTGCAGGAGGAACACAAGCTCTAGAAATGGAGAGTAGGAGATGGGTTCTGGTGTAGCCTTGATACACAAAATGCATGTGTCTGCTGGGAAAAGGGGTGTAAGAACTGACTGTGCTGCTGAAAGTAAGTGATTGGGAGCGGGGGGGTGGAGCTGAGGTGATGGTGCTGGCATGTAGTGCCTGTGGTGAGAGAGGCTGGACAGTCCTTGATGGGAGATGTTGGCTCTCAGACAGCTGTCAAAGATTCTTCTGCTAATATAACATTTTCCTCCACTGTGATGGATACTGGTATCCACTTGTCCATGTGTATTTATTTTGGAAAGCCATTTTGTTAAGCCTGAAGGGGTTTCTGCCCCAACTCTTGGCAGGAGGGCAGAACTGGGAGAGATGAGGAAAAATGTCTGTGCTAATACATTAGACTGGAAATCAGTCTTCTAGCTGCAGTTTCATAGCCTGTGTGACCTGACCTTATGGGTGAAGGGGCAGACAAAATTCAACGCCATCTGCTATTAGTTAGTTAATACTTAACCCAAAAGTTGGAGTTGGCAGCCTCAGTGAGCTAGAGCTGTGCTGGAGATAATGGGCTTAGCTTTGGGATGCATCCGATGCCGGAATAAACCCAGGGCATGTGGTAACCCCCTGAGGACATTTGGGATTGTGCTGAGCTGACCCCCATGGCTCTGCTTCACACAAACCTCCCATTCCCTTGGGATGCCAGTGCATCTTCCTCTGGCTGGTCCCAGTTTGGGTGCCCAGTTTCCAGTCTGTATAGCTGCAAAACACCTGGGTGTTTAACCACGTGTTGCAAGGATCTTGTCCTGCCTGCCAAAAGCTCGCAGCACCTGCCCCAGCTAATTTTACAAGTCAGGTGTTTGCCTCTGACAGGCAACTCTTCATATCTTTATGACTAGACATTATTATATTGTTCTTTCATTTGATAACTGCTCCAGTAATGGCTTCCATTTGCAGTAAATCTCTTGTGCCGTCTTTTTCCCCCCTATTAAACATAAGATGATAACCTTTGCGGGAGGCTGTGCGCAGAAATTCAGTGAAGCTTTAAGAGGTTGTGGAGGAGGGGAGATGTGGAGGAGAAATGTGGTCAGCACTAGCAAAGTGCCTGGTAGGAAGATGCTTTTGGAGAAACTAATTATACCCTGGAGCACTTGGAAGAATCTACCCAGCATGCAAGTTGAACTGGAAAATGAGTATTTAAATGGCTCTTCAAGTCAGTAAGTCTTTGGAAAGCACTGCTCAATACCTGGAAAATATGCCTGTGACATGAGAACAGATGAGTCTGAATGTGACTCAACACAAATATTGGGCTTCATTTTACCACCACAGAGCAGAACCTATCCCAGTTAAATGGCTTTGCAGACACCAACTAAAATACTTTGATCAGCTCTCCCCAACACAAAGCCGGTTCACCTTTACCTTCCCCAGTAGTGCAGCCTTTGGGCTGGGAGCAGGCAAGACCCCAAAGCCGTGAAGGAGCACCCCAAAGACCTTCTCTGCAGCTGCTCTTGGGCTATGGCTCCTCTTCCTCATGAGCTTTTTTTATACATGTTTTATATATATAGTCACCCTGGAGGGTGACAGCACAAGGAGAGAAGACATCAACACCCAGCAGCACCAGGAGCTTTGCACTTTTTGTCCCCTGTTGCAAGATGGTTTTGGTGGCCCAGTACTGCAGCTCTAGCAGCTTGTTTGCTCTGGAGTTGAGCCGAAACTTGTCAGCAGACTGCAGTGCTAGGTAACTAAACACATCCCTGAGAAATGCAGCGAGCTGCACAGAGGTCTGCTTAGCTCAGACAGGTAACCACACGTCTGCGTTCTTCAAAGCGGGTAACTAATACTGGGTGTTTAATTGCAGGAGGAAGAGGAGAGACTGCAGCTCTGAACGTCAGCACTTTGGTGCCAAGCAGCGGTGCTGTGAGCTTGTGTTTGAGCTGGACCATCCATGCAGACGAGGTGTAACCTCTCATCCCATGTCTGTAAGTCTCCATGAGTGAAGAGGGCTGGGGATGGGGTGGGACTGGTGCTCCGGTGCTGTGTATGGCCTCCTGCACCACTGGCTGTAGTGGAGCAACTTCAGCCGGGTGTGCAAAGTCTGCTGCAGGGTGGTGGTGACGACTGCTTCAGTTTAATTCAGTGTTGATATCGGTATTATGCCAGAGCCTGGAGCTCTTTGAGGGATGCTGGGTAGTCATGGTCCAAGCCTCTGTGCACAGCTGAACAAGCTGGGCTGAAAATGCAGGAGAGCTCTAAGGAGCCCAAAAAAGCAAAAGAAATGTTATTGAGTGGAGCCCCTAATTTGGGCAGCCCCTGCTGCCTCTCAATCAGAAGCGCATGTGTGGAAAATATCACAGGACTTGACCTTCTAAGTCCTGGATGTGCTGGGTTTATGGCCAGAAAATATTTTCCCACTATGGGATTTCAAATTCAGGTTGCAAAATAACCTTCTCTAAACTGGAAGGAAAGGGCTTCTCCCCACCACTTGCCCATCTAGATTACCCCAGTTGCAAAAGGGCCTTTTAACTTCAGTCTGAAAATAGGATGGAAAGTTACAGTGGTTATCTACAGCATGTTTAGGTTCACTTCAGACAATGAATATTTTTTTGGTTTCCCAAGTCCCAGTTAAATCATCATTTACATACTACAATTTAAAGCATGTACTCTGCCGGTAAAATCCATAAGAGCTATAAAGTGTATGTGTATGTATACAGCATTATTGTTGCTATTTAGTTTCTTATCTATTTTAATAGCTAAAATATTAAAATGGGAAAAGCAAAGTACTGATTATCCACAGATATGCCTAATTTCACATTGTGAAGGTATCTGCTCAAATAACATGTATAGAATATATATATATATATATATATATAAAAAAAATGAATGTTCACGGGAGACTGAAGCTGGACACAGCAGTGATTCCAGAAATAATTGTTTCTTCGAGGGGGGGGGGGGGGGAAACCCACAACCGACCCTAAAGCTTCAAATAAAGCCTTTTGCTACGCTTTTAAAAATAAATGCTAGCAACACATTTTAATTTCCCACGTGGTTAGATACACCAGCGTTATGAGAAATCCCTTATTTATGAAGCTCATGGATAAACCCAGGCACTGATCCTGGAAATGCCTCTATCCCTGTTGATTATTTCTTCAGCAGCTCAAAAATAAAAAACATTTTGCTGCTTTTTGCCTTTTTTGTTTTGTTTTGTTTTTTTTAAGCCTGCAATCCTATGAGCAGCAGGATGGGAACAGCTCATGCAAGGAAGGATGTACGGCATTAATCTCTTATTGTGTGATTGGGTTTATTTGGAAAAAAACTAAAAAAATGTGAGGGGGAAGGGTGGTTCATTCTCAGGCTGCCTGTTGCTGGGACTGGGATGAAACGTGGATGCTGCGGTCAGAGGAGTTTCTGCTGTAGGGTTTGTTTTTATTTTCTTTCTTGCTTAGAGGTGGGGGCAGTAAGAGTGGATAGACAAATGCAATGTTTTATATGGAAAAAAATATTTGGTCCTTATAACTTTGCAAATCAAAAAAAGCTGTTCCCTAAAGGGAACGGTGAACTCTTCTCCTCACAGATACTGGTGCACACAAAAAATAATCACTTTTTTAGAGGGTGAATCCTCAAACAGGTTGGATGTGATAAGCCAAGAATGCATTTCTATTTCAGGCACTAGCGGGATTTTTAATTTTAAAAAGAGGTGGTTAGTTTGACTCCCACCTTTTCTAAACTATTTTTTTGGTGCCAAAGCCCCATTTTTGGCAGCGAAACCTGAGGTCTTTGCTGCTGCTGGCACCCTGCAGGCCCTGGGCGGCCCCTGTAGCCCCAGCACCTCGGCAGGCGGCGGGGCCAGGCTCTGACTGGCCTCTCGTGGGGCGAGGGCCGGTGGTGCCCTCTCATAGGGCTGGGCCTTGTTTTTGAGGGGAAAAAACAAACAAACAAACGCCGCCGGACTGGAGAAACGCGGCTGGCGGGGTCGGCTGCCAGCGCCCCCACGCGCGATGGCCCCACGGGAGGCGTGAATCCAGCGCTGGGTAGGACTCCCCGCCCGCCGCCGCAGGGGCGGCCTCGCCGGAGCCCCCCCCCCGCCGGAGGGGATCGCTCGCCTCACCCGCGGTCCCAGGGCTC
The DNA here is from genome assembly GCA_024606505.1 of Aquila spilogaster. Lineage (NCBI taxonomy): Eukaryota > Metazoa > Chordata > Aves > Accipitriformes > Accipitridae > Aquila > Aquila spilogaster. The sequence goes on along the minus strand of JANHGO010000073.1, from coordinate 40,249,465 downwards.
GCCCGCTGCCGCCGAGACCCGCGCCCTGCGCGCCGCCACGCTGCTCCCAGGGACCGCGCATGCGCCGGAGGGGCCGGAGCCGGTGCGCGAACGCCGGGCTGTCTCACGCGCAGGACGGCGCATGCGCCCGGGAGGCGCGTCCGCACGGCTGATCGGGGAGCGGGCGCAGCGGGAAGCCCGCGGAAAACCACGCGAAACAGGCGACGCTCCTGAGTCTGACCTGGTCGGACTCCGGGGGCCGCGGCAGCAGCGAGGACGCCGCCGCGCCCGAGACCCATGCTGCTGCCTGGCCGCCGAGTCCACGAAAACTACAGCTCCTGGCATGCCCCGGGAGGCAGCCCGCCCTGCTGCCTGACCCCGAGGGGACGCCGCTTCCGTTTCCGCCTACCCCCACGCCGGCGCAGCCGCAGTCCCCGCCGAGCCCCCAGCGCCGCTCCGTGCAGCTCCGGCGCGCTCCCGCCGCCCCGCTCCGGCACGGCGCGGCCCTGCTGCCGCTCCGTGCGTCCGACACGGACCCCGCCGTCCTCCTCGGGGCTTTCCCCAGGACCCGCCGGGCGATTACGCAGCCCCGCCACGGGGCCCGGTGCTCCCAGCCCCCCTGTAAGCGCCCAGGCTCCCCCACCCCCCCGGCCTACGGCACAGGCGGCCCCCACCTCCCTCGGGCCACCCCCGCCTGGGACGTTCGCGGTCCGAGGGGCGCCCGGCCCCGCTCACCTTCTCCCTCTCCCTCGGGGCAGCCGCAGCCCGGCCTCCGCTCCGCTCCCCCCTGGGCTCCCACCGGCCCCGCCACGGCCACCTGGGGCAGGGCAGTACCGGCCCTTCTCCCGGCAGCCCCCCCCATTACAGGGAGGGGCCGTCGCCATCAGCCTCACTGCCAGGACCTGGGGGTCCTCCAGCCCCGGCCCGCAGCTGGAGCCCAGCAGGAACAGGGGGGGCATTGCCCGACCCCCACAGCACCTCACCTCCTCCTCCCCTGGGCTCCCTCACGGCCCGTCGCCCCGTGCAAAGGGAGCACAAACGCAGCCCGGAGGGCAAAGGGGACGGACGGCAAGTGTTTATTCAGTCACGCACCTAACAGTCCTGTGAGCAAGTCTGCTCCGGGGCCCCCGATGCTCCCCTGCCCCTGGGACACCTCGGCAGCCGTTCCTGGAGCGTTCCTGGAGCCGTGCTCGTTGGGCTGGCAGGGAACAGCTGGTCAGCTGGCTCCTGGAGCCATAAGCTGCAGTTTTCCTTTCTGGGGCACGGCAAGGTAAAGGAGGGCTCCTGGGGCAAACTGAAAGGAAAACAGCTGATCGTGAAGAACACCAAAAAGCACTCAGAAAACCGTGGGAGAGGGGAGATACCTAAACGGAGAAGTTTGTGGCCCACTGCAAGACAAACACAGGGAGTGGAGGCTCACCAGAAGACACATGGAGGACTTGGGGGCAACCCAAAATGTGAACTGAGGGTTCTGGGGCACACCAAAATGCAAACGGGCTACAACATGTCTCCAAATTTAAGGACATCAGAAAGCAAACTGGGGGGCCCTGTGGTGCAGCTAGATGAAAAAGTTGGTTCCTGCAGGGAAAGTGCAAGGCCCTGGGGTATATGGGAACGCACGTGGAAGACCGTAAGGCATGCATCTCCACAGCTTTATTGTGTGTGTCTTTCTCTCCCTTCCACCTTGTTGGCATTGTTCCCACCACTCTATCTTCACCTTCATTATGGAATTTCTCATGTCAGGACAGCATGTAAGCTGAGACTTTTTAGTAACCGACTTTAATCTACTTACCTTGCCAGATGTGCACTGGCTGCTGGGGGAAAAAAACCAGAAAGTCTGAAAAAGTCCTGGGCATTACCAGGAGGGATACGGACAGTAACAGATCAAGAAGCTACTGTTTCACATCTCCAGAAAACCTTGGTGAATCCACATCCTCAGTACTGCATGCTGTCACATTCTCTGCATCTTATGAAGGACAAAGTTTGAGTTGGAAAGGTACAAAGCTACCATCTTGTGTAAGGTGAGCCTAAATAGGCTGCAGGTTCTAACATCCCTAACACTGGAGGAGGGCATGAGAGGAATGGACTGCAGAAAGAGGCAAGACTTATGTGCTCCTCCTAAATAGCATCTCCCGTTGCCACTGTTAGGGACAGAATGCTGGTGTAGACTTATGACGATAGCTCCAGCCCAGCAGGACATTTTGTATATTCTTAGGACATGCAGTACAGAGAAGAACGGAATGGAAAAGTGATTATGTTTTAATTACTTTGACAGCATCTGTCTTATGGACTGTTCTGCTGAATCAGTTTCTGTGTATCATAGTTAGACCTCTTTCTCCACTGAAACAGTAAATGCCAATCCCAATGGTTGAAACTCTGAAATTATTAGGAATGCCATAATTAGATTGCAGAGGAAAACATACCTGTACATTTTTGAGTCTCTAAACACAATATAGCTCAGAAATAAAGATAAAAATTTTTTTTCCATGTTGGTAATAAAAATAATTCCATGATTTCTGTAAACCATCGCAGAAATGCTATAGTATAGAAAAGAGTTAACAACTTTAAACAGTTCACTAAATTAAATGAGTATGCATTACAAATAATATATTTTCTATTAAGGACAATTTCATTCACAAAATCCTTTCTATCTGTACACTCAAAACGTTAATGGCTTCCATAAACGAATATTAGTATAAATTCCATATTTATTTAGGGTCTGACGATGACCACAGTTACGTAAGCATAGTGTGACAGTAATAATATTACCACCTATATTTAATACTAGGATACTCTAAATGGTAATATAGAACCAAACAAGTAAGTCTTTAATAATCTGCTATTCAAAGACTAATAATAAGCCTGTAACATGCAGCTTGGGATCTACCTGTAATTAGCATACATTCAGTTAAATTACAGATCCTAACTGTAAAAACAATTTTAATCTATTATTCCCCAGGATAAAATAATTGTGAGAACATAATGGCATTCACATTAAAAATTATATTCTTGCATAAGTTCACACAGAACTTTACCAAATACCAAAATGAATCTTGACAATCTATTTAGTTTGCTTCTATGTATTTTGTGAATCCAGCACATTACCGTACTGTAGTCTTGCTACAATATAATTTTCCTGTATCCAGTTTCTAGATGGTGTATATAGCACAAGGATGAATACTTAAAAAAGGTCAGGTTTCCCTTCTGACTTCTTCCAAATAGTCATCTCTAGTCAACTACATGTATTTCATTATTCTACATTTTAAAGTACTGGTATAAAAGTACGTATTTATTTGTATTTGCAGTTGACTTGCTTTAATAAGATACAGAAAACTTTGCTTGTAATTCCTCACAAAAAGAATTTTGTGAAGAACAACTCTATTATTTCCAGATGACTGCAGTGTGTGATGATGTATGGCTCAAGTGATTATCTAAGGATTTGTCTATAACAACAGCAAGCTGCCCAGTCTGAGAAATTCACACATAGGTATGTTTCTTTGGTATGTGTTTTTTCCTTCTCCACAAAATGGTTTGCTGACAGTTTTTAAATGTGTGTGTAATTCAGTACCAAAGAAGCTTACAGGGAACACCTGCAAAATTTTCAGTACTGATAATACTATAGGACACACGTTGTTATTTTCAAAGCTCATCACTGTCAAAGACAAACATACAACTGTTTAAAAAGGAATGGACTAAACATATTAGTTCATTTCCTCTAAAAGCGCAGCACATATAAGCTATGAACGTCAATGTGATGATTCACACTGTGAGCGCTGTTTACATTCCTTTTTTTGTTGGCGTCGCACGATTAGGAAAATTGCCTGTTACTACCAAAAAAGAAGGGACCAAGAGGCAGCCCTAAGGCCACAGGCAACTGCGCTAAAATACCCACAAAGAACTCTAAACTTTCACAAGCCAGCACAAAACCAGGCTTCTGTACCTCGTGAGTAATAAAAGTCACATAGCTGCACGTGGACAGCAGGACGCGGCCTAAGCCGGTTTCTTCTGAAGTAGCAAAGCACAGATTTCCACCAAGGCACTTCCAAACGTCGTGAGCACAAGGGTTGCCGAGCGGCGTGCGCTGCTGCCACCGGCCCGGGGAGCGCGGTGCCGCGCGCCGCCATGCGGCCCCCGGCACAAGCGGCGCTGCGGACGGTCCCCGGCGAGCGCGGGGCGGTACTGCGGCCACTTCTTTAAGGTAGGATGTCTTTAGGCGTACGTCTATTACCTTTGCAACTGTGTGAGTTTTTGTCTTTTTAAAAAATATGGATTTTAATGACATAGAAATAATT
>JANHGO010000073.1:40233031-40245094 GCA_024606505.1 Aquila spilogaster | reverse complement strand
TCGGCAGAGCCTCTTTCCGGAAAGGCAAACGTCCGCCTCCTGCTCCCACAAGGAAGGTCCAGGCCCTGAAAGCTGTTATCCGGGGCGGGCAGGCAGGCGGCCGTTGGTCCCCAGCCGCCCTGCGGGGACGCTTCCGTGAGGGACAGGGCGGAGCGGCCGCACCTGAGCGCCGGCACCGGCGGGAGCTGCCCGCGCCCGCCGCGAAACTTGGGAAGTGAGAGGCGGGGAGTTCGGTGGGGAGCGGTTCCCCGAGCGCCCGGCCCGGCGCTGAAGCGGTCGGCTCGCCCGGCACAAAGAGCCCCTTGGAAAACGGTGTTTGCTTGATCAAAGTCGTTATTTGTGTCTTAAGCCGCTTCGAGAGGTTTCATTCTTACTTTTCCTCCCCCCGCCCCGAGTATGCAGCTGCCTTTTGTACAGAAGCGGGTTGGCTTCGTCGCGGTACTGGGAGTGAACCGGCGGTGATAAACCGCTGTAAGGGTCGGGTGGTTTGGGATCAAAGATGAAGTGCCAGGAGCACCGAACTTGGGACCCGGCAGTGCCAACGTGCCTGACCGCCTGGGCAGTGGGCTCTTCCGCGGGTGGGTGTGTGTAGGCTAGCACTTCCACCTGGAAAAAATTCAGAGTTATGTAAACCTAAAAGTTGGGGTTTGGGGTATTTTTTTTTCTGCTTAAAGTAATGCTTCTTTTAAAGAAGAAGTATTTTAAGTATCAATTCAATAAACTTCTTAGAGGAACAATTAATAATTTGCACTTGGTTTGACATAAGTACCACCTCCTCTTCCCCACGTTGTTGGCTGAATTTCCTTATGTACCTATGTCTGAAGACTGACTAGTTTCAGTTAAGGGTCCGCACCTTTACAATTTACTATTTTCCTGTTTGTTTTGTGAAAGTCCACCTGTGGTAACCTTCAGGTTTATAAATTCATTTGCTTATACTGTTTCCTGACTGGTGATGCATTTTAAAATAGGAGGGAGTAGTGAGTTGTTCTTGCTTGAAAGTGACAAAAAGTTTGAACTGAAGTTATGATATTTAAGTGTTTCTAAAATGATGATTACTAACATACCTAATTAAAACAACAGACTACGTCTCATCTGGAGAGTGCTGGTGCAGGTTTTCTGCACCGTTGTTAGTTGTCACCATACTTTGTTTTCAGCATGTGATCTGAATGTCAAACTTCAATATGTGTCCTGGGCTTTTTGATTGTTTTTTGTAGAGAGGTGTGATGTTGGGTTATAGGCATACAATACCATATTTGATGCTACTTTAACTTTTATGCTAGAGTCAGGCTCAAAATAGCTTTTATTTTAGTGGGAAAGAAGTCATCTCACCATTTCCTACAGAAAGTATGTGCAGTATGTCACAATGCACAGTATCTTGGGTTTTCTGGGTAATTTAACTTTGCAGATCAAATCTCTTAGGTCCTTACTCATTTGAAATAAGTTCCGCAGGATTGCCGCAGTTGAATTTAGAGTGCAATGCTTTTTTTTAATCCCCCATGTAAGTACGCTGCAGCTAACTGCACAATAACTTTCCTTGTTTCCCCTCCAGTGATCCTCAGCTCTGCCCTGGAGGAAACACCTTTCAAAAGCAATGTGGAATTCCTTTAGCTTGTCCTTTAAGGTTGAAAAAAAAGATGTAAGTTGCAACAGTAATTTTTATTATTTGGACACTTGCTTGTTAAAGCCTGTGAGCAAATATTTATCTCTAAAGTTACCAAACAGTTGTTACGTCTATGATGAAAGCATCAGTGTTAGGGTAGGCTCAATTAAAACAGAGGTCTGATGATTGATAAGCTGTGCATTGTGTTGTCAGAAGAAATTTAGGCCTTCACCTGTTGTGTGAACTTGCGCAAATGACACTAGTTTTGCAACAGAATATTGTCCATGCCCAGCATTAGCTTTCTCTGATAATTCAAGATAGTTCTCCTGTGACACTCTCTCTACTAACTCCTCAAACCTTGCTGGCTATTGTTTTGTTTTACACGAGCAAATGTTCAGATACCTGAGCTGACATGGAAGCCCTGTTTTGTGAGGCACTATACAAATAAGTGATAAGCAACACTTTCTATCTCAAAGAGCTGATAGGTAAGGCAAAACAAGGAAATAAGAGATGGGAATCTTGGAAGGAAAAGATTAAAAGCTTTCTGTAGTGGAAGTTGTCTTCAGTTCTGTTTTCTGCCATGAAATTGAATTCCAATCCCATGCCTTAATTACAAAACCACATTATATGTATGTATGTCAGAAAACTGGCGGGGGGGGAGGGGGAACACGACATGACACTTAAGTAAAAGGTCACTTCATTTGAATTTGCAAACTTCCCATTTTCCGGGCTTGACTTGTCTGTTTTCTGATCCTGCTGCCGTATCTGAGTTTGATAACTCGGCAAGTCAGAGTAAAATAAAACCAAGGGAGTCCAATGTCTGGAAGGTGTTTGCATTTTAAAACACTGGTGAACTGGTTGGTGATCTGTGAATGTCTGCTGGCTGTCCTGGGTAAGTAGGGTGTAGAATCGCAGAAAACAAATTTGGAAGGCACCCTGAGACATCACCTTGTCCAGCCCCGTTACCTGTATCATGAGATTACCTGATATCCTGAATAAATATTTCACCAGGGGATCATATACCATTTCAGTACAGGACTGAAGGACTTGTTGATAACATCCTCCTGTGACAGGTTATGCATGTACCAGGTTACACTCTGTATTCACTCTAGCTGCAGTTTCTCCTCTTCACATCCAAAGCAATTTAAAGGAGCCATTTTCTTAAAAAAACCTACATTCTCTGGAATTACATCTTTGCTGCCTCCCTGTTTGCTCAAAGCATGCTTGGTTGCAAGGGTTTTCTGCAAGTATGAAAAGAAAGCAACTCTTCAGTTAGGTAGCATGTTTGCTTGTGCCTGATAGGTGTGAGATTTTATATGTAGGCTTGCAATAGTTGATGGAAGAAAACCCCTTTAAAATCTAATCCATAATATGCCACATGCTACTTAACGGCATGTCACCTTGCCCACTTAGCAGGGGAGCAAAGTGCAAGCCATACTCTTAACACTGGGGAGGAGCTAAAGCTAGCTGTGTATTATTTACAACAGAAATGTACGCAGTGGCTTACACTGTCCCTTTGTTGCAGTTATTTTGCCTTCCTTTGGAGTCCTCAGCATACAGTTCAACTGGGAGATGAAAGAAACCTCTGCCCTATTAGGCAGCTTGCTTAATTTCTATCGAGAAACATAGCTCAAAAGAATGCTGTGTGATATTAGGGTAATATAATGCACTTAAACAAAGCGCACCTAGGTGCATTTGACTTATTAGCACTATTTGATTTTTTTGTCTTCAGTAATACTCTCCTATCAGACCAAGGTGATACTACTCAATGTATACCAAGAAAAAGTAAAGGTTTTCATACTATGAAACTTTATAATACATAAAACTAATGTGTATGTATGTTTACCTTGCACAGTCCCTTAATTATGCTCTCATGTTTGATTACTTGCACCTTCCTTAATTTTTTTTGTTTTTTTCTTCTTCTCAAGTTCTGATGTGTCCTTGGGTCTCTGAAACAGTTATTGTGAAGGAGAACAGACATTTAGGATATCTTAACATTGCTAGACAAATACGTCTTAATGCTTAAAAATACATTCTGAAACCAGAATTTGAGGAGTATGTATGTTCGTCTTGAAAATTCATTACTGCAAAGTAGCTGCAATTCACTTGTAAAGAGGAGGAGAAACTGATCAAAATACTAAAGCATAACTGATCTAACAGGCAAGTGTGACTGAAATGTTTGCAGCAAAGGAAGGTAAATCTGATTTTCTAAAACAGTTGATAAGATAAAAATTTGGCAATATCTTCATCCCCCTGTGGAATGGCCATTCAGAGGCTGCGTGTGCTGTGAGTCTGGAAACAAAGTTAGAGCAAGTAACAGGATCCACAGCTGCTAATGTGTGGCAAAGGAAGATTAATTCAGTACAGTGCAGTTTAATGGGTGTAACATTTGGTTCCATTCCTTGAATTATTTGGATGCAGCTCAGGTTAGCAGCAATCAGTCTCTCATATCTAAAAATTGGGGTTATTAAACAATTGTAAAAGCATTGCAAGAGTTGTTACTCACGGGTTTTGATTCTCACTTTTGAGAAGCGAGAGCAACCGCGTTTCAGAACGCATTTCTTATCAAATGCTTGGTTTGCCAAGGGACTGACCTGTTCCTCTTTCACTAACTGGGGTAATCTTCCTCTTTTGTCATTTAAAATGCAGTGGGAACAAGAAGCTGTACCAGTTTTTCCCCCATTTAAAATACTGAATGGGTCCAGGTATGTTGTTCTGCTGTAAACACAGGTGTGCTGAGTTGCTGATCTGCTTTGGGTTTTTAAGCTACATGTTCCCTAAACTTCACTAGATGTAAAACTATGGATTAGCATGATGTAGTTTTCCCATGACAGACGTTAATGACATTTACATTACACCACCTAACCAAGCTTTCCAAAAGTCCCCTCTGTTTTTCTTAACCTAGTTGGAAGGTGCCTGTAGCACGGCAGTTCTAGGAGACTGAAATTTGCAGGCCACGGAACAGGTATGGCGTGGGTGGTAGCAATAGCCTCTCCCTCTCTTTTGTCCCATGGAGTACTTCAATGCTATGGTTTGACGTGGTGAAAGTAGGTTATCTGCATGTGAAAAACGTAGTCATTGAATTATATGCCAACATAAGCAACTGTAATCCAGTCCCCCTGTGGATGCTCACGGGGTACTTACTCTTCTAGTACCATCGGTTCTTACAAGCAAGGACTCGCTGAGAAAGTGTCTTCTCTTTATCTGTGTTAGCATTTGCATTTTGCAGATTTACTCTATGTAGGAGGACAAAGATATTTGGGAACTGCTGATGTAAAGGAGCAGGACTGGTTGCCTTACAACCTGCCCTTTACAGAGCCTATATTGATTTAACTGTTCAGTTTAAAAAGAATAGTTTCTGAGCCAAGTTAAAATCAGTATAAAGGTTTGTCTACATAGGCAAGATCTGTCTGTGAGATAGGAAGCTCTGTCTGTAGTCATCCGATCCCAATCTCTCCCTTGAAATAGACAGCATGTGAGTACTAATTGTAGTGGTGGTTTTTCTGAAGTGCACAAAGATCACTAGCTTCTTTCTCACAGGGCACTGAACAATCATTAAATGCTAATGACTTTTGATTACCGTTGACCTCGGTCAATTTAGAATTAGTGACCTAGAGACGAAAACCACTGTATCTCATTACCAATTTCCTGAGATATCTGATCTTTCCTTTGTAAGTCAGTTTTGGTAAGAGGCAGAGTAGAATTAAAGTTGACCTCTGTCTTAAAAAAGGTTGAATGCTTTCAGGTTTGCAATGTCATGTTTAGAAATAAATTTTAAAAAATGGTAGCCACTAAGAAGGAACTTATTTTTTGACCCCACAGATTGTCAAGAGCAAAACTCAACATGGAATGAAATGGACAAGCTAGAGTAGTAGTGATGGGGAAGAAATGCATAATTTGACACTTTTAAATTAGTAGAAAAACAGTTTATCTCCTGTAACATTGAATTGAATTCTCATTTTGTAGTTGCAGGTTTTCTCACCTCAAAGTTCATTTATAATTCTTGTTTTCACTTTGAACTATCAAGAAGCAAATTAATGTATATAGAATAAATTGCAAATTCTGCTCTGGGTTATTTTCTACCTGCAGTTCCCAAACTATGGTATTGGGGAATATATCTCAGCAGCCTGGTAAAATCATATATTTTGTGTTGTAATGAAGCATTTCACATTACTTCTTTCCATATGCATGGAAGAGAACATTTGTGTGATAATTCACTGTGATGGGATCAATGTGTTGTTCACTGTAGGTTGTTTAAACATAAGCCTTTCTTTATGTGGTTATGGTTTATATGGACTGTCATTCATGCAGCAAGCATGGCATTGAAATCATAATGAAAAAAAGAGGAGAATTTTAAACATTTTTTTTTCTTGCTCACTTTAATACACTAGGTATATTTATTTTGACCCAGCTGGGAACAAAACCTTTAACTTTAAAAACAAAACCCAACAATGTAGAGAAGTTTTTTGTGTTACATTGTGTTTGGGGCCTAAATTGCCCCAAACTGGGGTTAAATTGCAAACTTTAAGCAGCTAAGCAAGAAAGTAAGGGGGAAAAAATGACAGCAGGAGGTGTTGCACTTTGTGTAGGAACAGGTTCATGGAGAGCCAATTGAAATCCACACAGAAGGAAAGTGGTTGTTTATTCGCAAGTAAACATAGGGCTAAATGTTACTCTTGAATATAATGTTTTGTTTTGATTGCTTTGTCTCAAAAAGGGAATTGCTGTAAAAAAAACAAAATGAAAATGATTGCAGATACAAAAAGGACATATTAAAAAGATTAAGGCTGCTTTGGTAGGAAGACCAAAAAGAAGTGCCATGCAGCAACATAGCCTATATGGTAGCAAATAATACAAGAATGAAAGAGTAAAAGACATCTGAATACTGATTCTTTAAGCTTCTATTTTATGTAAGTTTGTATTTACCTGTTGACTGGGGTGCTCAGGGCTTTCTGCTTTTGTTTTCTTTAAAGCATTAAGGGCATTTAGGAAAAAAAATGTAAAAACTATCTTAGTGGATAATATTACACAAAGTGTTTAAATCCTCATGCTTTAAACTCTAAGCAGTTAAGAAGAATATTTGCCAGCGTATATGTTGCTAGTGTAGTATAGGACCTATAGCAAAATACAGTTTAGCTATTTTGGACTTTGGTTTAAAGCTTCTAGTGTTGGTTCAAGATGCGGTTCTACGCTGATACTATTCTACTCTTTCCCAGCTCTTGGCTATTCTGGGAAAGAAATGCTCTCTATTTTTTTTACCCTATATTCTGGCTTCTCTGAGAGTCTTTACAATTTTGCCCATCTTTCTCCCTGCTTTTAGTTGTCTTTTTTTTTTTTTTTTTTTCCCCCCTAACCTCTCCATAGAAGGCCTTACTGAGTAGGAGTTCAGGGCCAGCTTTTCTATGCAACAGAATGAAGTGGATGCAATCCTGGTTACTTTCAGTGCTGCCAGTCAGAAACTTAGGAGAGGGGAGGTTGGAAGATTTTGTCAACTCTAATTACATTTTTTTACTTGAGGAAATCAAGAGAAGAGCTATTAGTCCGCTTTCCAAATGAGCGTTTTTACAAACAAAAGGGTTGGTGTGGTGATCAGGAAGGATTCTTCGAAGTGACTACGTAATTCATAGATAGGTAAACAGAACTAGGCTCCTCAGCTGTGTGGGTTGGGTTTGTTGAGGGGGGTTTTTTTGTTTATTTGTTTTTTGAATTTGTACATTCCATTTTTAAATGAGTGCTTAAAGTCAACTTAAATTCAATGAAAGTTAGCAGTGGACAGGTAGATTTGTTAAACAGTAACGGTGTGTGTTTATTTTGGTTAATCAAGCTGTATCATCTGAAATTTGTTTCCTTGTAAGGGGAAATACAGAATTTAAACAAAGAATGTTAATAATGCATAGGGATAATAACTGCCAAGGGACAGACTTGGCAACTTTACAAAAAAGAAATATATGCATTTTCTCATTGCCTACTTGGAATTCATTCCTTTATTCATGATCTGGTTGTAACAGACAATTGGGAATTTTGATGAAAGTGTGTTTTTTATAGAATTGTCCAGTTTGTGGTACTACATGAAGAATGGACCTGTAAATGAGAGATATAGAAAAACAAAACTTAGAAGAAGAAGCAACAAAATATATAAAAACTTGGGTATACTTGCTATTGCAGCAGGAGAGACTGATGTAATATGAGGAAGAGTACTCCCATCAACCCTGGAAATTCAATGATTTCTCAACTGGAAGTTACCTTTAGAAAGGCATAATTACAGTAGTACCATACTATTAAAAGTTGTACCAAGAGCTGGGCTATAATATGACTCCTGTGCCAACCCTCACAATGGTGTGAAGGTATATTATGGTCTTAAGGAATAAATGAAACTGCAATTGCAGGTATATTGCACACATTTGGATTTGAAGAGCAAAATTGACGCTTCTGTTGTTCGCAATATTTAATCAGGAACTGATTTCCATGGGCTTGTAACTTGCTTCTAATAATTTGAAAGGGGCATGTAACTTGATGCGTGGTATCTCAGCCTCAGAATATAGTCCTTTGCTTAATTCTTCACCTCTGGCATTTTGGATTTTCATTAGGCCAGTGTTAAGATTTAAGCGTGGAATTTCCTACACCCTTTAAGTTAAAGTATTTGTGGTTTGACCTCTTTGCTTATAAAATAAAGATTAATGTGCCTTTGAAGAACTGTATTTCCCTTTTTCTAAGTTGTATATATCAAGTTTGGTTCTGTTAATATATAGTAAATGAAGAAAAATTAGAATTGCTGAAGAAGATTAGGAACACATTGTAATAAGCTTTCAAAAACTGATAGATCTTTGGGTGAGAGGAGGTCAATTTCCTTGATCCTCTTGCCAGAGACAGACTGATTTGGACTTGGGGTTTTGACTAGTCTTTCAACAGGGAGTAAGTAGTTCGTAGGTTGCTTTTACTGACTGCTAATATATTGATTTGTAAATTCATTAACAGTATATGTATAGTAAAAGAAGAAAACTATGTTGTAGGAAAATAAATGGAAGTTGCTGCCAAAATGGAAAGAATAGTGGGTAAAACTAGAACTAATTCTTTGGTGTTTTTTTCCCATTTCACATGCATCTAATGATTGGTTTAGAAGACTTAGTTTCTAAGCTGATGAAGTGCAGTGGAAGGTGGTATAAAGTCTGTAACAGGTTTGTAGATTTTCATAGGAACTTTTGCAGTCTGTTGTGGAATTGACACTATTTTCCAGTTATAGCAGACCAGATTTTGGTGGGTGGCTTAAGAACAGGCTAAGATGGCGGTTAGGCTTTCTATTTACTGGAGCGGATTTTTATCCTGTCATGAAAATACTTGTCTCCTGGGGGGTCTGTCTGACTTCTGGATTCAGGTGGAACATGTTTCAGCTGCAGCTTCTCCCTCCCTTCCTTTCCCAAGAAAGCACAACATGCTATACATGCGTTGTGTTTTACAGAAGTCAAAGGTATCGTGGACTCCTATGGCTTCACGTTTATGATCTTTCCCAGAATGAGTTGACCAGCCAGTCCGTCTGCCATTTTCTTTCTCTTCTGTAGCCTCCCAGTGACCTTATCAGGTGTGTGTATAACCTTTGGATTTGTACTGGTCAAATGGTTTGAAAAAATGTGCAAGGACCTTGACTTTTGTATACTTTAGTAGTCTATAAAATGGATTTATGGAATGAAAATCAAATCTCTCATCTTTGATTGCTATCTTTTGCCTTCTGCCAACTGCAATGCTGAGAACCAGATTTTCTGCAGAATGCATGGTTTTTCTTATCTTTAAGGATTTTTTAGAACTGCTTTCTTTTGAAATGTCTGTCCTGTGCAGTGGCAAAAGGGTTATTTTTGTAACTAGAAGGGCTGGAAATTTACATAAGGAGGGGAAAAAAACTTAGGCAAACTCAACAAACTCAGATTTTGTGCTGAGAGTACTTGCTGTGTCCCTGTTACAAACTCTCAGCTGTAAGCAGTTATAACCATCGCATCGGTGGGATCAGTTTCTTCTCCTTTACCCCTTTTTTTACCTCTCTACAGTTCAATATGGCTTAGGTGGTTAGTTTCCCTTCCAAATCAATCTGTTGCAGATAAAAAAAGGAAAAACAAAAGGCGGGGGGGAGAGAAAGAAAAGCTTGCTAGAAAAGTTATTTCTTTGGAAATTACATAGCCTGCCTCTCAATGTATTTAGGAATGTATCTCTGCCTTTCAGCCACACCAGGCTTAAGGCACCATCTTCTTTAAAATTACCGGTGAAGGAGATTTTGCTCTAAGACATTGGGTTGTGAAATGTAGCAGCCGAGGCATGGGCATGTATCCTTCTGTTTCCCCCTTCCATAAGCAGTGACTTCAAACAGAGAGGACAGATGTGTGTCTGGAAACGGTATCATCTCAAACCACTGCAGTGAAGTCTCTAAGTGGCCAACTGCCAGGGTGTCTAGTTAGTGTTTAATATGGAATGTCTCCCAAGAAGACCTGATAATCTTTGAAATACCTGTACTTAGGTTTTACAGTTTCAGGTTTAAAGACACCCAGAGATTGTGTGTTACAAAGCTATAGCTGTGATTCAAGCAGTTGTGATGGTGTTTCAATAAATAGCCTGAGTAACATTTCTGTGCTTCAGTTTAAGTCAGTGGCAGATTTCTGTCAGGGATTTCAGCAAGTCAGCCATTTCTCCAGCAACCTTTGATCACTTTAATTTTGCTGTTGTACTCTTGTCCAGCAAAACTAATTAAGGCTAAAAGTGGCTAAATTTGCTTTGAAAGCAAAAGGGATTTTTTTCTTTAAAACTTGAGAATAATTATTAAATCTTATTTTAATTATCCCCCCCCCAATATCTTAAGGTGTGAATATTGACACCTAATACCTAGTATTTTTTATTTCCCTGCTTTTGTTTTTAAGTGGCTACGTTTACGTGTTTGGTTTTGGTTTTTTTATATACTTGACCTACTGTTAAGGAAATCTGATCTAAATTTAAGTTCTAAGTAAACTAATGACTGAAAATTAGTATTCTTTCCTATTTAAATGGTTTGGTAGGGATAGCTTATATCCTGTTTCTTTCAGAAAGTATTTGTGTATAAAATCGGAGTGTGTTTTCATCTCGAGGAGTGACTTCTGCCTGAGACTCTCTAAATCATGCAGATTTTTTCATTTAGTGCTTTAAAATATTGATTAAATATATTCACTCTGGTTTGCTTTAATCTAATTGCATATCTAGAAGTTTTCTTCTGATGTGGTGCAGCCATGTCTGGTGTAAGCTAGCTTAATTAGCAGTGCTTAGTGATTTGGGACCCCTGTTAAAGGCTATTATGTTATCTAGAAACATAAGGAGTTAAAGCTAAAGCTGTGACCTCATCTCTATTCACGTTACACTGGAGTAGAAGCTGCGCTGAAAGGGATTGTTTAACTGCATCGCTGTCTTTGCTGCGGCTAGTTGATTGCTTTAATTTGGTTCTGATATCTGTAGTGTGCTTTTGCTGAACAACTGTTATGGTAGGGATTTGTGGGAATACTGGAGACATACGAAGTCATGCTAATATCGACTGCATGTGGAAATAGCTCCCACAGGAATACTTAGACTCAAGTACGTCTTTCTACCTGATTTCAACTTTTTATTGCTTCCCCTGTGAAAATTCAAGCAGCATCAAGGAGAGCTAAAACACACAGGCTTCTTCTGGCCAGTCATAGACTTACGCAACTGTGCATGCTATTTATTACTTTATTACTTAGCGCTACGTATGAAATGAAGAGCGCAACTGCTGTCGCTTTAATGTCAGAGCGGCATACGTTACAATAGGTGTCACTGTGCGGCTGGGTCCAATCGTTATCGGTGACTTCAGCTATTGGCTCCGAATGCTGGCTGACTCCATCTGCAGGGCTGCAATACCTACTCTGTTCCGATCCGTTCAACGCACAAGTTCAGCGTGCCGAGCAGCCTAGCAGTGCTACGGTGTGCATCTTGCCAGCTCCCTTCAGAAAGCCGGTGCTACAGCCACGCGCATACCCTCTTCGCAGGGTGTAGCGCTTGCAGGCGATTCCTGATAAGGAAATCTGGAAAGAAGTAAAACTGGCAGGAATGATGGGGGTGTATTTAACGATTCAAGTACTGGATCAAACTTAAAGCCAGTTTCTTACTCGGTGCACTGGAAAGGTCACCTTGTCTTGCTGGAAAAGAAGCAAACTCTCAGCTCTGCTGCTCTCTGCTTAACAGCTTCCACGTGCATTTCTTAATGTTTCTAGCTAGTTAGGCTATCTAGCTTTACAGACAAGTATACTCATGGTAGATGAGAAAGGAAAGAACATGAAATGTCTCACCTTCTTCTTGATGCTTCCAGAGACGGTTAAGAACAGGTCCAAGAAGAGCTCTAAGAAGGGAAATAGCAGCAGCAGTAGCAGCAGCAAATTGCCTCCAGTTTGCTATGAAATCATTACCTTGAAGACCAAAAAGAAGAAGAAGATGGCTGCTGA
>JANHGO010000073.1:40174872-40232323 GCA_024606505.1 Aquila spilogaster | reverse complement strand
AGAAATGCAGTGATGTTCAACAATGACTTGATGGCAGATGTTCATTTTGTGGTCGGGCCACCAGGTGGGACCCAGCGACTGCCAGGACATAAAGTAAGCAACAGCTGCATTGTCCATTTCTCGGGGTGGGGGTTGGGGGGGGACGACGACACAGCAGGAGAGCTCCCACAGTTACACCAGGACGCAGCAGGACTCGGCTCTTCTGGGGAAGGCATAATTCTGTGCAGTGAAAGACTGCGTGCAGTGCTGTCCCTTGGTTTTCTTTGTTTCTTGTATACTTGTATTGAGGTAGTCACTGCAAAATTAGGAATGCTGCTTGTGCTGTTGATTAATATTACTCTTGAGACTTTCTGGAAATAGTTAACTTGTGTAGTGGATATGAGCATTTTCCAGTAGCTAGTGCATATATGCCCATGAGGGTAAAATGAAGTGGAAAATGTGTAATTCTGTTCTTAACTTCAACTTTCTTACTGAAGTGCATGTAGTGCCTGTCAGTGAAGCCCAGTATGTTCAGAGTGGCTCTCCCACATTGTTTTTGTTGGCAGCTCTTTTCAGCTTAAAGCATGAAATAAGATTTCCCTTTCTCAACAGTATGTCCTGGCTGTTGGGAGCTCTGTGTTCCATGCGATGTTCTATGGAGAACTTGCTGAGGACAAAGATGAAATCCGTATACCAGATGTTGAGCCTGCTGCATTTCTTGCAATGCTGAAGTAAGCATCGTTCATCTGCTGGATGTATTTTTCTTCATGATGTACACATACTTCAACTATGACAGTACCAGTATATTAGACTTGCATATAAACAGAAAAAAAGCGATTGCTTGAAATATTCCTCTTTTTGTGCTTCGGGTATTTCAAACTTTTACCTCATTTCGGTCTCCCCTTCTTCTTTCAGGCACGCATATATTAGACTAATGTAGGCAGTTATAAATAATGACTTTGACAGCGGATCTTTGGGCGCATTGTATACTGTAATGCCTATTGATTTGGTTTGTTACCACACATAGTACACAAAGGAATGGAGCTACTAAAAAGAATTGTCAGCTGTAAAAAAAAAAAAAAAAAGAAAAAAAAAGAAAAAAACCTGCTACACTTTGCAAGCATAGCAGAAAGTTAAAAAAAAATCAAAATTGCTGTGTTCATATGATGGTACAGTTACAACTTTTTTGTAAACTTGCTGTATGTGGGTCTCGTCCTAGGGGAAAAAAAATACACCCTAAATACTGACTAGAGCTTTTGAAAATTAAATTTCTTCTCATCTATCTTACCGATGCATCTGGAAAGTGATAAAAAGGCTGTTTACAAGAGCAGAATGCGTTTTACTCTGACTGGAGGGGCGTGAGGGGGTCAGTTTATGTGATTATTTATCTGTGTCTTTGATTTCGTCTTGCAAACTGCAAAAGAAATGCTGTTGTTTCTAAGTGAGCACAACGAATCAGTTTCCCTGCTGAGCTGTCCTTGAATGTATCTGTAAACTCTGTTTTTGAAAGAGAAATTCCCTATCACAGAACTGCTATGCCTCTGAGGTTGTTTTTTTTTTTTTCCCCTTCAGCTTTAGTAACTGCCATTGCACTCTGATAAAGAGCGTACATTAGTACCTAATAGTAATCCCTTTAATATGCCGCAGATTTTGTTGCATGTAATGATGATGTAATCACTAGCTACTTATTATATTCCATAGATTTTTTTGACTAGCTTATGATTACAGAGTGGTTTCTTTTTTTTTCCTTTATATACAACTCTGTTCCTCTACAGTGCCGCTGACACACAGAATTTGCATAGAGGTTTTTACAGGTTATTGTAAACATCTGAATTGTGCAGGTATCAATAACTGCAACAAAAAGCTGAAGTTACACAGCTATTGTATAGATCTGGAATGTAAAGTAAAGATAGAACATTATGTCAGTGTTGCGCTGCAGATCCCCACTTTGGGCCTCTCTGGTTTTGCAGGTGTTTTATGCAGGGCTTGTGCTTTGCTTTCATGTAGAATTTTACAAGGCACAAATACAAGATACTTGGATACCCCTCCCTCGTTTTGAACAGCAAATCCTATATCACTGTGACTGAATGTGACATGCCAAGTAAAAACTGAGCGCTTTTTGAATTTATCATTGTTGTGAAGGAATATATTCAGAGTGCAAACCTAGAGAAGAGAATATCGATGCAGATAGATAGGTCTTGATGAATTATTTAGCCCATGGTAATTTAGGAAAGTATCTTGGAGAGTATGACCAGAACCCTGGAATTCTTCACCCTCTGGGCTTTTATTTAAAAAAGCAGATGACAAACTTTTTGTGTTCATTGCGGATGTTGAGCTAACCTTCCCAGTGCTCACTTCTGCTGCTGCAGTGTTCCTGAGCCCGCAGAGTGCTCCAGTGTCTGCAAATGCTGGAGCTGCCTGCAGCTGTGACTGTGCAGAGATGGGGAAAGGATGTTGCTCAGCAGTGCAGCATTCCCCTCATCGCATGATCCCGAGCATGTGCTGCACTGGGCAGAGCCTGAGGGAGAGACACTGCCCCTTCACTCCTCTTCCCCCCAGGAAATCTTCCCCATGAGTGCTGCCTGCAAGTCTTGTGAGTGGCATAAAGCTCATGATACTGATTCTAAAGAAGAAGACTTTTTACCCATTCCAAAGCAGTCTTATCTCTTATATGGTGCTTTCAATGGTCAGGAGGTACATGCAATAATCTTTGTAAGAAAATATGTTGTTATTTTCTTTCCTGGACAGTGAATTCTTCTAGCATAACTGTTTTTTTTTGTCATTTAATATATAGTATGCATACTTAGAGTGTAGATCTGATAAGGTGTTGCAAGATATAACATAGGAAATAGCACATTGACTGGTATGCATATATGAATTATTCTCCCAGTAAAATCAATTTGGCAGTTTTCTATAGTTTTACAAATAGAGTGAGGAGGTTGTTAAAATTCATAATCCCGCTGACACACTGAGTTGGTGTCTTTAGTGCATTATATCTTAATAGTGGCTGTTCAAGTTAGAACTATGGTCTCTTGTTAACCCAGGATGAGTGTGTTACTAAACCATCAAACTCCGTGGTCTAGCAAAATCCTCTTTATAAGAATAGAGTGAAACTGGAGTATGAGTAATTGTCAAACAGCATCAAGGTGCACTGGCACAGTGAGAAGTGTGGAATATTGCTGACAGCTGATCTGTGCTGTCTGTTGTAAAGCAGTGATATTAGTTCTTCACTTTCATGAATATTAAACTAGCAACTTTTGTACTATTTCAATATAAAGCAGATGTCATCATTCTCTTCGGTATTAGCAGGCAAAGAGGAGTAACAGAGGGGAGAAAAGAGTTGGAGAGCAATGAGGAGAATCATAAAACCAGAGAAATTGACACATTCAAAATGTTTTGGACAGTAAAATACCTAAGGCTTAAGCCTTTGTTGTTACAAATAGCCCAGCTGAAACCAAGTAATAAAGGTTTGGGTTGTTTTTGATTTTAAAGTTTGTAGGAGTATTCCTTTTCTCCATAACCTATTACATTTTATTATATTGCTTGGGCTGCATCTGCTCTGAGCACAGTTTTGTGGTATGACTTGGAGGATAGCACTCTACAGCTGCAAAAAAATACATGGATAAAGATATTTACAGCTACATTCATCTCAGTGTAGGTACTAATTCCCCTTTATAAGCCCATTCTGTTCTGCCAAAAATACATTGTGTTGGGAAACCTGCTAACTAGAACATTTTAATTACTCCAAGATTGCATAGAACTTCAGCTTCACTAGAGGAAGGTGCTTTTATCAAATATAACCATCAAGACTTGCTTATCCCCATGAAGAGTAAAATTGCATTTGGCATGGTTTTAACACACTGCATTCACCAGCTGCAAATTGAGGCCCTGAAGCATGAGATATTAAAAAGAACAAACTGTACAATGCTTCATTTCTCCAAGTGATGAATCCTAGCAGTTTAGTCACAAATATAATTTCACCTTCATCTCTTCCACAACGCTGTTGTGATAGTACAGTGTTTTTTTTCCTCCTTATGTGCTAACACTGAAAGAAAACACCGTATTAGTGCAGCTATGATAAGCATTAACAAACCTGAAAATTAATTTTCTATGCCTTTTTTTTTTTTCATTGCCTTGTTTAAAAACTAACAAAAAAGAAACATCAGTAATTAAGAAGATGAGTAGCACCTGTTATACTTTAATAGCATTTCTGAGAGACTAGCTAGTTATCAACAGTAAGCTAGTTTTCATTCCTATGTTGGTATATACCTCAACAAATCATCATCATCATTCACTGTCTTGGGACATTCAATCCAAGTATCATTTGTAACACGTGTTCCAGACTGTTCTGTTAGCCAAGTAAGTTAGCACTTCAGCTACCTTCTGAGGATGATATTCTGTCATTAGCCAAAGCATGTACAGAAGGACAACAGCTGAAGAAGTTGCATTCTTTGTAGACTTAACCATTTCTACATAGCCTGTGCTCCAAAGGAGAAGTTGTTTTCACCTTAGATTTAAGCATGTTCTCTTCCATGGTCTTAGATGAGTGGTGATTTTAGCTTGTATTTTCCTTATGAATTTAATCAATGTTTCCCAAAAGCACTACTTAGTTTTCCTGGCTAACTACTTAAATATTCCTTCACAATTTTGAGATGTTGACAAATGATCCCTTTGCATTAAGCATGCTTGTTTCATTTCAGATACATATATTGTGATGAAATTGATTTGGCTGCAGATACTGTCCTGGCCACTCTTTATGCTGCCAAGAAGTACATCGTCCCTCATCTTGCCCGGGCCTGCGTCAACTTCCTAGAAACAAGTCTAAGTGCAAAGAACGCTTGCGTGCTGCTTTCCCAAAGCTGCTTATTCGAGGAACCTGACTTGACCCAGCGCTGTTGGGAAGTGATTGATGCCCAAGCCGAGCTAGCTTTGAAGTCTGAGGGCTTCTGTGACATTGATTTTCAGACACTTGAAAGCATTCTCCGAAGGGAGACTCTGAATGCCAAAGAAATTGTTGTTTTCGAAGCGGCTCTGAATTGGGCCGAAGTGGAGTGTCAGCGACAGGAGCTGACTGCCACCATAGAGAATAAGCGCAAAGTCCTCGGAAAGGCTCTGTACTTGATACGCATCCCTACCATGGCGCTTGACGACTTCGCAAATGGCGCCGCTCAGTCTGGGATTCTGACTCTCAACGAAACCAATGATATCTTCCTTTGGTATACAGCTGCCAAAAAGCCAGAGTTACAGTTTGTAAGCAAGCCCCGGAAAGGCCTTGTTCCTCAGCGGTGCCACCGTTTCCAGTCCTGTGCTTACCGCAGCAACCAGTGGCGTTACAGGGGCCGGTGTGACAGCATCCAGTTTGCTGTTGATAAGAGAGTGTTTATAGCTGGCTTTGGGCTATACGGCTCCAGCTGCGGATCAGCAGAATACAGTGCCAAGATTGAACTCAAACGACAAGGAGTTATCCTAGGCCAGAACTTGAGTAAATATTTCTCAGATGGTTCTAGTAACACTTTTCCTGTGTGGTTTGAATATCCAGTACAGATTGAGCCTGACACCTTCTACACAGCTAGTGTGATTCTGGATGGTAATGAACTCAGCTATTTTGGACAGGAAGGAATGACGGAAGTTCAGTGTGGGAAAGTGACTGTTCAGTTTCAGTGCTCTTCGGACAGTACAAATGGCACTGGGGTACAAGGAGGACAAATTCCTGAACTCATATTTTATGCTTGAATGTGTGGAGACAAAGCATTTTTCCCATGAAAAACCTGTCTAGTTCAGATCTACTGACGCTTAGCTTTTTATCTGCAGTTACGTGATCAGTACAAGCTATTTGTCACAAACGCTATGGGCGAGTTACTGGCTTGCTATGCTTGTAGCATCATTGGTGATGAAGTTTAAGTGTAATATTTAACTTTAAACTGGAAGCTCTTACGAATAAGCAAGTTTTGAATGCTTAGTAAGAGAGGTACCTGTTTGCTGGTGATGCTGACCCTTGCTTTGACACACCTGTGAATCACCAGAGGATGCCCTCATATCTCGTAGGTTCTACAACTCCTTCCACTAAGTGCTGTCATATTTGATAGTTTTCTCTGTTTCCTGCTCTTTGCTTGCAATTTTTGGGGGAGACAGGTAGAAAATAAAGAGCCTTGTTTTATAGCTCTCTTCTGTCTACTCTTCAAACTGAAGAGGTTCCAATCATCTGAGCTGATTTTGATCATGGAAGCTAACAGAAATGCTTCAGTTCTAAACAGAAGTAGTATAGGTTTATACTACCATCCTGTGAGATTCTGCTGTTTGAGGAAGCTGCATAGCACGCTGACCACAATACGTGGTCATGTTTACAGTGAGTAAGGATTTGGGCTTGGCAGGTGACCCTCAGAGTTCATATTCCAGGAATCTCACCTAGAAGGCAAGGAAGTACTTGCACATGTTCAAATTATGTATGCAAGTTGAAACCTCTACTCTCTTGACCTAATTTTGCTACATTGAAGTTGATTTGCTATTTAAATTGCTTTTCTTTGAATTCTCGCTAAGTAAACAGGAGTTAATATCTTGCATTTGATGTAGGACAGTTTTATGTTTTTCTCCTTTTTTTCCAAAATGTTTTAGAAGCGTGTTGTAGAGAAACAAAAAAAATGTACTGGTCCCAACTTAGACTGTTTTTTCTACAATATGAGAATTTTTTAGAAGGAGACAAAATTCCCAACTGTGGTCATATTACAGTAAGTGTGTATCATTAGATAAAAGTAAGGAGGATCTCTTACAACTGCTTATGCGGAACCTTCACTTTATCTGAGTCTTCTCTCAAGCTTTCTGTCATATGTCTGTCATTTCTGGAAAAGTATTAGGGTTCACAGCTCTATCAGGGAAGGCAGTAAGTATAAATAACAGATGCAGGTGCTGTTTAAACACAAGAAAATCTTTCACCCTTGCATTGTGACACGTGTATCTCAGAGGGACGCTATTGTAGTATAACTCATTTAATCTCTGAAGTGGGTTCTTTTTTATGTGCGTGTGCTTTAACAAAATGAGAGGACCAAATGATTATTTAGACAGTCTGAAGACTAATAGTATATCAGCACATTAAAGTAGCACAACCCTAAATTGACTTGTCAGTTTTGTAATGAAAATCTTTTTCCCATATGATTTCTTATCAGTTTGACACTATTACTCTTAAGTGTTTCTTGACAGTTGGAACCTTGGCCTCTGGCCATTGTTAAGTGCCAACACATCTTTGCAGTGTCCAAAATATCATCCGAGATGAAAAAAACTGGAGTGTACGTAACAAACACTTTATGGTCAAAGCTCAGCTCTTTCTTCTAGGTAATAAAGGAGAGCCAAGTGAAAAACTACCCTACAAGATCTATGCCTTTCACCCATCTTATTGTTTATTGTTTTATATGCATACATGCGTGCGTGTGTGTGTAAGCAGCATTCCTTCTGAAATGTAAATACCCTCAAAATATGGTGATTTTTTTTTTAACAGATGTACGTAATCCAGACTGTTACTGAAATTTAGACAGAGTCGTCCGTGGAAAACTCACAGAAAGATTTTAAAACAGCCTCCAGTTAAATATATTTAGATGTGGAGCCTAAAATAAACAAGAATGTGTGGACTGGAGAAAGAGCTGCTGAAGAGACCGCAAAAAGGAATCTAAGATTGTTGTGAGGTAATGGTCATCTATCTGGAGAGAACGTTTTGAGCTGCAATTCCATTTATTTAAATACATTTGGAAACAGAGCAAGACGCTCACCAGCTGGCTAAATTTTCTTACAGCAAGTGGTTGACACAGATGTAATAACTTGGAGTGAACATCAGATTGACAAGCTGCATTCTGAGTTTGGGAAAAAAAAAATGAGGTGCCTCAGCTGTTGGGACAAATCAGTACTGCACTGGTATAACTAAACTCTGGTTCTCACTTTTAGTTTTGTGGGTTTTTTGGGTTTTTGGGGTTTTTTTTTTTGCTTGTCTGCAAATAAAGGTAAGCTATCTGCTACATTGGCTGGAGCAGATGGTAGGAGATTACTGTATAGCTGTATAAAATTAGCTATTATTTAATTATTTTTATTTGCTGGTTTTATTAAATTGTTTTGACGAAGTAGGATGAAAGCTACCTCTAGCTTAATTCCTCTGAGTCCTTTCCAGGTTTTAGGAGCTGCTGCTTGTAAAGTTTGTTTTTTTAATGTGGATCAATAAACATAAGCACTCCGAAACAGCTTTTGAGCTTGACTGTGAGCCCTGCTTGATGCTGACAGGTGCTTCTGTATTGAGAAGGTGGCTAGTTGTAGTCCCCTTAGGACATCCAGGCACTTAAGTAGGTGTCCGCATGTGGATTTGGTCAGTTTAGCAGTAGTATCTAAGCTTGAACACATTGATGTTTTGCAAGCATCAGCTGTATCAACCTGGAATGTAAGCATAATGTCAATAGAGATAACTTTTGGTAGATTGTCTTAAACTGTACCTGGCCACCTTTGCTACTTGTATGTTTGATTTTCCTGGTTAGGGGAATCTGTGATAGAGAGTATGATGTAATATACTTTCTGCATATCTAAAGTAGTATTTAAGTAAACGTTTTAATTTCTACATGCTTATTGCACTGAACTGTTTTATTTGTTGTTCTTTGTTTTGTTTGGGGTTTTTTTTGTAATTAAATGCAGCTAACTTCAGGTAACAGCACCCGTTTGTGCTGGAGCAGTGTTTGACTTTGGCAGGCTTACGGCATTATTTATAAAGGACAGATATATAAATATGAAGTACCTCATGTTGAATGTTATTGTACTGTATCTTCAATGTCACAGTGCAGATCTTGTTGGACTCATGAATGTGTATAATCGCATTAAACCTACGAATAAAAATGGTTCTTAAATGGTTGCTTCCTGCAGTACCTTTGAAGCGTGAGCTATGAAAGCTTTTACTTAGCTATCTTTTAATGATTCCTTTTGTACAGTTGTGCACAGATATTTGTTGAGCTTATGTATTCAGAGATCTTTCGATCCCCAAAGAAATAAAAGTCTGAGGAAAAACAAGGAAGAACAATGAAAATGTTAATCAGTTACATTGTAAAAGGGTTGACGATTAAGCTAATGAGCTAGAGTGAATGAATTCATTTATGTGCTTTATGAAAGACCTTGTCTACTAGCATTAATATTTTAATGCTCTATTAATATTATTAAGTATGCGTAGATGAAGGGGGATGGTCTCAAGATTATAAAAGACGCTTGGCACAGGAAAGGCCCTGGTTTTCAGTCTCTGATCTGTCTGGATAAAGGACGTGATTAGTGTAAAGAGGCTGCTATTTGCTGCAAAGTTAATTATCTAATATTATTCAGAATTCTGACTATTTTCTTAATATTTTTTTTCCAGGATTTTTGACTCTTCACTTTAAACACTTTTATTATCAGTGAAGCTGAAGCCCCACTTCCTCGATGTCCATGTGCTGGAACCTCTCATACATTATTAGCTCTTCATAAGAAGTACTCCATAGTGCAATATAGAGGCAGGAAAATTTTAAAGGAAAACTTCCAAAGTAAAAACTTTAGCTTCAGACTTTATCCAAAATTCTGATGAAAGCATGTTTACAGGCATCAAGTTTATAACTTTTGGTAAGTTTTTTCTAAAATTCTTGCTGCTGTACTTAATACTGTACTGCTGTATACTTGATCCAAATTGCCTTTGGTGTCCAGTGCTTCCCATTAATTTGGAAGAGACCTCAAATAGGAACTGTTCTTTCTGTTCTGTACTAATGATAGCAGCTCTTAATTGTGTGGTAGATAGCAGTGTGATCTGGTGCAGGACCACATCTGCAGCAGCAGTCTAGTTTGTTATGTTGTGGGAGGAAATAGGTCATTCTTTATTTATCTTATCCACTTAGTTCTTACCTGTATATCGGAGAAACTGAGGCTGCAGGCAGCACCTATCTCATCCAAAGGAGCGTTCGCTATTTCTGGCTGAAATGTAAAAGTGCCAGGACACTTGCTTTGGAAATTAGTGCGAGGTAGAGCTGTGTTGGTCTCTTGCACTGTGTCCACTGATGCAGAGAAGCCAGTTTGTATTTGCACGAAAAAGAAAGGAGTTAAAAAAGGGCAGGAAAACACTGCTGGGGTGTTTCTGAATTTGGGAGGAAGAGGAGTCCAAAAGCAAAATTCAGTGTTTGTCACGGTTAAAATCCCACTAAGTGAGGCTCTCTGCTGACTTTTAGCTGGAAGCTCCTGAGGAGCTGATAGCCACTGCTTCTACTGAAGGGAAGGCCCACCTACAACACTCCTTGCAAGTGTTCAGCTCTCTGTTCTATGAACCCAGGATTTCTTGCCTTTCAGAGGGCAAGAAATCTTGTACCACTGCCCTCAGCAAGCCCATACCTCCGCAGGGAAGCCAGTTGAGACTGCTATAAACAGGAGGGCCTTGCTTTAACCCCCCCTCCCCCGGCTTAGCACTCAGGAGAAGCGAAGGTTCTGGAGCCAGTTCCTGGCACAGGACTGAGGTGGGGACTTCAGCCCATCTCACTGGTATCTGGTCACTGAAAAGCAGCAGCTTTTAAGCCAGCCAATTCTACCATGCTTGCAAGCAAACAGTGGGAGGAGGAATACCTGCTGATTTCCTGAAGGCAATGAAAGGAGCTCCTTTTTCAAACATGGCAGCATGACTGTGTTCAAAATCAAATTACAAGAAGGCTTTTTGGCATGCTGTTCCATTTCCAGAAGTCTGAATTTATTTTCTCCCTAAGACTTCCTCACAAAGTGAAACGTTGGCCCAGTTGAAATCGTTCGGAATTGCCCTAGTGACCCCGACAAAGCCAGGATTTTCACTTGCAGTATTCAATTTGAGTGATTATTCTGAAAACACAACACAACTGTATAAGAAAGGGAAAATAATTTTGAAATTACACCATAATCTGATTATCTGAAATAGAGGTAGAAATCTTCCTATTAAATTTTACAAAAAAAATCCTACTCATTGGGAGATTTTATATGTTCTTGCAAAGCCTTCCTACTACTTAGGAAATGCTTTGTCTTCAGCCATGAATCTACAGGAAGAACAGCAAATCTGTATGAGGCTTTATATAGTTTTTTTTACAATTTGCATTTGAAATTTATAGCATGAAAGATGCATAATATGGCTGAAGTATCGTTAAGATGAGAAGGTGTGTGTTAATTGCCCATTGACTCTTCAGAAGGAAGGAAGAACAAAACCAGCTATTTTGTTTGCAGGCACTTATTTTGAAAGAGCTTCTTGAAGCCTGATGAATTTGTGGATAACATCAGAAGTGCATTTGTATTAAGCCCTTGATTGTAGCATTTTAGAATTAACTTTCTGCTTGTTTTCTATAGACAAAGATAACAGTTGTCCTTTGGGCATCCTCCGTACCTGTCCAATGGAGCTTACATTTGAACACATGCTGGCAGATGCAATTTTCTAGATTTCATTTTTAAGCTTTGCACGCAGTCAAGTTAAGTGCTGCTCTGGGAACAGCAGTGTTTCAAGAGTAGCCATGGCCATTTTCAGTCTAACAACAAACAAGGGTTTGCGTGGAGGGATTTCCTGGGAGATAGTGCTGCGGATAAGTACAGAGGAAGGGTTTCATTTCTCCTGAAGGAAACACCTGGTGTTGACTCATGTTGACAGCACCCATGTGCTGAACATCATGTCCAACAGTTCAGCAGTCGTGTGGAATTGGAAGGCATAAACTGCCATGGGAGACCACTGCATGAAGGCAGCAGTGAAAAGTCCTGGGTGCAGGGCTGTTTCACATAAGCTTAGGTATAAATGTATATATTTCAGTGTTTCCTAGCCTCACTTTCTACTTATTGGTTGTTCTTACAAGGGAGAAGCAACATTAATTCACTTTTTTTTTTTAAAGGGTATAAGGATTATAGACTAATTTATTCCTCTGTCTTTTACAAAATCAGCAGCCTCAGGGGTCTCAGGGGAGGTGGTGTGGGACAGGACTCGCAGCTACGCTAGAAGCATGTGTGGAAATAATCTGCTTTCTTAGCTCTTGTTCTCAGGAAGGTATCGTGCAATACAATAAACTTGTACAGAGCTGAGATTTTTCACATTTAGTTTGTTTCTGTAGCATAACAGAATAAAAGTGAATAAAGGAGTCAAGTAGTATTTAGCTTAGAAATACTAAATTCTGCAGAAATGGCAGAGCATGGGGCGAGCACAATATAAAGTCATTTGCAGACATAAGGATATTGCCCTTTACTTGCGTTGTTGAGTTAAGGTGTGACACGTTCTCTTCTTACGCAGCAGGGAATGCCACTAGTGATGCTCACATCAGACCCCATTAGTGTTTAGGGAGATAAATGAAGGTCAGAGATCTGGAATATTAAGGAAAAGTGTGTAATCAGAAATAAGAGCCTTCATCAGGCACAGAGGATAGACAGTAAACTGGCTTTGGGAGAACTATTCAGGCATCACAGGAGTCCAATGAACAGACAGAACGTAAGAATACAGTCATAGCAACTATTTAAATGATTCCAAAAAGTTGCTTATGCTTGAGGCTTCCTAGGCACTATGAAGGAAGGAATTGTTTTGCTGGCTTAGGGTGGAGGCTATACGTATGTTTTACCTTTTTTTTCTCCGTGCTTCGTATAGTAGCTTCCTTACCACATAAGCTGTTTTTCCTCCCAAGTGCTGGGGTATGAGCAAACTGTCTGACCATGCTAGGAATGTAATTTTCAAATACAACCTGTACATTTTGTATCACTCTCGTACACTACACTCCATCTAGACTTTGTTGGCTCGTAATAAGATGAGAAAGAGCTGACAGAGAGCAGGAGTCTCAAGATATATTTGGGAGGTGAAGCTTTCCCTACATCTGCACTGTTTCCAAGGACAGCAGTAACAAGGAGCTGTGTTCAATTATCAAATACTCATGCCAATTTGATATGAATTGGGTGTGGGCTCAATGCGCTGCCTTTTTGTTGGATTTGCTGGGGCGCATGGGATGGCCATTGTGAGTTCTGTAGTTCGTGTCACCTTTCTGCCAGCTGTGGGGGATGGATGATCCCAGGAGTGGTATAAAGGCTGCCACTGTTTGGAGCAAATATAAACTGACAAGAGTGAGTGCATGCTGGGTCAGCTTTTCATGGCATTTCGGAGCTGCTATTAGGAGCTTTAAAAATCACTGACGTGCAGCATGAGATATTTAAAATTTGGGGTTCCTTCCAGCTCATGACAGCCATTTTTGTTCCCATTTACAGGCAGAATACTTCAACAGAGCCAGATGTGAAAGCTCAAACACTGCTGTAGCTCCAGCTTTCTTAATTGTTTGTCCAGGAGCTAGATGTGGAAGGTAGCGTTAACCCTTGTGATGTGCATTGATTCACTCCAGCCTTGCAGCCAGGATCAGATCTGAATGCCCAGAGAGATACCCTTTGCCCTGAGCAGTCTGTGATCATGGGTACCAACCACAGCTGGGGGCACTGGGAAAAAGCAGAGGCTTAAAAATGAAAGACAGAGCACTAAAGGAGTATTGTGATCAGTAAAATCAGCTGAAAGATGGTGCACTGTACTGATTCCTGCCTAGAAATTTTGAGTAACACACTCTTCACTGGCAGGTTTGTGGTCACCTGTTGAAGGTGATTTTCAGGTAATGAAATATGACTCTCAGCATCAGCAGAGCTGAGAGCAAACACCTACTCTTGTTCACCTAGGAAAGTTGGCATTCAGTGTTCTGTATCTGCTTTTGTAAGAAAGGGAGAGTTTCTTGTCAGCATTATTAAAAAAAGAAAATGGAAATTAATTGAACTGTGGTGAGTGTGACTTCATGTAGGGAAGCATCTTCGTGGATTTGAAACTTAGAACTATGCAACACGGGAAGAATCTAGCATGTTAGTTACAGTAGGGATGATGAATTAGTGAGGATCCCCTATCCATAGTTTCGGTGAGCTGGGACAGACAGGTAGGGGAGAAGAACATGTTCACAGAAAAAGAAATTCTCTCATAGGCAAAGATCAGGACAGGTCAAATGAAAAAAAAACAGCCACGTTAAGGGAAAAGATACCTACCTTTGGTTTCTGCCATTTGTTGTGCTGCTGAAGTGGCTGTGTAGGTAAGGTGCTTTTCCTGAGCTGCCATTAAGACACCATGGTTAGAGAAACAAATTACCCTCAGAAGGCCAGAATGGGGTCTTTCAAAGGTCATTATCAGAACTGGTTTCTCATCAATACACTACCTGATTGGAGGAAAAGACTCAAAATTGCAGGGCTTTGATTGCTGAGGGGGAAGCTTTCAACTGCTTCCTGCTGGTCTGTCATTTTGTGCTAACCCGAAATGGCCATGTTAAATTGATGTCCTGTTTCCCATTTGCTGACCACAAATCACTCTTCTCCTGTTAATATAGGAAACGTTTGTACATGCTAGAAAGTGGAGTAGCTAAAAAGTAAATTCAGTAAAGAACTCAAAAGTGTTTACCTACTGACCAAGAATTTTTTCCCCCACCAGCACTTCATGACATTCAGCTGTGAATTTCATTAGAAAATACAAAGCCTCGTGTCTGCATTAAGAGAATCTTTGCACAGATACTGTTCCCAAATAATGCGCTATGAGTCTGGTTTCTCTGTGCTTGCTGATTTCTAGCAGCTAATTGACAGAAAAAACAAAGGCTCGGAGAGATGCAGCTGTTCAGGCAATAGGATGTCATCGCTGGCACTGTGTGACTGAGTATTGCTGCTGTGGGTTAGGTCAGCAGTGAAAGCAGCACAACAGCCCTGTTATCTCAGGATGGCAATGCTATGAAAGAGTGCCTAGATCCAGGAAGATCTTGGCCCTGAAGGGCAATTGGTGGCTGAGGCTCAGAAAATATATGTTTTTTAATTTGTATGGATCTTAGAGATTTGCATATGCATACACTCTTGCATCCAGAATTGAGTCATGCTGCAGATCCTGCCAATAAGGGCTTTTTATTAAAGTCCACTTTCATTGTCAGATTAAACTAAAATATGTAGACTGGATGTGGAATGGTGCGTAGTCCCCATTTACCACTGCTTTGGTGCAGAGGTCTTCCAGCAGCAGAGAGGACAGACAACTGGAAATCCTAAAACAAGAGTGGGTTACCCAGGAGTATCCTAATGGTTGTCTCAAAGTACTTTGATACAACTGGAGAAGAGAGAGGGAACAAGCACTTTGTGATCTATATCATTTGTTGTGAGCAGAGAAGAAAAATCAGTCCTTCTTCCACTGCTGTTCCCTTCGCTCCATGTCTCTATTTCCCCCGCTGGAAAACTGGGAGGATGAAATTGAGCACCTCTGCAAAGTGCTTTGATATCTACTGATCAAAACTGCCCTGTAGACAGCAGGTATCAGGCCAAGTGCAGGGAAGCCCCACTTTCCTCAGGCAGCCCAGACTGCGGGTGCACTGAAAGGTTCTCTGAAACGTCACTAAACTGAGAAAAAGTGGCACTACTGAAAATCGGGATGAAAGTGGCCTCAGATGTAAATCCTTTCTAAAATCTGTGTAAGCCTCAACTGCTCTAGTTCCATCACCACTTCCCTTATAAATGAACTACCGGTCAAAAGGTAGATAGAAATGCAAAATAGCCCCAAAGCAAACATGTTACTGTCTTTTAAAATAAGTCCGTTTAAATAACGTGAAAATATATTAAAGAAATGGAATCTATTCAGGTTTGTGTTTAAAGATGAATTAATGCAAATATCACAGGTTTATCATGCATTGCTCTCTTGAGAGGATTCACTGGGGAAGCAATTTGTTTCTTTTTGCCAAGTCATGAAGCTTTGAAGTTAGTCAGTTGTCTGTCTCTGCCAGTAGCTCATTTAATCTTGAGGAAAAGCATCAAATGTAAGTTGGCATCATTAACTACTTGTATGTCTGCGCACCACTGAAAGCTCTGGCAAGAAGAGGTCTTCAGCAAGCCAGCAACCAGCAGTACAAAGGCTATTGGAAATGGCACAGAGAATTTCTGAAAGAAAAAAGAAATAGTGGTTATTTAATAACCCACACGCAGCCCCAAAGTGAAAGTCACGAGGAGGGCCTCCATTGGGTTGTTTTTAAGAAGATTACTGCTAGGCTGAAGGCTCTGCTTGATTGCTTTCTGATGGCCGCAGGTGAGGATGATTTCAGTGACAACCATCTGAGGGAAAAGCCATTGCGAGTGGCTTATTTTCCAGACATTCTTCATAGTTTTAGGGATGTTCACATGTCCCATCTACCAGGCTGCTCAGGGAGGTGGTGGAGTCACCATCCATGGAGGTGTTCAAGAACAGTGGAGATGTGGCCCTGAGGGACATGGTTAGTGGGTATGTGGGGGTGGGTTGGTGGTTGGACACGATGATCTTAGCGGTCTTTTCCAATCTTAATGATTCTATGATCTCCCCTGGTACAACTTACTGCTTCCCTGGCTGTGCTCATAAAATGTTTCTGGAGCTGCGCTGGAAGTGTATGAGGTAAATGATCTGGGTTTAATTTCTTTTAATTTCTGCTTGTGATGTTCTGCTGATTTCACGTATAGCATTGCTCTGTGGTCAGCTTGCTGGCACAGCTGAGCAGGCAGTGGTTTGAGATGGCTGGGTGATGGAAGCAGGTGCCACTTATTAGCCATTTCCCTGCGTGGGGAAATTTCAAAGCTAATGCCTGAATCTGTGATGGAGCTTACAGCAGACTCCACCTTCACCCCAGAACTGTTCTTCTGATAGCAATTTTTCCACTTTTCAGTTACAAATGAGACCCTCAGCTATCAATCAGCACAGCTCTGCTGAGCTGGTTTACAAGAGTTCTGCACGGCATCAGCTTTCTGCCTGGAGATAACAGCCGTGGGGTATCAGCTGCAACGAAAATCTCCGCGATGTGAGCAGCCAATAAAGCAATCCAGGGAGGTCAATATGCATCTGAAGATAGCTCTGAACAATAGCCAGAGGGGGAATATAAACTGTTTACTGCAATTGGACTTGTACTGAAATCTACTGATGCAAAATTCATAGCCAACATGAATTAATTTGCTCCTGATCGTTTCCTACAAAAACTCCAGCTTCTCCCCCTTCCCCTAATGATTTCTGCTCAACAGCTGTGGATTTGCAAACCAAACTGTAGTAACAGCGTAGACGTTAACATTTCAAAACAGCGCTAAGAACAGTGAATGGAGTGTCCTTTGGAATTTCAAAGTTGCTGCCAGTTTATCCCAAATTAAATTTGTGAAGTTTTTCATGGGCTACGTTCAATCTTTATCATTTCTCATCTCATTATCACCTGGGAGAAGTATTAACCCTCTTTTTAAAGACAGAAAGGAGGCACAGAACATGTGAGACAGCCCTGGAAATGGCTCTGATAAGTAGCACGGTCGTTAGCTGAATCAGCTGCAAGATCTCAAATTGGTTTTCCCGGCGTGCTACAGAATTTAGGTCAGGTTCCCACTGGGGACCAAGCGGTGAGCTGTGCGGCGTTTCTCCTGCTCGGTACCAGCTTCTCTGCAGGAGAGCACGTGTAAAATAAATCCCCGTTCCTCCTCTGAAGGGTGAAGTGAGGGCTGCAGCCAAGTTAATGGCTTCTGCAAATGCATTCTAAAGTCAGTCTATGTAACGACCTGGAATGTATCTCTTTGCTCACGAAAGGGGAGTTGGTGGCTGTTCTAATGACTAGCCCGTAGTGTAAATACGGTCCTAAATTATTTCCTCAGATAGTCCGCGTGAGGGCTGGTGAGGTTAAGGAGAGCTAGCCTGGTATCCAAGGGCAGAAGCTGGTTGCTTGTGTGCTTAAGATACGTTGAGAGCATTAGTACCCAGACGTGAGAACAGAAGAGCAAATACACCTATTTACCATGTGAAGGAGAGCTGCCTTACAGAGTGAGCTGCAAAGTGGTTGGCTAAGGGCTGCGCTCACCTGTCCTCTCTGCCCTCATCAGCTCCGCAGTGAGCCCTGAGATGTCTCTTAAACAGACCACTCTGCGACGAGGAGGTACAGACCCATGTGCTCTTGTGTGAAGAGCTGAAGGTATGAGCGGAACGTTGGCACTTTTATGTTGTTGTAGTTGAAAAGCATCAGAATTAAACGTTCCTAGTATTTGCTGGAGAAACCTCTAAACCATGTCAGAAGGAAATGAGGTGAAAAGGTGTTTTACTGACACAGGTATTTGTTTGTTTTTCTCTTTAAAGCCTGGCTTGCTGTGGAAGTTTATGGTAAGCAGCTGGCGTAGCGGAGCATCCTGCCTGTAAACACTGACTTTAGTACGGTTCCTCTGGTTGACGTCAGCGTTCAGTGCTGCTGCAGGAGGACTGGCTGGATTCATTGCTGGGTGCTGGTAAGCTGCAGGGAAAGCCCTCGCACCTGGCAGTGGGGAGGGGACAGCGGGGGGTTTCAGGGGCTCCATGCTTGTGTAATGGGTGTGAGCAAATCTGGGAGCTGCCTCTTCTCAGGCTGAGTGCGGTGAATCAACGCAGAGGAAGATCACCTACATGTGAGATTAAAGATGAGGAGGGGTACCTTATGTCATGCAGAATCTTATGCTCCATAATGGGTGTATTGGATGCCCTGTAAATTAGGGGACTGGTTCAGAACTCAGAATGGTCCACAAAGCATTCAACTGCGGAATCTAATGGAAACTGACCCAAATGACCGATAGCTGCTTCAGGTTAGGAAATCTGCGTGAATGTTGTGGCTGCAGTTTACCCTTTAATAGTTAGAAAGTTGTTATATTGATACTATAAACCAGGCACTACACATATAGGGTGAGAAAAGAGAGCTCATTCCTCTTGACAGGAAGAGATCCTTCCAAAAGTGAGATTGCAAGAGCAATGAGGGGGAGGGAAGGAGAGCCCTGCAGAGGGGTGGAAGGCCTCAGTAGCTACAGCACTGCCATCTGTGTGTAAGGCCCTCCCAGCAGCATTAAAAATACATCAGGTCTAAGGCCTCGATAAGTGATTTCAAAGGAAGACGTGTAGCAAAAAGAGCTCAGCGATGCAGTGGGTACTGCTGGGCCATGTGGCTGCAAGGCAGGAACAGGGGAGCGTGGGTCTGCTTCTGCAGGAAAGTTTTAAAGAAAGGGGCAGTGGGAAAAGGAAGTCCTGAGGCAGCCAGAATTTGTTTAATGCTTCTCAGGACTTAATGCTAATCACAAGCGAAGTTTACACTCGTGATTCCTCCTCCCACCCCACACCTCCAGAATTTTCTGATTTATAGCCTACCAGATTCCTGTGCTGTTCATGAGTGTGATGTACGTGAATGGAGCAGTCTAATATCTCAGATGCTCCCAAAGCCTGACAGTGTTTTCTCGCTGCTTCTCACTCCAATAAATCAAAGTGTTCAGATCTATGGACTGCATAGCCAATAAAATTCCTGTGGTAGGGAACAGCGGCTGTTTATGCATTTCTACAGCTGTGAATCTCCTGGATGGCATTCCTGATGACTGAATGCCTTGCAGCAGTTATATAATTGCAAGAAAAAAAATTCACTGGTTTGCCAAATTGCTGAACCAGAAGGGTTTGCTTACTAAAGGACCGGAGGGAAGAAACTGAACAGGAGATGTAAAGCTGAAAGGCTTGGGCTGTGATCAGCATTTTGATCCTTTTAGGAATTTGTAGAGGCTGAGGGCAGAGGGGAGTTGCGTAGTGAAAGATGGGTGAATAATTAACCATGCCTAATTTAGTCAATGAGTATTGCTGATAGGGAATTATCTACAAATGGGTTTTTGTGTGTCAGGTATTATTCAACATCTCTTTTCTGTGAATAATTTTTGGGTTGTAGCTTTATCCTGAGGAGTTCATTTGGGTGTTTGTTAATTAAACACTGAAGAAGGGAGAGCACTAGCTCACTAAAAGAGAATCACACAGCAGATGCATCTGTGGTCTCATTGATTTCTGAAGGTGTAAGATAGGGAAAGTTCATTTGATTTGAACTTTCTTTGTCTAGCCTTCGGAGAAGTCACCTTAAATCTTGAGAGCATTTAAATTTGAGGTACTATCCAGTCCTATCATATATTTCTCTTGCATGAACTCAGATTTTGGGATCTAAATACCTGTTTGTCTGCACAAGATTTGTAGATGAGTGTTTCACACATGTAACCAGACAATTAAGCCTATTTCATTGACTTATTACGATTCTCACTCATGAGAGTGAGACTCATGAGAGTGAGAATGGAAGAGAGGTAATTCCCTCCCGTCCCTTCATTAAAATGATTTACTCCTCCTATATTATATTAGAGCCTATTCAAAAAGGGCAGTTTCCCTTAAAATGTTTGCAGTGGAGCCTAAGCATCGCTATCCAATGTTAAGATCTTAGCAATGCTCTTTAGTATTCATTTCCAAGGCTCTGAGGAAGACACAGGTGTTCTTCAACCTCCCCTCTTGGTGTGCCCTTGGGTAGATTAATTGCTCAGAGAAGTTCTGTTAGCCCTGTCTTGCAGCTGAAACCCATTCGGATGATAAAAACCACTTGTGGTCATGAGGCTGAAATCTCAAGACACATGCATCCCAAGAACTGCTGTGGGAGTTAGGAGAGCACAGCTCAAAATGTCTATCTCTACACTACCTCCATCCACAAATCTAGTGCCACAGCAAAGTACAGAATGTAGTCAACTGCAGATGCTGCTGATGGAGTAGAAGTGCAGGGTAAAGTAGAAAAAATAAATTAGAACAAGTTTAGGTGAAAGACTTTACAGGACAGCATTTAAATTCCTTAGTGTCAACTTTAGAAGCTTTCAACTTGTATTTCAAGAAATCAGTTGTATTTTACCTGTTTAATTTAAAATGGCATCCACATGTGACCTGCTTCTCTGGGCAGCCCCTTGGGGCTCAAGGCGAGCATGATGTCCTGAACTCAGAGAGCTTAGCTATGTGTTGTTTTTTGTAGTAGAAAAATAGAAGGTATGTTCATTCATATTGCAGAATTATTTTTTGGGGGGAGGAGGGAGGGTGAGGGGGTGAAAAACATCCAATTCTGTCTTGGCATGTAGCGTTCTTGTGCAGCGTTCACACTCGAACTAGCACAACTGGCCTTTCTGAAAGCTGTGTGCTCTGCTCAGCTTCTGGACCCGTGTTTGCATCTCGCAAGGTGATTGCGAATGCTCTTTTTTGATCTGTTTCAGTGCTTTCACTTAGTGGGTGACACTCATGGCAGTGTTATTACTTGGAATTTGAGATGAGAATGCCCAGCCAGAGAGATCAAGTCAAGACAGATAAAAATGAGCAGCACGTTAAAGTAAGAAAATCAGGCTTTTTGTGAAGAGCACGATTGCTTGTTCATGCGTTGCTGAAGTGCAAAGGTACTGTTAATAACTCTTTAAAGCTCAGCTGTTAAAATAATCTTCATAATCATCACCCGGGATCGCAAGGTAGCGATTTGTGGCTGTGGTGTGTATGACAGAAAAGCCGAGCTGCTTGACAGAACATCAAATGTTTGTGGCACTGAAGTTTTATGCAACCATTGCAAAATCTTTCATGCTTGAAACAATGATGAAAATTGATTGTCAGCTATGAAACCAAAATCACATTAATCCACTGTAGGGTTGCTTTTTTTTCCTTGGGTTTTTCTTTGTTTAAAAACGTGACCTACTCTAGCACAGTTCACTTACCTCAAGTGCTCTGTCAGGTTTGAAAAAGAATAGATCTTAGTAAGGGTGTATGTATTTCATGCTTCACAATTGTATGTGGGAACGTGAAGGGGGGAGTGCAAAACAAAAAAAAAAATAGGAACAAGAGGGTCAGTGTCCATACACCTCATCTTGATTACATGTTGAGTGTGTTATATAAAGACAATGTATCTGCTGTCTAGATTACCAAGGAGAATATTCAACATGGAGCAGCTGAAATGGAAGCTAAAGTTACTGTAAGCTTTAGTTTCCCAGAAATACTGCTGCAGGTAATTTTTCTAGCTATAAATAAAATGATTTTTAAAGCTGGATGCTGAGAAACAGAAGTTTGGGGGTGACTTGGCTTGCCATCTCCATCACGATCCAGTCTTGTTGAATATCTTATTAGCTACTTCCACACCTACGCAGAGGCTTTCAGGATGTACCAAAGAAAGGGAATGAGCAGAGAGCAGGAAGAAAAGTGAAGCTTAACCTATTGTCGTCAACTCTGTCATGTGAGGTATGCATGTCTAAGGGAGGCTTCATGTAGCTGCTATTACTTAGAGAGTCCAGCAAACACACTGCATGCATGCACCCAATTGTGTGGCTGTGCATCTGTGGCACGGTGGACCATGCTGTGGGGTTTCCTGGAAGAATCCAGGGGGGATGCAGTGGCAGAAAAGTGCTCAGGTTTGGAGAAGACAGATTGGTGGGACTTAGGCCCACCAGGACTGAAGTACATTGATCTACTATTGTGTGGCACCTTGCTGCTCCATGAGGTACCTACTTGTAGAGTTCATTGCAGGAGCTCACAAGAAGGAAATCCTCTCACCAGTCACGGGAAAGAGACTTTATCTAGTTAGCACCTATTTTGCAGCATAGATAATTTTTTGTGGTGTTTTTTTTTGTTGTTGGAGAGAAATGAAAGAGGGACGGCTTGGATGTGAAGGAGACATCCCATCAGCACAGTGCCCTCAGTGGTCCCACTGTGAGGGCTCCTTCCCTCCTCAGGCTATGCCATATGATGATGGGAATCCAATTCTCCCCTACAAAGCTCTGTTTTGTTCTTGCTGCTGAGTATTTTCTGATATTCTCATCCGTTTGATTAGCAAAGTTATGTTCTAATATCCTGATTATAATATGAAGCTGATTAGCGCACACGCACACAGTCAGCATGAAACACATGGGAACCTTTCAAAGATTATGTTAATTCTGAGGAGATGCTGCTCAGCTTAGTCACAAAGTCGGTGGTATAATTTGATACCTCTCTGCTCTCTTTCCCATTGCTGCTGCTGCATATTTTCTGTACCACCTCTGGCAGAGGAGTGGGAGGTCAGACAAAGAAAGAAATGAAATACAGTCCAGTGAGAAAAGGTTGTAGAAACAGATTGTGCCATCCAAATGTGCTGCAGTTGTGTGTTGCATAGACAGAAGTGCTGCCTGTTGATGAGCTGTGTCACCTTACCTGTTTCCAATGCTTTGTCTTCCATTGTTTTGCAATGACAAAGATGGCATTAAGCCATTTTATCCTGAAAACCCAAGTGCTTAATTTAGACAAGGCTTGTTCTGCTCCTTGGCTGGAGATGGGAACCCTGTGCCAGAGCCTCACAGGATCCTTCTCTGGGTAAGAGAATAATTTCAAACAGTTGGGTAGGTGGGTGTTGTCCACTCAGTGTTAACTTATTTACCCGCCCACCCTCTTTATTATCAATCTCTTTGCACAGTGTGCCTCCTGTGACACCTGGGCCTGTGAAGTCTTGCATTTCTATTGCTTCTTCAGACACTGCGCATCTTGCATGTCAAGCAACAAGCCAGCCTGCCCCTGCAGATAGCATCCTCCAAAGGCAGTCCCCTTGCAGTGGGGACATGCAGTATGGCATGGGGAGCAGTAAAGAGTAAAGCAGCATGACAAGGGCACAAGCCAGCAGCTGGTGTTGTTTCACTTGTGCATCTGTATTATAAGATTTTATGTGATTAAACTGTCCCACAAGGTAGCTGTAAGTAAGTTATAAAAAGTCTCATAAATGTTCCAGCTGGTAGGTAGCAGACTGTGAGGCACAACTAATGGTCAAATGTATACTCTAATCAGTCATGAAATACTATATTTAATTCACTTAAGTTTACTTGAGGGAGACTTGAAAGATTGACCAAAATATCCTTCAATTTTGAAACTTTTTTTGACTCAGTTCCTAAATTCTGAATATCGAAGAGCTTCGTATTTGACATTTCAAACCAGAACACATCTGGTCCTTGTGGCTTAAACCTTCAGTAATTGTATACATGAACTAACAAAATGATCTTTTCTATAGTGATGCTCCTTTTCTCTCAGTAAAGTTCCTAGGAAAGCACCATATCTGTACACCTAAATAAGAAGGCTCTCATCTTAATAAGCTTTGGTTTTCTGTCTCAGGGATTTTTATTTTGGTAAACCTTAATTGAAGGTGGAGGTCTGTCCTTTTTTTTGGTTTTTACTTTTTGTTTTCCTTAACTGTCCTTGCAAGCAGGCAGGCTTGATTTTAGAGGCGTTCTATTTCTATGTCACTGAAGACCGATACTTGGGATGGCATAGCCCGCGGAATTTGCTCCCAGAGAGAACTATCTGTATCAGCACCATCTCATGCATATTGTATGTGAATCAACTGCACTTAAAAGACATGGAGGTATCATGCTTCAGTAAGTGAAAGGCTTTTTCTTTTTTGTTTTGGAAGGGGAAATATCCACTTGAACTGTTGCCCTTCAGAAATCAAGTTCACTGTATTGTAACTTGTTTGTTCTTCATCCGGATGGTCTTTAAGGATGTTGCATTCTTGCCTCCTTGAGCACACTACATCCTCCCTGACTGCTGCCTTGCATTCCACAGCTTGGTTCCTGGGATTTGCAGTTGTGCTTATGCCAAATATATACAGGTGACAGAGCATCTTTCAGGTATGTGGGGAAGAACTGGTCTCCACCTCGTTCACTGTGGAACTTGTAACCCCAGGGAAGGTTTGCTTCTCACTGTTGGTCTCCTCTTCTGGGTTTGGTTTTGTTGCAGCAGAAACAGGATATTTACAGGAACACTTTGACCAAAGATTATCTGGATAACAATGATACATGCCCTGTTACACCATGAAACCCTTCAGCACTGATGAAAGAAAAGAGTTGGAGGGCTGAGGGAATTGGGGAAAAGCACAGGCTTGCCCTGTGAGTTTCAAGGGGTGTTGCTCCAGACTGGCTAGTCCCATGTGTTA
Organism: Aquila spilogaster; assembly: GCA_024606505.1. Lineage (NCBI taxonomy): Eukaryota > Metazoa > Chordata > Aves > Accipitriformes > Accipitridae > Aquila > Aquila spilogaster. The sequence continues at coordinate 40,207,592 of JANHGO010000073.1, read as the reverse complement.
AATGTCTGTACACAACTGGAGCACGTTAACCACTCTATTGGAGAGTGTCAGGAAAAGCTCCCATTGATTTATTCTTCACCAAAAATTGCTTTCTTTCTAATGCTTTTTCTTTGTAGAAAGAACTACAATACAAAGTGTTCAAATTTGCAGAGAAAATGGAATCATTTTTTTGTTTTCATTAAAGTCTCAAGCAAAAAGCACTTAATGTTTTGTGCTAACAAAAGTGCAAAATCAAAATAATGTAATGAGGGTAGCAGATGCCATGCATGTACTCTGACAATAACCACAGTTATCAGAATGGGCAGGTACTTTTCTGCATGTAAAATCAGTGTATTTTCTATTACTTTAGCAGGAATAATCTTTTGCGCTTTGTCTTGTTGTGTCATGGGCAGACCAACGTGCCCTAAGAGATTGTGCAGAACACTTCATTAAAACAAAGAATGAGGTAAACCGTCCTAATCGAATCTTATCCGGAATTAATTTTGATCTTAATTCCTTAAATTAAGAAAATATTTTTTGCCTTTCATTCCATTTTTTCTCAATAGATTTTATAACTGTGAATGTTGTTGTTCCTTTAGAACCCGGTCCCCCTTCTAATCAGGCCCAATCCTTGGCCTCAATTACATTGCTGAAATGAGTTTCACTTAAAGTCTCTTCTTCCATTTTTTCCTAACCACTAAAAATACTATTTAGGTTTTAAGACAGATTTTAATTTAAGAAGAAATCAAAAATCCAGCATGGACTCTTCCTGTTTCATGATCAGGAAAAGGCCTAATTTAGAAAACGTTATCCAAAAAGATAAAAGCTTTGAAAAGCGGTTGGAGTTTTTATTAGAAGCTGGTTGTTATAGTTAGAAATTGAAGCAAAAATATATGATTAAAGACAAAGCTTTCTTCTTGGAGATCTCATTGTCTAAATTGCAAAACGGGTAGGAAGATTTGCCATCATTGCTGTTACATCAAATTCAAGCTTAATATCCTGCAGAGGAATTGCAAGAATAAGGAAAACTTAAGTTTTCTATCCCAAAGCGAGAAAATTAGCCAATTAAGAACACAGAAACACTGGAAGCTCCATGTCGGATATACCTATCAATTTTCTAATTCATGCTCTCTTTTAGCAGGATCCAGTCCAGCCACATCAAAGGTTGTTTAAGAAGCTTCACAGTGGTCAATCCATAGGAAAATGTGCCTGAACTCAGTTTCTGGCCCTTGTTGAGAGCTCACTTTCTGCTATTTCACCTGTTACATGAAATACGTATGCGCATGTACAGGCGCACAGATCCCCCTCTGGATGTTCAGTTTTGCAGCACATTATGTTCTTCCTTCACACTTTTTTTGGAAGCCTGCTATGCTGCTGACCCGATTTCTACTTTGTGGCATAAACCCCTCAGGCTAATAATGAACTATTGAAAAGAGCCTCTCCTTCAGTCATTTTAAAATCAGTTGCTTTTCATCCTGTTGAGTGCTTTCCAGTTAATATAGTAGAGAAACTTGTGTGACCCTCCTGAAATTTACGTATTTGCTTCTACTTGCAAACCATTTTAAGAAACCTTTCTTTACTTTAAACTTTTCACTGTATCTTTTTCTGTTTTCAGTACTTCAATACCTGACTGAGAATTTACTGAGAGGCAGGGAGAGATGAGAACAGAACTAATTTAGCTTTATGAGAGGGAAGGAAGTTCATTTTCTCACCCCAGAGAACTGTCTTCATGCTCACACCTGGTGGAAAGATCAGGAGTTCCAGCAGATGAATGATTCTAGTCCAGAACGACTTCACCTATCTGAAAAAGGAGTTGTCAATTTTGTTTAAGCTGCCAGGTTTCCCTAGAAATAGCGTTCCAGCTTTTCATAAGCCTGGAGACATTTCTGTCATTTCAACATCGTTCAGTCTATTATATCCTGCCAGCCACGTCTAGATAAACCGTAATGAAAACTGCTGCCTCTGTTATGTACCCACACCTACTCTGTCAACAAGCTTTCAGTGCCATGGCCATTACAAAAGCTCTAAAATTTGATCTGCCATTGATGATAGGCAAGTTTCAATCTGTGGCTTCTAGCCTGCAAATATGATCTCCAAATGGCGCGTTGCAGGCTGTGATTTTGCATCCCGCAGGATGGTGTGCACGTCCTTTCTCTTCCTTTCAGTGTGAAGGTCATTCTTCCAGATCAGAAATTACTGTTGCTCTAAGGGACACAGGGAGCTGTACAAGAAGCTTAATTTAAAGTAAAAATACGGGCAATAGAATAATGTTGTGGGCCTGCTGCTTTCCTGTTATCTGACAAAACCATTAATTTCTTACAGAGCTGGAAACCGAGGGCAGCATGTTTGAGAATATGCTCTTTGTTGTTCAGATTGGTGGGTTGATGATTATTCTAGCTTTATTTTTAGTAGGAAATATTCTTTTCTCCACTTCTGCTTTGCCTTTCTTGAAGCTGAAAAGTACTTACCACCTTTTAAAGATTTTATTTTCACTGAGCTTTCCTGAGACTGTAGCTGTTCGATATCACAAATCCACATATCCCAATATTGATGCATCTGGCTCCTGAAAAGCACAAGTTACGGTGGTGAGCTATCTGATTAAACCAAAATAAAAAGCTACCTTGAGGGCTTGAAGCCTTGCCCTTCGGAAGGTTGAATTCCATGATGTCACTAACCGGTGTCCTTTAAGTTCAGCGTACATCCTATGCACGTATGTTTTCAGTCACTGAAGATCACATATTTGTTTATGTTGTTGTCTCGAATTAACTGTACAATATCAATTTCTCTGACGCAGGAAACTGCACAGGAATCGTTTGCATTTCTAGTTGAGCATCCTGGAGACAAATATGATGAAATGAATAGCCTTTTAATTTAATTGGCTTCCAATGCGAGCCTGAGAATAGAAAGTACAATATATTGCACAGTTACTGTAGAAACGGTTCAGGTCAAAAGCTCGGCATGCAGTCCCTACATCAGTCAGCACTGCTCCTGTGCAGTAATTTTTTTAATTCTTGCTGCATCTCCATTAGACCCCAGGAAGCCAAATCTTTCAGCTTCAGTATTCCGAGTGGAGCTGCTGGGTCCCTTGTCACTGGTCAGAACATGCTATGGAATCCATTTAAAAAACTGCTGACATGAAAAACTGCATCGTATCAGTGCTCTTCTATATCAGCAACAAGAATAAGATGGGGCCAAAAACAAAAAAGAAGTGGAGTGAGGAAAGATCTCTGTTTTCTTCCTGTAGAAGAAAAGAAGACAGAACAAGGCAAGAAGTGGTACGAAATGGATAGTTGTCTGCCAAGCAATCCTTTTTCAAAAATGCCTTTCTGTTACAGACAGTTAAGATTTATCCACTGTTTATTGGAGCCAGCCTTACTGAATGCGGTGCAAGCAAGAAGGGAGATAATATCTTTGTAATATTCAAAACTCCTACATCCTTTTGTTGGTAGAAGTAAAAAGATACAGCTCTTCTAAAACATTAGTTAGCTGTGGAGTGCTTGAATGAGCATGTAAACCCTTCCACACAGTGCTTAATGTAGAAAAGGGATTTCTTTGCTATTTTTGGACTGGCTAGTGTGAGATCTGTGCTGCATCTTCAGCCGGAATTCATTCATCTGTGCTTAGAATCAGAACTCCTCCTGTCGTCTGATCCCATATGGCTATGTGATACAAAAATAATGACACGAAGTGACATGAAGTACTTGCATGTGGAGCTGACTCCACTGCACTGCGGGGGCCACGTTAACCTCCCTTGCAACGTTTGAATTGTTGATTTTTAAAAGCATGATAACTCTTTTTAAGAAGTCTTCCATGAGCGATCAGTGGCATTTTGGTATTTCCTAGGATGCCACTAAATTATTAAAAGCAACCATCTTACTGAATTTTTGTGTTTCTCCATTGTGATGTACGCCCTGTAGCTGCTTTGCCAGAGTGTGTGATCATAGGCACTCCTCTCTTGTACCAAGTGCCTGAGATGCAGTGCTAACAACTTTCAGAACACTGTGCTTCCCATCACGTTAAGAATGTAGATGCCTCAGAAAAGCATCGGTTTCAATAGCGGTGTAAATGAATTTATGCAAAGGGTTTTCAGGCTTTCCCAGCAACAAGGATCCTATCTATCTTTGCTTCCTGCAGAGTTCAGGTGGGACATGCTGCATGGTGCCTCCTTGACAGAGGGACTGCTGATGTGACCATCTGGAAGATGTGCTTTAGAAGCAGCATATTAGCTGTGTTCCTGGAAGGCTGCAGTCTGCTCATCTTCGCTGCATTCTCCTCACTAACAGGAAAGCATCGCTGTGAGCAGAAGCTGAAAGCCAGGTGTCCCAGGTAAAGACCCAGTGGTTGGGCTGTTTGGAACAGGTTGCTCTGCAGTAGGCAGGGATGGGCCTCTGCAGTGAAGGCAAAAAGGGCAGGTGTTTGGAAGAAGTTTTTTTAATGATCATTTCTAGTGACTGGGAGTCTTGGAGCAGATGTGTTCAGAAAAGGTTGAGATAGGCCACGTTATTTAGAGAGGTTCCTGTGTGCTTACTGCAGCTTAGACCAATATAACACTGCACTAAGCATGGTTAATGCTGCATGCAGGTGCTTGTTGGTGATTAAAGCCATTACTGTTTGGTTTAGGCACAGAAGTATTGAAAGTGCTTGCCTGCACTGGGGTGAGCAAGCAGCATCTGCGGGCTTTGAGTGCTATCACAGAGAGGTTGTCCTGAGACAACACACTATCACAGGTTATGTGAAAGTGCACCCTGAAAACTGAGTGCACCCTACACACATAGCCTACATTGTTTGCTGTGGAAACAAATTCTGCTTAATTGATTCAGGCTGTGGTAAATGTGAACAGGTATTCATAAGGTGGACTTGTGCTGGTTGAAGCCTCTGCCTTGAATTTACACCCTTAATTAATCGGAATTGATTTATCTCAAGTACTCTCATATAGACAGCCCTCACATCAAAGGGATTAGCTGCCAGTTTAGCTCCATTTGAAAGGGTAACTGGGAAAATGAAAGGAAAGCATGAAAGGGGAAAGCGTCAATACCTGAGTGAAAAAGTGCAATCTAGGGTAATTTTGGGACAGATGGGAAGGTTCTGTGCCTGCAAGGTAAGATTGCATGCTCTCACCCACATTTCAAATGGTTGCTACATCTGCTCTGTTTTACTAGGTCTGAAGAGGGAGGTGCTTTTCACTTTGCAACAATCCTGGTAACACAGTGCATTTCTTCCTCTTTGATAACTGATATTCCTCAAACAACATTGGAATGGGAAGCAGAGATTTTCCTTTTCTTGATATTCAATTCTAACTGGTGAGAAATGACCTGCTGACAAAGCCAAGCTTTGCCGAGGAGCGTTTTCCCCTTCCTTTGGCTAGTTCCTTGCTCCTAAGCACTTTGCTTGTCAGGGGAAATCCCCACATTCTTTGAATATTGGTCAGGTGGCGTCAGGTAATGCAGTGTTGTTGCCTACCTGTAGAGAAGAGCTCTCTGTAGAAGCAGGCTTGATGATTATATGGAATAGAGAACGTGTTTTCCTGCTATGTGAAATGGTTCACACCTGGTCCGCCCCTGCTCTGCAGTATGCTAAATAATGCATGCATTTTCTAAAGGATATTAAAAAGCGACTGTAAAAAATGAAACTGAGAGAGGAGCTCGTATAATGCACTACATTAGGGAGAAAAAAAAGTCAGTAAGAATAAATGGAAAAAATGGCTGTGTCAGCCCTCATGAAAATAGCACATTTTCCTCCTAATCTCTTGGTACACGGAACAGGCAGTTCCACAGAGAGGCTGTCCTGATGTTGGCTTGAAAAAGAGAGGAGGCTGAAAGAAGGTAAAGCCTGCTGGCTGTAATCTGCACAATGCCGAACACAAGGGGATTATTTCAAAGCACAAAAAGCAGCAGTGTGTGTGCTGGGGGGTGAAGCGGTCAGCAAGGGGGCTGTGCACAGCAGTGCTTACCCTGAGGGCCTGGGAAGCACCAGCCCTGCAGAGTTAAGGGCAGAGCAGGGCTTGGCTGCCAGGAGCTGCTGCACGTGAAGGGGATATGGGGCCAGGTGCAAAGCTTCCGTCATAGCCGCCTGAGAGATGGAGGGGGCTTTTCTCACAGCCGCCTGCATCCCAGCACCTTTGGTCACAGGGGTTTTCATCTCTTGATTTCAGGCTCTGAAATCCACCCAAATGTACCTCTTCTGAAGGAAGAAAATGAAGTGTGGGCAGAGAAGTGCCGCCTTCTTCCCAAATCAGCTTTAAACTGGAAGACAACAGCTACTTCAATGCAGTAAGTCTCAAGGCAAGAAGTGGCAAGGTGGGAATGGTGGTGGGATCTCATTCAGGCAGTGCAGTGCAGTGCACACCTCTGAGACCTTTTTTAGCATGCTGGTATTTATTTTTGCTTTTCCTTGTTGTTGATGTTCCCCTCACCAACTACCTTATCCTCTCAGCTCTGAAAACTGTGGTTTTCAGCATGCCTCTGTAGCTTAGAATCAATCAGAACAGGGACACCTACAGTAGATCAGGTTGCTCAGAGACCCGTCCAGCCTGACCTTGAGTGTCTCCAGGGACAGAGCAATCTGTTCCAGTGCCTCACCATGCTTATTGTGAATACCTTCTTCTTTATATCCAATCTAAATATCCTCTCTTTTAGTTTGGAACCATTTCTTCCTGTTCTATCACAACAGACCCCACTAAAGAGTCTGTCCCCTTCCTTCTTGTAGTTCCCCTTTAGATACTGAAAGGTTTCAGGTCTCCTTGGAGCCTTCTCCAGGCTGAACAGCCCCAGCTCTCTCAGCCTGTCCTTGTAGGGGAGGTGTTCCATCCCTTGGATCATTTTTGTGGCCCCCCTCTGGATGCACTCCAATAGGTCTCAAGGGCAGTCCTGTCATAAGCTCATCCTGAGAGATTTGTCCTCATTGACATTCCAGAAACACTTTTGAGGTCCATAGCTTTTTCTGTCCTGTCTCTATTTTTGCCTACTAGTGATAAATTCTTAGGATTGCTTGTCAGTAGACAGAGAGGAAAAATAGACACATGAGCTCTAAAGACTCTGTTTGATTCAAGGGCCAGAAGTCACAAATGTTTCAGCACATCAAGCCCAGTGAAGCTATGAGTCAAATTACCATACACAATAGGCTGTAAGGAACTGGACTTCAAATTTCTTTCTGTTGCAGCTAGATCAGATGGCCACTGTAGCTGAGCTCCCATGACCATCAGCAATTTTGTATTCCTGGCAAGATTCTATTGTAATGGTTAGCAGTAAACTACTGGCATGACTGTTGGTAGCATCCTGTTCTTTGGAATCAGACGGAAAATGGGAAAGAGGCTTCTGGGTTGTTGAAGAGGTCAAAACAAGACAAACATTTAGACATGTCATATGAATCCATTCTTCACTGGGTGATCTATAGAAGGTTTCCAGAAGATGGAAAGATAAAAAAAAAAAATCCATTAACCACTGTAGTAGTCAAACTTCTAATATGAGCAGCGATCATGTAGAAAGGTATTTACCCAGTGTAAAACCCTGTGAAACCTCCCAGTCACTGAAGACCTATTTCATAGACCTGGAAGAAAAATATCCCATCTCTTTCCACAGACCAGTTATGCCTGCACATACTCCAAACCAAGCAAATACATTATTTCACCCTTGACAGTGACAGTGTTGGTCCAGAGTATAATAAAATGCATAGTTCTATTAAGAAACAGGACTTTGGTTTTGTTTTAAAAATGTTCATAGGATCTGAAAGGCTGCACTTGAGCCTTCCCGAGTTAACCGGGCAGCATGCAAAAGTGTCTGCGTGAGGATTGTCTCGTGATTTTGAAGCTCCAGGCTGGTGCTAAAGCTGCCTTTTCAAAAAAAATGGAAAATAGTTGTGATGCTTAGTGAAAAAAGTCTAGATATGCCACTTCATTTAAAGGCTGGAAATAGAAGTCATTAGACTACCCATATGTAAAAGAGCTGATACGATTAGTCGTACTGATGTGGTTTTAGTCGTAAGCAAGCAGTGATTCCTTCCAGCAGTCATAATTTGTGCAGCTGTGTAATTGAATGTACAATCTATATAGCAGAGGGGAGGGACTCAGCTGAAGAGTCTTGCCCATAAAATTGAGTAGTTCTGATTTTAGAAAACAAGACATACTTGATAATTTACTCTTGGTTTAAAAAGTGTGGATAATGCTGCTTGTATTTATTATTTCATCATCATAAGACACTTTGGCAAAAATGCTTTTGTCTGTAAATGAGATATTGCTCCAAATGCCAGTCTTGCTGCCATTGCTAGATAAGGCTGTTGAAGAGCTGAACATTTTGGTTCAATGCTAGACCTGTTTAGATGACCCTTGAAGTCAGCCATTGTACAGCTGTAAACTAAGTGAAGACATGGGCCGCTGAGAATGAAAACTAGTGCACTTGTTTATATGCATCCTGCAGTTGTGAGATGCGTCAGTCTAAGTACAGTGCAGAAATCTCCAAATAATTTTTCCAATTATTTGAATTACTGCACTTTTCCATTGCAGAAAAACTTTGTTCTGTTGAGGAGAGCATTCCCTTGTGAGATGTGCCTAGAGGAGCAGGCTATGTGACGAGTGAGCTATTTCAGGCAACTCTGGCTTACACAGCAGTAGTAACAGCAAATGGACTCGTCTTCAACAAGGGTTTTTCTCAGAATAGCAACTCGGGCATGACAGTGCATAATTCAGGGGTTTTCCAGGGTAGCCTGAAGCCTGAGCTGATGCCACATAACTTTCTCTCTCTTTTTTATTTTTTCCTTTAAATCCTGTCCTCGTTTCACAGTTGAACTCTTTCAGAGTGTGTCTTCCGTGATGACACAAAAGTTGCTGTCAGTTTTCCTGAACAGTGTAGGCTGCCGGTTGTGTTTATGGTTTTGTTGTTTTTCTTTTGACACCGGAAAAGAGGCAGTCATTTCTTAGAGTGTTTGTTAGTGAACTACACTGTTCAGTTCAGCTTCCTCTTGAAGCAGCCTCAGCAGGGACAGACCACGTGCTTTAAGGATACATTTTCAAACAACAGCTCCTATTAGCTGTGTGATTTCTATTAAATAAGGTGTACACAAGAACATACTGCCAGTTGCATCTTCAGATTTTTGAGCACTCTATGTATTACCAGTTTTTCCCTTACCAGTGTTGAGGGTGGCAGGCTGAATGCACCACACCAAGTTAATTGTCTGTTACCAACTTAATGCATAGGAGGAGAGCTGAGCAGTTTTAACATTCATTTTATTAGAAACAACTCAAAGCTCTTTACAGCTTAGGCATAATAGCACCAATGCTATTGTAAAAGTGATGTCAGTGCTGCTTTGCATCTTTTTTAATGGACAAACAGTTACAGACAAACAGGAAAAGCAGTGTTCAGAAGTCATTAGGTTGATTAAAGAAAGAAGGTGATTGCATAAAGATGCCGTATTATATTTAATTAGCAGACACCACTTAAGAAACACGGTTCAGATGTTTAAGCTTGATCTTTGGTTCTTCCATGCTGTTCCAAGAGGCTGAAAGATAGAGTGGGAAGAAAGTTTTCACATTTACGCTCACATATGTATGTGTATGTTATGCAAAGCTTACAAATTTCAGAAGTACTTGTTAAAAATCACAAACTGGTGAAAATACTGAATCCTTTTTTCATTTTGGAGAAAATTGCCTGGAAGTTTCAACTAACCTGAAGGTTTAGACATGTAAGCTGTACAGACTGACTTACAGCACTTGAGTCGTGACTACCAAATTCAAATGTCTGGTCACCGACACAGTATTGAAGGCTTAAATTTAATATGCTTGGAAACAAATGGCTGGTCAGTTTACTGGCTTGTATGTTTGAGCTCGAGAGCTGAAAATGTGTGTGTCAGTACATGTCAAGATGTTACTTACTTTACAGCCAGGTTTGTTTATACTTGAGGAGTCTAGATAGCTTTAAAATGTAATACTTACAATATTGCATTCTGTATCATACATTCGGACATTTATTGTATTCTATAACAAATATTTCATCTTTTTTTTAAATAAAATGTAGTATTTACATTCGTATCTGAACACAATCTTTTGACAGGGGAAAAGCACTTACAGATTTCTAAGGGCTCCTGCTGATGAGAATCTGTAGTTCAAGAAGGTGCTATTGGCAACTGTTTTTTTTGTTTGCTGGAAGTTAGGAGCCCCTTAGGAAGAACAACAAACAGGCACTGTGTCAGCTCTCTAGTGCTCACAACTGGTAGCACAGCAGTATAAACTGCTATTCATCTTATATCATAAAGGGCATGTAATTAGGAATACATATCTAGCATATATAATGGTATATAATGTAATTATATACAAGTATATGTATTTTTATATTACAACATAGCCATCAGAGGTCTTAAAGTGCAACATGTAACACATGCATCTCTAATCTCCCCTCTACCCAAGAAAAGTGGGACAGACCTCTGGGGACCATAGGGTTTTTAACTGATGTTGAAGGGATCCCATCAGAGCCTTAAGACAGCAGTAGGGGCTCCACAGCCACAGGATTTCTTTTGCTGTGGCCCTGTGATGGGATAACTCAGTTTCAGCTGTGACGAGGGAAAGAGGAAAGTCTTTGTCCCATTTGATGCCAGTTCACTATGGGCTGTCCCATCGACTTCCAGTCATCGTCTGCTTGGTTATCTCCTATAATTAAGCAACAAGCACCCAGGAGACAAGAAAAACCTAATCAAGAACAAGGAAGCCACAAGAAAAATTCCTCACATAAAATAATTAAAGTGTGGAATACAAAACTTAGTAGGTGCCGCCTTCTGTCTGTCTCTTAATTCTGTAAGATCTGCAGCCAATTGCTGTGGAAATAGCCATGTTTCATTCAGGCTGAGAAGTCTTGTCTGTTTAAAAGGTAACTCCAGATGCCTAACCTTTTGCACTCTACTTTGGATTTGGTTATGCTGGTTCAGGAACTGTGAAGTGCCAAATGGATGCCACGTGCTGACTCCACTGTCCTTTTATCAGCAGGGCTTCACCAGCCAGTAAAACATAGGCACTGGCAGATAAAGTTGGAACTCATATGAGTGAAGACAGAACATTCATACCAACTCAGTATATCACTGCATTAGTGTTGCTTTATTGATATATTCCTACCCTGATTCCATGCAGCTACCTGATATTTTTTACTCAATACCTGTTTAATTTCCAGATGAATTCCCATCCATCAGTCCCACAGCTAAACTTTTCCTTTGAGGTACACCAAGAACTACTCAAGGCCCTTTTTTTCTGTCAAACTTTCAATCTATTGTTTTAAAAATAAACCTTATCACTTTCTGCATTTACCTATTAGATTATTTTCCACATTACAGAGTATACACGGTAGGACTCTTGTATATATAAGACACTGGTTTCCAGCTACGTTGTCCTGCTAAACTGTGAAGCATAAAGCAATTGCTGATAAAGGATAGGAGTTAAAGATATGTGCATCTTTGCAGCAAGACTGACTGCTCTCTTACCAGGCACCCTTAGCTTGTGTTAATAATAGTGTGAATTATGTTGGCATACTGAGAAACACCAAGGAGCGTGTTAATGTTTCACTCCTGAAACAATCTGAAGGCAGAAGAGGAATATCCACAGTGCAATACAGCTGCACTGCAGTTCCCTGCAGTACGAATCTCTTGTAGTTTGATGTCTGGAATCCAACACAGACTGACATTCAGCCACTGTGAATGCACTGAAAGAGTCACAATACCTATGGAAGCAATATACGCTTCCCTTTCTTACCATCTTTGGAGACGAAACACCTGAAAGATCTTATTTCAAGGCTTAAAGACAGTAAATTGCATTCAGGACCTGATGAGATTAGTTTAATTTTTAGCTGCCTCGGGCAGCCTTGCTGAACCCGGAGGGTATGCAGAGAAGTATTTGAAAGTAGAATTTTCCATAAGCAGTATATGTGAACATACTCTCCACAAAAAAAATAAAAATCCCTTTCCAGGAAAAATAAGGTCAGTTACCACTATTTTTTATTTTTTTCTTTTTGAAAAAAATCAGAGTGTCAGATACCAAGACAAAACGGAAATGCCAGCATTTCTGCCCTCACCTTCATCCATTTTAGCAAGCAGAATGAGAAAGTTTCCGTGTTCACAAGTGATGAGGTTTGGTAAAGGTCAACTTGGAGCAGAGCAAAGTGATTGGTGAATTCTGATCAATTCAAGAGACTCTCAGGGCTCTTATTCCATTCTTTCTTTGTCTTTCTTACACAAAAGTCCTGTCAACAAGTATCTGCCTCATCCCCATGGTTTCAAGTGTTTCAGGTGCTGTAAAGGGGTACCAGGCAAAACAAGGGATTCTGTTTCTATTTCCTTGTGACTCGCGCCACAGTTTCCTTCTGTAATTGACAGGGCGTTGCTACCTGAGAAAATTGCCCAGTTATTACAACATCTGTTGTTTTCATAGTTATATACATTCCAGGCTACTAATGCTGGTTTTCCAGTTCTTAAGCTGAAGAAACCATTTTCAGGACAAAATGATCATTTCTGAGGTCCTTGTTTTAGGCATTCCTCTTTCTTCGTGCTTTACACCTATCCTGTATGCAGTGCTGAAACCATCCTTCTGGTCCATCTCTACTCTTGTGATATTAGACACTCAGAGGATGGCTCACCAGGGCAAAGTGGGGAATTGGGAAATATGTCAGGAAGGAAGATATGGGGGAAGATATTTAATATTAATGAGAGAGCCAAACACATAGTCTTTATATAGTGAAGGTGCAAGAGCATCCAGCAGCTGAACAAGCTTTGATCCATTCCAAATGGATCAAAGTTGACAAAGCCTTGTTTTTATCATGAATTTATGAGTCATGGTAGAGGGAGCAGCATCACAGTCTGAAAAGAAAACGCAGTAATTAAACTCCCTTGGCCTCATCCTTTCTGCAAAAAGGGAATGGAATGGGACGCTCAGTTGTAAACTTTATTAATCTCTTCTTTCTTGAGGGTTTGACTACTGCAGTGTTCTGCCTCGCTAGAAGAAACAGGTTAGCCATATCAGGGAAGATGGGAAGACAGGAGACACTGCGATGATTTCTTTCTCTGTGTAATGATTCGTGTCCATTGTGCTCCACTCAAACTATAACACCGCACTGCTCAAGTTACTCTGTAGAAATCAAAAATGTGAATTCTAGAAGAGGAAGTTTTTGAGGTGTTTGTGTTGTAACAAACGTGGCCTGGGACATGAGCAAGAGTTTTTCAGCATTGTAATTGCACTACAATTTATAAATGGAAAAATATTTAAAAGCCACATTTCTTAAAGTGGGTTGCATTACTGTGTTAACGAGGGCAAGCTTTTGGTGCTTTCTAAAGCTGAGAAAGCGTTTTTCTGTTTAAGAAATTTGAGTTTGACTGTAGATAGTTTGAAGGATAATCGAAACTTCTAAATGCGTCACACAACGTCAAATCATGGTTTAATATTGCCTATTCTCATTCCCCTTGCGCAAAATCTATAGCGACTGTACTTCATAGCACATCACCCTGTTTGTCCAGATTAAAGCAGTAGTTCATCCTCCCCTGTCATGCTTACAGCTCTCCTCAGCAGGAGATTTTCCCTAAATATCTTCTTTTCTGCTTATGAGAGTTATTAATTTCCTCTTATAGTGCTGAACAGCCACTACAGTGTTTCCCTCCATTCCAGATAGTTGTTCCCCTGCATTTTATTGCTTGCTTTCAAGAGTATCTTCTTGTAACAAAGCAGGGCTTAGTCATGGTTAATGACTGGCTTTAAGAAACATTGCAAACTTTATTTTCTTCTGAACTGAAGTGCTGCACAGTGTTATTTAACTTTCCACATAGTTTTTGTTTTGCTGCCACTATATATGCCTGCAACTTCCAGTAGGATAAAAAGCAGCCAAAAGTTTAAGCCAGTGCAGAGGCCACCGTGTTCAAGGTTCATTCATTTTTTCCTGTCTTTTATTGGCTGTCTTCGTCTTACGTCTCTGCATTGCTTTATTACCAAAGGCTGCAACGGGGCCTTATTGAAGTCACAGGATAATAGAACCAGGGCAGTAAAAACCACAGGAAGAAATGTCACAGTGAGAAGCAGTTCCCTCTCAGAGAACACAGCCCCAGCTGCTGACAGTGCCAGTGTCTGAATTTCACTGGGTGACTGGGTTCATTGTCATTATCTCTAATGAGTATACAACAAAGAGCAATAAAAAAAGAGGAATAGATTTCCTCCACACTCCCCTGCCTTATTTTATCAATGGCTTCATTACAGCCTCATTATACTGAGGAGCTATCACACATCCGATCTAGGACTTTTACATTAAAAAAAGCATTACATTTGCATTCTTTTTACTTTACTATCAGCTGTTATATGGATGCCAAGGACAGCTTTTAAAATAATACATCTAGTGAATGACCTTTTCACTGCTTTGGTTTTTGCCCATCTTGGAACTCCCAGATTTTTTTTTTATCTTCAGGCTGCTGGCACAAAAATAACCGTTTGGAAATGAAGTAATGGCAGAAATACTGGCTGAAGATTTTTACCTTTTCAAGGTCAGGCTTACTTCCTGCTTCACTAAAGATTATTTCAGCCATGGATGGAAGTATTCCTGCCTGTTCAGGAAGACGTTGGACCACCAGAGGCTGACTTAATAAAATCCTCATGAGTGAGCCCTGGGCCTTCTCCCATCTGTGGAACCGCACTGAGCCTTTGTTCCAGAACAAAGGATTTCTGTTTGGTGCAGTGAGGTGGAGACTGATGTCTCCTTCATGATTGTTCAGGTTTCACACAAAGAGTCTATTCTCGCGAATGGCTGGAGCAAGCAGAAAAGGAAGGGTCAAAAATAGTCCCTGCAGCATGTTTCAGCAGGCACTGCAATCGTGATAGGAAACAGCAAGTGCTGCAGAAAACTTCAAGACAGAAGAAAATGACTAAATTGTGAAATTGAAAATACTACCCAAGTACTTTCAGCAGCAGCTGGGGGAGAAGTGTCTGTGGCATCGTGCTCATGGTGTCAGAGAGTTGATCTATCACGCAGCTGCTGGACCTAGCTTTACTTCCGAAGAATGGCATGCGCCATCACTCTGAATTGTAAGGAAAGTTGGGGAAGGCAGGGAGAGACTTAAATCTGTAGAAACCAATTATGTCAGAAGATGTGAAGTCACAGTTTTCCTGCAGGCAGGCTCTAGATTCTTTTGCTCCCCCTGCTGCTTGACAAATTTTATGACAACTGTTTTCAGCTTTAAACCACCCTTCACAGAAAAGAAAGTTCACAGAAATCTGTACTGACTTGCACGCGCCTGAGGGATAATTTCTGTAAGACAATGTCCCGGTAATTCAAGTCAATACTATTATGATAAACTGCTTTCAAATGCAACTGTGCCCTGACGTTTTTACTGCACACAGGTCTGGGGTTTTTTGCTTCACAGGGTCACAGGATTAGTCAGGTTGGAAGGTCCTCTAGAGTTCATCTGGTCCAGCCTCTGGCTCGGAGCAGAGTCAGATGTGAGGAGAGGGCAGGTTTTCCTTGGAGCTTTACCAAGTCTGGTCTTGAAAACTTTACACAAGAAAAGGACTGACTTTTAGTCCATTTTGGAGTTACAAGACACAGGAGCAGATCACCGTGCTAAACTTCAACAGCGCACGGTGGGAAACTTAAACAATTCCCTTTGGGCTGATCAAATTTTCTTCACCTTAAAAAGACTTTTCAGAAATTCCTCAAAACTGCTAAAACTGGGGTGTCTGGGTGGAAACCGCTTTCTGACGTGATATGTGAAAAAGACAGGAGAGGATTCTGCAAGTCTCTTCTGGTATGGGCCAGGATTTGGTATGCAGCAATCTCCCAGAACAAGACAGCGGTGCTGGCCTTTGCTCTCTTACCATAACTTTGATAGTTAATAGCAGTGTGCTTTTTTTATTATTAAAAAAAAAAAAATAGAAAAATCTTAACCTCAAAAGGCAAAAAGTCATTTCACTTGATTCATTCCATCTTATACTTGCATTTGATTTCCTATCAATAAGGAATGATACCTCTATGATACGGCATTTTGTTGTTGTTTGGTCCACAGTAAAACATGAAAAGCTTTGTTTGTGTAAACTGATGTGTGATTAGGTCTCCTTCCTCTGCAAGAACCCTGCTGAACATTTTTCATGTTGTTTGACTACCTGAGAGACTGCATAGCGGAACGAATGCTTCAGGAGGTATTAGTAAATTGTTTTTACATTGAATACAGCTATGCAACAGAATACACATTCCAGCTGTAGTCTGAAAAGAGGCGTGACTAATGAATAGTTACTATTTCCATAGTTTCAGTACTAGTAGTTAACAATACACAACTTTGTATTTTGGTAATGGAGAATAAAAGTAAGCGCTATTTTCTTTAACATTAAGATGCTAGGGTAAGTTTAAGAAAAATCCCAGTACACAGTAACTTAGAGGACTCAATTTTCAAGGTCCTTCAATGAGGGTATGTATGTATATTGTATATATGTATATTATAATGATGATAGAAACTCAGCGACAATCAGGTGTGGTTTCCCTCCATCCCCAACACCTTGCAAAATATGAGGTTTACTTGTCTTTTCAACATTGTCACATCGATGCAAGCTGGAAGAAGACATTCTTTCAGCTTGCTAAGGTGTCTACAAGAACAGCTTATCCTGTGTTATAAGCCTTGAAAGGACACAGAATTATGGAAGTTCTGCTTGTGTGGGAATGACAGTGGCCTTGGAGATGTCTGGCAGTTCAGGAGATCAGACTGTGTAGAATTCAGGATACGTTTATTTCATATAGTTCATTTATTGCACATTTTAAAAAGCAAAAATCATGCAATATTCTTTCATTTTAGAAGAAATGATTAACTTAACTGATACTGTCTCAAATATATGAGGGGTAAATCAAAGCTGATATATGTAATGCAGCCATCATTGAGCATCAAATACCATAAAGGGGCTTAGAGAGGTCACGAACAAGGCATTGTTTAAGTAGGTTAAGAGGCAGCCTTCAATATACACACAAAACAATAGTTTGAGGGTTAAAGACCTTTCTTGGACAGCCACACTTCTGAAAACATATCAAGTTCAAAAAGTGATAGGAAACATCTGCTCAGTTGTTTTGCAGTGGAAAATTATGAAGTGCATTTCAACACAGAAGGCCCTTTTGCAGGTTCACTGTTCCACCCACTTGGTTAAATCCCCACGGTTAAATCTGTTACACCAATCTGGAATGAAACCAGGTTATGTCTAACCCATTTTTAAAAGCATT
The DNA here is from genome assembly GCA_024606505.1 of Aquila spilogaster. Taxonomy (NCBI): domain Eukaryota; kingdom Metazoa; phylum Chordata; class Aves; order Accipitriformes; family Accipitridae; genus Aquila; species Aquila spilogaster. The sequence goes on along the minus strand of JANHGO010000073.1, from coordinate 40,190,415 downwards.
CATTTTAGATTTCATAGCCTCTTTCTCAGGAACAGTCATGTCTTTGTCATCAGTGTTTTTCTAACTGGAGGTTGCAATGAAGTCTGAGAGTGCTATACCATTGTTCATAGCTCACCAGGATACTCTTTAATCCTTATATTTATCCATGAATGTCCCAGGAGACACAGGGTTTTCCATAAGCGCCTAAAAGCAAATCAATCTGGCACCCTGCAGATTACTCTGCACGTGACAATAGCCTTTCTTAGCATAATGTCTCATCATGCATTAGCGGGTCTCTGAGGTCCCTGTCAACAACCAGAATAAATGGAAATAGCTTCCAGGAGATTTTGGGCCTTTGAAGAGGCCAAATGGTGATAGTTCTGGAAAACCAGAGAACTCATGTGTGCAGCATCTGACGCAAACTTTCATGAACAGTCTTTTACAAGCATTTGTGAAAGTCAGATGCACGCAGTACACTTGATAAGAGATTAAGGAGAAGTATGAGCATTACCAGTTGGATACTTTCCCGGCTGCAATAACAGTTCAGTGGGTTCTGTCAGGTTTGTTGACAGCAACAGTTTTCAGTGCATCTTCTTTCAGCATGCCTGGATATTGGATTTGATAGCTGAGAAAAACAAGGTTCTGTGAGAAAGTGCAGGTACTTGCTGAGAGCATCTCAGTCACAAGTGAAGAGTTTGGGTGGGGTATTTTTAATGCACTGATGCAAAAGGAAAACACTAATATTAGATATTTTGTATGCACAAAATACTGCTGCACTCGATAATGGTGCAACACTGCTATTGACAATGCTTCTATAAATGCCTTGTCTAAGTGAGGAATGCCCAAATCTGCAGCTGCCAGCAACTCAGACCGTGCACTGGGGAAAGGGCATCTCTTATTCTGCCCTTTTTCTTCTCTTTGTGCCCTTTCCTTAGGCATAGCTGAGCAACACTGAGCAGGGAGACAGCACTAAACTAATTGGAGCTTTGATCTGATCCAGTACAACCATACTGGTTCTTACACAGCTGTAAGTTGACATATTTAATAATGTCTTTCAAATTTCACTACAACAGATCAGTTAAAGACACACTACCTAATCGCACAACCCTTCAAATCACTTCAAGTGATTAAAACATCTTGAGAAGTACTCAGGCTAGTGTTCATACAGAGATAACACCATAATAAATACTACCTTATTTATTCAGACCTCCATATTCTCTGTAGTATTCTACTCCTCTGCTTCTGTCTTCTTTTCCTTATTTTTGAAGTGCTGATCACTTCTCAGCTGAAGTACTATTTAAATGACAAAGGCTTCAGTATCATCCTGCCCTCATACCGTACAAGAGAAAAATCAAGTTAGCTGAGTTGCTAGAATTCCACAAGAAAAATCCTTACTTTCAAAGCATTGAAATGCTCAACTGCGGAATTCTTAAGTGCAATATTGTTTACTGTTTGCAGGCATTGTAATCAGCTGCAATCGCAGCCTGAAGCTGCAGAGTGTAAGCATGCACGTGTGCTGCTAGTCAGTGCTGGAGCTTTTACTGTACTATCTTCAGCTCTTGATTAGATTTAAATGAAGCTATAACTGTTACTGTACCCAAGTCAATTTACTCTATTTTTAAACACTGCAGGCATACACAGACAGGGGAGAGAAGGGGCAGAGGAAGGTAAACAGAGTCTTTTTCTTAGAAGAAAGACAGGAGACATGCAGGGTGTAAATCTGTTTTCAAAAATCTTTTCCAGTCTGAACCCCAAGGTGTTACTGCTGCTTCCTCCAGTATGTCCCATCTCCAAGTGGGTGTGCCGCACTTTTTCACTGGACTGCTTGCATCATCTGATTTGGATTTTTCTTCTCTGCTCTCCCATTACTATTCGCTCTTTACTAACATAATCACAACTCTCAGCATTAAAAAAAGCTGAGACTCATCTATTTCCCGTATACCTTGCCCGTAGCCAAGATAGCTTTCCTGCTTCATATGTTTAACGTTGCTGTTTTCCTGAAGCAGTGCTTGGTTTTTTTGCACTACATTTTGAATTTGTCTTTGATATAATCAAGAAACCTCTAATCTGAAAGCATTCTAGAAATAAAACTACAGAGAGCTTGCATGATGCAAAGCATTCATTTATTTTTGTGCAGCTTTGTACTCCACTCGCAATGAGAAAGTCATCTGTACATAAGATGACATAGAGGAACCTCTTAGCAAGATGAAACTAACCATCAGTGTTACAACCAAAAGACAAAAGCACTCCAAAACAGAAATAGGAATAAATCACTGCAGTCTGCCTTGTCTGTGACATTGAAAGAATTTGCTCTGTCACTGTACAGTAACTTTTTAATAACTGGATTCTCAGCCACACAACCTTCTCTGCTCTGGATTGTCTCCTCTGCTTCAGTTGTGTCCTACTCAAGTAGCTTAGCAGGGGCAGAGAAATGCTGGCTAAAGCAGAAAAAAAATTATGATCAGCAAATTTGCCTTCCACTCTTACCTTCCAGCACTGAGGGACATGGTTTAGTGGGCATGGGGGATGGGCTGACGGTTGGACTAGATGATCTTAGTGGTATTTTCCAATGTTAATGATTCCATGAAATACACTGCAAGATGGCTTCAAAGTAATTGAGTAGAAAGTTCAATTGTGGAGAAAAAAACCTGTTTCCTACACTCTGATATAGGGAAGAAAACTAGTTACTATTCTTCTGGCAGGAATACAAAAGGTTTTGCCACTGCATAGGCTGTCAGAATGCTAGACCTCCCGCAGGTCACTTAGTGGCAGTCCTTTAGAAACTTCTGTGTGCTGGATACATGTAGGCTCAATAGAAAGGACAATCTCTGGCACACAAGCAAAGAGCAGGAGTGAAATCCCAGCTGTCCTGGTGGTAGTAGGACTTCAAAGTCTGGCTTAGAAGCCATTTGAACGTGTATGGATGTGACACCTGGATAATAAGAGAGACAGATACTATGATATTAACTTACAGGTTTAAAAAAAAATAAAAGAACGCTTTGAGAATCATAGAGAGCCATCAAATTTAACAGTGAATGTGCATATTTTATGTGGTACACTGGCATTTTCTGCTTCCAAGTTCTGCCCTCTTCAGTCAGCTTGCTTCCTTAATGTCTGCTCTACTGGGAGAATAGCAGGAAGAAATTGCTTTTTTAATCGCAAAAGCAGTTATACTTGAAGGGAGCTCTGGTGCACCTTCTTACAGAACAAAGTCCTGCACAGGCTGTCGGTACTGCTCTTTGGGGAGTGCCTTGAACCAAAGCTGGAACCACCAGCTGCAGAGAGGCCCCTCAGTCCAGACTAAAGCACTGCCTCAGTGCTGACCAGGAGGTTAAACAGCATGTACTGCTGCTGTACCTTTTGTTGTGGGCTTTTTATGGAAGGTTTCCTTTCATGTATGGTCTAAGCAGCACATTCCTCAAATGACAAGACCCAGTGGATTTGTGGCCTGAAGGCACCATGTCTGCAGGGCTAAGGCTGCTAAAGACCTTTGCCTTGCTATCACATGTATTACGTACTAACAGCTCTAGTAACAGCAATGTGTTTAGTCCTCTAATCTTAGATCAAGTCTCTGGGTCTTGGAGTAGTTAAGATCTGTATTTACTAAAACATTTGATAATATGTTTTAGGGAAATGGATGTCTTAAACAGAGCAAGCACTGTACGTATCAAGCTTCTTACTGCTTTTGTAAGAATTAGACTATTCAAGTACATCCATTTGCAGGCACCATAAAAAAAGTCCTTATTTGTGTGTCAGCCTTGCTACGTGAGTAACTTGAAGAGCAGGAATTGCTTCTGAAGTTAACGTGCTTCTCATGTACCTGTGCATTGTCTGTGTTTTTGAATGCAGGCTGAGTATAAATACACTGTACGTTACTGCGTTTGAATTATTGAAAACTTCCTTAAATTGTTGTGAAAATATTGCTTTGAATACACTTCTTAAAGCAAAACATGATCTTTATGAGCTTTGCTTGTGGTTGTTTCTTTTCCAGTGTTTCTGATTGATTTAAGAGAGATGAGAATCTGTCTTCTGCTTTATTGAGAACAATAAGGTTGCTTGTAACTTTTGTAGGGTTCGGCATCTTCTGCTATTGTTGAAGACTTGAATTGGTAATGATTTGAGTGGCTCTCTGAAGAGCCTTTTAAAAACCCTACCTCCAGTTTCTTCCTGGTTACGGTCAGATTGAACCATAACATTCAAATTGTTGAAAGCCAAGCACAGGAAACAAGTATTGTTAGGTTTGCACACGTGTTATTTTTTCTATGACTGCTTCATAACCTGTTGAGTCAGGACTGTTGCTTAACATGTAGGCTTTGTTATATTCTTCCATTGGTCTATGTCCAAAGAGGCAGAAGCCTTGGAGAATGTTTCAAGAAGGTGATTAAAGTTAATCATAAAATATGTTTGTCTTAGCGATGATGAGACCTTAATCCTTGTGTGCTACGGATCTGTTAATGCTATAGAAAGGCAAGCTTATTATTTTTACTTTGTATGCATCTTCTTCCTTCATTTAATACCAAAAATGCCCATCAGTAGAGCAAATGTTTTTTGATCAGGAGGTCCTGTCTTTTATTGTGCTTTGCTTCTGAAATATAAACATTTTTTAATTTTGTTCTTCTGGCTTTCCTTCCAGCTCTGTTTTGTGATGTTTTGGACACCAAATGTGTCAGAGAAGATTTTAGTTGACATAATTGGAGTAGACTTCGCTTTTGCAGAACTGTGTGTTGTTCCTTTGCGCATCTTCTCCTTTTTCCCAGTTCCAGGTAAAGACAAGAAAATAAAAACTCTGTAACCTCAAAGCTAATCCAGCTTTGAGCTGTGGCCATAGAGTCAGACTTGGCTGTACATGTAAGAATGGTTAAGTGCATGCCTAGCACAATAATACTGTTTTTGTCAAAGTCAGTGTAGACTAAGACTATTTACATCAGTAGTCAGGATACAAAGGTTGCAGTAAGTCTGTCATTAGGCAGACTTCCGGCTGTCCAAAGCAAGCCCTGAATTCTGCCTATTTTAGTTGAACAGGAACACACACAAATAGCATTAGTGATACATATGTGCATGTGTTGTTCTTCTACCAAGGCTGCAGTTAACTTTGGTATAGCACCTAGGACTAACTGCACAGTGGCACTGCTTCCAGTAGTCTCCCTTTCAGCACCCAGTCTGAATGGCACTTTCAGATATCATCACATCATAAAAAACAGGATATTAGTTAATGTCCCTATTCAGGAGAGAAGCTTGACAGCACTGTTCAAAAATGTTTCCCCTCAAAAAATTTCTAACTTCCGTAAACAAATGCTATGTGATGTAGTGTAGCATATATCAGAATGGAGCATCTAATAAAATGATCATAAGAGAACAGCTCCCATGAAGGACTGCTGACTATTCTAAATACATATCATACCCTATCCTAAATATTTATATAGCTATATATATATACTAAATATATCTAAACTCATGTTGTTTAAGCAATTTGCACATTAAATCTACTTCATTTCTAGTAGGGTTTCCCAGTGTGCAGAGCTACTGGAAACAAGTTTCACCGCATGTTTTTCTGAACAGTGCTCTCTGCATGACAAAGTCTTCATATGAGATGACTGATGTTCACTACTTTTACCTCCTTATCCCCTTCCCTTCCTCTGTTCATAAACAGTGACAGTCAGAGCACACCTGACTGGTTGGCTGATGACTCTAAAGAAGACATTTGTGCTGGCACCCAGCTCAGTGCTGCGGATTATCGTCCTCATCACTAGTCTCATTGTTCTGCCTTACTTGGGGTAAGTTTCTCTGCTCTCCACTGAGATGATGGAATTGATTTCTCTTCAATCCTGTTCCCTGAATTTGCTTAACCCAGAACATTTTCCCCAAATACCAACTGTTATATAGACCTTATACATATATATATATGTATAAATGGTTGCAATATCTAGAAAAGAAACACTTATAAATTTGCAAGTGTAACTTTGCTGTAGACAGTCAAGATACTGATGTGCATCTTGAAAAAAATGCACAAATGCCAGAGAGGCAAAAACGTGTCCTCTGTGGAATTTACTTCCATTATGTTAAATGCACTGTTAAGAAAGATATTGGAAGAACATCCTCTTTATAAAGTTAAAGAATCTATTCTACAGCACGCTGCACATGACTTTAAATTCTGTATTCAGCTTTTCTTAGTTGGGAATTTGGTTCAGGATGTGTTTTTTTTACTAAATACTGAAGTAAGTTAAGAAACAAAAAAGTCCTTTAAAATACCAGTTATTCTCTTTGCTAGTGCCTTTCTCTGAAGGAAATACTTCTAAAAACAGACTAATACTTCTAAAAACAAGCCAGTGGAAATACAGTTATGCATTATGCACTGTCACACAACCAAGACTGATTTTTTGTGTGCTACCCACAGAGTTCATGGAGCCACCCTGGGAGTAGGATCCCTTCTAGCAGGGTTTGTGGGAGAATCCACTATGGTTGCAATAGCGGCCTGCTATGTCTATCGAAAACAGGTAAGAAGTAGGCTCTGCAGGATCTGGTGAAAGGAGATTTTAATTCAGACTTGGAGTGTATTCTCGAAATGTAACTCCCCAGCATCTGCACTTTCTTTACAGACCAACTTGTACAAGGTGCATAAGAAAATTATGATTAATCTGTTGTGTTTTTCCTGACCACCAGAGTAAAACCTATAGACTTTCAGATGGCTATTCTTGGCCTGAGGTGTCACAACATGTATCTGTCTCTTTTAGACTGACCTTCTGATTATTTGTTGGTACAGTAATAGCTTCAAGAGTGTTTCTAGACAGGGACATGGTACTTCAATTTTTTGCAGGCAGTAATAGTAATTGCTGTGCCAAGTTAGTTAATTTATTCTCTTACCAGAATTAGCACGTAACTGACACCATCATCTCCACAGCCACTGTGACAGTGGCAGAGCCAACTAGTAGCTGTATGGATCAACTTGTTTTTACCTAAAGAGGTAATAAAGTGCTCAGTACTTGAGAGCTGCAATCAAGAGTGGTGTGGACACCTCTGAAATACTGAAATTCTGATATGTCTAAACTGAATCAGTAATACCTATGGGGGTATTTTTGTCAGTATTACAAGTGTTTTCAGTAAGACTAGTCAGCCTGCTGAGAAATGGATAATAAGGAACAGATGTTTCAATTTGTTTTTTAGTGGGGTTGAATACTTCTTAGCTTTACTAATCCAGGACATCCTGGATGAATCATAGGACTCTTGAATGCCCTCCCGCTCCTGCTATCCAAAAATACTCAAATATAGGCTTTGGTGGGGTGGGGGCTCACAGTGAATCAGCAATACCAAGAAAAGTCAGAATGCTTACATCTTAAAAATTACTGACGTTTTGACATTTGAGAAATTCAGATTTCTCCCTAGAGCAACCAATCTCCTCAAATATTTTGTTTGCTTTTGTTTTTTTAATAATAAAAAGTCTATGGTGTAAAAGATTCCAGATGCTTTCTTCCCTCCAGTCACAGTGACGCCCATCTTGTATGTCTGTTAGCATAAGAAATGCATCTATTATTGCATTTATGTTAGAAAGGAGAAAGCTGAGTCCCAAAAGTTTATGGAAGCCTTCTAAATTATGGCAACTTGCTAGTGGCAAGCTGCGAATATGACACAAATATTGTAGCTCTTTATAACATACCCTAACAAATGTATTACTTCTACCTTGCTTCTCCCAGTGCCCGAAGTTTGTAGGACAATGTTCACAAACAACATATTTGTATGTTTATGAGTGGTTGTTTCAATCTAGAAAAAGAAGCGGAACGAGAATGAAACATCTGCAGAAGGTGAAGACTCTGCAATGACCGACATGCCTCACACGGAAGAAATGACAGACATCGTAGAAATGAGAGAAGAGAATGAATAAGAAATGGGATGCAATTGTTCTCTACAGGGACGATTGGAGTGACACTTCAGCATCTTGTCGTCTCTCATACTTTTTTGTTTGTTTGTTTTTATTTTTGTAATAAAGAGGCCTTGATTTAAAAGGTTTCAGATAAATTCTCTAGCATACTGAGTATGCTCACACTGATGAGGGACCTAAAAAGAGGTCTTTTGCTTTTTCTTTTTCAATTGAATTTGTTTTCTCACTCCATGCAAACATAAAAGATACAATTGCATCACTGTAGAGTCTTCCTTACTTATGCATCCATCTTCTCTGGACAATCTGCATTTGTCAACCAAAGCCCTGCTGTGTGTGTGTGCCTGTGTGCACACACACGAGTGCCACTGGCTCAGTGCTACTGCCATAATCCTACTCCCTCCCCTCTTTCCTTTTCCTTCCTTTTCTTTATGAGAAATGTTAAGGAAAAGAAGTTTGGAATACAGAGCTTTATTTTACTTGCTTGAAAATGACTTTGCTACATAAACTAATATACTATGGTGAACTATATCTTTTTGTTTGGCCTCATCACTAGAGCTTATACTGCACAGGGTACAAGACAGGGAGGAACATGTAAGTCTCCATATGGAGAAAAACAGGTTCCTCTCTCCTGTTAAAAGTGTGTGGATGTGTATATACACACAGAGACATACATGTATATATATTTATATATATATATATGCATATGATAAATGAAATACACACAGGACAAGAACTGTTTAGTTTTCATTCCATCTGAAAGATAGAAATCTTTTGAAAAATATAAGCATTTAATTCAGAATCTTCTTGAATAGTTAAGCACCACCTCACATAGTTTTCTTTAGGAAAAAAAAGACATGCACTTTCCTCTTGTGAAGAGGGTGATAGCAACTGATATAATTTGACTATTTGAATAAAACAAATAAAAATTGACAAGCTTTACCAAAGTTCTTGTCCACTGATTTAACTTTAATTTTCAGAGGTTGATTTGCTCTACTTTTATTTCTGGTGTCTATATATTGAAAGAAAAAATACAGGTAACTTGTGCAGGATACCATGCTATGTCACATTACTACACATAGTTCCATGAAATTGTTAATTTGGTGATGTACACATGCTCACACACACATGTATATATATATATAAGTATATATATATACACATATATGTATGTTTTGCTATGATATATTTACCTATGCAGTAGATCGGAATCAGTATGGTGAAGCTCAAGTACTGGTAATCCTCCAAGTCCTGTTAGGGACCATGATCACTTGTTAGCTCTCAACAGTGTCATGGAAGTGGAAAGCTGCTCAAACCAGCAAGTTGCACTTTGCAAACAAGGCAGGCACTGTGCAGTTTAATTGAGCCTTAAACAGTAGAGCGTGGGGTTGGATGGTCGGTCCATGTCAAGTGGAAATTAAGCCTATGTAAGAGGTTACTGAACCAGAGATGGTTTAGGTGCCACTGATGATGGCTGCAGGAGCAGCTTCTATTGCTGTGCTGTTCTGTGTTTGGCTGCGGGGCAGCGTTCCTGTGTCCAGTTTGTAGTAGCTTGGGTTCTTTCAGTTGTAGCTGTGTGAGATTCTGGATATAGTTATCCTACACGGTATATCTGCAAACCAGTTAATTTAAACTTTGTTTAGTAAAAATATATTTTTATAAGTTGTGGAAATGATTATTTAATTGTGAACAACTTCAGTTTCTAGATTATTTGCCAGGTAGTCCCAGCACTCCGAAAATTGATCAGAATTAGCCATTTAAATGTTATATCAATATATGTGTGTATATACATACACATGTGTATAAATATATATATTGTATATTATGTACATTTATTTTAAGCTACTATACATTTCTTATTTTTCCAAGTTCAGCTAAAAATGTCTCTAAAACATTACCGAGTTGACTAGTAACCAGGTGTAGCTATAATGAAAGGCATTGTATCAATGAACTTTATTTTAGACATTTGTACCAATTTGTTGTATGTGCAAATGCAGTAAGAAAAGACTTAGAAGTGATCTTGTTGAACGACAGACTTGAAAAATCAGTTAGTGGTTAATTAGCAGTGGCAGTAAAGGGCAAGACTAAACCTAGTAGCCTCACACTTTCTGTGCCACCACAAGGTTGTTCTCATCATTTCTTATAGGAGATTTTATTAAAAAAAAAAAAAAAAACACACTAAAAAATGTCCTCAGACAAATGAGCTTTGTACAGTATGGAGACTGTACACATATGCATTCATGAATACTCTCTAAACAGTCGTATGTATATAACATGTATATAGACTGTTACAGATCGCAGTGGCCACTTAAAGACTTCTCTGTTTCTGTAGTTTTGATTCCTCCTGTGCATTTGTATCCGAATCCACAACGCGCAGTTTTTCAGGAACTGTGGGGATAAAGCACTAAATTATTTGTGTGTAGTACTTCTTTTGAAACTTGACTGAAAAACAATTAGCGGTATTTTTGAAGAATTTTGAGCATTACAGATGTAGGGCTCAATGTAATAACTGCACCAAAAGGTAGGAATTTGAAAACAAATTAGGTGAAGCATTGAGTCTTTTGTTTTAGATAGAAAACTGAACAATCATCAGAAGGTGAATTATGGGTCGTACAGAGCAAAGATAATGGCATTGTAAAAGTCAAAATTTCAGTTCTGTGGGTAGTTAATATTCCTTTATTTCACAAAATAACAAGTGAGCACAGGAGTGGTAGGATTCAGGCAAGTATTCACAAGGTTTTGTAAGGACACATGCATAACATTGATTCCCGTTTCCTGTGCGTTGTGTATTTTTTACATTGCTGGGCTAACCAGGTCTGCTGATGTATCTGCAACACGTAACTCCGTATGGGAGCCTGATGTCCCAGCAGATGCTCTCCCTCATTGGCATGCTCAACCTGATGGCAGGTCCACAAGGAGCTTCATGTGCCACAGCTGCACCCAGAGCTCCATCTGGTGACATCTTCAAGGGCTTTAGTGACAATCTGAGCCCCATTTGATGGTGCATCCAACTGGTCTGCCTTTGGACCAAGGGCACATGCCGCCACGTCCAGCTCAGCTGAACCCCACTGAATGGGCCCAATCATTACCCGCCCGAGTGTCTCTGCTGAGCAGGCCCTCGTGAACATGTTGGCTCCTTCCCGCCCAAAGGTACTCTTGAATATTGATGAAATGCTGTCTCCTTTGTGGTGTTGCTCATGAAATCACTATCTGTGTGATACATTTTGAAGTAACAGAAATTGTTAGTTGTCTGTTTTGAGAGGGAGAGACAGAATGCCATCATCTCACTGAGTTCACGTGAAGTTTCAGTATTTCAATACTTACTTACTTGAGAATTACTGCATTATATAAATGAAATTACAATAAAAAGAGGAAAAAAGTTGATCAGCATCCTACATCTTATGTAACAGACCATGAAAGAACATACCACACATTAGGAAGTAAAAGGGACACTGGTAGATTGTGGATTAATGTTCCTAGGCTTTTAATACGTACCTAAGGCTTTGTTAACTGTCTGAGTTTTCCTTTCACAGACCTAACAGCAGTTGGAAAGCACCTATTTTTTATCACCCCTACACGCTTACCAGGCAATGGCCCTGGTGAGACAGGCACTGTGTGTCCCATCTCTCTTACACAGCCACGCGGGCCGAGAGCGAGAGCTGTGCTGGGCGAGAGGATGGGTGAGTAACAGAAAAGTCTTTTGTTTCCTACTCACTTTGCTGCTAAATATTTCCTTTGAACAGGAGAGATTTATATCTGGCTCTCGGTCGGGTTGTGCTGAAATGCTGCAAGACGGACAGACAGTGGCTGGAGACGGAGGACAAGCTACTGAATGCAGTGTATTCAGGGCAGGCCACAGCACACAGACAGGAGCCTTTTGAGGGAGAGAGTTCTTTTTTTGTGGGCTGGCGCCTCGTGCTTAAAGGGAAGGGTGAAAGGACGCCTTGGGGTGTTTGGAGCGGCCGTGAGGCGCGGGCAGAGCAGGGTGGTATGGGAGAAGGAAGGCAGCGGTGCACCTCAGCCTCTCACTGAGGGCTGGGCATGGTGTGATCAGTGGGACGGAGTGTGGCTGGGGATACCTGAGCATCAGTCCAGTAGCCATTAGTGTGTCACAAAGCCATGCATAGGTAGATGAATAGGTATATAATAAGGGTATGTACATATGAGTGTGTGTGTAAGAGTTTTATGCACACGTTTTTACTACTGGCTGTATAGAGTTCGTTGGAACAAAGATTCAAGTATAAATAAGATCTTATAGAGGGAATAGGCTGTGTAAAAAACTGCAGTTTAAAGCTACATAAACAAATAAATAAAACAACTTTTCATCAGACAGGATACCATTAAGATAAAGCGGGATTTAGATCAGTAAGCTGAAACAGGAGAGAAGCAGGGAACGTGGAAAAGCTTATGGATGTGGCATACCCAGCCTAAAGATGGCATCTCGGGGTGGAAGCCAATTAACAGAGAGCAGAAATGGCTCCGCCATTCTCCTGTTAACTGCACTGGAGAGGAACTGAAGGGTAAGAAGTGATGTGTAAATGAGGCACAGCTTTGGGTATTTTGGTTTCTGAGAGTGGAGGAGCATGAAAACATCTCAGAAAAGTATTCAAGCAGAAATGCACCAAGATGTGGGTTTTATGGCGTGCAAAGAGATTTCACATCGCCTGCTGATTCCAAGTAACTGGCAGTAACTGGGCAAATGTCACGAGCTTTAGTTAAACCAAGTTAAACAGACAGTAGCAAAGAGTGAATTACACAACTTTGATATCAAACTGGCATTTCCCAAGTACCAGGTTAGCCATATGCACGTGCAGACTGCTGTGTTTGCAGGCCTCGGCGAGGGCCAGCTGAAGGGCTGTTGTGTCCCCCAGGTAGCACCAGCACCATGGGCACTTCTTGGCTTCTCTGCAGCATGCAGCACGCTTTGTTGTACTGTGTGCTGATGCACAGCATGAAGTGAGGCACGTACATTACATCAGCCACGAGCTCAGGTGCAGTATGGGTTGGACCTGCAAAGGGAGCAGCAGAGCAGGGGGATGCAGCGGAGTGCTTAGGGAGCCATGGCTCACAAGTGATTTTGGGGCAGCTTGTGTGGATTTGCTTTGGAGATCAGCACACAGATCCACTCGTCAGCAAAACCATTGCCAGACTTCTTGGCATTCTAGACATTTTATTACTAGACACTGTCACTCCTCACATCAATTTGTGAGTTTCACCTTGTTTTTTTTGCTCATTCCCAGTTCTGCATCATCAGACATTTCCTTATTTTCTTCTGAAGGCTCCCGCTAGGTTTATTTTGTCTGCTGGCATTTTGAGAAGGAAAATGTAGTCTTCATGCTGAATGTTAAGTAATGTAGTCTTTAAAAAGTAGCTGAAAACAAAACTGTTTTTTTGATGAACTGCTTTTTGCTTTTCATTTGCTAAGCTGAAAAGGAGTCAAGAAACAGAAGGAACTGGGGGATGTTCTTTATTTAAAATCAAGAATTCAAAGAATTAATTCAAGTTCACTACTTAACTTGAGCCATTTTTTTGACCTTCTGGTGATTTCCAAGCACCAGGCCCCAGTTCTTCCAGCAGAGCTAGCACTGCAGCCCTGCAGCAGCACTGTTTGAAGCGCTGGGAAGCACCGGACTTTGTGTAGCTGAAAACTAAAATACAGCCTGAAGAGTTGGAGGCGCTGATACATAGGAAGAATCTGATAAAGTTGAAAATTCAGTTGGACTTGAGCAACCTGATCAATGTCTAAAGTGGCCCTGCTTTGGGGTTACATAGGTAACTACCTGCCATCCCCATCTGACCTATATTATTCTCTGCCTCACGTAGGAACCTAGGACGCTCTTCTCATCTTAAGGCACTCGAGACTGTTAGGGTTTTTTTACGGTTTCAGTTCAGGGCTGAGAGATGGTGCCCACTAGGACTCAACAATGCAGATATCTAAGCCAAAATCTGAGCTTCACAGATTCTTTCGCAGATGACAAAACTTTCATATTTCAGGGCCAGCTGTAAGCACCCTCCCACCCTGTGGGAGCCCCACAATGAGGGCAAAGCAAAAATCAGCTATTGTATATGCAGACAAAATATTCGAGAACTGCACTGCACTTTTACAGTTAACTCTTTAAGTACAAAAGCCTGAAACCAGCAAGCAACTGCATGCATCACCCTCTTTTCGTGTGCATCATTCAGCGCTAGTAAAAAAGCTATCCTTTCTGATAACTGTAATCAAGGTAATGCAAAGCAACACTTCAACTTATGTAATAAAACAGCTTGGCCTGTCGACAAATGAGAGCTTATAAATACCCTCTTAGGAAAGGATTTTAAAATTGAAGTGACATCAATATCTATAATTCCATCAAAACACACCAAAAAAATGGAAAAAAAAAAAAAAGCATTAGCTTTGAATGAGTATCCTGCCTGGGTGGAAAGCAGAGTGTGATACACGTGCAGAAAGCAGCAGAGCCTGAACTAGCATGCGCAGCCTTGTAGTTTTGCTCTCTAAGATAGCACTAATGCAACTCTGGTTTTGCGTCCTATTACAGTAAACACAATGTCCTTCCTAAGCTGTAATGAAACAATTAGGAGGCTACAGGCCATAGGGTTACTTGCATCAACTGATTTTATCTGCAAACCTTGCAAATACCACAATGCTGCAAAAGCAAAACCTGCAAAAAAATGGAAGGTGTGTATGCATTTTTATAGAAGACATCAACAAGCTCTTTAAAATTAATCACTCTTTAAATAACGTAGTTCAAAGTGCACTTCACTTTATTTTTTATAAAAATCTACCCGCAAACACCATATATTATTACAAAGCAAACGCATAAGATGTGGAATTCAACCTGTGTTTTTCACTGGGACAGAAGCTCCCACCACCACCATAAAGGCAGTTGAGCTCAGATGGTGTCACACATTCGGAACACTGGCCCCACTACTACTGCTGCTACTTTAGACCTGCTTTTGTTGCCGCTGCCTGTTTTCTTGAAGCCAAGCACCCAGGGCGCTGTTTGGTCAGACACAACGGCATGGCCATGGGTCCCCAGGGCTTGCCTGCCAAGTGGGAGGTGAGCCGAGGCACAGAGCCCCTTTAGGACACTGCCTGACGGTTTGTCATTTCACCATGGCAGTGATCCTCCCTAGAGCTGGCTTTTCTGAGAGAGGGAAAATAGACCTTGCCTTTTGCTGATGGACTTGTGGCTGGGATTGCAGCCAGTGTCAGGTCCTGCAATGCTGCTTTTGTTTTTTGTGCTGTGACATTGGCAGAGCATCTTAGTACCACAAGCTGCAGAAATCCCAACTGGAGACCAAGGAGTCTGTTCTGCTTGGTGGGATAGATGAAATGCATTTAATGGTGCGACTCCCTCATTTATCATCTTTAACGAGAGCTTCACTCACCTATGAAGGTTACCAGGCAGCACTGCTGACATCAGATAAAACTGAACTTTACGGTGCTAGGAATACAAAAGACACCAAACTATGTATGTCACACTTTTTGCAGTGGAGAAAGAAAGAAGCTTCACGCGTCCCGCTCTCTCCATCTTCACATAGTTGAGCACGGCCAGCCACAAGGTTGCTCTAGAAGGAACTCTAAAGCTGAGCAAAACCCAAAGGGCAAAGCAGCAGATGACAATAGCAGGACTAGGGGAAATGGTTTTAAGTTAAAAGAGGGAAGATTTAGGTTGGATGTTAGGGGGAAGTTC
>JANHGO010000073.1:40093908-40174772 GCA_024606505.1 Aquila spilogaster | reverse complement strand
GGGGGGGGATGGATGATCCCAGATCTGGCATAAAGCCTGCTGATGTTTTGAACAAATATGAACTGACAGAGTGAGTTCATACTGGGTCACCATTTCACGGCATTTCTGAGCTGGTATTAGGAGCTTTAAAAATCATTGAAGTGCAACATGAGATATTTAAAAGTTGGGGCTCCTACCAGCTCACGGCAGTCATTTTTGTTCCCATTTTATAAGCAAAACTCCCCAACAGAGCAGTCACAGTGAGCATGGCTATCATTAGCTCTGGGGTACTGGGAAAAGGGAGAGGCTTAAAACTGGAAACTGGAGCTCTAAAGGTGAGTTGTGCAATGGTCAGTAAAATCAGCTAAAAGATACTGTGTTGTTCTGATTCCTTCCTAGCATTTTCCGGTAACGCAGTCTGCACTGGCAGGCTTGTTGTCACTGGTTGAAGGTGTATTTTCGTGTAATGAAATATGACTCCCAACATTAGCAGGGCTGAGAGCAAACACCTACTGTTTCCCACCTAGGAAAGCTGGCATTCAGCATTCCGTGTCTGCCTTTGTAAGAAGGAGAGTTTCTTTTCAGCACTGCCAAAAAAGTGAAATTAATTGAACTAAAGCTTGGAATGAAATGTGAATGTGACTTGATCTGGGAGGCAGGCTTACAGAATGAAATTTAAAAATAATGCAACACAGGAAGGAACTATCCCATTAGGTTACAGTAGGACTGATGAATTGTAAGGGTAGTCTATCCATAATTTCAATGAGCCGGGACAGACAGGTAGGAGAGAGGAAGATGCGCATAGAAAAAGCAATACTTGCATAGTCAGGCTGAGATCAGGACCCTTGAAAGGAAAAAAAAGTCAGCCAAGTTAAGGGAAAAGAAATCTCCTACCCTTGGTTTCTGCCATTTGTCATGCTGCTCAAGTGATTGTGTAGATAACGGGCTTTTGCTGAACTCCTGTTAGGACGCCATAGTTAGAGAAATGAATTACCCCAGAAGGCCAGAATGAAGTCTTTCAAAGGTCGTTATCAGAACTGGTTTCTCATCAATACACTACTTGATTGGAGGAAAAGATTCAAAATTGCAGGGCTTTGATTGCTGAGGGGGAAGCTTTTAACTGCTTCCTGCTGTTCTGTCATTTTGTGCTAACCCCAAATGGCCCCGTTAATAAATTGATGTCCTGTTTCCCATTCACTGCCCACAAAGCACTCTTCTCCTGTTAATATAGGAAACATTTGCGCATGATAAGAATTGGAGTGGCTAAACAGTAAATCTTAAAGCCATTAAAGAACTCAAAAGCATTTACCTAGTGATCGAGGTGTTGATTCCCCCCCCCAGCACTTCATAATATTTAGTTGTGAACTTTATTAAAAAATACAGAACCTCCTGTCTGCCTTAAGAGAATCTTTGCACGAATACTGTTCCCAAACAATGTAATGTGAGTCAGTCTGATTTCTGTGTGATAGCTAATTTCTTGCAGCTAATCAGAAGATAAAGCAAAAGCTAGGAGTGATGCAGCTGTTCAGGCGATGGGGTGTCATCGCTGACACCGAGTGTTGCTGCTGTGCGTTAGGTCAGCAATGAAAACAGCACAACAGCTGTCTTCTCAGCACAGCAATCCTATGAGAGAGTGCCTGGAGCCTGGAAGCTCTTTGGGCTGAAGAGGAGCTGGCGGCTCAGCCCCAGAAAGGTTTTTCTTCACTTTGATGGATGTCTGAACTTACACAATCTCACAGATTTGCGCATACATACACTCTTCTGTCCCGAATTGAATCGTGCCTCAGGTCCTTCCATTGACAGCATCTTACTAACATCCACTTTTACTGTCAGATTAAACTAGAAGATGCTGACTGTGCATTGGCGTGATACGTGGTCCCCTTTTATACCTGCTGTTCTGCAGGGTTCCCCCAGCAGCAGAGGGTAGTATAGGTAACTGGACAGTGAATCCTAAAACAAGACTAGGTAGTGCAAGAATACCGAAATAATGGTCTCTATGCTTTGACATAACTGGAGAGGACAGAGTGAGTGAGCACCTTGTAATCTATGGTGTCTGTTGTGAGCAAACAAGAAAAAAAATTAACTCTTCTTTTGCTGGCCTTCAAACAATACTGTTCCTTTCACTTCTCCATATCTGTTTCCCCTGCTGCAAAAATGGGAGGATGAAATCGAGCGCCTCTGAAAAGTGCTTTGATATCTGCTGATCAAAACTGCTCTATAGGCATCAGGTATCAGGACAAGAGCAGTAAAGCCCCGCTTTCCTCAGGCAGCCGAGATTGCTGGTGCGCTCTGTCACTGGAAGATTTCCAATATCCTTAAATGTCACTAAACTGAGAAAAGTAGCATTACCGAAAATCAGGATGAAAGTGGCCTCCCATGTAAATCCTTTCTAAAATCTTTGTAATCCTCAACTGCTTTAGTTCCAACAGATCTTCCTGTACAATGAACTGCCAGCCAAAAGGTAAATATAAATGCAAAATATCCCCAAAGCAAACATGTTACTGGCTTTTAAAACAAGTCCATTTAAATAATGTGAAAATATATTAAAGAAATTGAATCTATTCTGCTTTATGTTTAAAGATGAATTAATGCAAATATCACAGGTTTATCCTGAGTTACTCCCTTGAGAGGAGTCACTGGGGAAGCAATTTGTTTCTTGTTAGCTAAGACAGGAAGCTTTGAAGTTAGTGAGTTGTCTGTCTCTGCGAGTAGCCCATTTAATCATGAAGAAAGTGTCAAATGTAGGTTGGAGTGAATTGTGTGTCTGCATTATTTAAAGCTCTGGCAAGAAGAGGTCTTTAGCATGCCACCAACCAGCTGGACAAGGGACAAGGGACAGTGGAAATGGCACAAAGAATTTCTGGAAGAAATTTTTTTATTGGCTATTAACAATGGACATGCAGCCCTGAAGAGTGAGTGTCATGAGGAGGGCCTCTATTATGCTGTTGGTTTGGTTTTTTTTTTTCTTTTAAATTGATTTCTAGTAGGCTAAGGGCTCTCGTCAATTTCTTTTTGTGGTAACAGGTGAGGATGATTTCAGTGAGGACTGGTTGCTGGGAAAACCACCAAAAGTGGCTTTTTTCCCCAAAGACAGGGAGTGTTCGCACAATCCTGCTCCCTTGACAGTGCTCATGAAATTGTTTCTGGAGCTGTGCTGTAACTGGATTAGGGTAAATGACCTAGAATTAATTTCTTTTAATTTCAGCTTGGAATATTTTACTGATTTCATGTATAGGATCACCCTGTGATCAGTTTGTTGGCACAACTGTGTAGGGAATGAGTTGTGACTGGTTAGGTGATGGAAGCAGGTACCTCTTACAGGCTGTTTCCCTGCACAGAAAATTTTAAAAGCTGTTGTCTGAAACACCAGAGCCATCGAGTTCATAGCAGACTCCACCTTCATCCCAGAACTGTTTTTCAGAAGCCAGTTTTTCTACTCTTTAATTAAAAATCAGACCCTTAACTATCAATCAGTACAGCTCCACTGAGCTGGTACACATGAACTTTACACAGTGTCAGCTTTTAGCCTGAAGATACCACCCTTGGGGTATCAGCTGCAAAGAAAATCTCTGCAATGTGAATGGCCTATAAAGCAATTCAGGGAGGTCAGTATGCATCTGAAGATAGCTC
The DNA here is from genome assembly GCA_024606505.1 of Aquila spilogaster. Classification (NCBI taxonomy): domain Eukaryota; kingdom Metazoa; phylum Chordata; class Aves; order Accipitriformes; family Accipitridae; genus Aquila; species Aquila spilogaster. Next base: position 40,171,163 of record JANHGO010000073.1, on the reverse strand, counting down.
AGAACAATAGCTAGAGGGGGAATATAAACTGGTTACTACAATTGGATTTGCACTGAAATCTACTGATGCAAAATTCATAGCCAACATGAATTAATTTGCTCCTGATCATGTCTTACAAAAACTCCAGCTTCTCCCCCTTCCCCTAATGACTGCTATTCAACAGCTGTGGATTTGAAAAGCAAACTGCAGTAGCAGAGTAGACATTAATGTTTTGAAACAGCACTAAAAAACGTGAATTGAATTGACTTTGAAACTTTAAAGTTGCTGCCAGTTTGTACGGAATTAAACTTGTCATGTTTTTATGGAGTATACTTAATCTTTGAGCATCTTTCATCTCATTATCACCTGTGTGTGAGGGTGAAGTATTAGCCCTATTTTAGAGATGGAGAAATGAGGCACAGGACATCTGAGACAGTCCTGGAAATGACTCTGCTACGTAGCACAATCCTACTCACAAGAAGGCACTCTCTCACTTTTTCATGTTAGTTGAATCAGCTGCAAGATCTCAAATTGGTTTTCCTGGTGTGCCGCAGAATTTAGGTCAAGTTCTCACTGGGGACCAGGCAGAGAGAGAGATGTGCAGTGTTTCTCCTGGTTTGTACCAGCACCTCTGCAGGAGAGGAGAGTAGGGTGTTGCTGTTTCAAAAGATGTCATCCCTGTTCCTCCTCTGAAGGGTGAGCAGAGGGCTGTAGCAGAGTTAATGGCCTCTGCAAATGCACTATAAAGTCAGTTTATGTAATGACCTGGAATTTATATCTTTGCTCATGAAACAGGAGCTGGTGGCTGTTTTAATGACTAGCATGTAGTGTAAATACTCTACCAAGCTGAATTCTTTCCTCACATAGTCCATGCATGCTGGTGAAGTCGAGGAGAACTGGGCTGGTATCCAAGGACAGAAGCTGGTTGCTTGTCTACTTAGGATACACTGAAAGCATTAGGAATGAGGTGGGAGAAGAATAAATAAGCCTATTTACCATGTGGAAGAGAGCTGCCTTACAGAGGGTTAGCTGCAAAATGACTAGTTCAGGGCTGCAGTCAATTGCCTCTCCCAAAATTGCAGGCTCACCTGCCTTCTCTTCCCTCAGCAGCCCAGAAGTGAGCCCTGGGAAATACCTTAAAAGGACAACTCTGCAGTAAAGAGGTCTAGTCCAATACACGCTGTTGAAGAGGTCCCTTTTGTCTGAGGAGCTGAAGGTATGAATGGTGATATTCATGTGAAAAATTACAGTAGGAAAAAAATGCTGTAAGAATATTCTGTAGCTAAAAAGAACCAGGATTAAATAGTGCATAAAGTTTGCTGGAGAAACTTCTAAATTAAGTCAGAAGGAAATAAGGTAGAAAGTTGTTTTACTGTTATGGAATTTCTTTTAATTTTTTTTTTTTTCCTTTTTCCTTAAAGCCTGCCTTGCTGTATAAGCTTATGTAAGCAGTTAGTGTAGTAGAGCATCCTGGCTCTAAACTCTGACTTTGGTTTGGCTTCTCTGGTACCACTAGCTTTGAGTGCTATGGCAAGAGGACCAGCCGGGTTCACCATTGAATTCTGGTAAGCTAAAATGAAATCTCACACCTGGCTGTGAAGCCTGCAAGGATGGGGACTGGAAAGCAGGGAATTTCATTGGTTCCATGCTTGTGTGCAGGATGTGAGCAAAAGCTGGCTCTTCTCAGGCTAATCGCAATGAATCAATGCGGAGGAAGATCACGTGCAAACAGGATTAGAGTTGAGGAGGATACATAATATCGTAAGAATCTTGTACTTCAGAAAAAGGGTATCGGATGTGAAGTAAGTTATGGGGCTGGTTCAGGACTGAAAACGGTCTACAAAGCCTTGGACCATGGGGTGTAATACAAATTGTCACTACTGACTGAAAGCTAATTCAGGCTTAGAAATTTGTGCATCATGAATTTTGTAGCTGCAGTTTATCCTTTAATAGTTAGAGAGCTGTTATATTGATAGTGTAAACCAGCCACTGCAGACCGGGTGGGAAAAGAGAGCTCATTCCTCTTATCTAAAAGATATCCCTCCAAAAGTGAGATTACTGTAGCTGTGAAGGGAAGAAAAGGGAGTGGTACACGGCCACAGCTGGGTGGAAGGCCTTGTTAGCCAAAGCAACATCTTCTGTAGGGCAGGCCTTCACAGCAGAATTAAAAATACATCAGGTCTAAGACCTTAATAAGTGGTTTCCAAAGAAGACGTGTGGCAAAAAGAGCTCAACAGAACAGGCAGATCCTGCTGGCCCAAGTGGCTGCAAGCCAGGAGCAGGGGGAGTGTGGGTCTGCACTACTGCTGGAAAATTATAAATAAAGGAACAGTGGGAAAGGGAAGGAGTAAGTCATGAAACAGCCAGAATTTGTTTAGTGTTTCTGAGGATTTAAAGCTAATCACAAGCTAAGTTCACCCTCATGATTCTTCCTCCCACCCCACACCTCCAGGATCTTCTAATTTATAGCCTACCAGATTCCTGTGCTTTTCATAAGCATGATGTACGTGAATGGAGCAGTCTAATATCTCAGTGGCTTCAGAAGCCTGACAGTGTTTTCACATTGCTTCTCACTCCAATAAATCAAAGTGTCCAGAACTATGGACTGCATACCCAATAAAGTCCTATGGTAGGGAACGACGTCTGTTTATGCATTTTTATGGCTGTGAATCTCCTGGATGGCATTCCTGCTGACTGGAGTGCCTTGCAGCAGTTATATAATTCCAAGTAAAAATTTCACTGGTTCGCCAAATTACTGAACCAGAAGGATTTGCTTACTGAAGGACCAGAGGGAAGCAACTGGAAGGGAGACACAAAGGCGAGAGGCTGTATAAACTGTTGGGTTGCGATCAGCATTTTGATAATTTTAGGAATTTGTCAAAGGGGAGAGGGGGAAAGTTGTGCGGTGAGAGATGGGTGAATAATTAACCGCAAATAATTTAGTCAATGAAATTTGCTGATTGGGGATTATCTACAAATGGATTTGTGTGTATGTCAAATGTTATTCAACAGCTCTTTTCAGTGAATAATTTTTGAGTTGTAGCTTTATCCTGGGGAGTTCATTTGGGTATTTGATAATTAAATACTGAGAAAGAAGTGAGAGTACTAGCACACCAAAAAGTAATCACATAAATGGTGCATGTGTAGTCTCATTGACTTCTTAAGGTGTAAGACAGGGAAAGTTTGTTTGATTTGATCTTTCATCACTGTCTAGCCTCTTAAGAGGTCACTTTAAATCTTGAGAGCACTGAAATTTGGAGTGAATTTGGAGCCATTTGGAGTGAATTACCCAGTCCTATCATCACTGGATAAACCCAGCTTTTGGGGATATGAATACCTACCTGCCTGCACATGATTATGTGTATGAAACACTCATCTGCAAATCTTGTACAGACAACTAAGCCTATTTTTTTGACTTATTACTACTGTTACTCTTACTTCCCTCTCATCCCTTCATTAAATTGCTGTGCTCCTCCTAGATTGCATTAGAGCTTATTCAAAAAGGGCAGTTTCCTGTAAAATATTTGCAATAGAGCCTAAGCATCATTCTCAAATTTAAAGATCTTAATAATGATCTTTAGTATTAATTTCCAAGGCTCTGAGGAAGATGCTGATATTCTTTAACCTCCTCCTTGCATAACCTTGGGCAGATCAATTGCTTAGAGAAGTTTTGCTATCCCCATCTTACAGCTAAAGCCTGTTTGGATGATAAAAATCACTTGTAGTCATGAAGCAAAAATCTCAGAGACCTGCATCCCAAAACCTGCAGTAGTAGTTAGGGGAATGCATGCTCCAAGGGTCTACAGTACCACCATCCACAGATCCAGTGGCATAGCAAAATACAGAACAGTGATCTGCAGATGCTGTTGATGAAGTAAAACTGCAAGTCAGAAAAAAAAAAAAAGTAAGAGTACACATTGTTTAGGTGAAAGACTTTACTGGACAAGATGTGGACTTTTAAGCACCAACTTTTGTGGTGACAGGTCAGTTGCATTTTACTTCTTTAATTTAAATTGGCATCCACAAGAAACCTCTGGACAGTCCCACGGAGCTCAAGCCAGGGCAAAAAACTGTCCTGAATTCAGAGTACTTAGCTTTGCTTTTTTTTATTAATAGTGAGATAGATGTTACATCCATTCATGAAGGTGGAAGTTTAAAATAAAATACAATTCTATATTCTAATTCTCTATTGCCATGTAGCTTTCTCCTGCGGAGTTCACACTCCAAGTAGCACAACCGGCCTTTCAGAAAAACATGTGCTCTGCTCAGCTTCTGTGCATGTGTTTGCAGCTCACAAGCAGATTGCTAATGTTCTTTTTTTGTTTGTTTCAGTGCTTTCTCTTAGTAGGCAATCCTCATGACAGTTTTATTACTTGGAATTTGAGGTGGAAATGCCCAGCCAAAGAGATCAGTTGAAAGAGAGAAAAATCAGCAGCACATTAAAATGAGAAAATCAGGCTTTTTGTGAAGAACACAATTGCCTGTTTGCATGTTGCTGAAATGCAAAGGTACTTTTAATAACTTTTTAAACCTCAGCTTTTTCTAATAATCTTCATAATCCTCACCTAGGATTGCCAGGGAGTAATTTGTGGCTGCAGTGTGTATGACAGGGAGAAAAGCAAAGCTACTTGACAGAACATCAAAGGTTTGTGCCACAGAAGTTTTATGCAGCCGTTGCTAAATCTTTCATGCTTGAAACAATGATGAAAAATGATTGTCAGCTATGAAACCAAAATTATATCAATCTACTGCAGGGTTGTGGTTTTTTCTTCATTTGAAAACATGACCCAGCCTAGCACAGTTCACTTACCAACCTCGAGTGTTCTGTCAGGATTGAAAAAGACTAGAACTGAGTCAGGAAGGGTGAATGTATTTCATGCTTCACAAATGTATGATGGGGCTGGGAGGGAGAGAATGACGAAAAATAAAATCAAGCAGGTCAGTGCCCAAATACCTCATTCTGATTGTCTTTATGTAACACATGTAACAGGCAATGTAGCTGCTCTCTGAATTTCAAAGGGGAATATTCAGTGCAGAGTAGCTGAAATGGAAGCTAAATGTTACTGTAGGCTTTAGTTCCCCAGCAATACCGCTGCAGGTAATTTTTCTAGCTGTAAATAAAGCGATCCTCAAAGCTGGATGCTGAGAAACAGAAGTTTGGGGGTGATTTGTCTTGTCATCTCTATCAAAATCTGGTCTTAATGATGTTAGCTATGTCCACGCCTGCTCTTTCCTACACAGAGGCCTCCAGGATATACCAAAGAAAGGGACCAACTGGAGAGCAAGAAGAAACATGAGGTTTAAATTATCATCATCAACTCTGTGTCATGTAAGGTACGTGCATGGGAGAGGCTGCACGTAGCTGCTGCTGCAGACAGAGCCCAGACAGCGTGCAGAATGTGTGCACTCCATCTGTGTGGTTGCACGCCCGTGGCACAATGGGCTGCGCTACTGGGGTTGCTGGAAGAGTCCTGTGAAAAAGAAGCCCTCGGGCATAGAGGAGGAGAAGACAGATTGATGCCAGTCTGTTTGGACTGATGCACATTGACCTGCTGTTGCTGTGCAGAAAAGCTGAATCACTCAGCACCTTGCTGCTCTGTGAGGCTCCTTTTATGGGTCATACTGGGGGCTTCCAGGAAAAAAAATTCCTCTCGCCAGTTGTGGCAAAGGGACTTTGTCTAGACAACATCCATTCTGCATCGCAGGTAATTTTGTTGCAGTTGCTGTTGCTGGAGGGAAATGGGAGAGACGCAGCCTGGCTGCTACACCCCTCGGACGTGAGGGAGAGGTCCCATCAGCCTCGTGCCCTCAGTGGTCCCTCTGCAAGGGCTTCTTCCCTCCCCAGGCTGTGCGCTGATCAGCCAGAAGCTGACGGGAATCAGATTCTCCCCTCCAAAGCTCTGTTTTCTTCTCACTGCTGACTATTTGCTGATCTTCTCAGCCGTTTGCTTAGCAAAGTTGTGTTCTAATATCCTGATTATAATTTGCAGCTGATTAGCATACATGCACACAGTCAGCCTCAAACATATGGGAACCTTTCAGAGATTATGTTAATTCTGAAGAGATGCTACTCAGCGATTAGTCACAAAGCCTGTGGTATAAATTGATACTTCTCTCTGTCTCTGCTCTCCTTCCCATTGCTGCTACATATTTTCTGTACCACCTCTGGCAGAGGAGTTGGAGGTCAGACAAAGAAAGAAATGGAATACAGTCTAGCAAGAAAAGGTTATAGAGATAAATGGTACCAGTCAAATGTGATACATTTGCAAGTGTGCTGCATAGTAAAGAAGCGCTGCATGTTGATGAACTGTGTCACCTTACTTGTTTGCAATGCTTCTTCATCTTCCATTGCTTTGCTGTAGAGACAACAACAAAGATGACATTAAGCCATTTTATCCTGAAAATCCAAATGCTTTATTTAGGCAAGGCTTGTTCTGCTGTTTGGCTAGAGAGGGCAGCCCTGTGCCAGAGCCTTGCAGAATTCTTCTTTGAGGAAGAGAATAATTTCAAGCAGTTAGATAGGTGGGTATTGTCCTCTCTGTATTAACTTACCTGTTCACAAAAAAGAAAAAAAACAAACCCAATTCTCTACGTTATCAGATAATCTCTTTGCCCAGGAGGCTCCCTCGGTAAGACCTGGGCCTATGAAGCCCTGTGTCTCTACTGCTCCTTCAGGGACTATGCATCTTGGATGTTAGGCAGAAAAAAAATCAGCTTGTTTCTGCAGACAACATCCTTCAAAGGTGATCCCTGTGCAGTGGGGGTGTGCTGTATGGCATGGGGAGAAGAAAAGGCGTAAAGCAGCCTGACAAGACCAGAAGCCAGCAGCTGGTATTGTTTTACTTGTGCATCTGTATTACAAGATTATATATGATTAAATTTTTCCACAAGGTAGCTGTAATGAAGTTATAAAAAGTCTCATCAGTGTTCCAGCTGGTAGGTAGCAGAATGTGAGATGCAACTGATGGTCAAATGTACACTCTAATCAGTCATGAATAATTATATTTAATTCACTTAGGTTTACTTGAGAGAGACTTTAAACTAAAGGTTCAGTCAAAGTACCCTCTAATTTTGAAACTTTTTTTGGCCTAATTCCTAAAACCTGAGTACTCAAGAGCTTCACGTTTGACATTTCAAGCCAGAACATGGCTGGTCCTCATGGCTTAAGCTTCTAATTATACAAATGAACTAACAAAATTATCTCTTCTACAGTGAAACTCCTTTTATCTCCATAGCTTTCCTTGTAAAGCACCATAACTTTAACTAAGAAGGGCCTCGTTATAAGCTTCTGTTTTAAGTCTCCAGGGACTTTTTTTTTTCTTTAGGAAGCTTTTATTGAAGATGTGACTCTGACTTTTTTTTTTTTTTTTTTTTTTTTAATCTTCCTTACACAAAGACTTATTTTTAGAGATGTCCTACTTACGTATCACCGAAGATTGGTGCTTTGGACAGCATAGCCTGCTGAATTTACCCTTAGTGAGAAATAGGTTTTCTCTATCAGCACCATCTTATGTATGTTGTATGTGAATCAACAGTGCCTATAAGGAAGTACCATGTTTCAACTAATAAAAGGTAGGGGTGTCAGGGTTTTTTTGGTAGGGGGAAGTATCCATAGGAATAGTTGCCCTTCAGAACATGTTTACTGTGTTGTAATTTGTTTGTGCTTCTCTCCTGATGCTTTTTAAGGATCTTATATCCTCCCCTCCCTGAGTACATTGCATCCCCCTGATTACTACCCTCGTCCCACAGTTCAGGTCCTGGTGTTCACACGTGCTTTTATGCCAAATATACAAAGGTAGTGGAGCATATTTTGGGCATGTGGGGAGGACTCGTCTCCACCTCAGTCTTGGTGGAAGTAATAAACCATGGAGAAAGAGTGCGTCTCACTGTTGGTCTCCTCTTCATCTGGGTTTGGTTTTGCTGCAGTGGAAATCAGGGTGAGGGCAGAAGAGCACACCTAGAGATTTGACCCAACTTAATTTTGAGTCAAGGTATTGCTCAAATATCCTAATATTACCTGGATAACAATGATACAAACCCTATAATACTGTGAGTTTCAAGCTATTCAGCAGTTATGAAAGAAAGGAGCAGGAGAAAATAAAACAACAAACCCACACCTAAAGAATAAGCACAGATTTGCCTTGTGGATTTTTCTGATTGTATTAAATTCTGTGGGCCTGGGCTGGGATGTCCTGTCTTCAGCTTTCTCTCCTGTCTGCCCTTATTATGGAAACTCCTTACTCACCTTTGGCTGTGCCCATGTTAGCAAGTCGTGAGACACAGCAGAAGTAGTTGGGTGGACTGAGACTGCTAGTGCTGGGAACCCCATGTCCGTGATGTTGGGATTTTAAGTGGGTTACTGTAGAGTGGCTGGTGTCTTGTATTGAATGTCTATTCACAGTTGGGGCACATTAGCCACTCTACTGGAGTGTGTCAGGAAAAATTCCCATTGATTTATTCTTCATAAAAAATTTTCTTTATAATGCTTTTTATTTTTTGAAAGAGCTACATTTAAAAAGTGTTCAAGTTTGCAAAGAAAATAGAATTTATTTTTAATTTTCTCCTTTTTTTTCAGCACTCATGCAAAAAGTACTTAATTTTCTGTTCTAACAAAAATCCAAAAGCAGAATAACAGAATGTGTGCATGGTACAGTATCTGCTAATACTGTCAATATCCAGAGTCATCAGGATGGTCAGATACTTTTCCACATTTAAAGTATACTTTCTCTGTTACTTTCACAGGAATAAACTTCCAGATCTTGGGTCTTCTCATATCACTGGACAGTACAACATGCCTGAAGTGATTGTGCAGAACACTTCATAAAAGAAAATGGAGGTAATCTGTCCTATCAGGTCTTGTCCTGAACACAATGTTATGTTAAGTGCTTATATGAAACAAGTTTTCTTTCCCTTCCATTATATTTCCTTTTATCATTAGCTGTTGTAACTGAATATTGTTGCTTCTATAAAATCAAGTCCTCCTTCAAATCTCGCTGAGTCTTTGGCCATAATTACATTGTAGCAATGAGTTCCACTTAGTGTTCCTCCCTCCAGGTTTTTCTAATCACCGAAAATACCTTCTTTGTAGAAAAAGAAAAATTAGTCTTTTAAAACAGTTTTTCTGTTTAAGAAAAATGAACTGAAAAATCCAGGATGGACTCTTCCTGTCCTATCTTTTCAAATAAACTCACATTTGGGAAAAGGCTTAGTTTGGAAGATGTCATACAGAAAGATAAAAGCTTTGAAAAACTAATGGAATTTTTATTAGAAACTGGTTTTTATACTTAGAGAACCAAACAAAAATAAATTATCAAAGAGACAGCCTCCTTCTTGGAGACCTCATCATCTAAGTTGCAAAACTGGGGTAGGAAGAAAAAGTTTTGCCCCACCAATGTTGCATCAATATCAAGGTTAATATTCTGCAAAGGAATTACAATAACAAGGAAAACTATCTCGGAGCAAGGAAATTAGGCAACAAAGGATACAGAAAGACTGGAAGCTCCATATCATAGACGTATAGATTTTCTAATTCAGTATCTTCTCTTCTAGCAGGGCCCATTCCAGCCATGTCAGAAGATGGTTCAAGAAACTTAACAGCAAGGCAATTTATAGAAAAACGTGCCCGCTTTCTGCTGTTCCACCTGTTATATTAAATACATACACATGCGTGCACACATACAAAACCCACTCTAGGTGTTTTGGTTTGCAATACAGTAGGGGTTTCCAAGCTTTTTGGAAGCCAGCTAAACTGCTGACTTGTTTGCTACTTTGTGGCATAAATCTTCAGGCTAATAATACACTTGAAAAGAGCGTCTCCTTCAGTCATCTCTAAATCAGTTGCCTTTCATTTTATTGGGTGCCTTTTAGTTATTGTAGTAGAGGATGACCAGACATGCTTATGTGATCTTCATGAAATTTTCATATTTTCTTCTATTTCCACGGCATTTTAAGAAACCTTTTTTTAATTTAATTTTTTCGCTTTAAATTCTTCTGTCTTGAGTACTTCAACAACTGATTGAAATTTTATTGAGAGGCAGGGAGGGAAGAAAACAAAGCTAATTTAATCATATTGAGGGGAAGCAAGTCCATTTTCTCAACCCAGAGAACTGTCTTCAAGCTCACCCCTGGTGGAAGGTCCATGAGTTTCAGCACTGCAGGTGAATGATTCTAGCCCAGAATGATTTCATCTATCTGAAAAGGGAGTTAAGTGTTTGTCAATTTTGTCTAAACTGCCAGGTTTTCCTAGAAATAGTGTTCCAGGTTTTCATAAGCCTGGAGACATTTTTGTCATTTCAACCTCGTTTAGCTTATTATATCCTGCCAGCCGTGTCTAGATAAACTGCAATGAGTGCTGCTGCCTCCATTATAAGCCCACATCTACTCTATCAACAAGACTTCAGTACCATGACCATTATAAAATCCCTAAAATTTGATCTGCCATTGATGATAGCAAGTCTCAATTTGTGGGTGCTAGCCTGCAAAAATGATCTACAAATGGCATGTTGCAGGCTGTTATTTTGTATCCTGCAGGATGGTGTTCAAGTCCTCTCTCGTCCCTTCAATGGGAAGGTCATTCCTCCAGATCAGAAATTACTATCGCTCTAAGTGACGTGGGGAACTATACCAGAAGCTTAATTTAGAATAAAAATACAGACAGTAGAATAATGTTTCATGTCAATTTCTTTTCTGTGATTTGACAAAAATATTAATTTCTCACTGAGTTGGAGATAAAACCAGTTCTTAAGAGAACAGCGTATTTGGGAATATGTTTCTTTATTGTTCAAATTCATGGATCAGTCCTCAAATGATTCGTGCTTTATTTTTAGCAGGAGATATTCTCTCATTTCCTCCATTGCCTCTTTTATATCAGCAAAGTGCTTACCGACCACCTTTTTACAGCTTTTATCTTCACCAAGCTTTCCTGAGATTGTAACTGTTCAGTATTACAAATCCATGTTTCCTGGTATTGATGAATCTGGCTCTTGGAAAGTGTGAGTTACAATGATTAGCTATCTGATTAAACCAAGAAGAAGAGCTGCCTTGAGGGTTTGAAACAAGTGCCCTTTAGAAGATTTAATTTTATGATCTCCCTAATCAGTGTTTTGTAATTTCAGTGTACATCCTATGCACATCTTTTAAATCAGTGCAGATTGCATATTGGTTTATATTGTTATCACAAATTAGCAGTACAATATCAGTTTCTCTGATGCAGGGAACTCTGAACAGGAATCGTTTGCATTTCTATTTGAGCATCCTGGAGACAAATATAATGAAATGAATAGCCTTTTAATTTAATTGGCTTCCAATGTGAGTCTGAGAATAGAAAGCACAATACATCGCGCAGTTACTGTAGAAACGGTTGAGGTCAAAAGCTCTGCATGCAGACCCTACATTAGTCACTACTGCTCTTGTGCAGTAATTTTTTTTAATTCTCACTGCATCTCCATCAGACCCCAGGAAGCCAGATAATTCAGCGTTAGTATTCCAAGTGGAAGTGCTGGGTCATTTGTCACTGGTCAGATCTTGCTATGGAATCCATTTTAAAAAAGCTGCCAAAATGAAAAACTGCATTGTATCTGTGCTCTTATATATCAGCCACAAGAATAAGATCAGGGGGAAAAAAAAAAAAAAAGAAAAGGAAAAAAAGAGAGGAAAAATCTGTTTCCTTCTCATAGAAGAAAAAAAGAGAACAAGGCAAGAAAAACTGGTACAAAAATGATAATAGTCTGCCAAGAAACCCTTTTTCAAAAACATCTTTCTATTATAGATTACAGACAGTTAAGATTTATGTGCTATTTAGTAGAGTCAGCCTTGCTGAATGCAATGAAAGCAAAAGGGAGATAATATTGTGCTAATATTCAAAACTCCTACACCCTTTTGACTGTAGAAATAAAGAGATACAGCTCTTGTAAAACTTTAGCTAGCCTAGGAGCTCATCAATGAACACATAAACCCTTCCACACAGTGCTAAATACAGAAAAGGGATTTCTTTACTATTTTTGGACTGGCTAGTGCAAGATCTATGCTCCTGCTTCAGCTTGAATTCATTCATCTGTCTGCAGAAAAGTTCAGAACTCCTCATCTGTGTCCGATCCCATATGCTTATGCTAGTACAAAAAACTGACACAAAACGCTTGCATGTGTAACAGACTCAGCTGCACAAAGGGTATCACATTAACTTCCCGTTTAATTTTTGGACTGCTGATTTTTAAAAGCACAAAAGTTTTTTTTAGGAGGTCTTACATGAACAGTTCTTGGCATTTTTAATATTTCCTAAATTATTATATGTAACTATTATTATTTGCTGAAGGAGATGGAGAAGGTAGTACTTCCCAGTTAAAAACATCCTACTGGTCAGTGTTCTTTCCAAGGAGGCAGAGGACTTGAGTTCAGCTCCCCTCTTGTCTAGAGGCAATTCAGTCCCTTGCCTTATGTCTGCATCAGGTGCCCAGGCTGTGTGCAAGCTCTGGCTCTGTCTTCCTCTTGTGCAAGCCCAACTACTCTACAGAAAAGCCAGATAGATACGCTGGGCCAAAAATAGGGCACAAGCTGGTGTGTGATTTTGTTACCTGGCAGCGAAGACACTCACTTGGGAAGGACAGGATCTATAAGCAGTCTGCTCATTTTTTCTATATTGCTCAGCACTAGAAGGGAAGCAGTACTGTGAGCAGAGGTTGAAAGCCAGGTTCCCCAGGTATAGACACACTCATTGGGCTGTTTGTAACAGGGTGGTCTGCAAAGAACAGCTCCAGTGGGCAGGGGTGAGGCCTCCCCAGAAAAGGGAAAAAGAGACGGTTGGAAGACATTTTATATGGTCATCTCTGGCTCTGGAACGTCTCAGAAGCAGAAGCATGCAGAAGAGCTTTAGATAGCGCATGTTCCTGTGTGCAGATAATGGAGTGGCATTTTGAAACAGTTTGGACATGGCCGTGAGGTTTTTCTGGGGGGCAAGGAAAACAGACCAGCAGCTTAAATCTGTCCTTCAAAACACAAACACCCACCCCACCCCGCGTTTCCCTTGTTGGCCCTATCAATGCAAGAGGACAGTGGACTTTCAGATCAGTTTGCACTCACAGCCTGAGTCCCTGCTCAGGAGAATAAAATGCAGCAGTTTGCAACCCAGCTGCTCCTGATCACATTAAGTAGTGACACCTGAGATCATAGCCTGGCTGCTCAGGGATGCTTTGTCTGAACTAAATCTTATACTGCAGTAAGCCATGTTAATGCTCTATGTAGATGTTCACTGGGAGCTAAAGGCACTGCAGGTTGATTTAGGTATAGAAGTATTTGAAGTGCGTACCTGCATTGAGTCCACAAACCAGTGCTTGGGAGGTTTTTTGGGCTATCATGGGGAGGTTGTCCTGAGCAAACGTGCTATTGCAGGTTTTGTGCAAATTTGACAGCTAATGCACCCAGGCAAATTGGATGGGTCCTACACACATAGCCTACACTGTCCACTGTGGAAACAAACGCTGTTTAATTGTGATCAGGCTGCTGTGAACAGGTATCCATAAGGTGGACTCATGCAGGTTGACTCCTCTGCCTTGAATTTAAACCCTTAATTAGCTTGAATTGATTTCTCTCAAGTACCCTCATGTAGACAACCCTCAAATCAAAGGGATTAGCCTCCAGTTTAACTCTACTGAAAAAGCTAATTGGGGAGAAAATGAAAGGAAAACATGAAAAAGGGGATATTTAAGGGAAAGCTTCAATGCCCTGGTGAAAAAGAAATGTCATCTAAGGTGAATTTGACACAGGTGGGGTGATACTGTGCCTGCATGGTAACATTGCATAGCGTCACCTACTTTTCAAGTGGTTTCTGTATCTGCTATGTTTCACCAAGTCCAAAAAAAAAAGAAGTATTTGTCACTTTAAAACACATTATCACTCCTGGTAAAATTGTGTATTTCTCCCTGTTTGATAACTGATATTCCTCAGATAATGTTAGAACTGGAAGCAAAGCTTTTCCTTTTCTCAATATTCAGCTCTAACTATTGAGAAATTCTGATCTCTGTTGAAGAAGCCAAGCTTCACATAATACTGTTTCCCCTAACCTTGACTAGTCCCCTATTTCTAAGTACTCTGCCTTTCAGAGGAAATCCTGGGGTAGGGACCTTTGAATATTTATCAAGTGGCATAAGGTAACTGAGTGTTGTAGCCTACCTGTAGAGAAATGCTCTCTGTAGAAGCAGATTTGATAATTATACAGAAAAGAGAACTTGTTTTCCTGCAATGTAAGATGATTCACACCTGGCCTATCCTCACTCCGCAGTATGCTAAATAATGCATGCATTTTCTAAAGGATATTAAAACATGGTGGTAAAAAAATGAAACTGAGAGAGGAGCTCATATAATGCACTACATCAGGGGAAAAAAAAATCAGTAAGTATAAATGGAGAATGGCTGTGTCAGCCCTCATGGAAATAACACATTTTCTTCATAATCTCCCGATACATGGAACAGGCAGTTCCAAAGAGCGGCTGTCCTGATAACTGGCTTGAAAACAAAAGGAGGCTGAAAAACAGTAGAGCCTGCTAGCTGTAATCTGCACAAATACCTAAGCACTAGGAGATTGTTTCAAAGCATGAAATACAGCAGTGTGTGCATGCTAGGGTGGTGAAGCAGTCAGCAAGGAGACTATAGGTGGCACCCAGCGGGCCTGGGAGAGTGCCGGTACTGCAAGGGTTAAGAGTAGAGGGAGGCATTTCTACCAGGACCTACTACTGTAGGCTAACGAGTAACTGGTCCAGGTGCAAATCTCACTTCACCACCACCTGAGTGATTGAAGAAGTCTTCCCTACTCCTTCCTTTAAGTCACAGTGGGGTTTTTTTGTCTTGTGATTTCAGACTCCTAAATCCAGTCAAACTACTTCTGTTGGAAAAAAATAAGTATGGGCAGAGAAACATCTCTTTCTTCTAAAATCAGCTTTAAACTGGAAGATAGCACAACTACTTTATTGTGGTAAGTCTCAAGGCAATGGGTGGCGTGGCAAGAATTACAGTGGGATTTCTTTCAGGCAGTGTGATGTATACCTCCAAAATCTTTGCTTTGCATGTTGATATTTATTTTTGCTTTTTCCTCTTCTTAGCATTCCCCTCGCTATATGCCTAGTTCTCTCGGCTTATCAAACTGTGTTCTTTAGGATGCCTCTGCAGCTTCATGGGCCTTGGAATGATTCACACCTTGCGTTTCCCAGGGAGTAAGAGCGTTCCCCAGGGGTGCTCTTGTCTCTGCAGCAAGTTTAATACAGGCTGACTGGCCTTGCTAGGAGGTATTGTGATGGTAGTGCTTGATTGCTGAGGACTGGGTGGCCAGTGGAACAGCACAGGACTGAGATGGCTACGTGGAAGTAGGGTTGCAGCAGCAGAAGGTATGAGGAGTAGGGCTGAAGGCTAAGAAAGGTGGAAAATGCTTGCAAATAAGGCAATACATTGGTGGCTTTGTCAAGAGTGCTGTTGGTAGGAGGTTGGATCAATGAATGTGTTCAATAGCTGCTATGCATCTTTTATGAGCGATTCCTTCCAACTGCTAGGTAGGTTTGTAGGCTACTGTTTCACTTTTTTAGGAAACTTGGCTATCCTGTCAAGTATGTCCCTTTCATGGGGTATTTTTCTTGCCTGGAGCTGTAAAAAATAATCATACCAGCTCATCTGGTAAGAGTCTCTGGTCACGCTTATCTTACAATATGAACATGAGAGGAGGGACAATGAAAAGAGGAGGAGGGCACCTTAACCTGTAACGCTGAGGCTGCCTCTCACAATCCCAACCTAATTATTTGCTAAAAAGGACAAATTCTGCCTTCCTGGTTTTGGTATCATTCCTGGGAACAGCTGCTGCTCTCCATTGAATGAATGCCTGTGTTCAAATTTGCAAAGTGTCCCGCGTCCTGTATGGCATATATGCGTTCTGTAGATTTTGTCCTGGGAAGGAGGTGAAAAATGTAACAAGTCTAGTGCATAGTGTAATCAAAGATTTATAAGTAGCCATGTATTTTTAATGCATATAAAGTAATAAGAGCTGTACAGTAAAAGAAGAAATGTGACATTAAATGGTTGCTTCTGCCAGTTTTCCACAAGGTATTATCAAAGGACTGTTTCAGCAGCAGGGTTGCAAGACTGCATCCTCCAATAGGGAAGACAACGATTTGATCAGGCTCCAGTTAAGGCCAGGAGCCTCCTGTGCTTGAGGGCCTACTCAGCTTCTCTTGCATAACTTTAAAAGAAGCTCAGCTGGTCAGACCAAATGGCCAATCAAGAGATGTTTTGTAATGCATCCTTTTATTTCATTCCTGTAACTGACAACTTCAAAGCCAGTATTTAAAATAAATAAAAAAATAAAGGTGGTTGTGATCAAAACAGAGAGGAAGCATTAGTGCAGGATGGATCTGTAACCCTCTGGCCCAGGGTACTGCTTGGCAGGCAAGAAATTTTCTGCCCCTTCTTTTCATATATATCTTCCAGTGTATTAAACCTTTTTCAGTGTTTTCTTTTTCCTGAGCATCCCACTTTCTCCTTTTGTAGTTAGCTCCAGAAAGTTGTGTTTTCCCTTATTAGCTGCATCAGAATTTCCTAGGGTTAGGGGAACTGGTGCTTCTGGGGAATTATTGAATTCAAGTTATTTGCTGATACTTCTTTCAGTTTCTGCAAGCCTTGCAGGATGGCTAAGGCATATATCATTTCATTTTCTGAAACGTTTAGGTCACCAATTTGTGTTCTAGCCTGGCAGTGTTTATTTTCAAATTGTATATGAACAAGTGTAAAGATCTGCGAGTATAATAAAATCAGTGTGAAAAGAGACTAAGGTTCATCACAGGATTTCTTGCAAGTTAATTGTTGGAAGCATTGGCATACAATCTGGCTTGCTTATCAAATTGATTAAAATGGTTGGAGCAAGAGGCAGTGTTATGTCTAAATTCAGTCAGATTTGTCTTAAGAAAAAGTTTGTTTAGGAATGTAATGAGAAATAAAGTAAATGCAAACAGCTGGTATCCTGCCATTTTGTGACCTGCCTTAAATGGTCTGTTTGGAGAATCCTCTTGGTGGGAAAGGTCTGATATGTGCTGCTTTGCTGAATGCTGCTTGATGTATCCTTTGTGGTGCCTTCTGTGGCCTAAATGAGGTTTTGGTTCAGCAGTTACAATTTGGGGAACAAATACTGATTATTTGGTACCCCAAAACATGCCAGATATTTTCTAGTTTTGCACTGATTTCTACTATTCTATTCTTTGCTTTTATGTATTCAGTGATAAGTGTTTTGGAGTAGCTGCAGTATCAAAATTGTTAATTTTCTGCCACTCGGTACGTGTGCTGATATGCCCTCCAGCTTTTCCTCTTTGGAGCCCTGGCATCCTGCTTTGCTCACGTGTTTCCTGTGAGAGAACTAAGCCTGCCTGCGTGGCCCTGGCTCGTTTCTATTTGGCCTGAGAAGCTAATCTTCACAATTATTGTCACCAATTCAAGCCCATCCAAGTAGCTGGCTTTGAGAATATTTGAAATACTGCTGCCACTGTTTCAGAGACCCAGATGTACTAGCCTGAAACATTTATGCTATTAAAAGAGCTGTGAGAAATTTTGGATGAGGCTCGTGTTGACTTCGCAGCCAAGATTTCCCCCTTTCATTACAAGACTAGCTTTCAAACTTCTGATCAAACCATGGACTAACAGGTTTATTTCCCTCACCCCCCAAAATCTAATTTGCAAATATAATCTTCAACCTGAGACTTGGAATTGCTGCTGATTGGAGTAGCGTGAGGGAAATCAGGCTGTGTAGTTCTTTATTTGATACCATTAAATGAAATGCCAGCATTAGTTAAAATATCCACCAAATGCCACAGGTTTATACCTTAAGTGCATTATTCACTAATTGTTCTTTGGTATTTCCTTGAGGGTGAAAAGGACTTTAGTCAGAAAAGAAGAAACAATGGTCTGATCAATCACAGGCTTCTTGAATTGCTAATAAGAATCAGCGACCAGCTCAGTAAACATGTTCCCACCAGCCTCTAATGCTGGTCTGTTGAGCTTTCTGCAGCCCTCTAATGTCATCCTCATGATTCTTTACATAATGTACATGCTGAAATCTTTCTCACTGCTTTCTTTTTTTTTTTTTAATACTGCCAGTAAGCAAATGTAAGAATGTGTGAAACTATGTCATACGTCCCCTGTAAAATGGTGCTTTTTAACTTGTAGAAGCTCTTGAAACAGAGATGCTTTACCTCCTTATCGGCACAATGCCCGTCATGTCAGAGCCAGGGTGACACGTCACTGACAAAAAGCTAACATAAAGTCTCTACTGCACCTGAGTACAAGCAGTTATTATCTTTTTTTATTATGATAAGAAACTAGTAGTGGTCTAAGAAATGGTGCTAAGCTGCTGGTGTAGTCAAGTGCCTAGTGTTTTTACAACTATCTTGTAAGAATGTGAATATGCAGCTGGGTATTATCTCCCTTGTCTACTGGCGAACACTGCGATCTTAAAGCTTTAGAGTCATTGAGGCCTCTGTGACACAGCTGTCATGTTGGGAGCTGCTAGAAGGGACTGCCTTTGCTACTGCAGAGAGATGCTGCTGGGAACATCTGCAGCTCCCCATGGTCTCCTCTTCCATTACAGAGAATTCTCAGATGTTCCAGGCACAGAACAACAAATAATGCCTTGATCCCCCAGGGTTTTCTTTTTGCCATCTGAGAAATCATTTAAGAAGTTTCTGCCATGCATTTGAAACAGAAACATTCAGTGAGTTGTGTGAATGTTCCCCCCTTTGCCTCACTCATGATCAGATTGAGACTGAATGCCACCTTTGGAAATATGCTTCAGACAAACCAAAGCCATTGAAGTTCTACCTGGATTCCTGGTGGAAATGTAAAGGACTGTGAGAGATGCAAAGAGACAGGATAACCTAATCTTTTCTTCTGTCTGTAAGCTGAAAAACTTGATGTAAAGTTGTGTGAGCTACTGCTCCTGAGCAAGGCAAGCTTTGTTTAGTGGTGCTTTTTAGTTAGAGATGTGCTGCTGATGGTTTTGATTCTGTTGAGAACTGGCTGTTGGAAAGGGCTAAAATGTTTTATTACCCTGCTCTTGGATAAGGGCATGTCTAAATAGAAAGCCGTTTGGGAAAGGACTGTTCCATGCCCTTTATTTTTTGCTTAAAATGTTTGGCAAAATTGGATTTTATTCTTGACTCAGCAATAGATAAAGAATATAATGAGATAGCACCAAGCAAGTTGTGTGTAAAGTGATTGCAGTTGCATAGCTTTAAGACTGTTTTCATACAGGTGTCTGTTATAATAATTTAGTTACGCTGTGCTGCCTGATCAGATTTTCCTAAAGATCTCTGCTGTATGCAAACATAAAAGAACTTGGAAGCTGCTAAGCCTTCCAAAATGTTAATGTAAACACGTTACATATGTAGGACTAGTGAGCATTTTCTAGGCCAAATGCATATCAGAGTGTGATTAACTGATTAACTAGCTAACAGTCAATTGCTATTGATCTTGGGCAAGTCTGTGCCACATGGGTTTGGTTTGCAGGGGTCATTTAGTGTGGCACTTGTACCCTCTGCAGTGGAGGTACCTCCATCTGATCTGGTAGCTGGTGCTCTATTTTCAGAAATGGGCAATAAGCACTTCTAAGAAACAATTTCCCTGACCAATTTTAGGCAATTATCGTAGAAAAATACTCCATGATCTAGTAGCACTTCTCCCTACATAAAGCAAACCCAGCTTCTAGTTCACATTTCAAAACCTGCGTGGATGAATTCTGCCTCTGATTTCTGGTGAGATTGTGAAAGTACAAGTAGTGGCAGAATGTACCCATTGGTGATACAAACATTAGGAACACTTTTCTCCTGCTTGGCCTGGGTGAATCATCTGAGACTTAATTTTAAGCTTTTGCCCAGTAGCGCAGGACATTGTGCCCAGGAAAGGCTTCCATGGGAGTCAGGTTCTCAAGGAATGTGTTTTTTGGATGGAAATAGCAACAGTGCTAGTGCCAAGAGGCTTGTTTCAGGCTGGGTTAACTTGCTTTTTTCCCCTAGCTCATTCATGGATGAGACTAAAACCGATGATATCTGGGATGGATTTGTGTAGTTTCAGCTCTGTCCATCTTATCCATTTTGCTCAAGTGATGAACTGTGCAGCAGTTCTTTCTTAGCAGGGGAAAGGCAACTGGTCGTGTTGTATACAGTGATCACTTGGCACTTAACTCCTTGCCAAGTAACGTAATCAGTCATCGCAAGCAAAGCTGTGTTGCTATGTACTCATTCATTTTGTTTGCTTCAGTGTTCGATTGAAGAAAACAAAGGGTAATATGCTATTAGAGAAATCGTGTAACCTGGCAATTAATAATATTGCTCATACAGACCTTCTTGTGTCTTATAACCAAAATGATGTGTTAAGTTTCAAGATAGCCCCAAACTTTACTTTGCATTTTATTTTAATGTTCCTTAACCCTCCTGCGTAAATACAGCTCTTGAATGATCACAACAAGAACATACCGAAAGAGGACTGAAACTTCCTCATTAATATCCAATTTTGGTACAATCCAGCGTGGTATTAATGTCATTTATGATCATGTACTGTTGTCAGGGCCCTGACATATCTGAACATAACAGCATGACTTTTATAACCTTGTTACAAAAAGCAATTAGGGGCAACATCCAGCTCTGCAGTTACGTATCACGTGGAGATGTAAGGAGCTTCCAACAGTGAATTTAATTAGCAGCAAACACAGGGTACTCGGTGACCTGCAGTGCAGATAACACAGTTCCTGTCCGGCAATATCAGTCCCTTTCTATAAAATGGTACCTGAACTGCTCTGATGCTGGACCCATGCATAACTGACAGGCTTCCAAGGAACTGTGGTTGGAAACTTCCAACCTGGAAGGCTGAATCAGGAAACGCAATGCCGTAAATCCAATCTTGTACCAAGCAACACCATGAAGCAGCTTTAAAATGCTGAGGAATAATCCAGGAGGAACTACATGCTAATGCCAGCAGTTACCAGGCATTTCTCAAGAATGTATAGAACAGATTTTGGTAATCAAAGCTGCACTGCACAGAGTAATAAAATGAGCTGATGCTTCGTATGCGTTGGTACATAAGGTTAAGGAGAGTCACGACATACAACTTTGTGTGAAAGGGAGTCTGGAGGACTTGTATTGGCTGTGATGAAGGAATTCCTTATTTGACATTGAGGGAATATTAAAAATGAATTAAGCCAGACCTGGTTTTGTTAAGGTTTGCAGTGCTAAATTCCAATCCTCTGAAGTGTCTGAGGTTTCAGAAGAAAGCTTGTTAGTTACCCTGCACATCTCAAACTAAACGAGCTGATAATTGAAGCCATGCTCTGTTGGGATGTAAATGAGGAGTAGGTGAGATGTGCTTTTTCAGGGTGGGAAAACTGTGAGCATCAGTAATAGAGTGCTATAGTAGCTGGCCTTTCCTGCAGACAGAGCTGGTGCCAGCGCACTACATAGCATCCTGACCCAGCTGAGGTGGAAGAGCCCTGAGCTTTTCCCAGCTGAGTGTCCCTCGCCAGCACAAACTTCATGGAAAACATCTGGAGACACAAACCAGGCAGCTGCCTGCTAACAGGTAGGGTCTCAGGAGATGTAGGTTGCATATCTATCCCCAGTGAACTGCTGAATGGCACTCTGGCTGCTTTGGAGAGCCTTGTGGCATCTCCACTGTAGAGCAAGCCTAATGGTGTTTGCCCTGCACTGCAAGGGGCTGGGCAGCCCCACGAGAAAATGTCTCTTGGTATTTCTGTGGTCCCATGGAAGAACAATACCTGCCATGAGAAGGGCAGCTCACATTTTGCTGCTGGTTTTCTCTCCTGCTCCATGCTGTATGTTTGTTCTGAATGCCTGTTGGGTTTCACAGTGTTGCAGTCTGCTTATATCCATTTCTGAATCTGACTGTGCCTAGTGCCTGACTTAGAGCCATTGCTGCTGTGATGATCCTGTTGAGATGCTTGCAGGGGGTTACTTGCAGGTAGCTAACTTTAAGCTGAGTTTGACCTAGAATAAGAGCAGAGATTCTTTAGGATTGTTCTTAAGTGTAACCTAAAATCTTCGAGCAAGAGGTGCAGAAGCAGCCAGAACTGAGCTGTATGTGCACAGAACCAAAAGCAACAGGATTTCAAATAATATATTATTTAATTATTATTTAATAAATAAATTGGTAATAGGTGGGTTCCCTAATTCTCATCTAAGCTGACTTTCATCAGGATAACTACCAAGAATAACTACCTCTGAGAAATGTAATTCAGCTCACTTGCATTGGCACGTCCAGACTTTCTGAGGCTTGGATCTCTCCAGCAGCCTGGGAGCAAAGCAGCTGTGTTTGTTTGAAGCCATAGACTGTTTTAGAGCACTTCAGATCTATCAGTTCACCTCCACCATTTTTGCACCACCTCAGGAAAACAGAGCAATTAAAATCTTCTCAGTGTAATTTTTAGCTCTGCACTGCAGCCAGCAAGTGAAAGGCACGAGCCAGCCTCGCAGACTGCTCCCAGGTCCAAGCATGAAGCTTGGGAACTATCTATAGATAAATACAGGGAGAAGGATACCAGCAGGGCTATGCAAGATTTCTCTTCAAGTCTTTGTCCTGGTGTAGGTTTGTTCTGTGACGTTGAGTGAGTAACTTCATTTCTTTGGCTTCATATCCATCTGTAAAGGGACAGTCACAGGCCTTCATCTGCTTAGCATGGCTGGGGTGAATACTGCCATTTTAAAGCTTGCTCTGTGCTCTGACCCGCCCTTGGGGAGGACGTGTGGGTGCTGACAGAGAAGAAATGGGCAGCAAGGCATTTCTTGTTTGGTTTTAGTAGCGCTTGGCTGGACTCATCTGTCTCCCAGTGGCAGGAGGTGTTTGCAAATACATATGTGTGCGAGTGCTGGGATAAGGTGTGTCCTGTTCCATATGGTATGTGCAGATGTATGTTGGCAGGTGTGAACTGTGTAACTATATTTGTGTGCACTGAGGATGGTTTTGGAAGAAGAAGGAGGCTGCTGAGAACTCTGGCTAGGTACTCGCTTTTCTTGTAATGTATTACTTTAATTTAAATTCACTTTACAGTCAGTGCACATGAGAATTATTTTGAAGGTTTAATTTGCTAGCTGCTGAAAGCAATAAGGTGGCTATCAACAGAGAAGAAATAGCTTGGCTGTTTGTTAATGCTCTTGGGCTGTACTGTAAGTTCTCCAGGCAGCTGTAATGGTAGAGGAGCAAATAAAGCATTGTTGCTTTTAGAATCGTTTGTTTTATTGTATCAGTAGTTTTCTGTTTCTAGATATTTACACGTAAAGTATTTTCTGGGGCAGATAGCTGGGGGAATCTCTGGATTCTCAAAAACATTCAGACGGAAAAGCTGTTAAACCATGTAGAAAACATAATGTTTGGTCTCTTATTAGTGGCAAAAACTTCATTACATTTATTATGTTTGGATTGGTGCTAATTTTCTGGCCATTTTGGTCAGCAGAAACTGTACAGAATTGCCTATATTTGTACTGGGAATTTAATTCCTTAGGATGGTGAGATTTGATTTTATCTGCTATAAGCAACCATCTGGAGTAAGTTTATTTGTGTTACGTGGCTTGCATGTATTTATACTTCAGACTGAGATCCCTTAAATTGAATTCTCTGAATTTTTACATATCATATAAATGACATTTGCTTGCAACACAGTGGAGTGATTACAGTGAATACTAAAATGGCAACATTCTGCAGTAAAAAAAAAATTACAATGTAAAATGAACATTCATTTACAACAGAGTGTAAATTTATACTATTTAATGAAATGCATTCACTGTGCAGTGAAATACTTTTTGTGCCTATTGAAAAACAATTACAAAGCACAGAAACTTATAACATTTAACAGAGACATTCTGTTACACAGTAAAAATTGTGTCATGTTTGTTAAAATTGTATTTGATAGAGTGAAATAAACATGGTCTGTGCATATGTTTATTTCTCTATATAGATAAAATTAACAAAAATTATATGATTACATCAATCTGCTATAGAGCAGAAGTCCTATACCTGGGCTTATTCAGTATCAGTCATGTTCTACCATGCAGCAGTACATCATTAACTGTTTCCTTGTGGTTGAGAAGTTGCCTTCCTCGGGGGGGGTATGAGGGGACACGGCTTGTCAGGGACCGTGATTGGGTGTAGAAATTTCTGGAGCAGGTCTCGCATGACATGAGCAAATGCTTTTAGCTAGTAGGTTAACCTTCTTACCCATCTGCATGCAGTTGGTGGGACCAGGGGACACTCCTGCATCTCTTACAAGGAGAAAGAGGGATTGACCAAGAGGTTTGCTTTACAAGCAAAGTGGCCCCTGTGTGAACAGTTATGTACAAGTTCTCTCTAAGGGGTAACAGATCTCTGGACAGATGTTATTTTGCCAGTATCCGAATGGAATACATTTGTGGTACTTGGCAATAAAACCCTATTGTCCACATGCTGGACTTGTTTTGGGGAGGGACTCCTCCAGCTCTTGCAGAAACGGCTGCAGCAAGTAATGCTTGTGGTGACAGTATAGCTGGGGACTATGTTATTCTCACAGGTGCTGGAGATGATTGAAGCATAGAAGGAACACGCATTTGTTCTAAGCCCAGTACCATCCACTGCCATGAGAGAAGGCTGATGACACAAATGCATTTGTGCTTTCACCACTTTACCTTCCGTAGACATATACTGAGAAAATGTGTATATTTTTGGACAGATTCAGAAATGTTTTTTAATGGTATATGACTGGTAATTGCAGTGATTCATTAGGCCATAATTGTGCTAGTGAAATACAGGGTTTCTGGCTAGGACTTTTGGGGATTGTTCCGGACAGCCATCAGCCATGCTATTGAAAGTAATTTTTCCTTTGTTTGCATGCAGTCTTCCTTTGACACTCCTCAGCTTTACAGGACAGCTTAGGGAAAAATCTCCTGGAGATAGCCCCAGCCATCAGGCTGTACTGGCACCACAGCTCCAACACCAATCCATTACTGGGGTTGGCACTGAGGCTTTCTGGTGCGACCTACCCCACGTGGGGGCTTCCTGGTGGAGGCATGAATTGTTGCAATCCTCAGGCCACTCCGACTGATTGCAAAACCTGCTCATTACGCATTGCACCTCAGGCTCTGGAGAGCACTGGAGGGTGATTTAAGATCTCCTCAGCAGGTGGTGGTAGGCAGACATTCACACACGTTGTTGGGGTGCAGGTCTGTGCTCCGGAATCACTGATGCTAAATTAACATATTTATTTGCTGATACCAGTGTGGCAATCCTTACCTTTCCACAGATCCCAAAGAATAGGCAGGTTCTCGCTTCAAGAAAAAAGATTAAACAACCGAAATTATGGTGCTGATCATCAAATAGTGCAAGATGCCTTTTATCAGTGCAGATTCTGACCTGCTTTCTGTTTGTAGCTGGTATTAAATTCCTGGGTGAAGATAACCATTTACTGTGGTTTACATGCCTGTTTCTGTTCCATAAATGTAAGGAGACTTGGCTGTCTTGGGCTAATAACTGATCT
Organism: Aquila spilogaster; assembly: GCA_024606505.1. Classification (NCBI taxonomy): domain Eukaryota; kingdom Metazoa; phylum Chordata; class Aves; order Accipitriformes; family Accipitridae; genus Aquila; species Aquila spilogaster. Next base: position 40,145,656 of record JANHGO010000073.1, on the reverse strand, counting down.
GTCCATTTCTGTGTTCATCTTGGCCAGGGAAGTTGTCACATAAAATAAACGCAGTAAAGATGAAGCTGGCCATTCCCTCTCTCCTTTTCAAAGGCCATCAGCTCACTATGTTGCCGAATAAAATGTTAAAACTTGATATTCTGAAATAACAAAATCTGGTTTCCAGTTGTCCTTTTTATTTTAAAAGGTGAAAACTTGCTATTTATTCCAACCAAAATGTTGGTTCAAATTGAATGGGCAAGAGGGTCAAGAAGTTGCTTGGGTTAATTCGTGGATTTGCTGCTACTCATTTTCTCTAAGCTGTCTGTACATTGCACAGAGCAGCTTGCCAGGGCTCCCCTCTCTAGTCTTTAGGCCTAGATGCACAAAGATATTTGCTCTCTGCTTTCAGTTAATTTTCCATTTCACCTCAGTCCCCAGCTTTTTTCCTGAGTGGCTCTGGCATATATATTCATTATATATTCTCAATAATGCTGGTCTTGACGCTCAGCGACCTCCTTGGCTGTCTCCTCATATAGAGCATGAGCAACACGTAGCAAGGGAGAAGTGAAGGACTCCAGGGAGGCAACTGGGATGGAGCTGATAAATGGAAAGAGTCTGAGGGAAAGCGACAGAAAGTGGGTGAGCGAAGGAGCTGCACCCGAGGAGGAGGAGGGCAGGGGAAGTGAGAGGATGGGCTGGAAGGAGGGCACAGGGGGCCAAAGGAGGGTGAGAGACCCTGAGAGGGCATGTGGCATCCAGGGCATTGAGAGCTGGAAGGGGTGGGAGGGGAACCAGCCCTAAAACAAAGCTATTTGAAGAAAGGCAAATTTATGAGGAAAGCGGGAAGAAGGGAGGAAGAGAAAACCATGCAGAGGCTGTGCATGGATATGGCATTTCCAACCTGAATGTCTGCAGTTGGCAAAGACAAGGTTGCAGGAGGAGGGCAGGGGCATGGCGAAACCTGCTCGTGGGGAAATGGAGAAGAGCAGCACCATTGCAGAGCCCCTCCCTGCTTATTCTCTCTGGCTCTGCTGTCCTTCTCCCTGCCCCCACCCTGCCTTGCAGAATTTATTCTGCTTCTAGTACTGTTTCTGTGCTGAACGAACCAGCACTGTACAAATTAAGAGGACAAGATGTTCAGAAGTGGCAAATTCACACTTTTTTTTGTTGTTGTTTTCCTAGCACATAAAAGCAAATTTAGATTGGTGGTGGGGAGGGCAACCAAACTTGGGGGGTGGGGGGGGACTGCACAGAAAAGTGCTCAAAGCTGAGTGCCACATATCAAAGCAGCTTATAAATGAATCTTTGAATTAACAAGGTGGGTTGCAGCAGCACTGGTGCTAATAATAAATGGCAATTTTCTTCCCATAGAGACTTGAGCAAAACCACGCATTGTCTTGAGACAGGTCCGTTTTTTCTTAAGATTACTATTTCTGCAAATACAGGACAAAATTTCCTAGCAATATTTGACCACTGTGCCCTCAGTTTCTTGGGGTCAGATGGCATTTAGCATCCTCTGAGTCCCTGTTGTTTTGGCCCTCTGTTGAAATGGGTTTTCTGGCATGGGGTGCAATAGCTGCCAAACAGAAGCAACGCAGAAGATCAGCCTGGCAAAGCTGACAGCAGCTCAGGGCTTGGTGGTTGCTTTTCAAACCAGGGACCTGCTCAGTGCAGCTAGGAGCTGGCTCTTGTTTGTGAGCAATTCTGTGGAAATGAAGAACAGAAGAAAATCTGTTCTTTAACCTAAGCTCTCCCCAAAGAAATGCCAAGGAGAACACATATGGCTGTCTTCCGTGAGGTACTCACAGGCCCCAGATTTTGAAAGTTATGCAAGAGCCCAAAGATACAGATTGGAAAATCCCCTCTAGGCTGAAAGTACCTGGTTTCCTAATTCCTTGAGCCAGAGGGACTTCTGCAGCTAACTGCTGCTGTAAATTCAGACTTCGAGATCAGACTCCTGCAGCTGTGCCATAGCTGTGGAGGGGTCTGCTACCCCTTTCCCTTCTCTGTGGCTCAGTAAGGATTACATTTTTTAGTGCAATGGTTAACAATTCAAACAGAGGGAAAAGACGCCTGAACATGCTACTGCCAACTGCTAGGTTTAATAAAAAAAATTCTTTTGACCTTATTTTTCCATGGAAAGTGGCTTTTCAGAGGAAATGGTTCAGAGTTCTTTTAAGGGGGAGGAAGGGAGGGGAAACCCAAACCTATTTACCATGTCAAATCCAGCGAGGTTCACTGAAGAAGGGGAAAAAGAATTTGAAACCTCAAAGTTTCATATTAAGACTTTGAATTCAATTTTGTTTAAACTGGAAGCACTACCTCTTTTCCCCCCCATTCCAAATACACACAAGAGTTGACCTTGCACTGCCAAACTGTTGTTCTTTTGACTTTCTCAGCCATCTCCAGTGACAACTTTCCTTTTATTAAAAAGGAGCTAAGAAGAAAGGGGACCTGTTAGAAATCTGGAATTAGAATTTAAAGTCCCCTCTCCTTCAGGTTTTTCCTTCCAAGTGCTAGAGTTTCTCCAAGGGAAGTGGTGTGCATTGATACTCTCCCCATGATGAACAAAATCTCTCTTGTCAATGTAATAAGTGCAGAGAGGCAATACATTGTCATAAATCCAGCCCAAGACTCTCTTGCAAAATAATTACACTTCAAGGAAATTTTAATCTCATGTTAATGAGACCCCCTACAATCTTTGTGCTCTCAGTCATATTAGAAACTGATTTATAATTAATGACAACTGCAATGCCACTACCTTTGCATGAAAGAGATCTTTAGCTATCTCCTTAGAAGGGTTTCAAAAAAATGAAAAATATGAGAGAAGCGTTTAATGGCTGCTTTGCCATGTTAATAATAACAAGTGGATCTCACTCCTAAGTACCTGGAAGCATAGAATATATGAGCAAGAAAATCTTTGTACATAGAGCGTTGAAATTACAGTAGAAAAGATCTTATTTGCGTAAAACCAAGAGTGTATTCCAGGTGGCATAACATTTAATAACTGTATTTTGCCTTAAGAGAGGTACTGAAGTTAATACTTTGACCAGGATTCGACAGTCTACAGAGTTCATATTCAAGATAGGGATGTTTGCAGAATTGATGTCATTAAGAAGCTTGTTAGGCATAGGTTAGTTTAACATAGAAATTTTTTGTTGTTATTCTTGTTGCCTTCTGCTCTTTTTTTTTCTTTCCCTCCACAATTTACCAAATAAAAAGGTCCCTAATGTCTCTACATTCTTCAACAGCATTAAAAAATCTGGGTCTGATTAATTAAAATCTCATTATCCATCATAATTGCAGTAGGTATGCAAAAATATAAGATTTATTATTCAAGGAATTAATGCATTTCTAGAACTCTTTGGGGTTCATATGAGAGTTGGAAATGAGCACTGTATAATAATTTGTTTCAGGAGAGCTAATTAAGTCAGTTCATTTATTTGGTTATCTAAGCCTCGTCTAATCCTGTGTACTGCTAAAACCTTGTGACGCTCCCAACTTCATTACTGATTTGAATTAATATGAGGACACAAACAGAAAAAGTTCTTTCCATTTAGTAATGCATGGGAGGTGCCAGGTCTGAGGCCCACAGGGTGAATCTGTAGTGTGCCAAACTGCCCTTTTCTTCCAACCAAAGATCTGGTACTTTCCTATTAAAAGGAGTCCTTTGGTCCTGCTGGAGTCTCTTTGGATAAACAAAGCTAAAGCTACCTATATTGCAGCTTGCCTTTGAACCCCAAGGGGTCTGGGAGGGAAGAAGAGGGTTCACAAGCAAGCTGTGATCATAACACTTGTTACAGTTGGCATTTACTTTGCACAAAGGGTCTGCGTTATGGGAAAAGAAAAGAATGGTCCTTGTGGTCATCTTTCTTTCTGCTTCTCTGCCTCATGCCATACGCTGGTGACTATATGCAAACAAAAGAGTCTACTTGTCAATAAACAAAGGGTATTTGTTTAAGATGAGGATTAATTTTGAGTCCATCTGACAGCTCTCTGTTTGAGGATGCTTACTGTGAGGGTGGGGGGAAAAGGCCATGGGATCTGTCGTCTGCTGTCTCTTGTTGAAAAGGCTATTGGTTACTTTTAAAACATAAACCCAAAATACTTTTAAAAAAACAGTGAAACAAATTGTTCTGATTGCCTCACTCTAATTCTGGGGACTCTTTTGCTTTGCAAATATCGTGAGATAATACATTAGTAAAGTTGAGAAGATGACTACTTGGTGTTTGCAAGACAAAACCATGTTGTACACCCAACTCTGGATGCCAAAATGTAGTTCAGAAACGGGCTACAAGGAACCGTGGGTCAGAACCTCATGTAGTGATTCAAATTTAATTTTTTTTTTTTTTTTTTTTTTGAGGTGAGTTGCTTTGCGATGCTGGCTTAGTAGATTTCAGAATTGTGTATGACATACCTGAGTGTTTATTCCTTCCATTATGGTCCTACTCTATTTTCCCCCAGAACTTTCTACTCCAGTATAGGCAGTTGAATAAAGGCTAAATTCTCCTAGCCTGGCAGCACCACCAACAGACTGGCAGCTTCCCAGAAGACATATGTGCCTAAAGACTTGTTTAACTGCCCATTTAGAAACAGAGCTCTGCTGAAATAGAGCTCCAGGAAGCCAGTTTTGGTATGTACCCTTCGGAGTAGATCACAGGTATCCGAGTCGAATGTTATGGGGAAAGCTCTGGAGATTTCGAACCTCATGCAAACTGGCAATATTAGGCACCCACTTGATTTCTTTTCATAAAACCATGCCATAAAACTAATACTTAGGTCAGAAGCTTTTTGATTATGCTGTATGCTGCTTCTTAAGGAAATCAAAGGGAAAAACAAGTAGCAGTTCTGGAGAATTAGTATGAATATATTGCATTAGGTAAAAGAGATCTACAGGAAACTTCTGTTATGCTAAGGAGGACTGAAAAAGTATTTCAGTCCTTGCATTGCTGTAGTAAGGGAATTATTTATTAGCAAGCTGACATAATAGAGCAGTGGGTGTTCTGAGTAAACTGACTTATAATTTGCTGTTTTGCCTGTGAGTCTGCAGACCTCCTTTCTCATGAACTGAAGGCATTGCCTCATCAGATAGATGAAGTGATGATGGCTTTCTAAAAATCTTAATGTTTTTTTTGGCTGTGCACAACTTCTTCATAAATTCTACATCCAGTTCATTTTTTTGCAGCCCTGGATGCTATAGCTTTTGATTAACTAAGGTTTGGGTTTTCTCTTCCATTTTGTAGAGAATCTCCGTTATTAGATGCTGACACCAATTGATTATCCCACTTTATTGCATCTTCTAAGAATACATAACCAATTAAATCCCTCTGCCTTCCTCAGGGTGAACAAGCCATGTAGACTCTTAATAGTCCCACCACAGCATGTTGTTCCTTTGTTACTAGGCAGCAATTAACAAGTTTTAATGGAACAAAAGCTCCCAGAGACAAGCACAGCATGATAATAGGAAGGTGTCTACTTTTTTTTCTTCTCAGCGTGGCAAGATCTTGTATAACCCTTCCTTCCTTCCCCCCTTGGGTTGAACAGCTCTGTCAAGGTGCTCGGTGTGGGATTTTTATTCCTTCCCTATCTGCCGCAGTGCATCTAAAAATAATGGTATTTACACATGTTCAATTATTAAAGGGTTCTAAAACATAAATCTGAACTGCAGTCCTGTTAAAAGCAAGAGGTGTTTTAGTGTCAGTAAAGGGGAAAAATTATCTTTTCTTTTCTTACCAAGATGATCTCTGTGGTGCCATTGAATTCTGCACTGTCAGGTTTTGCTGATGGAGTAATTGTTTTTTAAAGTGATTCTTTCAATGTCATGTTTATGCAAATTAAAACACGGCAAGAGAAAGGCCAAGAAGGAGACTTGTCATCTTTCCAAAATAATCTATATGATTATTTTTTTAAACAAAAGTCTCAGTTGGGAAATAATTGCCTCTGTGCATGAGATTAATAATAACTAAGTAATTTGCTATTGTTTTTCATTAAGTGAGTTGGTTTTCAGCTGAGCTATTTAAAAATCTAAAAAGGTGCCTCCTGAAATTCTGGCTATTTTTAAAGTAAATGAGATGTACTTAGTTATGTTATGGAATGCAAACCACATCTTTTTCGCCAGGGAACTTCAACCTGTCTGGGCTTAATTTTCTGCTTTTGTGCATGCTAGGTATTTTTAGATCTGAAAGAAGCAGGACTGTTGCATCTGCATTACTGGGGAGCCCTAGTGTCCTGGTCTGTTCTTAAACACCTCTTCTGCATGGGGAAAGGATGGGCTGGGCTGGTGAGCGGCTGGCTGGGAGAAAGGCTGGTACAAGGGTCAGTCCTCCCAAGTAATGGAGGAGCCCTGGGGTAAATCGCCAAACTCCTCTGTACAATCCATGAAAGATAGCACTGTTGTCCTTTGTCTTTTTTGAAAATGCAAACTTAGGAAGGCTCGATCTGTTTCCCACTGAGTGGCTGGACAGTGTCTGCCTTGGTCTCAAGAGGTAGGAGTAAGAAGGAGGAGAGCTTGCCGGTGTGGAGAAAATGGACATATTTATGGTCATTAACTTTCCCACTGGAAAGTAATGCTTCTGTCTAGGAAAGTGTTGTGTTTTAATTTTTAAGGATAAGATGTCACAGGAGATGCACGTGGGTGTTTGTGGTACAGCCCATAATCTGTGTCCTTCAGAAAAGCCTGTAACTGTGAGAGACCTACACTAAAACTGGAAACCACGTCAAATGTGCCTAATTTCAGGCTGTGCTGTGAACTTGGATCGTGTTGGGAAGTTGTGAAGAGAATCTGTCCTGAGCTTTGAGAAGAGATTTCAAAGTAAAGGTTTCCATGAACGTGTGCTGAATTCATGCATCTCCACTTATACCTGGATCTGAAAAGGTGCTGCCTTCATTATTTCTGGTTTATTTCTCAAGGAAGTCCTGTAGGGAGCTGGTGCGGTTCCTCAGTACTGGTGTACCCACGGTTTCTTTTCCTTTTTTTTTTTAATATTTTAAGCTAGAATATAGTGGTAGACTCTCAAGAATTTGATGAAAATTTTGGCCTGCAAACTTTGGCAAAATTTAGATTTGCTATAGAAGCTTGTGGCTTGAAACTCATTTCTTAACAGTTCATTAAAAATGTAATGGGTGACCTGGTATCTGTCAATGCAATTAGCCGAGGGTGGGGGGAAAACAGGGACTCATTTATTTTGGATAGTAATGTCCTCTCTGTTGGACTCTTGTCTTCATAAGCAAGTGCTTTATCAGTATGTAGGAAAAAAGGGTCTTGCACTTCAGTGCTGTCACTTTGGAGTGATGCTTGAAATGCTTTAGCAGTCATGTAGCTGCAGCAAACAAAATGTTAGCACAGTGAGAGACTAGAATAAAACATAAGGTATAATTACACCCTTGTAAAATATCTGATGATACATCTTCACTGGGAACTCGAGCTATATTATCTCCAAAATAGTGCAGTACTACAGAATGAGAGGGTCTAGAGATATGAATTTGAAATGGAAATTTTCTGCTTGCCTTTAGCCTTAGTGATGGAAAAGTCAATTTTAAGGAGGAGATGTACCAGAGGATGTGTGTAGAAATATGAGTGATGGAGAAGGTGCACTTCTGCCTGCCCTTGCTCGTAAGGTATTAAGAGAGGGAGTCAATTATACTGGAGGACAACAAACTGAAATTGAGAGGAACTGTCTGCACTATTAACCAGTGTGACTCTCCAGGACTGTGTACACAAGTCTAGAGAAACACTGAAGAGGAATAACCTTTTACATAGGTGAGCAGATTTATCTGGTGGTATCAGTCCCTGGTTCTATAGGACTGGGTATGGTGAATCAAGCTCTCGGTGACAAAGTACAGGAGAAAACTCCTGTATAAACTGATTATTTTGTGACTCTTGATACCCATGTTTCTCACCCCTAAGAACTCTGTCTCCCTGCGGTAATTGAGTCTTGTTTTTCCTGCATTGGTTTGCAGTGTAAAGTGGCAGTATAACTTCAGACCATCACGATGATAGGGCAGCAAGAGCCTGTGATCAGGCTAGCCTTCTCCTAAAGCTTGTGTGGGATGTATGGAAGTCAAACAAGCTGACCAGCCATGGAACATGCATGCAAACGCATGCTCTGCAGCTTAAAACATCTCCTTGAACATCCCCTGTCATGGTTTTTCCCTAGTCTCCCGTGCAAGGAGAATTGAACCGGGTCCCATAGTCACAAAAACCAACAGACCTTTGGTCCCGAGCAGTGCAGTGGCCCACTGAGTGCATGCAGGTGGGAGGTGTGAACCCATGGGTAATTTGTATCAGATGTTTCCCTGCAATAACAGTATTTGAGGTCATTTCAATAACTTGATACACCTGCGCTTTTCTTAATAGGCTGTTAAACCATTTCAAACTGTCCAAATCTCCGTGTACAATGGGATATACAAAATCATGGTAATGCCATTTCTGAGAGGAACAAACTGCTGTCAGATTCCCCTCCATATTCTCAAAGAGCCACTGTACAATTGCAAATCCATTGAACTGCACTCCATTATCTCTTATTAATGGGAAATTGTCCATAAATTGCTGAGGCGTGACTGGTTTCTTTTCCCCAACACAGCTGCAGTCTCTTTATCCTGTGATATTCCAGCCTTTCAAAAATAAAAAGAGAAAGTGGTGTGTGGGGATGGGAGGGAGGAGGGGGGCTTGAAACCACTCATGGCAGTGTCTTCCAGCAGCCCCTGGCAAGAGGAGCTTCTTCCCTGCTGCTGAGCTGGCCCAGCACAGGACCGTGGCTGGGGCTGGCTTCCCAGCAAAAGGGTGGAAAAGGGAGATGAGCAACTAGCAGGGACATACAAAAGTAGGAGCAGGAAAAAGGAAAGAATTTACTGTGTCATGGCTAATGTGAGGTTATGTGAAGAGAAACTGTTCTGTTCACAACACTGCTGTGGACCGCAAACACATTGGTGGGATGATGCCCTTTCAATAACACCAGCTTCCCCTCCTCCTTCTCCTGATAGCCCTTCTTTGCAGAGGAATGGCTGGTGTGGATGAGCTCAGAGAGTGACCCAGCACTTGCCAAGGGCTGTGGAAAGTTCCCTCTTACCTTTTATATCAGATCTTGTAGCAGCTGGGAACAAGAAACCAGTTTGATGGTTGGATTTTCAAAAGGACTCAGTGCTCCTTGGTACAGAACAAAAATCTGCCACAAACATCACAGAAGGAGATGCTGAAAACTGAGAGTATCTAAATCTGGCCTAGGGCTGCTGCTATCCATGGCTCAGAGCTGCTTGGAGGGGGAGAATGGTGGAAGGTATGGTAGAGGGAAGGCTGGCTCTTAAACTGGGACTACGGCTCCGAGATATGTTGAAGTTGGGTCTTGCAGTGATCAGCTTTGCAATCCCAGTTCCTCATTTTAGAGCCCCATGAGTTATCTGCCCAGACTTTGTGCATCTATACATGCAACGCAAATGCTTCCGAATAGCAGGAGACATGGGGCAGGGCAGAGGTCCAGGCACATTTGGTGGTTGCCCTGTCTGTATGGTCCCTTTCCTCCTGTCATGTTAGGATGAGGAAAGGAGCTACCTTGTGGGGCGAGTAACAAGAGGCCATACAGTTTTCCCTGTGTTAATTATACTACAGACTGTTTAATTCTGTAAATGAGCTGCTTGGCAGGCTTTCAGAACAATTACACAACTCCCTCTCCTGCTCTCTGCAATAGCATCAAGAGCAGCTCAGCTGCGAAGCTGATGAGCCTCAGCACCATCCACCTCATGGTGGACATCTGACGAGAGCCTCTGTCCTGCCAGTGTGCAAAGCGGGGGCACCCTGCAGGGCCCCCAAGCTTATGCGCCAGGTCAGTGGGACTAAACCGTGTGAAGGAGAGGGAAGACAGGGGAGCTGTGCAATGCAAGCCACAGTCAAGTTAGGGAAGAAGTAATGGGATGCACTGGCTAGAAATTTTTAAAGCAAGATGTTTAATTAAAGGCATGCTCACCGAAGCCATTGGAGAAAATCCCTGTGGGCTTTGGGGCAGATGTCTAAGTCTCCCAGGGATGCGAGTTCTGCATCTCCTTTGGCCATCAGCATGTGGAAGAGCACGGGCAAGTCATCTGTTTGTGGCTCAGCCTCTTCACGTTTTGAAAGGAAAACACGATCCCAACCTCCTTGCAAAGTCCTTTGGGATCAGCTACAGAAAAGACCAGCAGGTATCATCATTAAACAGGGATAAAAGGCAGCAGCCCCCGGAGTTATGTATAAGAGACCTCAGGTCTTGACCAGGCTTGATAGGGCATGACCTCTCATAAATAAAATGTCTGTGCCGTTGAAGGGTATAGCCAACACAGCAAATTAGCATTTGTGTAATTGCATAGTGAAATATGATCAGGACATGAGCAGGAGTATTACCTCCAGGTTCCCGTGATGACTTTTCACTACAATAAGTGTTACAGAACACAAGGTACTGTAAGCGCAAGGTTGCTCACCCGCTAATTACTGTGCTCTGAACTTCTTGCCTGAGGTCTGCAATGCAAAACATACTGGAAAAAACGTCTTCAATTTTTTTTTTTTTTTTAAGTGGCAAATACAACTTTGTGTACACTGAGCACCAGCTCTTCTTTCTGCCAGAAAGGTCCAATGCAGTTTGTGAGCTAGCAAAATAAATCCAGTCATCCAAAGTATGGTAAAAAATATTAGTCTTTTATGAGGATCCTTAATAGCAATGAAGGGATTCTAGAATTTGTTGAAGAAAATTATGGCATTGAAGAGAGAAGTGGCTTTCAGCCCTTTGATACATAAGGGTTTATAATGCAATATAATAGAGGCTTTTTTCCCCAAAGGATACCATACCATCACCATAGGATGAATTCCATTACATCCTATTACTTGCTATAAATTTAATATAAAAAGTCCCTTATTTAGAATGACACGTAGAGAGGGGTATTTATGAACCAGATTCTTGGCTGTTTTATATAAACTTTACATCAGTTGAAAGTTTGGCCCTTAAGTGCTACTTATTGATTTATTTTTTTTTTTTATTATTTCCCCCTCATTATCTGTTTTCTTTCGTATTACATATGGACTTTCCCTGCGCTCCAAGTCTGGCTGGAGACTGATTGTAGGGAGATATTAAATAATTTAGTGCCTGTGATTCTAGAAATCGGGGCTTGGGCTGAGCCCAGCCTTTCAAAGACAACCATCGCTTTCCGCTTGCATTTTGTGACATATTATAGAACGCTACTTCTCCATGCAGCAATTTTGTCATTATTCAAGATAGAAAGAAAAATGGGAAATCCGTTACAAGCCAGACTTTGTTATGACACAAGAGAAGAATCCCCTGGGAAGTTAGATTAAATTCTCTTTGAAAATAAAATAAAAATGCCACCATGCTTGACAAAATTAGATTTATTATATATTTGTATCAGAAACTCTAGGTATGCTCCTTGTCAAAACTTCTTTAGATGCTGAGATATGTGAGACAAAGCAAATCATTCCTTGAGTCATTGAAAGGGAACTTCATTACTGAATTGGAATTAAAAGATTTGAATAAGAACAGAAATCGGTGGGTTTATCACCTAGCTGGAGGCTGGCTGCTAGCTGTGTGTGCGAGCCATTTAAAACCACTCAGCTGTGAAGTTGGTATGTACAGGCAGAAGTGCGTGCTATGAACTTGTTGCCTTTTACAGTGGTTTAAGCAAAGACGTTTTATTCTGCAACTGGAGCGAACTCAAAAGGGCAGATCACTTAGCAGATATGGCTCATCTAACAGATGATAACTTGCTACACCTTGTTAACTAAATTGCTTTTGATTGTATATGTGTATCTTGAAACAGAAAAATGCCATTTTGTATGATTAAATCCCAGGGACATTGTGCATGTTCAAAGATTTTTCTACAGCTAGTCCCGGTCCTACAAGGAGCTGGGCGTGCTCACCTCTGATTAACTCATGTCATAGGTACTTGGCATATTTTAAGATTACATTGCAGGTCTGAGAATTGAAATTAATGGAAAGACTTTACTTTCCTCAACTGTGTATTATCCTAAATTGTGCATCTCAGAAGTATTGGCTGATTCATCTTCTGTGATCTGCTCCCAGAGGTTAGGTGTATGCATATGAGGAAGCTGGAGTTGTCATCATGAGCAATTTAATTTTCTGCAGGAAAACTTGCAGAAGGAATGGGGAATGAATTGCAAATGGCATCAAGTTTGAAAGGGGAAAATAAGATAGTCAAAGAGGAGTAGACACCATCTGGAGAAGATGCATCCATGTTGGATACCTGGTCTTTCCCAGGATCCTGGGCATGGCAGGAACAGATGTGCAGAAAGTAGCTGCCTGTGTAAAATATGCCTATGTAAAATGAGATTGTATGTAACATACGCAATAAATGCTGGACAATAGGAACAGTATTAGAGCAGATTGTGTCTCTAGATCTGTGGGAACTCTTCATGAGATTGTAAGTTTGACTTGCTTCAGGGAAGTTAGTTGTGACCCTCAGAAAGCAGGGGAGCAAGAGGCTTTTCTTGCTTTCATGGTATTTCCACTATTCAGGAACAGTAATGCCAGAAAACGAGACCATGTTATTTTATGATTCCCAGATGTGTTGATAAAAGGCCTGTGGGGGAGAACAATACATGAAAACATATAAACAGTAAGCTCTAGAGAGACACCTCTGAAATAAGAGGGGAAGAAAACTGTATGTTCATTGCAGGAACTGGTATATTGGCCAGAAGGGAAGGGAAGTGGGGGGAAAGGAGGAGGAAAGTAAGAAGGTTTAAGAGAAAGTTGAAGAGAAGGAAAACTGGGGATAGGTGAAAGAGCTTACCTGTGTACATCAAAGAAGAAAGGAGTCTTAAGGCTTGTTAATATAAAATACTTCTATCCCCAAAGTTTTCCTTCCATACGTTAAAAAGCTTATGACAGATTCTGGTTTCTGGCTGTGAATTTAGCTTGAAGTCCCTGACTCTAGCACTTTGAGAGAGAGCATTAAGATTCATTTAAAATCTTTTATTCCTTTTGATGCAATAAAACCTATATAGTACTTTCCTAAATGAGTACCCATTAAAGGGACAAAGCTATGAAAGAGTCGTTTCCCACAAAATATGAAATCCAATAAGGTTTATTACCTACCATTTAGTGAATGGCAGAAGCCTATGAAGTATATGAATAAGTTTCCAATCACCAATTCATTTGTCTCCTAGAAGATGTACAGCCGCAGTATATCCAGCTCTTCCCCTCCCCCATAGGTCAAACATAGCATCAGATTTGTTTATGCGCCATTTAACTTTCTTATATCTTATACTACATTATAACTTTGTCTTTTATCTTCCCGCCACCACTGGAAGGATAAATTCAAAATACCTCTTGACCCTGTGATGCACTTGACAGCCAAGCCTCCCTACACGGTCTCTAGCTCCACAGGCACTCAAGGGGGGCTGCAAGCCATTTGTTCCTCTATTGCTTCTGTTTATTCAACACTGTTGATTAAAAAGCTGTTTCCTGTTTATATAGATCTGCAGGTATTGGCAAAGAAGAAATATTAGTAAAGTCTCTACGGACAACATATCAAATGGGACGAGGGCAGGGGGGTGATGCCAGTTTTTGATCGTACGAAGGAAGGGAAGCTGCCGCGGTGGTGTTCAGCGGAGGTGGCCGCCACGCCACAGTTTGGCCGATGGCAGAGCCGTTTGGGATGGGTGCTCAGAGGGCCAGAGCAGAGGAAGGCCATGAACTTTTGCTAGGGCCAGTTCTCCTCATAGTCTTGCTCAGGTCTCTCTAGAAAGACTGATGCCGATGGCTGAGGCCCAAGGAACATGACGCATGTCTGTTCCCCAGATCTGTGGCCAGGGCTGGTCACAGGAGAAGGAGGTGAGGGGATCAGAGTGGTCTCCAAATAAGCTCAGTCTCCAAACTGAGATTTCTGTTCTGATGGTGGAGGCCAGAGTTTTGAGAAACAGAGGAATTGCTGCTTTTGGTGGCTAAATTCCTTGTAGGATTTTTCAAAAGCGTGAAGCAGGTAATTGCTGGTGCACCTCCCTTTCGTCTTTGTAAAACAGGGAGAATATTACTTCCCTGACCTGTAGCACTGTGGTGAAGATATTGCAAGGTCTAAGATGCTATAGTAGCAGGGAGATCTACACAAAACATGCTTGGGGCGAGCCATTTTAAGAACAGCCTGTCAGTGCAGCTAACGGGATATTTCCCATGGTGTTTGTAGGTTCACGAAATCTTCGTTACCAATTATAATTGATGTTGGCACTTAGCACCAGAAGCTGTATTCCTGGAAACCAACCCCACTTTTTAGCTGCTTTTGTGGTATGGAAAGGGGAAAGTAGTATAGGATTGACTCTTTCCGTCATCTTGAACAATGAGATTAAGTCAAATTAAAAACTGCTTTCTTTAGACTGAAATTTGTCCGCGTTCTTTTGGGTCTCTCAAGTAGTGGCAGAGGATAGGAAAACTCTGAAACATGAAAAAGTAATAGTAACTTCTTTTGAAAAGCCAGAGGACGTCTAGGGTTGATGTTTTATGTAATATTTAAGTGGTGGGGTTTAATGTTGACAGGCATTCTCTACATTGCTCTTAAAAAGGAAAGAAGTTATAAAGACTTCTGGATAGAAAGCAGGAGAAAAGACCACAAATAGTCTTTACCTCTGATGCTATTTGGAGCTGACCAATTCTGATTTACATACAGAATTTGGAAGAAATCTGTTTTATGAAAGTTTGTACTGGAGGAAAGGATTTGAAATTTTTCATCAGGAAATTACATTTTTGGGGAAATTACATTTTCTATGAAAAACGATGAATACAATTTTCTAATATTTTCCAGCATATTCTAGTCACAAGCTGCAACTCTGTCCTGCTGCTCAGATGTGGGCTGACAGGCACCTTCCAAGAGCCGTGGGGCATAGAAAAGTGGTGGTGGGGGCTGTCTCACTAATTCAGGAAACTGTCAAAGAGCAAGCAGATACATAATTCTGCACCTTTATTTTATGGAACTATCCTGATTCTTGGGTTCTTGGGGTTTTTTAATATCTTTTATTCCTGGCTCCCTGCTTTGCTCTCCCGGGGAAAAAGAATGTGTATGCAGAGATTCACAACTTAGTCTGCTGAGCAGGGGAGATGGGTGGGCAGTCCATTCTCACCTTGACAGGTCCCTGCACAGAAATTCCCACTATTGTTAATGGGAGCTGGTGACACATATGAAAGAAAGAATTTATTTCCACGTTGTTAGGTTTTTTTATTTTTTATTTGAAATGCTGTTGTCAGACAATGCAATAAGAGGATTTGCGTGGTAATATGATGGCTGATGGATTTCTTGCAATAAAATCCAACAAGCTGGTTTATGAGGTACTTTATATATTTCTTATTTGTATTATAGGAGCAGCAAGGAGCCCGGGGATATGTCTCTGCTGTATGAAACTCTTTGCATATATGTTACAAATAGTCACGCTCTGTATATTTTCTGTCTGTCTGGGTTGGTTTTCTCTCTTCTCACTTACTGTGAAGTAAGCACATATAAAGGCAACACGTTTGTATGAATGTTATTCATTGCTGTTTGTCCTGTGATAATTCGAAAAATAAAACCATATTAAAGATACATGTGAGCATGTTTCACTCCTGACAGGAAAGACTCACAAAAATGGATCTCATGTCATGAATTAACATGAAAAAGGAATCAGATTTGAATAATAAAATATGGGGTTTTTTTTTTCCCAAAGCACTGGTTTTCACACTAATGCAAGTAAGCCACATGTGCAAGCATTCAGCCTTCATTCTGCTTGCCAGTACTAAGGAAGGTGTGATAATTTTGTCGTCTGTGCCGCTTGGTTTTCCTGCGCTTTAGCTTTGCTTCTAAATTAGACTCCACACTATTAATGGCTCAAAAAATAATGTGATAAGTCAGTTAGCTCATAATTTTAAGAGAAAGAAAAACAAAAAAAACCCCAACAGATTTAAAGGTAGTCCTCATTCTCAGCTGTGCTGTATCTGCACAACTCCAGTGATCTTTTTAAAATTTGATTTTTTGCTAGAAAGTGATGCATTTTCTCTGAAGACAGTAGATCTCTTTCTGGTTTACATCAGCTACAATCTGGCTCTGGCTAATTTGTATTTTGCCATAAAGCAATGTCTACTTTCTTTTGCTTAGAAGTGTCAGCCCTGTTGAATTAGATGAACAGTATTTGGTTCTGGGAAGAGGGCAAAATCTTCATGAGGAGGGGGAAATGTGGGTTTTGAAGCATGATCTGCTGTCTTCTACTTTCCTGCCCCAAATATGTATCTTTATGTATATAGTTACAAGGAAGGAAAGAATAACACAGATGTAAAAAAAAAAAAAAAAAAAATTAAAAAAGTGCTACAGAGGATTGTATGATTATCCCAGTAGGAAACAAATTCAATTTATGGATGAATTATGCACATAGCACTACATTTAAGAAAGTAAATTTTAGGGAATTATAAAATTGAGTGGGCCAGGTCCACTGGGAGGAAGCAGTGAAAATGAAAGGGGTTAGAAGAAGGCTGGAGGATGCGAACTGGAGCAGTAATTAAAGCAGAACAGGTCTTAGTTCCTTTTGGAAAAATGGAAATCATGGAGAAAAAAAAAAAAAAGAAAAAGAAAATAAACCCTGAAGAAGAAGAAAATCCACAAGAGAGTAGAGTGACATTTCACAGGGGAGTACGCAAGAGTTGAAAGAGAAAGCGAGTGCTGGGAGTTGAGGAAAGTTGGCAGGGAATAGGGGAAGCAATGAAATAGAAAGCTTGAGTAGTCAAAAAGCAGAGTGAAACAAGGGCAAGCAAAATGGGGAATATCATCATCGTGCTCTGAGTGGCCATCAGAGCTGCCAGGCTGTGCCTCAAACACAGGATTGGTACAGACCCTCCACGTCTGTTCAAACTGCCTCCAAAAATCTTATTTTGTCCTGCCTCTTTACTGGTTGAAGGAGATGGCAAAGGAGCAAGGGGCATAAGCGATCTGCTGGTTTACATGAAATGTGGAGGGAAAGGAGAGGGTGACAGCTATGAAGGGGTAATTGGGGACCAAACTGATATGAAGTGAGCATTTAATGGGCAGAAAGGACTTCTTTAGAAAAATGAAGCAGTGAGGCTGCATGCAGCAGTGTTCCTTCTGAGGCTCTTTTTGAGGGCTTAAATTGGAAAGGCTTGTGAAGTATTGTAGTTAAATCAAGTGAACATTTCCTGAGGGACTGCCCAGCAAATTATTGCACTGTTTCTCTTCAGGGTGGAGAGTTGTGCTGGACTGGGAAGTGGGGGCAGGAGAGAAGAAGCCTTTAGTCTGCTTTTTATTCTTTTTTTTTTTTTTTTTATAAAAACCTTCATTAATGAAGCCAAAAACTTACTAAAACCTAAGTTGATATTGGTGTTGAATAACACAAACCAGGATGTACCAAAAAACCTAGAAGGAACAGAGAATATATACAAATTATTAAGAAACTTAACCTGGAAAATGGGAAGCGATTAATTTTTTAGGGGAAATTCAGTGATGGAGAAAGAGGGCCCTAGAGAGACATGTCATTTCCCTGTAGCCTAGTCTGAATTTGCAGTGCAGGAACCTTTCTCTAGCACAAGTGAAAATGCTGAATGCCAGAGGACAGCTCAATGTTTGAGAGGCACAAAACCTCAGCACTGAAGACAACTTTTTCCTAGGAGCTATGTGGAAGCAGGGACAGTGGCCTTGGGAGTGACAGCTCACGCTGCACTTCAGCCCCTGTGCCGAGAAATCACTCGGCGCTGTCTGGAAGCACCTACTGTTTCTCACGTCAGGACTTACGCATGTTTGTTTTGCAGCAGGATGTGGAGGAAAACTGATGCAGAATGAAAACTGGAAGGATTTCAAAGAGGAATAAAAAGGACTGAGGCTGTAGATGAGGGCGTAACTGGATGTTATTGAGAGAAAATCTAACCTGCAGGTAAGAATAAAGACGTCTTAATTCTTTTAAGTGTCGTAACTAGTAAGGACAGTGTGATGCAAGGCAGTAGGAGCGCATATGGAAGCTGTAAAATGGAGATGATTGTATCATTCTGAATTATTATGGACAAAGCTCTTATAAATATTCATGTGCTTCAGGGGTCAGTGCTGGGCAAAAAAGGGACATGTTATGATCTACCAGATGTCTCTATTTTCTTTATTATCTAAAGATATATCTTTACCTGCCATAGGAATTATCCTTCCATATTAATGATAGTTGTCAATGTGGGCAAGTGTCCTCAGCCCCTGGCCATCCTTCCCGTGCTCTCTGGCAGGCAAGGAGAGGAAAGTGCCCTTCTGCATCTCCATGGCTGGACAGATCCCACCTGAACCCGACAGGGTGTGCAGGGCTTTGGGGGGGACATGTTAGGTGTGTCTTGAGCAGCACTGGTGGGGTAGAGAAGTGCTTGGCCCAGACCAACCAGTGCCTCCCGTTGCCTGAGATGTAGCTAAGGGGCTCTTGAGCTTTTGGGGAAAGCAGGGAAGGATGATATTGGGGATAGTGCACCTTGAAGGCAGATCAGACCAGCAGCCAAGTTATGCTGTGGTCCTGTTTTTGGCATGGCTGAGGACAAGGATGGGGTGCTCTGACTCACAAGCTCTGGCAGGTGAAGCTGGGAAAATTAGAGGGATTTCCACCTCGAGCTGTCTGCTCCACTCTTCTGTTGCATTGATTTCTGCTGTATTGATTTCTGCTGCGTCCATACGTGGGACTGTGAGTGGTGAGGGTTGAGGGCCCAGAGGTGCCACTAAACCCTCCTGAGGATTTAGCTGCAGCAACCGAAGAGGTTGTAGCTCCTACTGCCATGGACTGGCAGCCGCCTCATCCTTGCTGGTTAAGCTTTGAGGGACTGCAACTATGTTTAATCCCTGGGCAGAAGAGAACGTGTTGGAGATCACTAGTGCTGCCCTTGTCCTTTCCCTGTATGCTCTCAGGCAGCCCTGGGTACCATCTCACCCCTGCACCGAGTGCTGAAACGCCTACTTTCCGTTGGGAAACACCTACCTACTGACCTCCCTGTGTCCTGGGAAGCCTCGGGGATTTTTGTTTCGGTGAGTTGTTTGCCTGCTGCTTTTGACCTCTGACTAATTGATATGAAATTGTTGCTGTTGGGAAATAGGACTGGTTGCTATAGCTGGCCTATAGAGACACCACCTGCCTCCTTTTCTTATCCAAGGTGCCCTGTGTTTCTGAGGTTTCCCTGGCTGAAAGTCTTAATTGTTCTCAAACTTCCCAAAGATTTCACTTTGTGAGATAAAGTTCTGTCATTCTGTATTCTTCACTTTTATACATAAGTATTTCAATAAGGTATGTTGGCTCTGGGATATAATCAGTGGAAAGAATTGCTGTGCCCATATATGACATATATGTAACTGTACATATGGATGTGCATAGATATAACTGATATATATTAGGTCAAGATTTTCAAAGCCCTCACTATTTGGTATGAATAGTGCCACGTACTGATAAAATCTTCCAAAATCAATGTTGAAAGTAAAAATGTAGACAAGGTTTTAGGTTCTGAGTGTGTTTCAGATCTGACTGTGAGCTGTTCTGACCAAGGTACATCTGAGTAAAAAGAATTTCTTTGGAAAAAAAGAAAATAGCTTGACGTGTATATATTGTTTAAAAAATATATGTATAGGTGGGAGGATATAAAAAAATAGTTTTAAAATTTTCTTATAAATCAACCAAAACCCTAATAAGGCAACTGTGCAAGTAATTGTTCTTCCGTACATCCAACAGTGTTGTGCTTCTTTTGATGTTTACCTCAATTTCTTCTTCACCTTTTTATTTGAGTCTGCAATTAACACCTGTAGTGAAAAAGGAGATGACGTGCTGTTGAGAAATTCTGGTGTTAATTAAAATTATTAACAATTAGAGAAAAATAAGAAAGGAAAAGGAGGAAATAAATAATAAGTTTTGCATTTCATTTTTTTTTTTTTTATAATTAAGGTGGACTAAAGCACAGAGACTGTCTTTCTGAAGAGCTCACTTCAAAATTAATTATGAAACTTGGCCAAAAGAAGTTACAGTGCAATTCCCTCTTTTTAGGAGGGCTGGCATCCCCCATGTTCTCTTCAACAGCATTTAGGTTTGCCAAGGCCTTTGTATAGGGCTGAATTTCATTTCTGAATGAATTACCCTAATTAACAGAAGAACAATAGAGGAAATGAGCTCTGGTAACAATAGAGAAGGAATGGGAGTGTGATTGATCTTAGCAGAGTGAGCATTTGGGATTGGATGAAAGTCTTATTCAGAGAGGAATAATGCAAAATGGCCCTGGGTTTCTTATGAGAGCAGTTCATCTACTGAGCTGCAATACCTTGCTTGCCGAGAACATCGCAGTGATGGAGTTAGCCCACGTCTGTGATCCTCTGGGAGCCTTGTGAGCACTCAGGGCTATCACTGCACTCACAGCCTCAGGCACTGAGATCCTTGCCTACGGCTCCCACCAAATGGGTGTTTGGCACCTAAATATCCCCTTGGATGCTGGCCCAAATCTGTTTTGAAAATGAGTGCTGGCCTCTCGACATCACTGCAGTACTTCCAAAAGTTTTACCTGCGTTGCGTAAAATCAATTTTGAGGTGCTTTTCAAGAACATGCTTGAAAAAGATCCGGCAAACAGTGCTGGAGAAGAGAGCAGCAGCAGGCATGTGGGTGCACACAGAAAGTGGCAACCTCTACCATGTGCTTCTGCGTCCTACGGAGCACTGTCAGCCATACAATAAAGTAGCTGTCGCTTGCTTGGTGGTATTTGTGGGTGGTTCATCCATTATGCACGGGATAGGAAGCTAAGAAACACACGAAAGCCAGTTCAGTACCTTGGGATATTACAAGCAAATGCTTTGGAGCAATTTCTATATTCAATTTCTTATCAAAGTTATCACATTTGCAATATTAGCGAGTATGACTAATTACATCCCCTCTAGAGAAGCTATTATTCAAGAAGGGTCATTAGTTTCCTGTTCAGTGTAGATGCTCAAACATGACGTGGGAGAAAGGCAATTTCTTGGTCTCAGACATCCTCCGTGGCTTTCAAGATGTTATTTGCCATTCGACTTTCCATGGGAAATCCCTTAAAACAAGCGTTCTCAAGCTGAACAATGCTGGAGTTTGGAAGAGGCTGTCAAGAAACCCCTGAGAGGTTCCAGGTCTCTGATTTTATGTAATCTCTGCAGATTCGAACCAGTTAAGCTAGCGATGAAAACCACGCTGCTTCCCCAAAGAGGGCTCTCATAACTGCGTTAAAGCCTCTCAGCGGCTGAAGATCGTTACCCAGCCTTATAACTTTAAGACTCTTGGGGATCAAGAGAAATAAGCCTGATGCAAACCATCTGACCCAAAATGAATTGCAGTGGATGGAAGCAGAAAATCTATCAGAGAAATGAATCCCACAGATCTGTGACTTTATTTTTTTCTTCCCTTTTCTTAGCTGCTGTGTTTGTTTCTACTTTATAACAAGTTGGCTTTTTACCTACCTTTTTAAGCTGTTCTTTATGACAAATTTTCAGCTTGTTTTCAATCTAAGTAACCAATTTCCTTCTTTTGGTGTCATGGCATCTTTCACTGAGGAATTAGATGTGACTGTTGAGAATTAAAACTCTAAATGTCTTTCCCTTGAGACCTATAACTTGGTTTTGAATCAATCATTACTCAGTTGAAAAATTCCTCTTCAGTGAGAGTTCAGGTAAGGACAAGAAAAATCCTCTGAACTTGAACATTTCTCACATCAGCAAGTAAATTAGTCACCTAATCTTGCCAGATCTTGCTGATGAAGAAAGACATTACTGAAGGACTGAAAAACTCATAATCCCTAGCGTCTTAATCCTCACAGTCTGCAAGAGAAGAGTAGAAATTTACTTTTTCTTTCCTTTTAACTTCCCAGAGCCCAAGTAATGATTTCAGGTCTCTTAGAGAACTGGCATTTAAATTTAGGATAGTTTAAGCCTAGGATCAAGGTCAGTCCCACTGCTCCATTCTACTTTTTAAGATAATACTTCAGCTTCAAATGTCTTGCCTAGTAAGTGTGCCTGTGGAAAAAAAAAAAAAGTTGTTCCCATGACATTTTAGAACTGAGTAACTAGAGAGGAGGAGGGAAAAAAACAGGAAAATGCAGACTTTATTGTGTGGATTTTTCTCCCTACTCTTGAGCACTTAATTTTGTTGGTTTTAATCTCTCAAACTTGGAGGTGGAGGGAAGGACAAGAGTTTTCTCCCTAGCCGTCCTCATAGCAGTATTTCTGAGTATCTCCTCTGAGCATCTTCTCTGGGAAGGCCATGGGGATTGCAGGCGGTGTGTGCTACGCTCCATCTTCTTAGACTCACTTGGGGGTGAGTGATGCAAGGAGACTAAGAGTACTGGCCAAGTAAAATGTGACTGCTGGACCTGATGTACCCTTATGCTGTCCTGTAGTATCTTACTGGACCAACAGCCTGCTCTGGACCTTGTGGTTCTGGTGGAAAATGTTGTGGCGATTAGCTGGACGTTTCAGCCTTCTGGTTTTGGGGCAGAAAGCATGATGTAATGACTCCCTAGCCTGCCCCAGTACAGATGTAACCCAAGGCTGGCTCTGCTGGGGCTTCCTTGGATCACCCTTGGTGAGAATGCAGTATTTTGCATGCAAGTCCAAGGCTCTGATCAGGCTGTGTAGTATTTTGCGTGCAAGTCCAAGGCTCTGATCAGGTTGTGTGCTAGATGTGCTTCATGTATATAGTCATTTAATCCAATATAAATAGAGAAATGGTGGGAAGGAGTTGTCAGGTGCAAAGAAAGGGGGAAGATTTAGTGGGGGTTGGAGGCACTGTTGACAGTCTAGCTAAAGAGCTCATCTGCATTTCCCCCCTGCCCTATTTTAATACCATTTCTGAGCCCTGCCTCCAAGGAATGATTTCTGCTCCATCAGAGGCAGAAGCAAGAGAAGCTTCAGCTTGCTTTGCATCATACTCTGAGCCAAAAAAAAAAAAAGGGGGGAGGGGAGAAAAGGGGAGCACCTGTCAAGCTAATACCTTTGTGCATTATTAGGGATAATCTGGCAGATGCTGTGTGGGAAAACCACCTCAGATAATGGAATTTGGGTGGGCTCAGCTAAGGCTACAGGGAAGTGTGGGACCCCAATCAGACTCAGTAAAACATAGTAATAATAGTAATTAGAGATTTTCACAGACTAGTCAGTCCTGTATTTGCAAAAGAATAGCTTTTTCTACCTAGTCCATCAGAGAAGTGAGTTCAAATTCACATTGCTGCAGACACTGATAAATGAAATTCATCCTGACAACATATGGAAATTTATTTGTGATTTCTGGTCCTGGGCTGACATCCTTCCAGAGAAGTTGCTTGAAGTTGCCAATGAGCTGACAGTGTAGCCCGCTCCTGTGGTGACACTGATGTGCCAAAAATGCCCCTGGGGTGGTCTCTCCTCCTGGGTGGGCTCTGAGAAGCACAGCCTCTCTCTCGGGGCCCGGGAGGGTTTGTCACAGCAGCAAACTCTCTCCCAAGAAGTCCCAAGTTGTAGTCCCTTCTTGCCCAAAAAGGGAGAAGGAGTTCAGAAGGGAAAAAAAACCTGAGACCCTAATTCTGCAGGTTAGCCAGCATTACCCCAGAAAGCAGAGAAATAGGGTTAGCAAGGAAGGTCAGCCAGCTGAGGTAGACTATGTGTGATATGGTCTTCCCCCTAAACAGTGTCTATGTGGCAGGTTATTGTGCTGAAAGAGGTTATCCCACTGGCCTTTGGGTAGGCTGGGTTCATGGGGAAACTCAGTCCTAAATGAAGCCAAAGATAGGGGCAGTGGCTGAACGAGTGTAGCCACAGGGTGTGAGTTACACTTGTATAGACTGTAGCGTGTTTCCAAACTCTGAAAAAGAGCCAGTGCACGCTCAACAGGTTTTATATCTACTCTACTTATATTCAAGGACTGGTTCTGGTCATCCTTGATCAGTTTTGATTGAAATATCATTCAAGCAAAAATTGCTTTTCGTGGGACAGGAGAAACTCTTCAGAATCTGTCTCGTTTCTTGAAACGTGAACGTCTGATTTATTTATAAGTGTCCTGAAAACTCGAGGTTGTAGCAGAGCTAAGGGGAAAGTCCCCCAGCTGACCTCTGCCCTCGCAAAGCCATCGTAGACAAAATTGATATTGGCTCAAGGGAGCTGTACATTAGTGAAATGTAATGTCAGTTCAGATTTCATCACGTCATGCCATAAAAAAAAAATCAATAAGTTACTCAGATCAAATAAAAACAAAAAAAGCAATAGTAGAAAGCCATTTAGACATGAGCCATCTGGAGGGGAGGGGACATAACGCAGGTATTGTTTGCTTTAAATCTCCATAACAGCGTCTCTCATTTTTCTACAGTTGTAGTCTCCGCACCTTTCTCCTTTTGGAATAGCAATTACGGTATGTCTAGTAAGAATTCATGACAGCTTAGGACCTTGCTTAATGGTGGTTGGTTTTTTTATTGACAAGGCAAGAAAAAGACATTAATACAACTTTAGATCTCCTGCCAAATCCCAGAAGAGATCCAAGCTATTAATATAGATACGTGTGTAAGACGTGATACGCTGGTCTGAATCTGTTGTTATTGGAAGGGCTTGTAGTGATACCTGTAGCTGTCTAACACTCTTCCATCCCTTATTATTAATCTTGTAACAAGTTTACTGTTCAAGCAGAAATTTCAATTCCAAATATTTGCTTCAGGTTGTTGGGTCATTTTGGAGGAGGAAGGAGGCAGAGGAGGGCTCAGGAAGAATAGTCCGGCAGCTTACAAAAATAAAGAAGATACCCACTAGTGAGACTGTATTATAAAGTCAGAGCCCCTGCAGTGGTCCTCTGGGTGACATTAGTGTTTCTGCCTTTGAGCACTAGGTCTGAGCAGTACTAGTGGTGCAGGGTGTGACAGCCAGAGCATGTCCCATGTCATCCCACCAGCCCCGCTTGGCTGAAGCACATGTCTCTGAGACACGTTACACACGAGCATCAGCTGGCAGACAAATCCCAGGGAGCTCTCCTCTGCTCTGAGCTTGCTTTTGGGTTCACATAGCTGTTCACCACACTGCTATGAAGTGGTTTGGGTAACAGCCTCCCTGGATGCAAAGTGGCATCAGGTGCCTGGACGCAAATAGTCTGCATACCCCACTTGGTTGTGTGGTAGGACATCTCCATGCTTAGCCTTGTCCCCCAGGCTGATGCACTGCCCGAGGAGAGTCATTGCCATGGCACAAGGCATCAGAAGTGATGAAATCCCTGACATGAGTATTTTTTTTCCTATCTGGAGCCCCGAAGTTGAGGATTCTGTTGACAAATTAAATATCTGAGAGTCAGAAGGGTAGTCAAAGCTGGGAAGGCAGGGGAAGGAGGGTAAGCTCGCATCTTGCCATAGGAATATTTTATTATTTTACTCATCTCGGATCTGTGGTCACTTTGTGTTGCTCACTCGGCTGAGCTTCTGAGTAGAAAAATGCAAAAGCTTGCAATGAGGCTAAAGAGGGTTTAATTGTTTTTCATTTCCCCTTCTTTATGTAATTTCAAGGCTGAACTGTTTTAACAAGCGCTGGAAGCTCTGAGCACTTACTCTGTCAGCTTTCTTCTATTTGAAGTCACACCTGCGAAAAATCAG
Organism: Aquila spilogaster; assembly: GCA_024606505.1. NCBI lineage: Eukaryota > Metazoa > Chordata > Aves > Accipitriformes > Accipitridae > Aquila > Aquila spilogaster. The sequence goes on along the minus strand of JANHGO010000073.1, from coordinate 40,120,108 downwards.
ATGGCTTTTATGTATTGAGATGTACACTTACAAGTCCCAGGAACAGACCAGTGGTGCCCCAAACGTAGATTTTTTTTGAATTCTGAACAGATTGTAAACCTACATTCGGGGCCAAACCAGTTTTAATAACACAGTGGCTTTTCCCATCAGAGGATCTGAAAGCTGTTATCCTATAAGCTGCCTGAGTGTACCCTCCCACTTTTAGGCTGAGATACAAGGGATGCATAGCCTGTGAAATGTGGTCCCTCCAGAGCAGAGCACACAACAGCACTGCAGGATGGCTTGTGGCACAGAGTGAGCAAAGACTGTGCTCATACCCTATGGAGAACTCCATGTGAATTTGCAGGAACAGAACAGGCAGAATAAATCGCTCAGCTGGCTCCATCTCAGCAGAATTACGTCAATGTTTCATAAACTGGCGGAGTTGCTATTTGACCAGGGTACTGAGCCCCAGACCTCACTGCTTGCCATATCTTACTGTTAATTGAGAAATTCCATCTCCAGACCAACACAGCAGAGTCTGGAAAGTCTTGGGAGCCTCTGAGAATAGTCTCAACAATTAGGAAAGTAGCAATGCTTAATTAAATTCCCTTGTGCATTTAAAAGGGGTCGGGAACCAAGCCAAGATAATCCCCTTCCTCAGAAAAGCAGCTTTGGGTGGTATTCCTCTCTTCCAAGAGCCAACTTAATTTTCACATTCCCCACAGCAGATTGTTTTATGAAAGGAGTCTTCCCCTAACATTTATCTGGTTTTCTCATCACTCTGCATTTTCTCCCTGCTACAGCATTCCTGGCTCTGCCTTCTCTAGTTTCCATGGGGGAGGTTTTCCACTTTATTTTCTGGCAGTGGTGCTGATTTCTGAAAATACTTATTATCTCCATAACCTCAGACAGCCAATTTCCTGGGATATTTCTCCCCATCCTTTTGAGAAGCTGCTTATGCAATTACAGACAGCAGAGTTGGTATTTCAGTGTGTTTCTGCCATCACATGTGCTCCACAACCTGCCTCTCACATACCACCAGCCCCCCTTAATTGCAGCCTCAACCATAGCTCAGCTAAATTATCTGCAATGCCTAAACAATGTAGCCTTTCCAAGCCAAATTTTCCAGCTGTCCTTTGAGGGATGTAGGACTCCTTAGAAGCATCCTTTGAGAGGTTGGTGTCTACTTCTTTGCTGATAACAGAAGTTTTTCTGGAGCAGGGACACAGTAAGCCAACTTTGACCTGTACTGTCAGTGAAAAATCCAGTGTAACTTCTATTGGACAGATTATCAGGGAGGGCAATAATGTATTAAGGCAAGGGCCTAAATTATCTAATTCCACATGGATTCCACATGAAAGGAAAAGAAAATCACTTACATCTCTATGTGATAAAAATCCATTCTTCTCTTCCAAGAAGGCAGGTGCATTGACTTCATGGGGGATCCCTGGGGGTCTGCTTTCTGCCCTCCCAAACCTCTGCAGCTCCCCAGCTGGTAAGCCACAAGCAGGCTTACAGGAAAGCTGGGGGATATTGCTCTTTCTTGTTCTTGCCATCCACAATTGGGCCGTATTTGCTATTCTCCTGTGCGTTATCCCACAGAGCATATCAGGGGCTTTTTTTTTTTTTTTTTTTTTTTTTATTTCTTCGCTCCATTATTTTAAATATGCTGGCGAGATGGGTGTGGGGAATAGGGTCCCCGGACAGGCTCGTAATTTCTGACCCCACTGCTGTGTTTCAGCATGGGAAGGGCTGCAAGGACTGAACTGCCCATTTTCCACATGTGTTCATTTGGAGGGGGTGTTGGTTTTTCCTTTGCCTCCCCTGTCTGGCAGCAGGGTATCACCTCTCATCTCTATGTCTCTCCATCCCATGGTGTCTCCATTACTTGATCTCCATGCATCTCATGGATATTTTAGGCAGTGTAAAGCAGAGAGGTTTTGTAAAATTTCCAGGTACCTGCCAAGAACAAAATCTTTCTCTTTCCCATGTGCTTCTGAAGTGGATCTTGCTCCTGCCTGGAGCGAGTACTGAATGTCCACTTGCCCTTTCTCAACAGGCTGAGTGCTTTCAAGTTGCTGATGGCTAAATAAACATGTTTCTTTTACCTGTAGCTTGGCCGGGCTGCTTGTCACTGCAGCGCAGGATCCTAATGAACCGCAGGAAGCTACAAATGCCTCTTCTGATGGTCAGGCAGACACAGGAAAGCTCTCCTGTGAGATGTCATGAGAGTCGTCCCTGTCCCTCCCTGTAACAGTAAATGAACAGCTGGAAAATTGAGGGACTGTTGCTGCAGTGACAGAGGGAGTTGCAGTCCTACCTGCCTGCACCCAGAGCTGTGTTGCTTTCCCACACGGCATAGCCATCCGTGATGTAATCTTTGTAAAATGGGCAGTGAAGAGCTGGAGGTGGCTCGCACAGGCACTTCAGCGCAGCTTTACTGCGTCAGAAGAGCTGCATCATCCGAGATCCGCAGCTCCTCTCTTTCGAAGGGAGAAACTAATCAAATTTCATCATTCTTTTTTCATTTAAAGGGAGAGAATTGTGCAAACAAGAGGCAGGGTACCTTTTTTTTTTTTTTTTTTTTTAATTATTTAAATAGCAACTACTGTTCTCTTTAAACTGCAAAGCAGTCTGCACCAAGAAGAACCCAGACATAAATAGTGCTGTGCAGAAGGTGAAGCATAACATGAAAAAGAAAGATCTAGAGATCACGGTTTGCCTTACTTCAAATGGGAGCAACTCTAGCCCATGTTGACTATGCAAAATGTTATGCATGTGAGCACATTGCAATTTTTTATTAATATTTGCTCTTGAATGTAAGTGTTTGTATGGTGGTGGACTTCTTTGGAAAGTTTATTTTAGTGGATTCACCAGTAATGTGTTTCAAACCTCTCTCCTCCTCTGTGAACCAAGGGACAAAGATTTCATCACCTTTTAAGGGAGCATGACCAGTTTCTCATTCTTTTGTTCATGAGAATTGCTATTTCCCACACATGGGGACTATTTTGTCTCTCATGCAGAAGCTCATTTTATTTCTGTTTTGAAAATCTGATCATGTACAGGAAGGGGAAGTCCTTGCCCTAACTGAAAAGATACTCACCAGACTTTGTCTTCGTGAGTGGCACAAAGCATCATATAAGAGAACAGAGAGATTCAAAGGGAAGGGTAATACAGCCAGTGAAGTAAAATGCCTATGTGTAACGAGGACAAAACATAGGCATGTAAGACACAAAGCCGGTCTAACACGCAGCAGACTAGAAGTCCTGCACACAGGGAATACAGCAGCAGCTCGGTGCTATCATTTACTTAATACAATTTTATTTGACACAAGCTGGGATTTTGTGATGCTGCATGTGCTATTTGCTGTTGAATGTGTGTCAGCACACTGCATGTCGTTGTGGTAGATGACAGACCCCTCCAGGGCTGGGGAAGTTTGCTGATTAGCCTTCTACATGCCGCAGAAACAAAATCCAGCAGTTCAGCATCAAGATTCACAGGATGTTTAAAGCCGTGGTCTGTAAGCTACAACTAAGTGTTCAAGGTCTGTTGCATTTGATTTATGGCTTATAAATGTGATCCTGCTGACCTCAATACTACTTTTTTGTAGCTTTCCTTCATATGAGAATGGTAAGAAATAGGAAGCCGAATTCACTCCTGCTTTTGAGGAAGTGGGCTAAAAGCAACAACAGTGGCAGGGACAGACATTGTTCGCTAGCTAAGAGAAGCCCTTTTCCTCCTGCCACCTTAATGCTTGAAGAAAAGGCAGGGAAAGCCAGTCTTGCCCAGTGTCCCAGGGGGGTGATCCATTGCTCAGCCCCTTCTAGCCTCAGGGCTAGGAAGGAGGGAGCAGGGGAGCTGCAAACTAGCCCCCCCCGTGGGACCCTGCCAGTGCTTCCCATGTCTGAGCACCCCCAAAACCTGCGCCACACTTTTAACTACAGCCTGCTGGTCCCCCAGCTATACTAAATGAATATGTAAATAACTCTGTGCTACACATAACTGTGGTCAAAACCAGAGACTGATTCAGGCAAAATAACGGGATTTGAGATTTCTGTTAAAAAAGAGCCCATAATGAAGGGAGCTCATCTGTTCTCAGTGCCTCTGAAGCGCTTGCGTCTGAGAGGTCTGAGGAGGATTTTGTATTTATTGCTTTATTGCTGAATCAGGCTGTTGGAAATTAACCTCCCACCTGCAGATCCACCGCTTTCGCAGCCTCCTAAGCAAGCTGGATTCTTCTGCACAGCGAAGGTGCACCTCTTCATCAGGCCACGACCCTTATTGAGCTTGAATTCATTTCAGGATGGTCTGAATCAATTATCATTACTTTGGAAGAAATAAGCATGGGCCTATTTCAAAAGGGGGTTAGCTTTTTAAAAAACCCAACACAACAAAGGAGTGGTTTGCTGGTTAATCTGTCCGTATGTGCTGGAGGTTATGCGTAAGTGCCTCATTACAATTTTCCCAACTATCTGCTTAAAGTTGTAAGGAGGCTCCTGTTTAGCACCATCCAAAAGGCAATTCCTTTCAGCTTGATTGCAGCAGTGAAATGAGGGTGTCCAACTGCAACAGTAAAAACTGCACAGGAACGAACGCCCCACTCGGAGCTGCACAAAGCGGGTGGCGCAAGGGACAGCGAAGCCCAAAGTAGCTACGTAAAATGCAGCATAGTCTGTACAGGTCATATAAAGGGGAAAATAGTATAGAAAGAAGGACTGTACGTAAAAGTTGCTGATGCATACCTAATGCTTTGTTTGGGGAAAGGATGGGGCTGGCAGGCTCTGTTCTGCTCTCCTCAGGTGATCTTCCTGCAAGCAGTGAAGCGGAAATGTATTTGGCCAGGAACAGAAGGATACATACGCAGTCAAAACCACTGGGTGTCCAAAAGATACTTCACTTAATAGGGTCTGCTGATTGAATACAAATTTAGATATTGTTAAAAGCAAAATTACTAAAGTGGTGAACTGAAAACACCAATTTTTTTTTAAATTTTGTTTTTTTTTGCCAGGCGCAGCACAATGAAGGAAAATAAATATAGCTGATGAGTTCCTTTTGTGTCATTATTATGTGGTGTTCTTCCTTTCATCTGTAGATGAGGTCTCTGTATTTTGCCCTAACAACTCTCCTGAGCATTAATCTGCTGCTCTTAAATCCAGTCCTTAATGCAATTAAGTTTGCACAGGGAATCCATGTGGCTGCAAGCATCAAACACTGAGGAGCTGTTAGCTGACCCAGCTTATGAAAGTGTAGTATTAGCCTATTTCAGAAGAGAGAATCATCAGGAAATTGCAAAAAGTGTCTGTAAACAGAAGACAAATGGCAAAAAAGGAAGAATTCTGTAATAGGGTACGTACACCCTTTCCAAGGCTGCTGTTTGCAAACAATTCCCCCATCTTGGTGACTACTGTACTCATTAGCCATAGCCACCTAATTACATCCAGGAATGGGACTTATGTCCCACTCTCCTCATCAGCGTTTTTTACTGAGTAGCTGCCATAGCTGCTGTCTTGTGTGGTTTTCCCTGTACGTTCAATGAAGAGCTCCATCACCTGGGTCAGGGCTATGAAAATTAGCAGGCACTGGAAATTATGTATTGCAGTGCCTGCATCTCTTCGTGGATCCCCTCCTAAATGTTTTCATTGACAATCTTTCATATTAAACGTATAGTAAACCTTAGCCAAACAGGGTCTTCAGTGTAACGCAAAGACAACAGCAGGATTGGTTTCAAGAGGCCATTGTATTAAAAGAAGAGAAAAAAAAAGCGCCTCTTGAGCCACAGTACCGATAATTATTTATGCTGATCAATACCTGATGCGACTAGTCTGCAATGGAAGGCTGTCCTAAATCAGGCTGAGGTTGTCTCTGGTTTGTAGGCAAATCTTTCCTGGTTCTAATTTCTTTCCTGAGTCATCACTACCGGAACCAGAGCACGTGCCAGTTGCAAGCCTGTAGGAAAACATAATATACAGATAAAAAGTACAAGCAGCCTTTTGGTTAGAAGCTCAAGTTGCTCTGTCACCTAAAATTACAGTAAGATAAAATTTCTGTCAAAAAAATGTCACGCTGTCAAAATGAAAACCTACAGTGTTTATAGTTTCTGTTGAAATTTCACTTTGAGGAAATGGAAGAAGAAATGGAAGGGGTTTTTTCTTGTTACCATCACAATGTTTTATTTTAACTAAGAACAAAGATTTGGGATTTTTTGTTTGTTAGAAAATTTATTTCAGTTGCGCCTTGCTGTGGCAACATCCCATTGGTATGTGTTGAAATGTGGGAGACGATCCTACCCTGTGGCATGTCTATAAAGATAACAACTGCGCTAGCAAAGCAGCATTTTGTTCACACCTGTATTTAGTATTTATCACAGTGAAGGTCATGCCAGTGGTACCCGCTTTTGAGTGATTATTTTGTTACTATCTGGGTTAGACTGAAATAGGACACTGCTCATTTGAAAGAAACCTCCCTATGGAGAAATGTACCACAATAATGAGATGAGAACTCAAACTAATTGAGTTATTTTGCTTCCAGAGCATGCGTAGGCAGGCCTTATTCTTACAAGGTATTCCTACACGTTAAAAGAAGTGAACAAAATTTAAGGATTAATCTTTCTTCCATAGAAGCTAGTATCTGTTTTGTAATTGGTTTAAATTTAGCAAGACTTATGATTTAAAGAACAGTTCTTTGCTCTTTTTAGAGAGGAAATAAAGTACATAGAGGATCTTAAGTCCCTGATTTGTCTGTACAGATACTGCCTATGTCTGTATCTCTTCTGTTGCGGGGTGCAGCTGTTTCTGTTTTTCTATAATATCCTGCTATAACCTTACAAGAGCATACTCCCTTTCCAGTGGTAATGAGCTAATTAAGAAACTAAAATCAGCCAGCTTTCTTTTAAAAGAAATAAATTTAATTTAAAATTTTAAAATACACTAGCACTCTCCAGATATTGAAATTGTACTCATTTGTGTTCTTAATACATTTCAACAAGACCAAGTAGCAGCAACAATATATTCCATTTCCATGGAAATCTGTGTAGTTTTCTTTGCCTCTAATCAGACCACTTTGCTGAAAGCTAAACTGTTTATTTTTAACCTCTCGGAAGATGAAAGCTTGCTGTGTCTTTCATGTCAGGAGTGTAGCTGTTTTTCTGTGCTTCATTAGGTCTTTTGGCTTCAGCCTCACCTGCAACTGAGAGCTGGGCAGTGGGACAGATCTGTAGAGGATGCTAATGCCTCTGCTCTCTTTCCTTTGCTTTGCTGGCAGTTTCCAGCCCAGTGCAATGGGAGTCAGCATAAAAAAACGAGACCCGGATAGAGGGCTGGCTCCTGTCTGGCTGCACGCAGGCACAGTGAGAAGCGTCGGATCCAGGATCTAGGGGGGAAAAAAGCAGGGGATGCTTAAAGAGCTGGTATATCTCATGCACATGCATGCAAAAAAATTGCTTGTCTTATCATAAGCCCCAAAAGCAAAGGATGGGGTTAGGTCAAAGAAGGTGCATCAGGGTACCCCTATGACGCTCTCTAATCCAGAGGATGAGGCAGTCGGCAGTCCCTCCAGGAGCACCCATGTCCTGACCAGCTCAGTTTAAAAGAGAGTTTTGTAACAATTACGATTGCAAATGCGGTGGAGACATTGAGAAATAGGTGGGTGCTTGGAGCCAAACCTGCAGTCCAGCAGTTCGGGTCTGAATCACCCCACGGTGCTTGTGCTCATACACCATCATTGGTTATGAAGGTTCAGACTGGATAATCTGTCCAAATGCCATCCACTTCTGGCCTCACAACCAGCTATGATCAGAGAGACTCCTGTGCACCCTCCCTGGCTCTGGGAGAAAAATGGCATAAATAGGAAAGGTGGAGCCAATACACACTTCCAGCATTGTGAAAGCTCTCATTGTACAGTGCTTGTAGGTCACTTATTTTTATTTTTTCCAAAAATAAGCTGGTCACTTAAAGCTTTGTTCTAAAACAGGAGCTATTACAATAAATTGTCTTGTGTTTTTTCCCAAGAAACCCAGTTGCTGTAGGAAAGCTGATGTTTATTTGCACTGATGGAAGAGCACAGAGCAGCGGATAGCACTCAGTCCCATCAATGAACGTGTGTGGTTAGGGTACAGCTCTGCATTTGAACGTAAAGAAACTCCTGCCAGATAATAGAAGTACCAGGGAAACCCACTGCTTGTGTGTTGTGTAATGAGTTACCTCAGTGATCAAAACAGCATGGCATGGTTAGGTATGGAGGTCTGAAAAACCCTGAGAGAGAGACAGAGAAAGGTAAGAAATGGCAGCTCCTAACACCTGCAGGGAATGCAGTCTCTCTTAAGGACCCTGAGGGTTGCCATCTCCTCTGGAGTTTCAGCACGGCACTGAGGCACTTTCCAGGTGACATATAGGAAGGAGCTAATGCAGAAAAAAGAATTCAGGTGGGGGAAGGAGCCCTCAGGTGAGGGGAATGGCCAGAGGTAAGCCACAATGCTGATGATGGCATAAATAGGGCATAAGGCAAGGGAGCAGGAGGGTAGGAAAGTCAACAGGGCTTTCTAAAGTTCATCCTTTTCCTGTTTATGCTCACCACCAAGGTCTCCTCTTTGTTGCAGGTATGTTAGCTTGCTGCTTGTGAGCAGGATAGCAGTGCCTGGCTGGTGTGTCTTGGGGAGATAGTTTTGCAGTTTCACGTTTCTTGACAGGATCTGAAGTTGGTGGTGTTTGCGCACCTCCTGCGGACTGAGCCTGTGAGCTTTCCTGCCAACAAAACTTGCCCAATGGATCGCATCAAGATTGGGTGTATCAATCTGATAAGACTGATTTATTGTTTTTTTTCTCTTTTTCATTCTTGGCCTCGATAGAGATTAACTTCTTGATAGTTCTGTTGGCATTGATATTGTTGAAAGTGGTGTACCCGAGCATAGTTTAAAATTAGCCATAACACTTTTGCTTTCTTTGTCTCGTGTTCTTGTTGGCCTACAGTGTTAAAAGCTGTAGCAGGAATCGAGTACAGCACGGGGCCTGAACCTCCAGGGGTAGGAACAGATATCAACTTGTCAGCTTAACGGCCTGAGCAGTTCCCCCTAATTACTCTCTGGTTTGCACAGCAGAGACGCATAGATGTTATTTACCTCTGCTGATGACACACAAGAGGGAACTAGCTCCTGCTCCCCCTTTAATAGCTGTGATCTTTCTGCACAGATAACAAGAGCAACTAGCAGTAAAATTGCCTCCTTGCCAGTAAGGTCAGTAGCTGCAGCTCCGAATTCACAGGGGAAAATGTGCAGGAAAACTCCACTTTTGTGCGGTCATTCTTCACCCTCAAAGTGGCATTGAACTGCCTGCAAGAGGCCTCTGCCAGGTGGGGAGGGAGAAGGTCTTTCTTATGATGCCAAAAATTTACTCAGACCCTTTCACCATGTACTTAAGTAGCGCTGAGGTTGAACTGGGGAGAAAGCATGATGATCATCAGAATGACCTGATATAAAATAATCTCCTCCGCTTTACTTTGTGGTTTTTGTTAGCATTCAGATAAGATTTTTAATTAATGTTTTCACTTATTACCTATTGATCTTCGATATTTACCCATGGTCTTTTTTCTTTTTTTTGGGGGGGGGGGGGTTGATTGATTTGATCTTGCTAGGTAGGAATTAATACACAATTAGTCTTAGGTTAGCTGAAACTGAATAGTTAATGAATGATTCACTGACAATACTAATTGCTCAGTTTGCTGATAGATCCCAGGAACCACAACAAGACAAACTGATATTTATAACAGGTGCCTGAAGCTGGCAGATGTTTAGGGAGAAGAAGCAGATAAGCAGGATTAGGGAATTTCAGAAAAAGTTAACCTTTTTCCTGTCTGGGCTGCACAGGCCTCGCTGGAGGCGTCATCACTAGAAAAATGAGGCCATTGTAAGATTTATTGGCTCAGTGCAGCATTTATTTAGTGACAGTCACAAAAGGTAATTGTGTGAGCATGTGCAGCCTGGAGTGTTTAATTGCCTCTGCGCCAGGGCTCCCGTGTGTATATGGGGAAGTACTTCCCCAGCTGTATTAAGTAGTGTCTTTCCCAATATATAAAACACCAAGAATATAGCGTTAGCAAGCCTGCAGCATTGCTGCAGCAGAATAATTGTGTGTGCGAGGGAAGCGGTGCAAGGGGAAGGGCCAGCGGAGGCCCCGTTTGGTGCTCATTTTATCCCTACACAAACATCTCCTGGGAGCATCGTTTCTGGTGACTCTGTCCTGTGGAGCAACAAACCTCAGCAGCAAAAGAAGCACCTACGTGCCTGCCAGAAGGTGCAAGTCAGCCAGGACCAGGAAGAAAAGGGGGTGGGGTGGACGTGTGTGTATGAGAAGAGGACAAAAGTTTCAGTTATTTCAATCCCAGGTGATTTCCATTCTTAAAAAAAAATAAATAAATCACAACTTTACTTCTATTCTCTTCTTCCTGCCTGTTTTCCCTAGAGAGAGTTATCTTTTCTTTCCCAGTTTTCCTCCTTCATAAGCATGCTTTTTTCTTTCTGGCACTGAGAGGAGAGGAAGAAAAGAAAGTATGTAGAAGGAAATGAAGGAGAAAAGGATAAGCACAACCTGAAAAAGCATTTAATTTCTTTTCCTGCTTTTAGGTAGCGATAATGGGTTTAAAATAACTTTTCTAATATAGAGGTCATTCAAAGTAATTTTTCAGAAAGTGCCTATGAGCTCAAGCAATTGCTTCTGTGTCTGTCATACGAGTGAGTAGCAATGAGATGGTAAAAACTGGCTGCCGTCATAATTTAAAAAAAAAAAAAGTGATTCTCAGTCACATCAGTTTTTGCTTGTGTATAGCTTCTTGATTACACGTTATGATGCTGAATACTAGCTTTATTGATGCCTTCTGCACTTTGGGTTTAGAAGTGTATTACTAGATTAAACCGTTTGGCCCTGAACACGGAGCCGGGGAACAGCAGGGGCTGCCTAAACCCGCAAGGAAGCAGGACCCGATGATGGAGGTAAGCCAAACCATCACCCGGCATCCTTGCCCTGCAAGGAAAGAACAGAAAAAGGCTGGGTTTTGATGTGGTTTGGTTTGTTGGGTTTTTTTTTTTAACTCCACAAGACTGTGGCAAGGGTGGAGGAAGGGAGCAGGTTGGGATGCCGGGACTGAGCTTGCTCTGCCCCAGCCTGGCCAGGAGGGACAAGTTGGGACCATGCCTGAAGGAAAAGGGATGCTCAGCCAGGGGTTGTTAGCAGCCAGGAGGGCTTCTGAGGATAGCTGTCTCCAGGCTGGGTTCAGGGTGGAAATGGGAAAGCACGACATACTGATAGTCGGAAAGGATCTGGTTTAAAGGCTAAAATTAAAAGCTATGTATTGCTGTAAAATGCAGAGTCTCAGTTTTCCTGCGGCATGTAGGATTCATTTCTGGGCCTTGCGGTTTATGAGATAATGGACTGTGTAACTGTTCCTCATCTCTGTGACTAACGGCTCCTTTTTGGCACCCGTCCTGGAACTCAAAGCAGTGTAATTTTTATTTCTGGATATCACAACTAATTATACTATTACAACTAGCTGTAATATTACAACTAACATTATTCATCTTAGCCTTGGTCGTCCTTTCCCTTTTATAAATCCTACTTCTTCTGCACAGATTAAATTCTGAGGCTATTAACACTTTGATTACAGTTTAGTCATATTAAATTATCCCTTGGTATTAAGGCTGTCCTGTCAACCACTATGATACCTACAATTAATTGAAAAGATAACTGGTAGTTTGGTGCGAAGGCTGCGCCTGAGTAGGATAGCAACCCCCGGGGAGCCTGGTGCGGGTACCCTTCCTCCTTCCTTGCAATGAGGCTGGAGACAAAATGGAGTTAGGCTATAAATGGGAGCAGGATTTACACCTGTAACAAGGTTAGGTGGCTGTATGCTGAAGCATAATTTGGTATTTAAGGTCTCTTGGGTGACACAGGAGGGAGAAATATCAGGAAAAGGGAATCAAGTTACTATCAGATATTCTGCTTAAAACTGGGTCCCCATCCCTACATGTATGAAGGGCCCCAGGGAAACCTTACAGGTCCAGGGAACAAAAATGATTGTGTTTGAGTGCTTCAGCCCTGATGTACGATGTCGCTGCCCATCCATGCGTGTGGCCTTTCAGGCTGCTTTTTACCAGGGTGTTTAGGGGTCCCTGAGGGTTGTGTGCCACAGAGCCTCCTGATACCAGCAGAAGGGCTTTGGGGTAATTTCCAAATACATGTCACCCCTGTATTGAACAGCCCCAAGGGAGCAGCTCCATGGATAATTGCCTTTTTGGCAGCTGTTGCCCATGGCTGGGAGATGCTGTGGAAGGGCTGCTCGCCATAGGCATGGTGTGAACTGTGCCTATGTTATTTATTTCTCCCTGCAGTGGGATAGACAACGAGCTACGATTTTCTTTTACGTAATTATTGATGCAGTGGCTGGTAAATGCTTCCTTGTCTTCTCACCAGTCTCAAAGGTTAGCTTGTTAATGAGGAGGTTTTCAGATGCTCACCACCAGTGTTCCCTTTGGGGGGGAGCGGGGTGTCTTTTAATAGTTGTTTGATGCTGTTCACATGGGCAGGCAGCAAGATAACAAGGCAAATGATTGTCTGCTTTGCTGATCAGAGTCTGTAATAATAGGTTGCTTGGTGTTACACATTCAATTCCTGACAAACCAAAAGGCATTTGCCATTTTGGCCAATGCTATTTTTACCTGACACATACCAGTTGGGTATGGTTTTGTTGCATCTAATTGCAAATGATCTTTGATTTTTTTTTTTTTTTTTTTTCTCTCTTATATCTCCAGAGGCATACTTTTTGGAGTGCCAGCAGCAGGCAATACGACTTCAAGGCATTTGGGAATGCCAATTAAGGCTTATTTATATGATGATTGAACTGCCTGAGAGCTCAGTGCCCACCAGAATGCACTGTGGCCTTAGACGAAGGGAATTTTCTTCCCTGCCTACGTCTGGTGAGAAGGGAAGCTTGCGTGATGATGGCTACTGTTCTCAGTAGTTAAGCACACCTCAGCTCAATTTTTTGCACCAGCAAAAAGTAGGGTGTCCCTCCTTGCATGGAGGCTGATGCATTTTCATGTTGACTTTGTCTATACAAATTTATATTATTGCACATATAATACAAAAAGAAATTGCAAGTATCTCCAAAAGAAGAAACATTATTTTGTTTTACTAATATCCAAATGTAATAGCACTAACGGGTTTCTGCTGATTTATTTGTTAGTTCCACTAAACCAAACCGGGCAAAGTTGATTTGTGCTGATTTTGTTTGGTTGTTGTTGGTTTTTTACCATTTGAGCAATGGTGGAACTTTATTTTACTGTAAAAGGGTAGGATTTAGAGGCTGTGTTTCCAACATTAAATATCCTGTATTTTGGATATAGGCTCTGCTGTTCAGCCCTGGTATCTTCCAGCCCTCGAGCAAGGCAGGAACGCATTGCACATCTTTCCAAATTGTGCAATCCTTGTAGGTGCTGAAGGATGGCTTCTGCTGCTGATGTGTTTGGATCTCCCCTCTGCTCCCCTTCCTGTGTGGTGGGCTCAGAGCTCACAAACTCTGCTAATCAGCTTCTTCCCTCTTACTCTTATTCTTGTTAGTTTTTACAGTTCCCAGAAATTTTCTTGAATTTGTGTTTAGCTGGGTCCTGTTTCCCTCTCCTGTGTGGCAGGTGAGCAGAGCAAGGCTTTGCTCTTGGAGGCTGGAAGGAACCGCTGGCTGCATTGTGCAAAACCAAATGAGACTTCGTCCTGTGGGGTTCAGCTCGATGTATATGAAACTCACACGTTCTATAAATAAGCAGACTGTATACGTTAGGGCACAAAAGTAGGAGGACAATGACAGAAGATATTTACCGCTTGCCTGAGGAGCAGTCAGTTTAGATGAAAGTTTTGCGGCCAGACTTTTCCAAAATGCTCACTCGCATGATTGAGGTCAGCTCTCATTTAGCTGCTAAAATTAGCGGTGAGGCTTCTAGGCAAACTGACTATTTCAGGTGCTAAAGAGCTTTGACAGTCTGGCCATAAATGTCCCAGAAAGTGTTCCTGAGTGCTAAAAAAGAAAATCTATTGTTTGTGGAGTTTCTCCAACAGGAGTAGACCTCCTCTGGAAACACATCCCTCACACTGCCTGCTAAGGTCTTGAAAATCTACTTGTGCCTTGCACACAGGTATTGCAAACTTGGAGATATATACACACACACATAGATAGATGTGGGTATAGAATATACACACACAGCTGTAGAGCTCCTCAGCTGAGTGACTACTAGAGTTGTGGCTATTTGAACTGCTGAGCGCTCAAGTGATGCAAGATTAAATGCAAGTAGTCAATGCCGTACACCAGTTCCCAGCCATAAAACAAGCAAATGCAAGTATGGCACTGCATCCTCTGGTTCTCCCCAGGAATGGCAAGGGTTTCATTTAAAAAAAAAAAACAAAAACAAAAAAACACACAACACCCCCCCCCAACCAAAAAAAAAAAAACCCAAAAAACCAGAATAGCAAACTCTTTTTTCTTCTCCTGTTTTTGTTGTAGTTCTTTGTCTTCTGTTTTTAGCTTTAAAAGCCTGAAGTTTTCCCTACAATGAGTTGGGTGAGATGTATTTTTAGAAGACAATAAGAGTCTCGTGAGGCTAGAGCTGGATCTAATAAGGAAAAGACTAATTGGGGTAGGGCAAGAACCAAATGATAATGCTTCACTTATTATTATGAAAATTTCCCATGAAGAGGAAACAGCTGGGATTAATATAAAGGCCTCACTCACATTTTGATTTCTTGAAGTCAAACAGAACAAGAAATGTTTGTTAAGAAATGAAAAACTGAAATAGTATTTTTGAGTTTTTCCATATAAAACACTTTAATCCATTACATGAAATATCTATAGAATATTTTTCCGTATGTCCTGCAGACAGTTGGTCCTTTAGAAAATACCTAAACCCTCTTTCTTTATCTGTGTCAGATAATTTAGATTTAATGTAAAAAATTTCAAAATTTGGTAATACAAGGGGCAGCAAATGAAACCAAAGACCTTCACTGACCCACTCAGCAGTGAAGGATGCCCTGCCACATGCTGCCTAGTTTGTCGTAGCTCATGCACAAGTATGCAGGACAGTACTGTGGATTTTTTTTTTAATATAAAATTATATTAAAAAAAGCAACCTTCTACATGTTGAGTTCACTATATGCACTAACCTAACCCAAGTTTGCAAATGAGTGCTTTCTGTAGAGTGTATTTTCCTATTTGAAGAAGAGTCAAACGTGCCAAGCCTGGATATGGGGTTTGATTCACCTGATAGCTCAATGTACTTTACACAAATTGGTACTAAATAAAGAGAGGCAGATGGTTAATAGAGCTTTTTTGGGCTATAATAGGGAAAGCTGTAATTGAGTCTTATCTCCTGTATCAGTGTTCAATAGGAACTTGATGCCCTCTTCCATTTCTGGCTGGGCGGGAAGTGGTTCAATGGACAGGGACCTCTGCCGATCCATCATACTCCTGTATTTTGGGGATTTACAAAAAATGCTTTCTCAACAGCTGCCTCAAAATCATGCCCTTACAGATCAGTGCTGCAAGCCTGGGAACTGATGGTCTGCAGGCTAATTCAAGGGTTTGGTGTTGTTTAGATGGGAAAGTGATCAAAACAACCAAAGCTGTACCTAATTGCCAGGTAATGTAGATATTGTGTAAATAAATGGCACTCGAAGCAGGACTTTCTGCAGAAGGGCCCCTGGAAGGCTATTGACTATATTTGTAGGAGAATCTGCAGGTTCATTAATCACTTATGAAAAGGAGTTTTCTTTTTTTCATGAGCTAGAAGATATATTTATAATTAAGACAAATGAAGAAAGGGTGGTTCTGCAGCTTTCCTTATGACAGTAATGGAAAGCCAGAGCTTTATTCTGAGTATACCCCCATCCATTGGGAGCTGAAGCAGGCACTGAGTGATAAGGCCGTGGCCTTTGATCATCTGTCAAAATTAAACCTCGTTGAACATCTGCACTGGGTGAAATTCAGCCCTTGGAGATACAGGTAGTTCTTATTAAAGACATGCGTCTGAGAGCTAAACATAGCTGTAGGAGTTCTAGCAAAAAAAAATCTGATTAGTGTATAAAAGCAAATTTTCACTGTCACAGTTACATGGAGGGAGTGGTATTGTATCAGGGAATGAAGTCCTGCAGAGCTCTGATAAAAATGATCTTTATGGAAACTATTAAATTGGGTTTGGCTGTCTTGGGTTATTTTATTGTTATTATATCTTTGTCAGTGATCACCCAGAACAAAGTTTTCAGACTTTCCAGGAAATTAACTGAAGATCAGTAACTGTGCTGTCTTCCAAATTTATGGCTCTGCAACTAACTACAGACCCAGACATACAGTGATAAATAATCTCTCGTGTCTTCTAGCCCATCAAATAGAAATCTGCTTCCTTGGGAGTAGGCAAAATGAAATTGGTGCATTACAAACAAATTTATTAAAAGGTGCATTCAATCTTTCATGAAACATGAGGAATCATAAGTGCTTAGTAGGGAATGAGATTTTTTTTTTTTTTTTTTGAGTATGAATGTGTCAGAGAAACTCAATAAGAGGACCAGCATGGAGTAAGTTTACCTTCTGAATGTCAAAAGCAAAGGCCAAACCTGGAGCTGATTAATGGCTGCATAATCTATCAGTTCAGAATCAAGGAGCTGTGGGTTGTAACTAAATTATTTGTAAGGTAATTTAGCTTGACCTTAATGAAGGCTAGGGTCCCACAGACCATGGAAAAGTCTATCAATCTCTCTGGCTCTGGAAGCACTTGGGGGTTTCTCTTATTGTATCATTGCAAATGCATTTGTTGTTTGTGAAATCTCAAGGCAGACAAGTTTTGTTTTGTTTTTTTAAACTTTTTAATGAATAAGACTATAACAGCAATGATGGAAAACATTCAACCTGGGATCTGATTTCTATTTCTATTATTTGCCCTGGGGGATATTGTGTACCCCCAAAGCTTTCTCAAGAGCAGGCAGTGAAGTGTATGGCACTGAGGGGAGGTAAGCAGGGTGACCGTGGCAGTGTTGCTGGATGGAGTCCTCCCAGCTGCTTGAGGTTGTGGTCCAGGACATAGCTCACAGGTGACTCCAGTTATTCCAGCTGCTTTGGGCCTGCTGTGAACTAACAAACCCAGTTTAAGTGGCAAAATGGGTGCCAGGGTACAGTGAATGCCCCAGAGGCAGACATGGAAAACCCTTTACATCCTCTTTAGTCTGCAATAGGAATGATCCAGTTTCTCCCTTTGCACAGATTTTTGATTAGCAAGTCCCTTTGTCTTGCAGCCTTCCTTGCTGCAGATAAGGATAGGTGCTGTGACGGAGTGCAAAAAAACTCCTGGTCACCTTAGATAGAAGGTACCTGAGGAAGGTTACTCATCTGAAAGGTTTTGCTTCTACACAATTAAACCAAAGCAGGTATGCTGTGCTAAGTGGTGGCTATTGAATAGTAACGGCGCTTCCTGCGTGTTACCAGCCTTCACCAATACAGCACTGTACTGGTTCTTCATCTACCCAAACTCTTTAAAATTTTACCAGTTGTTCCTGACCCTCCTGTCAGCAGTTGCCAAGTAGCTCATCTATGAGATGCCTGTTTTGTACAGACACGTACTGGAGATACAACAAAAGCAAAATGCGCTCCCCATCACCGCAGTGCTGGACAGATCCAGATACCTGGATTTCCCTAAGGTTTTCCATCCCTGCAACAAGTCTTACTGTTTGTAGAGGTGTTGATTCCAACTCTTAATTTCCTGACTACAGTGTAGGTTTGGGCCAGTTTTCTTCATGTAAATAGACGTGGTGATTGCTAGGCATGAATGATGCATCTTAAATTCCACTTCGTGGATTATTTTTGCATTGCTAAAGATAGCATAAGAGCATCCCATGGCTGTTTGCACACCTGACTCATCCCACAATTACTTGCTCAAGGGCTGAGGATCTGGGGTAGTGCCTATTTAAGACAATGGAAAAGCTTCCAGTGGTTTCAGTGAGCATTGCTTTCAATTGAAATTGCTTTTGTCAACAGTCTTTGCTACTTCCTTCAGCAAAGACGTTGTCATTTTTTAATATGGGGAATCATCCCTGTTCTTTCACTGTAGCACTGCCTGCTTACCCTGTTGCTTTGCTTACACTGTTTTCTTATCAATATTTAGTTTGTTCACGTTTCCAGTAAATTCCTCCAGGACCTGCTCTTTCAGGACTGGTTTTCAGTCTGCTCTCTTATTCCTTTCTCCCCCAGCAAATCCAGCTGTTATATTTTTTTCTGGTCAGTTATTCTGCCTCACGCTATTTCCTAGGTTTTCTTCCCCTTTCTCCCCCTTCCTCCTCCCTCCATGCGGAACAGTGCAGGGGCCCAAAGCACAGGTGTGGTCTGTGCTGTGCCTTTGCTCCTTCTCCCTTTCTGCTTTCTTCATTATTTCCTTCTGATATCCCCCTGGAAAAGAAATCATAAACAGAGAGGGAGCCAGGGAAGGAGGCAGCATGGCCACGCTTATAGAAATAGGAAGGCAAAGGTACCGAGTGATGGATGGTAGTTTGACATACAGTATCTGAGCTCTCCTTGCCTGTTTTGTTGCTTTGAGCTAAGCGTAACTGCCGCACTGTCTCAATTTTGAAGATGGACAAAGGGGTTCACGCAGCAAAAACAGCCTGCTCTAGCTTTTATGTCTGCAAAACGAGGCTTCAAAATGTAAATCAAAGCTGTACAGACCTCTGGACAATACAGGCTAAGTGACACTAGTGGCAAGCTCCTGGGCTTTCCCGCAAGTGTACCAGAGGAATTTTGGGGCTCCTGTCCCAGGAACAACAGGCTGAAAAAGAAACTAAAAGTCACGATTTGTATTCACTCATTTACTTCAATGAGTTGTCATTCTAAAATAGGGGTTTGGGGTTCTTTATGATGTTGTTCTGGATTTTCTTTTAACAGTAGTGTTATTACTTACTCTGGAAAAATATTTTAGCTGTTCAGGCACCTCAATATTTCAGGGAGATCTCTTATTTCAGAAGGAAACTAATTCAGTGTTTAACTCATAGTGGTATCTTTTGCAACCTGTTTTTAATAGGAAAAGCAAAGATAAATTCAATATAGTGCAAATCATAAGAATAATTTACAACGTCTTCTCTCATCCTTTTTTGGGGCAGACCTGCCAGCCAATGTTACATAGAGCTCTCTGGTGGGAAAAGGAGATGCAGAAAGTGCTGCCATTAGTCTTCGCCTGCACTTAGCCAGACCCGTTGACATTCACGGAGTGTAATGGCAGGAAAGCTTTCCAAAGCCTTTTGACTCCAAAAATTTGAGTTATCATCATTGTCGTATCTCGGTCTGACAGCGAAAATGATTTGTCGGTCAAAACACCTCGTAAACACGCACATTTGATTCAATTGAATCAGAGGCAGTCCCTCACTCTGAATTCAGAAGGCTCATCCGCAAGTGAAGGTGGAATGAAATAGCGGGTAATTCTCTTACTTCTGCACTGCCATCCCGTTGGCTCTGGATTGGGGATCAGTACTGCACTCTGGCGAAGGGATCAGTACAAATGCTGGTTGCTCTGGGAAAGGGAAACTCTCCCAGGCTTTGGGAGCAGGTCCCCATTTTTGGCCGGGTGCAGCCATCCAGGCACGGACCAGGCTTAGCCGGGACCTGAGGTTTTGTGTCTCTGCATGGGGCTGTGCTGGGGTAGTTTGGTTTCAGGCTCATGGGGTGCCTTTACCATGGAGGTCAGTAAGAAGCCTGCTGGGAAGGGGAATAATGCAAGCAGCCTTTTCACCTGTACGACACTGGTTAGGGATGGGGCTGGCCCAGTGCCAGCTGACTATAAGCAGGATCTCATTCTGCAAGCACTTATGGGCCTGAGTAAATCTACTTGTGCTAATGGCCTTATTAAGCTCAAGCCTGTATACGTTACAAATCTGCACAAAGAGAAATTAGAGCCCAGATTAGATTAGTCGCTAAAGGCTGTGAACGTACAGCTGTTTGCCAAATTGCACACTGAATTTCATTTTTGCGTAGACTTTTACTGATAGCAATTTGAAGGCAGTCATTAGAGCCATCAGCCTTTGAATGAGAAATTTCAAGGGACACTTCAGTATAAATCTGCTCCTCTGCTATAAGAAATTATTCCTGATTTGCTTTGGGCTATGGAAACCAATTACATGAATTTTGCACAATAACCTGTTTCTCCCAAACAGGGGTAGCACTTCTGGCCATAAACAGACATACTTTTACTTCCAATTAACTGTGTGGGTGTGTAAACATAAGGAAAACTGCTTTTTCAACTTGAATTTAATAACCAGAAAATAGCTGGAAGAAAGAATCATCATTTACAATTAGAATATGAGACTCTGGCCATCCTTATTCCCTTCCTCTGCAAGCCAGCTGGATTTGTGAAAACGGACATACTCTTTCTCATTAAATCATAAATACTGCAGGCTTTATTCCTTACCAGCTCCTAGGCTCCAAGATTTAGGAAAGGGTGCGGTACTAATTTTCAGAGCTAAACTTGACATAACTCACGCTGTTCCAGTGTTCTTTTAAACTTGAGCTGTGTTTTTTCTTCTATTCCAGATACTCCAGAGGTGCCCTGTAATCCCTGAACCCTACTGAATTCACGCCCTGGTGATATATAAATGTTAAAGGGATGCAACTGGTAATTCTTCCTGGCTGTTAAACTGCCTTGTGCCACTCTATTTCTAAAGGCTGCTATCAATGTATGTGTTTTACCTCTTCCAAGCTACAGTGAAAATGCTTTAATCTTATTAGTAGTATAAAAATAAGTCATTACTAATGCTTAAAGCAATTGTTATCTTCTCTCCCTGCCAGCCCATTCTACTATGTTAATATCAGTATTTCTAAAATGAAGCTTTTGTACATGCGAGTCGGGCCTCCCGTGTCATTTGTTTGAAAATCCTGAGAGCATTTTCTTAAATAAAAATTGGGCAGGGAAGGAAGAGGGTCTTTTTATTTACTTTCAGGTTTCCATCCTTTAGGACTTTCTTGCTGGGTGTTCTCAGGTTGCCCCTGCAATTAGAAGACTTAATTGGTTTTAAATGAAAGCTGAGGTTCCTGCATTCCCCAGGTGCTGGAGTTTTCATTAAAACCACCACCCAGTATCATGAGACTTGCAATTAAATTCCTGAGCTGCCAACACAGTTGCAGAATGGTTTGTAAAGCCAGGGTGGGATAAATATATTGGGAGAGCAGGCTCTCAGGTGGCGTAAGCTGCTGCAACTGCTTCCGCTTTAGCCGAGCTCCGGATATTTACTGGGAGGCACAGCACTGCTCAAACCAGATCTAGCCAAGTCTTCAACCAGGCTGGGGCCAGAACAGATGCAGCCAGAGTGTATGTATTTGCATGTTGCCCGTGTGAAGGCACGAGGACCTTTGTTAATCTCCGTGTGTGAGGACCTGGCTGGCAGGCGGAAGAATGAACCGTGACAGCTTCAGTTGCATCTTCTGGGACTCTTGCAAAGGTTAAGCCTACTGCAAAGCTTTTCTTTCCAAGAAGCAGTAGCATTGGGAAGGCAGAAATAACAATACATGCTGTGTCTCCACCCTCCAAACGTAGCTGAGTAGAAAAGTAGTGAATCGTATCAACTTTTCTCCCAGTTGCTAGGCTTAGTTCAGTGATCTTAGTGCAACATGGGAGAAGTTGTGCTGGCCAGGTTGGGATATGGACTGTTATCTAACCAGCAGGAAAGAGCTTAGGATTTGGGAGGGAGGGAGAGGGGCTTTCCTTTGTTAACTGCTCTTGCACCTTGCACCAAGAAGAGCGTCAAAGTTTAAAAAGAGCACCCTAGCAGAAAAGTGCTGGTATGGTGATAATGTGGATGCATGAATCTGTGATCCAGGTGACCAGATGCATCTTCCCTTGATGTGCTACTGGAAGGGTTCAGGCATAGTCAGAATGCACTTGAAATTGTGACAGTCAGAAGTGAGGAGCATTGCTGGGCCAGAAGGAAGAGCCATCAAGAACCAATATTAATTACAAAACAGACACACAGTTTTTGCTATTTTGGGCTGTCTTCTCCTTCAGTACCTTGAAAAAGAGAGTATATTGTAGAACCAAAAGCCCTTATACTCACCTCAAATTTTCAAGTAAATTATTTCCCTTCAGAATTTTGATCAAAAATCCTGGAAGGATTTTTGATCAAGAGAAAGCTATGCAGGGTTCTGTGGTCCTCTCCTGTTAGCCCTGGCTGAGAAGGCGCTCAGGCAGGTCCCTGTCCATTCCTCCGGCTGCAGTCTGCCGAGCTCCCGTCTTCCCACTGGCAGTGGTCCTTGGGGCCTTGCCTCACAGAAATTTTAGAAAGGTGTGTGTCTGTCCCCCAGGTGGTTGCTATTTTCCCCCTTCTAGGTGCTGGAGAGAGAGGGGTTTTTTGAAAATAAGACCAATATTTGGAATAACTTGTGATTTCAGTTGTAAAGAATCTTGGTGCGATTATGTAGCAGCAGCTGCCGGAAAACATAAAGTGATTGATTCGACAGGTCCTATCTCTAGGTCTAGCAGGCCTAGAGACTTGAGCTTTCCTGGGAAGAACCACCACTGGAATAGCAGCCAGGTTTTCTCCTTTTTTTTTTTTTTTTTTTTTTTCCCTCCCTCCCCACCCCCAGCAGTAGTGCTACTTTTCTAACTTAAAAGCCAAACCTGTTCCTTTGCTCCACATCGTGCGAGTCTGCAGAGACAGCGTGCAGGAAGGGGGGCAGAGGCTGGGAGCACTTTCATCTTAATGGGGCTCTTCGTGTGTGCGAACATCCCGGGGGGAGCCCTCTCGGGAAGAGCTTCAGAGCCCGCGGCAGTGTGCGGTGCCGATAAGGAGATGAAACAATAGCTGCGACACCGAGAGCCTTCGCACAATTACTTGGTGAGGATGTTACAGAGTCAAGTGTTTTTGCACGATCGCTGCATGGAGCAAATCCGCTCGCTCCTGAATGGTTAACTCTTTCTCTTCCTTTACCGCTTAATGTAATGCACAGCTTTAAAGGGCATCCAAATTTGTGAATGCTAAGGAAATAGCACTTGGGTTTCTTGTTGCTTGCGATGGTTTACATTTCCCTGCTTCCAGGGCCACTGTGAGACCTCCAAAACACTGCAGTGGAGCCCAAGCCCTGAGCCTAGGTGAAGATTCAGCAATGCACAAGCCGTGCTCTGGCAGAGATGGGAAACCTGAGATGTCCTTGCTTGAAACCCAGAAGTGGAGCCAAGGAACTGTTCCCAAACTTCTTGTATTATTGATGCCTCATTTCCTCATTAATGCCACAAAGATTTATGTGAAGGGACTTCCACGGTGCTAACGGAATTACCCACCTAAATCTCCCCTGTGCCGATGGCAGGGAACGCTCCGGTTCTTTGCCCTCACGTTAGTGCCGGGTGAGTAATTGAATTATTTGTTAGCTAGAAAACTAAAAATCCTTTCCTTTTGGGTTTGATTTTTGTTGGTAGCATTGAGGGCTTTTCAATACCTTTTACTTAGGCTTGAGTTATAATTTGAAATACAAACTGAAAGCATTTAGATCATTTTTCCCATTCCAGTGCCAGTGATGGTCAGTCGTTTCAGTCAATCAGCTCTGCATTTTTTCATTAATAAAATGCTGTCCTGCAACATTTCACCTACCTCTATTTACTGCACAAAATCTGTCTGAAAGAGCATCTTTGAAATAGATAACGTTTCCCCTTAGCACTAATAGCAATTATATGCTTGCACTGGTGAAGTCCTTAATCCACTGTTCCTCTGTATGATGTGCATCACTGGTTGAAGGCAAGGAAGACATTTACTCCAGTGCATAGGAAATGAGCTGTGCTCCTCTCAAAGTGCAAGCTGAGAGAAGCCCGGCCATCTCGCCTTTTAGGCTCAGGCAGACACGGTGTTTCTTGAGGCTGTAGCAAAGACAGGGCATGAAAAGACCCTCCGAAGGGGACGCGAGTCTCAAAATGCACAGAGGTCACATAGAGGCTATATCAGAGGGACGTGGGCCAGTTTTGGGGCACCCTTCAAGCAGACTGAGCGAGGTGCCGTAGGCAGGGGCGGGCGGTCAGGCTGCGCGCTCCTTCCCTCCTCCCTCCTCGAATTAAATGAGTGTGGCAGGAGCTGTGCGACTTCTGCGTGCCTGTGCCTGCTCCTGCCGGGACTTTCACATCGCTTCAAATCTGGTTATGGTTTTGCTGAAAATCCTTACCCATAGTGTCACTGCTGCCAGTTAATTTCCTAAAATCCCCTTGCATTTGATATCTGTGCCAGTGCACAGAACTGCACTGGCTGAGCTCAGCGAGGATAAAATGAGCAGCACAATCGCTTGCGCTGAGCAGGACTGACTTCTGGGCCAGCGAAAATGGCTGTGAAGGAGTGGGAATAAATCTGAAAGGAGCCACTCTTAAACCAAGATGGGAGGATACAGCTGGGGCTGGGTAGCCCATTGTGTGAAACCACTTTTACTAATCTTGTTCAAGTGTGTGCACAGACAGCTGGGAGTGATTTATTCATTGTAATGGGCCTGATCCTGTGAAGCTGTTAAGTGTTGCCAGCAAAGGTGACTGGGTCAGCAACTCTGTGCAGTAGGAGGAGAGGTTGTATCTATGGGAAAGAGAAATACAAGTTCAGGACACTGGAATTATGAGACTGGAGATTAATGACAGAAAACTCTCATGTGTTTGGGGAGAGGAAAGTAAGCAGGAAACAGGAGCCTAAATTAGGCTGCAGCTCTCTGGGCAAAACACTCAGGTTATAAATATTCTGGTAGCATTTAGAGCAGGGCTGGCTGTGCTGATTGCTCTTCGCTGTCCTTGACAGTATCGGTGTGTTATTCATCCTAGTATTCTGCTGTGCTGACAAAACCACCTGGAGTATCTCAGAGGTGTGGGAGGAGGCTGTGCGTGGGTTTGGCAGCCAGACCTCTGAACGTGTCGGTGAGCAAGGAGCCTGCGCCCTGCTTGCCACTGCAGCACTGCAGGACAGGAGCGGTGGGCTGGGTTGTGAGCGTTTAATTGTTCAGCTGGTGCCAGGGATGCTGGTTTTAAAGAGCGTCTTCTCAAAGGAGCCAAACCTTTACACAAGATCACCGACTCGTCTTGACCTTTGTGATCAAGCTGGCACAAGGGCTTGAAGAGAGTCATCACCACTCCTCCCCAGCCCCAAAGCTGACAGGCAAGGGAAAGCAAGGCATGAAGAGGAAAATGTGGGGTTCTGAGGCCCCAGCTGGGTGGAAGAGCTGGGAGCAAAGCAACAAAACGCTTCTCATTGTCAAGCTTAAAGCACGGCGGATTTCAGCCTCCAAAATCCCACTGCAGTTGCTTTACAGGAGCAAAATAGTTATTGCTCCAAGGAGTCGGTGCCTGCGGTGAGCTCCACCTTTCCCTCCCTCTTTGTCATGGCCCTTTCCTCAGGAGGACTGAGGGGCATCTGGAAGTCAGCAGCTCCCGCAGTTTGTGACAAATGAGACCAGGCACTGGTCAGTGTTTTCTAGGCTGCAATTTATGGGGTCACTGGGAATTGCTGCATTGCTGAATGCAGTCACTCCACTTAACAGCACAGCACTGCTTCTAAAGGATCCCAGCCGGCTGCTCCTGTCTGCTGTGGCGTACAGAAACGAAAAGTGCAATCCAGCCTCTGGTTCAAATGAAAATTCTCTCTAATCTGGAATAGCTCTACCCTGGGAGGTGCCTTAAATATGATAGCAGGGCTGCTATGCAGGGGAATATGCTTTTTTATTTGTAATGAAAAGAACTTTATGCCTATCATAAAAAAGTTTAGTGCAGAAAGTTAACTAAGGTAATGTTTTTAGAAGCTGAAAATATCAGGAACTCAAATAAAAGGCAACAGTGATTTTATTTCTTTTTTTCTTCCCCCCCCCCCCCCCCATCTTTTAAAGCCCCTGGGAATTAATTTCCTGGTGTCATTGTCATAACTGCAGACCTAAGTAATTCATTTGTATTCGTGTCAGTCCCACGTATGCTTCCATAAGTATTGCATGCAATTTAAACTAAATGGACAGTTAAACAAAAGATGGTACTGAGCAAATCAGACTGCAAACCATATGTATAGGCAGGAATATAGCCCTTTGCAAGAGCTCCACTGTGCCATCAGTTGTTCTCTGCCTGGCTGCAATGTTCTTCTTGGATCATTTTGTCCTGGTTTCAGCTGGGATAGAGTTAATTGTCTTCCTAGTAGCTGGTATGGTGCTATGTTTTGAGTTCAGTATG
>JANHGO010000073.1:40044472-40093808 GCA_024606505.1 Aquila spilogaster | reverse complement strand
TCAGCAGTGGAGGTTCCCCAGCCGTCTCACCTTCAGCTTTAGCGTAAGGCCTTCGGTTTCGGACACTCTCTCTCTCTCTTTATTTGATTTATTAGCTCAATTCCAATTATATTGTATTATATTGTGTTATCTTTGCATTCCAATATCTTATTTAGTAAATTAGTTTCCCTCCTCAGATTACTGCCGCTGTTTTGTTTTTAGGCCCATATCCATACCCTCTCCCTTCTCCCCCTTCCTCTTTCTTGGGGCGTGGGTCCATGGGTCCCCCGCCCCATTAGTCATGGAACCAGGCCGAACCAGCCCATAAACCGGTGACACAATTGCATTGCCTTCTATTAATTTTAGAAGTGTCTCTCTTTTTTTTCTTTTTTTTACCAATCATCATTGGGGCTCCATCAGTAGCTATACCAAATATGTTGGTAAAGGTTAAAGAAAATTGCTTTAACACAATTTTTATTGCTCCATATAAATGAAGAGATTTAGTTGTGTCTTCTAATGACACCAAAGAAGCCATTATATTTGTCAATACCTCTAATAAATATGGCAAGTTGAGATGTATCCGTAACATCGGTACTCTCATCTGTTGCCAAAACGTAACATTTGAAATTAGCGGCTTTACTCCCCAGATTTCTCTTGATTTCTCTTGATACATATTCCTGTTTCTTCATTGTGCCCGGCTATAGGCTGGGGAGACTCATTTTAGAAAAATCTGTTCTTTTGTTTTTTTTGGTTTTTTTTTTTTGTCAGGATAAATTGTATCTGTGTTTTCCATACATTGCTTAATAAACTCATCACCAGTAAACAGTTCTGATTCTTCTGCAGTCAGATTTGCTTGCACATAACTCACTCAGAGTTTGTTTGAGTTGTAACATTTTTAAAAAGATTTTTTTGAGATGACAGATCTTTTTCGGTTTCGCTGTTCTGTCTTTACAAAACATTCCTTGATCTGCTTCAAATTTGGCAGCATCTTTTTGGCACGTGATGTCTTCTCAAATTGTAATCTTTGAAAACTGACACGAGTTCCTCACAAATTAAGCATAGTGCCTTATTGTTTGTCTCGACAACAAAGTACTCATCTGTCCATTTTTTGTTGAATGCTCTTGCTTCATCCACGATTTTCCAGGCTCTATTTTCTTTAGAGATGACACTAGGTAGGTTGAAATGCTATTATCAGTAATCACTATGTTTTACTCAGCAAGAGGCACGTGTGCATGTAACATGTAATACATGTGAGTTTTGATTTGATTGTTTTTCAGTGGAGCACAGGAGGAAAAGTGATGCAGAATGAAAACTGAAGGATTTCCAAGGAAAGAAAGAATGACAGAGCCTGTAGATGAAGACATACCTACATGTTAGTGAGAGAAAGTCTGACCAGCAGGTAAGAATAAATAAGTCTTAATTCTTTAAGTGTCATGAGTACTAAGGACAGTGTGACTTAGGGCAAGAGCAGCACAGATGGAAGCTATAAAGTGGAGATAACTATATCATTCAAATTTAGTATGACAGTGCTCTTATGAATATTTATGCACTGCATGGTTCAGTACTAGGCAGGTAAGGGACATGTTATGATCTACTAGATGTCTGTTTTCTTCATTATCTAAAATTATGAACTTAATATAGAAGAATAAAGCCTGTGCTTCATCGTTATCTGGCAGATAATGACTACTGTCAATGCAGGTGAGTGTTCTGAGCTCCCAGCCATCCTTCCCACACTCTCTGGCAAGCAGGGAGAAGAAACTTCCTTCCCGCATCACCGTGGCTGGGCAGGTCCCATCTGAACTGTATGTGGTGTATAGGGCTTCAGGGTGACATTGGAGCTGTGTTGGTGGGGCATGGAGGTGACTGGCCAGGACAACAGTGCCTCCACTTACCTGGGACTTAATGGGCTCTTGAGTTTTGGGGAATGCAGGAAAGGATGACGCTGGAGACACAGTGCACCTTGAAGGCACATCAAACCAGTAGACATATTATGCCATGGTCTTGTTCTTGCCATGGCTTAGGACAAGGATGGGGGCTCTGATCTGCAAGTTCTGGCAAGGGCTAGGAAAATCAGAGAGATATCCATCTCAAGCTGTCTGCTGCACTTTTATCACGTTGATTTCTTTTGTGTCTATACATGGAGCTCTGTGAAGTGGAAAGCATTGCCGTTCCCATATGTACATGTAACCATACGCATGGGTGTACACAGAGGTAACTGATATTGATTAGGCCAAGATTAATGAAGCCCTCAAATTTTGGTCTGAACAAGGCTAACTACTGATAAAATCTTCCAAAATCAATACTGATAATAAAAACATAGACTTATGTGCTTAAGATCTGACTGTGAGCTGTTCTGAACAAGGTGTGTCTGAATAAAAACAGATATATACTTGGAAAAAAGAAAATAGCTTGAAATGCATTTTGTTACAAAAAATAATACATATAGGTAGGATGTGTGTGTTTATACATATATATAAAGTAGATATAAGACTTTGTTATACAACAACCAAAGCCCAAATAAAACAACTGTGCAAGTAATTTCCTTCTACACATCAATCAGTGTTGCGCTTCTTTTGACATTTACCTCCATTTCTTCTTCATCTTTTATTTGAATCTGCAATTAACACCTATAATGAAAAAGGAGGAGATGGTGTGCTGCTGAGAAATTCTGGTGTTAATTAAAACTATTAACAATTAGACAAAGATAAGTAAGAAACAGGAGAAAAACAGTACGCTTTGACTACATTTTTTTATACTTAAGGTGGACTAAAGCACAGAGATTGCTTCCAATGAGGCTTCTTCAAAATTATGAAACTTGGCCAAAAGAAGTTACAGTGAAATTCCCTATTTTGGGAGAGCTAGCATCCTTTTTTTTTTCCTTCAACAGCATTTAGGTTTGCCAAGGCCTTTGTATAGGACTGAATTTCACTTCTGAATGAATTACCCTAATTTATAGAAGAACAATAGGGAAAATGAGCTCTGGCAACAATGGAGAGGGAATGGAAGTGTGATTCATCTTAGCAGAGTGAGCGTTTGGACTTGAATGAAACTCAAATTCATGTAGGAATAATACAAAAGTGCCCTGGGTTTCTCATGAGAGCAGTTCATCCACTGAGCTGTGACACTGCTTGTATAGAGCATTTCACTGGCAGTGTTAGCCCACGTCTGCCATCCCTCGGGAGCCGCATTAGTGCCTGGGACTATCATTGCACTCACAGCCTCTGCCACTTATATCCACATGGATTCCACAGAACGGGTGTTTGGTACCTAGATATCTCCTTGGATGTGAAAACAAGGATGTTTTGAAAATAAGTTCTCACCTTCTGACATCGCTGCAGTGCTTCCAAAAGTTTTACCCGCTTCATGTAAAACTAATTTCAGGTCCTTTTCAGAAATATGCTTGGAAAAGATCTAATGAATGCAGGAGAAACAGCAGCAATATTGGTGCAGCAGAAAGTGACTGCCTCTGCCACATCCGTTTGGGTCTTGTTGAGCACTGTCTGCCTCACAGTGAAGTAATCGTCACTTGCTTGGAGGTATTTGTGGGACATGCATCTATTAGGCACAGGGCAGGAAGCTGATAAATGCTCAGAAGCCAGTTCAGTACCTCGCTTCTAAGGATTTCTTTGTAGTATCCCAATATTTCTATATTCAATTTCATATAAAAATTCTTGCTTCTTCAGTATTAGAACATTTGACTTATTTCTTCATCTCCAGAGAAATTGTTATTCAGGAAGGATCACTAGTTTCCCCGTTGGTGTGGGTGCTGGAGCGTAACATGGGAGCAAGGTGTATTTCTTGACCTACTTAGACTGGCTTTCCGTGGGAAATTCCATAAAACAAGCTTTCTCAAGTTGAACGATGCCAGACTGTGGAATAGGTTGTCACAAAACCCCTGAGAGGTTCCAGGCCTCTGATTTTAAGTAATCTCTGCAGATTCAATCCAGTCAAACTAGTGATGAAAACCACTCTGCTTTCCCAGCAAGGGCTCTCCTAACTATGAAAAAGCCTCTCTGGGGCTGAAGATCGTTACCCAGCCTTATAACTTTAAGACTCTTGGGGATCAAGAGAAGTAAGCCTGTTGCAAACCATCTGACCAAATTAATTGCAGTGGATGGAAGCAGAAAATCTATCAGAAAAACGAATCCCATGGACCTGTGATTTTATTTTTTCTTCTCTTAGCTGCTGGGTTAGTTTCTGCCTTATAACATGCTGGCTTTTTCCCTACCTTTTTAAGCTGTTCTTTATGACAAATGTTCAGCTTGTTTTCAATCTAAGTAACCAATTTCCTTCTTCTGGTGTCATGGCATTTTTCACTGAGGAATTAGACGTGACTGTTGAGAATTAAAACCCTAAATGCCCTTCCCTTGAGACCTATGACTTGGTTTTAAGGCAGTCGTTATTCAGTTGAAAAATTTCTCTTCAGTGAGAGTTCAGGTAAGGACGAGAAAAATCCTTTGAACTTGAACATTTCTCACATCAGCGAGTGAATTAGTCACCTAATCCCAGCAGATCTTTGTGATAAAGAAGGGTATTACTGAAGTACTGAAAAACTCATAATTCCTACCATCTTAATCCTCAGAATTTGCCAGAGAAGTAGAAAGTTCTGGTTTTATTTTCTTTTCCTTTTAACTTCTCAGAGTCCCAGTAACACATTTCAGGTCTCCTAGAGAGCTGGCATTTGAATTTAGGATGGTTTAAGCTTAGCACTGAGGTCAGTCCTACTATTCGTTTCTTCTTTTTAAAATAACAGTTCAGCTTCAAATGTCTTACCTGCTAAGGATGGCTGTGAAAATAAGGTATTTTCATGACTTTTTATAGCTGTATAATTAGAGATTGGAATGGGAAAAAACAGGAAAATGTAGAGTTTGTGTGGATTTTTTTCTTTCTACTCTTGATGACTGTATATATGTATATTCAATCTCCTCTCTGGCTCCAAAATTATGAAGACAAATGCTTTCACTCCATTTGTCTTCGTAGGAGAATTACTGAGTATCTGCTCTGAGCATCCTCTCTGGGAAGAATATGGGGGGACGTTTGTTATGTTCAGTTTTCTTGGACTTGCCTGGGGATGAGTCATGCAAGGAGACGGAGAGCACTGGCCAAGTAAAGGGTGACAGCTGGAGCTGGTGCATGCTTACACTGTGTTGTAGGATCTGGGGTCTGGAGCACAAGTCTTATGAGGATTGGCTGAGGGAACTGGGAATGTCAAGTATGGAGGGATCTCAGGGGAGGTCTTATTGCTCTCTACAACTGCCTGAAAGGAAGCTGTAGCAAGATGGGAATTGGTCTCTTCTCCCAGGTAACAGTGACAGGACGAGAGGGAACGGCCTCAAATTTCTCCAGGGGAGGTTCAGGCCGGATATTACTTTCTGAAAGAGTGATAATTCATTGGAACAGGCTGCTCAAGGAAGTGGTGGAGTCACCATCCCTGGAGGCGTTCAAGAACTGTGGAGATGTGGCACAGAGGGACATAGATTAATGGGCATGGTGGGGATGGGTGAATCATTGATATGATGATTTTATTTGTCTTTTCCAGCCTTAATGGTTCTATGATTCTGTGATCTCACTGTACCAACAGTGTCTTCTGCACACTGTAGTGTATAGCTGCCGGTTTCATTCTTGTCATTATGGGACAGAAAGCATCAGGCAATTGCTCCCTAACCTGTTTCAGTCCAAATGCATACTGAAGTCAGCTCAGCTGGAGTCACCTTGGGTCACTCCATGTAAGAATTACAGTATTTTGCATCTGCAATTGTGTGAGAACTGAAGACTGATTCAGCTTGTGTGGTAGATTTACTTTATGCATATACAAATTTAACCTAGCAAGAATATAGACAAATGGTGGGAAGCAGCTGTCAGTTGAAAAAAAAGGGGGAAGATTTTGTTGGGGCTGGTGGCACTGTAGACAGCCTAGCTAAAGAGCTCATCCACATTTCCCCCTGCCCTGATTTAATACCATTTCTGAGTCCTACATCCCAAGGATGATTTCTACCTCATCAGAGGCAGAAGTGCAAGAGGCTTCAGCTTGCTCTGTGTCATACTCTGAGCCGAAAAATAAATAAAAAGAGAATAAAAAGGTGGTGCCTGTCAAGCTGATAACTT
Source organism: Aquila spilogaster (assembly GCA_024606505.1). Taxonomy (NCBI): domain Eukaryota; kingdom Metazoa; phylum Chordata; class Aves; order Accipitriformes; family Accipitridae; genus Aquila; species Aquila spilogaster. Next base: position 40,087,724 of record JANHGO010000073.1, on the reverse strand, counting down.
TGTGCATTATTAGGGATGATCTGACAGATGTTGTGTGGGAAAACCTCCTCAGATAATAGAATTTGAGTGGGCTCAGCTAAAACTACAGGGAAGTGTAGGAGCCTAAACAGACTCAGTAAACCATAATAATAGTAATTAAAGATTTTCACAGACTAATCTGTCCAGTATTTGTAAAATAATAGCTTTTTCTGCCCAGTCCATCAGTCAAGCAAGTTCAAATTCACATTGCTGCAGTTCTCGGTAAGTGAAATTCATCCTGACAATGTATGGAAATATATTTGTCATGGGCTGACATCTTTCCAGGGAAGTTGCTTGCAGTGGCCAATGAGCTGACAGCATTGCCAAGTGCTGTGGGAACAAAGTACCAAAACTGCCCCTGGAGTGGACTTTCCTCCTGGATAAGACTGGGAGGCACAGCGTTCCTCTAAGGGCCTGGGGGGCTGCCACAGCAGCATCCTCTTTCCTGAGAAGTTCCAAGTTATAGTCTTTTATTCCCCAAAAAGGAAGGAAGCTGGAAGGGAAGAAAGGCCATGACCTTAGTTCTCCACATCAGTCAGCATTACTACCAGAGAGTGGAGAATCAAAGTTAACAGAGCAGTCAGCTGAGATGTTCAATGTGTGATATGGTCCTCCCCCAGCACATTGTCTGTACGACAGGTTATTGTGCTGAAAGAGCCTTTAGGAAGTCTGGATTAAAGGGGAAACGCAATCCAAAATGAAGGTGGAGGTAGGCAAAATGATTGGATGAATACAGCCACACGGTATGAATTATATATACATCTAGAAACCATAACTTTTCAATCTAAGTCTTTCGAAGCTTTGGAAAACAGTCAGTGTATACCCAACAGATTTTATGTTCACTCTACTCAAATTCAAGGACTGGATCATGTCATTCCTGATCATTTTTTATTAAAATATCATTCAAGTAAAAATTGTTCTTCATTTGATATGAGAAACCCTTCAGAATCTGACTCTTCTTGAAATGTGAAAGTCTGATTTATTTATAACACTATCATGAAAACTCAGGAAGTTCTGATGGAGCTAAGAGGAAAGTCCCCTAACTGACCTCTGCCCTTGCAACGCCATTATAGACAAAATTGATATTGGCTCAAGGGTGCTGTACATTAGTGAAATGTAACGTCAGTTCAGATTTCATCGCGTCATGCCATCAGAAAAATCAATCAGTTACTCAAATCAAATTTTGGAAAAAAAAAACAAACACAATAGCAGAAGGACATTCAGGCGTGAGCCATTTGACAGGAAGGACATAACAGATATTGTTTGCTTTAAATCTCTCTAATAGCGTCTCTTTTACTTCTCTACAGCTGCAGTTTCTTCTTCTTGCTCCCTTTAGATTTACAACTACACTGTCTAGAGAGAATTCATGACAGCTTAGGACCTTGCTTAATGGTTGTGCATTTTTTGTTTGTTTTAATTCATGAGGCAAGAAAAGGATGTTAATAAAAACTTTAGATCTCCTGCCAAATACCAGAAGAGAGCTATTAATATAGATATGTATGTAAAATGTGGTTTGAATCTGTTATTATTGGTAGGGCTTGTAGCAATACCTGTTGTTGTCAAACACTCTTTATTCCTTGTAATTAATCTTATAACAAGTTTACTGTGCAGGTAGAAATTTCAATTCTAAATATCTGCTTCGAGTTGTTGGGTAGTTTTGGAGGAATGGAAGGATTAGAGGAGGGTTTAGCAAGAACAGTCCTGCTGTTCATCAATATTAAGCATATACCAACAAGTCAGGCTGCATTAAAGTCGGATACCTTGCAGCAGCCCCGGGTTGCATTAGTATTTCTGCCTTTGAGTGCTGGTGCTGAGCAGTGCCAGTGGTGCAGACTGTGATAGCTGGAGCATGTCCTGTGTTGTGCCACCAGACCCGCCTGGCCCAGGCACGTGCCTCTGAGACATGTGTTGCACGTGGGCGTCACCTGGCAGCCAGCTCCCAGACAGATGCAATGAAATTCCTGACGCTAGTTCTTTGGTTCCTATCTACAGTCCAGAAGTTGAGGACTTGACAAATCAAGTATTTTGGTAAGTCACAGGAGTAGTCAAAGCTGGAGAAGGAGGCTAAGGCTTGCATCGTGTTGTAGGAATGTCGTATTATTCTGCTCAGCTTGAAGCTGTGGTCACTTTTTATTGTTCACTTCGCTGAACTTCTGAGTATGAAAGTTGGTCAGCTCGTAATGTGTCTAAAAGGAGTTTAATTGTTTTTCATTTTCCTGTTATGTAATTTCAAGGCTGGAATGTTTTAACAAGGCCCGGATGCTCTGAGCACTTACTCAGCCTCATTCAGTTTGAAGTCACACCTGCAAAAAGTCAGATGCATTGTGTGTATTGAGAAGTACACTTGCAAATACCAGAAATAGACGAGTGTTGCCCCAGATACCAGCTTTTTTGGAGTCTGAACAGATCATAAACCTACATTCTGGCCCAAAACAATTGGATTAATCCCACAGGGGCTCCTTCCATCAGAGGAACGGAAAGCTGTTAACCTGTGAGCTGGCTGAGTGTTACATCCTGCTTTTAGGCTGAGAAAAAGATCAACGTATGAAATGTGGTCCCTCCAAAACAGAGCACACAGCAACACCACAGGGTTCCTTGTGGCACAGAGCAAGCAAGTACTGTGCTTGTGCCCAATGGAAAACTCCAGGTGAGGTGGAGAAACAGAACAAGCAAAATAAATCCCTTGGCTGGCTGCATCTCAGCAGAATTACGTCAATGCTTCATAAGCCAGCAGAGCTGCTATTTGTCCAGGGCACCAAGATCCAGACCCCGCTGCTTGTCTAACCTAGCTGTTAATTAAGAAATTCATCTCCAGACAAATTCTGAAGAATTTGGAAGGTCTTGGGAGGCTCAGAGAATAGCCATAACCATTAGGAAAGTAGCAGTGTTTAATTAAATTCCCTTGCATGTTTAAAAGCCGTAGGGAACCAAGCCAAGATAATCCCCTTCCTCAAAAAAAAGCAGCTTTGGGTGGGATTCCTCTCTTCCAAGAGCCAGCATAATTTTCATGCTCCCTGCAGCAGATTGTTTTATGAAGGGAGACTTCCCCTAGCATTTACCCTGCTTTCTCATCACTGTATTTTCTTCCTCCTCCAGCATTCCTGACTCTGCCTTTTCTCATTTCTATGGGGGAGGTTTTCCACTTTATTTTCTGGCAGTAGTGCTGATTTCTGAAAATACTTATTATCTCCATAACCTCAGACAGCCAATTTCCTAGCAAATTTCTCCCAATCCTTTTGAGAAAGCACTTAGGCAATTACAGACAGCAGAGTCAGTATTTCAGCACGCTTCTGCCATTGTACGTCCTCCACAGCCTTCCTCTCACTTACCACCAGCCCCCCTTAATTGTGGCCTCAGATAAATGATGTGTGATGCCTGAAAACAGCCTTTCCGAGACCAATTTTCCAGCTGTCTCTTGGAGGATGTTGAATTCTGGGGAATCTCCCTCGGAGAGCTCTGAACTTCCTACTGTGCCAATAGTGTAAGTAGAGGTCGCCAGGTAGACTTATTGTTTTTGGCCCCACTGCTGTGTTGCAGCATAGGAAGAACTGCAAGAACTTAACTGTCCCTTTTCCATCTGTATCCATCTGGGAAAAACATTTCCTCACCCTTTAAGAGTGCCAGTTTCTCCATGACCAGTTTCTCGGTCTTTTGTTCATGAGAATTGCTATTGTCCACACATGGGGATTATCGTAGAGTCATAGAATGACTTGCGTTGAAAGGGAATTCAAAGCCCACACAGCCCCTACCCCAACCACGAGCAGGGCTGCCCTCCACCAGCTCATACTGCTCAGGGCCCCACCTAACCTAGCCTGGAGTGCCCCCAGGGATGGGGCACCCACAGCTCTGGGCCAGGGCCTCACTGCCCTCTGAGTAAAGAATTTCTTCCCAGTGTCTAACCTAAATCTCCCCTCTTTTAGTTTAAAGCCATTCCTCTTGTCCTATCATTATCAGACTATGTAAAAAGTCGGTCCCCTTCCTGCTTGTAAGCTTCTCTCAAGTACTGGGAGGTCACAATGAGGTCTCCCTGGAACCTTCTCTTCTCCAGGCTGAACAAGCCCAACTCCATCAGCCTTTTGCCATAGGAGAGGTGCTTCAGCCCTCTGAGCATCTTTGTGGCCGTCCTCTGGACCCACTGCAACAGTTTGCGTCCTTCCTGTTTCAGAGGCTTCTTTCAAGCAGAAGCTCACTTTATTTCTGTTTTGAAGATCTGATTGTGTGCAGGAAGGGAAAGACCTTGCCTTAACTGAAAAGGTTCTCACTGGCAACTTCTTCATGATTGATATGAAGCATCAAGCCAGACAACTGACAGATTAGAAGGGAAGGGTAATACAGCTGATGAATTAAAATATATACGCGTAAGGAGGACAAAGCACAGGGACGTACAACACAAAGCAGGTCTAACACACAGAAAAGCAGAAATCCTGCACAGAGGGAATGCAGCAGTGCTATCATTCGCTTAACACAATTTGACATGACAGAAGCTGGCGTTTTGTGAACGCCACTGTTGTTTGTTGTCATACGTGTCAGCCCAGTTCACCTCCTCGTGCCAGCTGACAGAGACTGCTGGGGCACTTTGGTGATGAGCCCACTGTGCCACAGAAACTAAACCCAGCAGTTCCCGTTGGGAACTAATTCCATTGGGATTCATGGGATGTTTAAGCTTATGGTCTGTGAGCCACAAATAAGTGTTGGGAGTCTGTTGGATTTGATATATGGCTTATAAATGTGATCCTGCTGACCTAAATACTGCTTATCTGTAGCTTTCCTTTGTAGAAGAATGGTGAGAGCCAGGAAGCCACATTCACGCATGCTTTTGAGAAAGTGGGCTGAAAGCAACTGTTTTTGCATGGAAGGAGGTCCTTTGCTAGCTGGGAGAGGACCCTCTCCAACCCTAGAAGAGAAGGCAGGAAGAGCCAGTCTGACCCCATATTTAAGTCTTTTCATGCTATGGATCTGTAGTCAAAAACAAAGACCGATTCAGCCAAAATAGTGGGATATGAGATTTCTGAAAATAGAAAAACTGCCCATCATGAAGGGAGCTGATCTGCTGCCAGTGCCTCTGAAATGCTTCTATCCGAATGGTCTGAGGAAGATTTTGCATTCGTTGCTCTACCTCTGAGTCAGACTGTTGGAAATCAGCCTTCTGCCTGACAGGTTATGGCTTTCATGGGCTTCCAAGCAGGCTGCATTCCTCTGCTCAGTGATGGTCCACCTCTTTGTCAGGCCACGGCCTTCATTGAACTTGAATGCATTTTGGGGTGGTCCAAATCGATTGTCATTTCTTCTGATTAAATAAGCATGCACTTACTTTAAAATGGTTTTAGCTTTAACTAAACAAAACAACAACAAAACCAGACAACATAGTGCTGTGCTGTTTAATCTATCAGTGTATGCTGGAAGTCCCTCATTATGATTTCCCCAGCTATCTGTTTAAAATTGCAAGGAGATTCCTGCTTAGCACCATCCACACAGCAATGCCTTTTAACTTGGCTGCAGCAGTGAAATGAGGATGTCCAACTGCACAGAGTAGGTACTGCAAGGGACCAAAGGCCAAGCTAGCTAGGTAAAATGCAGCACAAGCTGTACAGGTGATGTAAAGGGGAAAACAACACTCAAAGGGAGACTGTACATAAAAGTTGCTGATGCATACTTAATGCCTTGTTAGGGCAGAGCGTGGGACTGGCAGGCTTTGCTCTGCTCTCCTCAGGTATCTTCTGGCAAGCGCTGAAGCAGAAATGCATTAGGCCAGAAACAGAAGGACACATACAGAGTCAAAACCACTGGGTGTCCAAAAAATAGCTCACTTAATAAGGTCTGCTGATTGAATACAAATTCAGACGCTGCTAAAAGTAAAATTACTGAAGAGGTGAACTGAGTACACCAATATTTTTTTTTGCCAGGCACAGCACAATGGATAAAAATATAGCTGATAGGTTCCTTTTCTGTCATTAACCTGCCATGCTCTTCCTTTCCTCTGTGGATGAGGTATCCATATTTCATCCTAACAACTTTCCTGAGCATTGATCCACTGCTCTTAACTTCAATCCTTAATGCAATCAAGTCTGCATCGTGAACCTGTATGGCTGAGAGCAGCGAACACGGAGGAGCTCTTAGCTGCCCTGGCTTTTGAAGGTGTAATATTAACCCATCTGAGAGGAGAAAATCATCAGGAAATAGTAAAAGGTGTCTGTATGCAGAAATGTCCAAAGCAACAAGAATTCTGCAGTGGCCATAATCAAATATGTACGCCCTTACTCAGGTTGTTACTTCCAAACAGTTCACCCATCCCCTTGGTGACTGCTGTGTTCACATGGCCCTTTAGTTAATAAGCTCACTGTGAGTTCTCATTAACCATAGACACCTAATTACTTCTGGAAGGAGGCTTGTGTCCCGCTCTCCTCATCAGGGCAAATCTTTTCTGGCTCCGCTTTCTTTCTTGGGTCACTGGAACACAAGCATGTGCTAGTTCCTGCCACGTAAGAAAATGCAGTATATGATAAAATATACAACAGCCTCTTGGTTAGAAACCAAGCTGCTGTGTCACCTGAAATTACAGGGAGAGAAAAATTCTGTCAAAAAAAAATGTTACAGTGTCAAAATAGAAACCGTAAATTTACTGCTTATGTTGAAATGTCACTTTGAAGAAACAGAGGAGGAGATGAAATTTTGTTGTTGTTATGTCACAATGCGTTATTTTAGCTAAGAAAAAATATTGGGGATTTTTTTTTTTTAAATATTTGTTCGTTAGAAAATGTGTTGCATTTGGACACTGCTGGGCCAGCATCCCATTGCTATGTGTGGAAATATTGGAGATGATCTTACCCCAGGGCATGCCTATAAAGATAACAACGACTGCGCTAACAAAGCAGCATTCTGTTCATACCTGTATTTAGTATTTACTGCAGTGAAGGTCGTGACAATGGTGCCCCATTTTAAGCGATTATTTTACTACTGTCTGGTTTAAACTGAAATAGGACACTGTGCATTTGAAAAAAAAACACCTCCCTATGGAGATATATAGCACAGTAATAAGATGAGAACTCCAACTAATTGAGTTATTTTGCTTCTAGAGCATGCGTAGATAAGTCTTATTCCCACAAAAACTCCCGTTCATTAGAAGTGAATAAAATTCAAGGCCTGATCCTTCTTCCATAGTATCTATGTAGTATCCATTTTGTAATTGGTTTAACATTAGCAAGATGTATGACTTTAAGAAAGATTCTTCACTGTTTTTAGCAATGAAGTTATATAGGAAATCTTATGTCCCTGACATGGCTGTGCAGGTATTGCCCATGTGGGTAACCTTCTGCTGCAGCATTGTTTTAATATTTCTGTGATTTCCTGCCAAGCTCTATAAAAGTGTGTTTCATTTCCAGCGGTAATGCACCAATTAAGAAACTAAAAATCAGCTTTCTTTTAAGAGGAATCAATTTAACTTTAAATTTTTAAGTATACCAGTGCTTTCCAGGTATTGAAATTACGCTCGTTTGTTTTCTTAATACTTTTGAACAAGATCAAGTAGCAGCAACAAAATATTCCATTTGCATGGAAATCAGTGTAGTTTTCTTTGCCTCTAATCAGATCACTCTGCTGAAAGCTAAACTGTTTATTTTTAAGCTTTCAGAGGACAAAAGCTTGCCTTGCCTTTCACATCTTTTTCGTGTAGCTGTTGCTCTCTGCTTCATTAGGGCTTCTCACCAGAAATGAGAGTTGGGCTGTGGGACAGATCATACAATCATAGAATATCCCAAGTTGAAAGGGACCTACAGGGATCACTGAGACCACAAGCACCATACTTGTCATTAGCCTCAGAAGCAAAGAATGAAGTCAGGACACAGGTAACCCAGATGTCACTTCCAATCTAGGGAATACCACAGTGTACATTTCTTCCAGGAGTGCCTGTGCCCTGTACAGAACTGTTTAAAAGAGAGTTCTACCTTTGCAAGTACAACAGAGACTTTGAGAAGCAGGGGTTTGCTTGGAGCTGAACCTGCAGAAGCACAAAAGAAACCTGCAGTTTATATGCTGTGCCATAAGTTACCTGGGTGAGCAAAACATGGCATGGTCAGGTGAGGAAGTTCTGCAGAGAGGTAAGGAATAGCAACTCTCAGCACATGTGGGGAATTAAAGCTCTGTTAAAGACCCTTAGGGTTCACATGTTCTCTGTGGGGTCTCAGTATTGCACTGAGACTCTTTTCAGGTGACCAATGTAGGAAGGAACTAATGCAGAAAGGAGAATTCAGATAAAGAGAAGAGCCAGATGGAAGAAACTGGCAGAGAATGGCATAAATAAGAGCAGGGCAAGGGAACAGGCAAGTCAGCAGTTTTTTCTTCTCCTGCCTGCTCCTGAGTTTCCTCCTTGTTACAGGTGTTAACTTGATGGTTATAGCAGGCTTCAGCTGGCACGTCTCAGGGAGGTGGGTGTGGTGTCTTAGTTCCTTGGCAGGACCTGAAGCTGATGGTGTTTGCATACTGCCTGTGCTCTGAGCTTGCTTTGCTGCCAACAAAACACTGGGATTGCTTGTATCGCTCCAGTAAAGCTGTGTTTCTTTTTTCTTTTTTGGCATCAATAGAGATTAACTTCTTGATGTATCTGTTTGGCCTTGGTGTTATTGGAAGTGCCGTATCTGACTATAGCTGAAAACCAGCAGCAGCATCTTTGCTTTCTTTATGTCATGTCTTTGTTGGTCTGGTATTATGAAAAGCCATAGCAGGAGGTGAGTACGGAACGGGATCTGAACTACCAAGGATACATGTGGGTATCAGCTTAATGACCAGTTCCCTGTTATTACTCTCTAGTTTACACAGCATAGTTTACTGAGGTTATTTATCTCTGTTGCTGACTCACAGAAGGAAATCAGCTCCTGCTCCCACTTTAACAGCTATGATGGCCATTGGGAGCAACCAGCAGAAACACTGCTTCCTCACCAGGAAGGTCAGTAGCTGTGGCTCCCAGTTCACAGGGAACATGCAGGAAAATATTACCTTCACATTTTACTTTGGGCTGCTGCACAGAGTCTGTGCCAGGTGGGGAGGGAAAGATTTCGTACAGCACTAAACTGCTGTGATGCTTTCACCACGTATTTAAGTTGCTTCAGGGGTTGAACTGGGGAGAAAGCACAATGGTGATCAGAATGACCTGATGGGAAAACAGTCTCCTTCACTTTACTTTGTTAGCATTCAGATAAGGTTCTGAGGTTTTTGCTTATTGCCTATTGATCTTTGATATTTACCCAGTCTTTTTTATTCTTCTCTGTAATTGATTTGGTCCGGCTAGACAGGATTTAAATACGTGATTAGTCTTAGGTTAGCCAAAACTGAATAGTTGGGTTAATGAATGACTCACCGGCAATACCAATCGCTCAGTTTGCTGATAGATTCCAGGAACGGCAACAATACAAACCAGTATTTCTAACAGGTGTCTGGTGCTGGCAGATGTTTAGGGAGAAGAAGCAGATAAGCAGGACTAGGGAATTTCAGAAAGAGTTAACCTTTTCCCTTTCTGGGCCACGTAGGCCTTGCCTGAGGCATCATCACTGGCAAAATGAGGCCATTGTAAGATTTATTGGCTCAATGCAGCATTTATTTAGTGACAGGCACAAAAGGTAATTGTGTGAGCATGTGCAGCCTGGAGTGTTTAATTGCCTCTGCGCCAGGGCTCCACTACATATGCGGGAAGCGCTTCCCGCATGTATTAGGCAGAGTCCTTCCCTATATATAAAACACAGGGCGCTTGCAAGCCCGCAGCATCAGTGCCACAAAGCAACGGCACGTGCTCAATGAAGAGCAACAGAGCACTGCTATGCTGCTGGTCCCAGCCCTACTCAAAAACCCTCCTGGGAGCATCTGCTGGCTCTGCACTGCAGCAGCAAAACAGGCGCCCTGAAGGTGCGTGTCAGCCAGGAGCAGGAAGAAAAGTGGGGAGGAGGAAGCAAAGAGGACAAAAGATTTCGGTTATTTCAATCCCGAGTAATTTGAAAAGGAAAAAAAATCTCAGCGCTTTCTATTCACTCCTTCCTGCCTGTTGTCCCTGGAGGGAGTTATCTTTTCTTTCCCAGTCTTCCTCCTTTACAAGCACACTTTTTTTCTTTTTGGCGCTGAGGGAAAAGAAAGTACATAGGAGGAAATGAAGGAGAAAAGGATAAGCGCAACCTTAAAAAGCATTTAATTTCTCCATCGCTGCCTCGAATCAGGAGAGAGCTTTTGAATAGTTTGGTGAGTTTTTTGGTTGCTTGCTTTTTTGTTTTTAATGCAGAGTCATTTAAAACAATGTCTGCAGCAAAGACTATCAAGCAGTTGCTTCGGTGTCTGTCAGCGAGTGAGACCGTTTAAAAAAGCAGAAGTGTTTCTCAGTCACAACGTTGTGATTTAGTATGGCTTCTTCATTGCATACTACAGTACCAAATGCTACTTTTATGGATGCCTTCCCAACCTTGTGCTTGGAAGTATGTTACCTGATCACACTATTTGGTCTTGAAGGGGGAGCAATGGGGCTGCTTAATCCCGCAGTGGAGCAGTACCTGTTGCGTGGGGCAGACCAGCATCTTGCAACCTTGCCCTTCAAGGAAAGAAAACTAATAAAAATGGGGCTTTGTTGTGTTTTGGGTTGCTGGGGCTGAGCTTGCTCTGATAACTGGGAGAGACCATCTGTGGCCATTCCCAAAAGAAAAGGGCAACTCAGCCACGAGTTGTGTCAAACCAGGTTCAAGGTGGAAATGGGGAAGTACAGCACGCTGATAATTAGGAACTATCTGCTTTAAGGGCTGAAATGAAATGCTCTGTGTTGCTGTAAAACACCGAGCCTTGGCTTTCCTGTGATGTGCAGGATTCATTTCTGGGCCCCGCAGTCTGTGAGATAATGGACTCTGTAACTGCTCTTCATCTCTGTGACTAACAGCTCCTTTTTGGCACCCGTCCTGGAACTCAAAGCAGTGTAATTTTTAATTCTTGATATCACAACTAATTATACTATTACAACTAGCTGTAATGTTACAACTAACATTATTCATCTTAGCCTTGGTCGTCCTTTCCCTTTTATAAATCCTACCGCTTCTGCACAGATTAAATTCTGAGGCTATTAAGGCTTTGATTACGGTTTAGTCATATTAAATTATCCCTTGGTGGTAGGGCTGTCCTGTCAACCACACTGATACCTACAATTAATGGAGAAGATAACTGGTAGTTTGGTGTGAAGCTGTGCCTGGGCGGGATGGGAAGCCTTGTGGAGCCTGAGGCACTACAGCCTTCCTTGGGCTGGGAATGGGGCGGAATTCGGTCCATCTCCCACACTGCCCCTATCACGGTTGGGTGGCTGCGTGCTGAAGCATTGAGAAGTATTTAAGGCTGCATGGGTGACACAGAAAGGGAAATGTTGGGAGGAGTGAATCAAGTTACCGTGAGGTGTTCTTAATATTGCATCCTCATTCTTACATGTCTGAAAGGCCTCAAGGAGTGAAAATCACCAGCTTGGAGTGCTTCAGCCCTCGCGTACGATACTGCTGCCCGGCCTTGTGGGTGCCCTCTCAGAACACTTTCACCAGGGTGTTTGTGTGTCTTTGAGGGCTATGTGCCACAGAGCCTCTTATTACTACCAGAAAGGCTTTGGGTTAATTACCATGTATATGCCACTGTGGTATTGAGCAGCCTCACAGGAGCAACTCCATGGGTAGTTACCTTTTTGGCAGAAGTCCCCCATAGGTGGGAGATGCCACGGAGGGGCTGCTTGCTCTGTGTATGGTGCGAGACGTTCCTTATTTATTTCTCACTCCTCTCACTGGAACAGAAAATGAGCTACAATTTTCTTATCCCATCATTATTGGTACAGTGGCTGGTAAATGCTTCCTTGTCTTCTCACCAGTCTCAAAGGTTACCTTGTTAACAAGGAGATCTTCAGATATTTGCCACAAGCATTCCCTTTGGGGGGAAGTGGGGTGATTTTAATTGTTGTTTGATACTGTTCACATGGGCAGGCTGCAAGATAACGAGGGAAATGATTGTCTGCTTTGCTGATCAGAGGCTGTTACAATCGCTTGGTGCTATGCATTCAGTTCCTGACAAACCAAGAGGCATTTGCTATTTTGGCTGATGCTATTTTTAACCTTGAACATACCAGTCAGGTATGGTTTTGTTGCATCTAATTGCAAGTGATCTTTGATATTTTTTTTATTTTATGTCTCTAGCAGCATATATTTTGGAGTGCCAGCAAGAGGCAATACAATTTTAAAGCTTATTTATGGGATGATTGGCCTGCCTTAGAGCTCAGAGCCCACCAGAACGAACTGTGGCCTTAGAAGAAGGGAATTTGCTTCCCTGCCTGCATCTAATGAGGAGGAAGGCTTGCATGATGATGGCTACTGTTCTCTGGAATTAAATACATCGGCTCCATTTTTTTGCTGCCGCAAAAAGCAGTGTGTCAAACCTCTCATGGGGACTGATGGATTTGCATGTTGATTTTGCTCTATACTAATTCATGTTCTTGCACATTTTCCTCATTTCCGTGGGGGGAAAAAAAAAGTGTGTGTCCCCAGAAGAAGAAACATTTTCTCTTACTGATATCCAGATGGAATGGAATGGCATTAACTTTGGTTTCTCATGATTTATTCGTTAATTCCACCACACCAAACTTGGTGAGATGACTTCTGGTGTTGTTGCTTTTGTTTGTTTGGGTATTTGGTTTTTTTTTGTTTCTCTGGGTTGTTTTTTTTTTTTTTTTTTGAGCACTGGTGGGAAAATTTGTCTGAAAAACAATAGGATCTATAGGGATTCTGTCTCCAACATTAAATATCCTATATTTGGGGTATAGGCTCTGTTTTTTGTGCAGCCTTGCATCTGAGAGGACAGCTTCTGCTACTGATGCGCTGGGATCTTCCCTTCACTCTTGTTTCTATGGAGTGGGCCGATCAATTTCTTCCCTCCTTCTCTGTTCTTATTAGTTGTTACTGTTCCTAGACAGCTCCCTGAATTTGGGTTTGACTGGGTCCTTTTGCCTTCTCCTGCATGGCATGTTGCTCCTTCAGCTCTTGGCAGTTGGGAGAAGCCATTGGCCACACTGTGTGAAACAGAACAAGATTTTGTCCTGAGGGATTTGGCCCAATGTATATGAAGCTCACACATTCTATAAATAAGCAATCTGCATATGTTAGGGCACCAAAGTAGGAGGACGACGTCAGAAGATATTTACCGCTTGCCTGAAGAACAGTCAGTTCAGATGAAAGCTTTGTGGTCAGAATTTTCCAAAGAGCTCACTCACATGATTGAGGTCAGCTCTCATTTAGCCACTAAAATTAGCAACAGGGCTTCTAGGCAAACTGGCTGTTTTAGGTGCTAAACGGCTTTGACAGTTTGGCTACAAGAGTCCCCAAAAGGATTGCTGAGCGTTAAAAGAGAAAACTAACTGCTTATGGAGTTTATCTAACAGTAGTGGACCTCATGGAAACATCTCCCTCATACTGCCTGCTAAGCTTTTGAAAATCTACTGCCTTATGCTCAGGTAGTGCAAACTTGGAGATGTCTGTAGGCACATATAGCTACATAGAGTTCTATAACACATGCATAGCTGGAGAAATTCTCAATCCGGTAATTATTTGAGCTGCTGAGCTCTGAAGTGATGCAAAACTGAATGCAAGTAGTCAACATAGCATATCAGCTTCCAACAAGAAAATGGGAATATAACATGGCATCCCCAGAAATTGTAAGCACAAACCACACACAAACAGCCAAAAAAAAACCCAAAACCATCAACCCGCCTTTCCTCTCTTCACTCCTGGTTTTCTTGTTGCTGTTCTTTGCTTTTTGTTTTTATCTCTAAAAGCTTAAGATGTTCCCTACAATGAGCAGAGTGAGGAAGGACAAAAAGAATCCTATGAAGCTGCAGCTGGAACTAAAAGGAAAATACTAATTGGGATACAGCAAGAACCTAATGATAGTGTCTCACTTATTATTCTGAAAATTTACCATGAGAAGGAAGAGGAAACAGCTAGGATTAATATAAAGGTCTCCTTGTGTTTTGTCTTCTTGAAGTCAAAGAGAACAAGAAGTGTTTGTAAAGAAGTATGAAACTGAAGTACTCTTTTTGAGTTTTTCATATAGATCACCTTAATCCATGGCATGAAGTATCTGTAAAATATTTTCCATATATCCTGCAGACTGTTGTCTCTTTAGAAAAGACTTGACCCCTCTTTCTTGCTGTGTCAGGTACCTTAAGTTTAATGGAAAAATCACAAGATTTGGTAATACAGGTGGCAGTAAATGAAATTGGAGACCTTCGCTGACCTGCTTAGCTGTGAAAGATGCCCTGTCTCACGCTGCCTGGTTTGTTGTAACTCACACACAAGTATGTCGGACAGCCCAGTTTCTTAAAGAAATAAGTAAAAAAGCTGAGTTTACTCTGTGCACCAACTTAATCCGTGTTTGTGAACAAGTGCTTTTTGTAAAATTATTTCAATAGCAGTTAAATGTTTCAAGCCAGGATATTGAGTTTGATTCACCCAGTAGCTCAGTGTATTTTTGAGAAATGGTAAGCAAAAACAGGTAGGTGTTTAATAGAGCTTTCTGGGGCTATAATAAAGAAGGATGTAATTAATTCTTATTTCACGTATAAGCGTTCAGTAGGAAAGGATTTGCATGTAAGAATGATCCTTGTATGTGGATGGGAAAAATGGAGTTCCGCAGACACAGAGCCCAGCCGATCCATCATATTTATGTATTTCAGGCTTTTGCAGCAAAAGCTTTCTCAAAGCTGCTTCAAAATCACGCCCATGTGAAGCACTGCTACGAGGCTGAGAGCTGGTGCTCTGCAGGCTTATTCTAGGTTTTGGTGGGAACACGATCAAAACAACAAGAGCTGTCCCTAATTGTCAGCTACTGTAGATGGAATGTAAATAATAAGTACTTAAAGCAGGACTTTTGGCAGAAAAGCCCTTGCAAAGCCATCGACTGTATCTGCAAGAGAATCTGCAAGTTCATTAATCACTTACGGAAAGGAGTTTTCTATATTTCATGAGCGAGGAGATACATTTATAATTAAGACAAATGAAGAAAGGGTGGTTCTGCAGCTTGTATTATGGCAGTAATGGAAAGCCAGAGCTTTATTTCAAGAGCATACCTGCCATCCGTTGGGAGCTGAAGCACGTACTGAACGATAAGGCCACGGCCTTTGATCGTTCGTCAAAATTAAACCTCGCTGAACATCCTTGCTGGGTGAGATTCAGCCGTCGGATGTAGAGGTGGTTCTTATTAAAGAACCACTCTCTTATCTGAGAGCTAAATGCAGCTACAGGAGTCCTATCCCCACAAAAATCTGATCAGGGTATAAAAGCGAATTTTTGCTCTCAGCCCTATGGAGGGAGTGCTATTGTATCAGTGAATGAAGTCCTGCAGAGCTTTGATCAAAATGATCTTCACGGAAACTCTCACACTGAGTTTAGCCATCTCTGGGTATTTTTTATTATTACATCTTTGTCAGCGATCACTCAGAGCAAAGTTTTCAGACTTTCCAGGAAATTAACTGAAGATCAGTTACTGTGCTGTCTTCCAAATGTATGGCTCTGCAACTAACAGCGGACCCACACGTACAGTGATAAACAATCTCTCGTGTCCTCTAGCCCATCAAAGAGAAATTTGCTTCCTCGGGAGTAGGCAAAAATGAAATCGGTGCATTACAAACAAATTTATTAAAAGTTGCATTAAATCCTTCACGAAACATGAAGAATCATCAGTCCTTAGGGAATGGGATTTTTTATTTCCCAATTTTAATGTCTTAGAAATCCAGTAAGAGGACAAGCGTGGAGTAAGTTTACCTTCTGAATGTCAGAAGCAAAGGCCAAATTGATTAATGGCCGCATAATCTGGCAGTTCAGAAACAAAGAGCTGAGGATCGTAGCTAAATTGTTTCTAAGGCAATTTGGCTTGACCTTAATGAGAACTGAAGTCCTGTAGAGCAGGGAGGAGTCTATTAATCTCTCTGGCACTGGAAGCATCTGGGATTTCTCTTCTTATGTCATGGCGAACACATTTGTCATTTGTGAAGTCTAAAGGAAGATATGATTCTATTTATTTTTTAATAAGACTAAAAAGAACAATGGAAAACATTCGGCTGGAATTCTGACTTCAATTCCCCCCTTTTTTGTTGAGGGGATCAGGTGATCCAAAGCTTTTCCTAGAGCAAGAAGAAGAGTGCATGGCACTGAGGGGGCTGAGCAGGTGGTGGTGGCAGCACTTCTGAATGGGTCCCTCCAGGCTGCTTGAGGACACAGTCCAGGAAGAAGCTCAGAGGTGACTTCAGTCCTTCTGGCTGCTTTGGGCTCACTGTGTTCTGGAGACCCAGAGGCAGATGTACAAAATCCTTTTATCCTCTTCAGTCCCCAAGAAGGACATTCCAACTTCTCCCTCTTCACAAACTTTATTTAGCACATCCTTTTGTCTTGGGCCTTCCTTGATGCAAGTAAGGACAGGTGCTACAATGGGATAATAAGAAACTCCTGGTCACCTTTGAGAGACACCTAAGGTAGATTGCTCATCTGAAAGGTTTTGCCTATGTACAAGTAAATCAAAGCAAGGATGTTCCGCCCGCTGGTGGCCGATGAAAAGTAAAAGCGCTTGCTGCACGGTTTCAGCCTTTACTATACAGCAGTGTGCTGGTATCTTCATCTGCTCAAACTGTAAAAAAAAAAATGTTCTCAGTTGTTCCTGGGCCTCCCATCACCAGCTGCTGAGGAGCTCATCTATCAGGTGCCTGTTTTGTACGGGTGTATACTGGAGCAAATGGCTCTTCCCAGTGCTCCAGTGCCAAAGAATTGGCACTGATTGGATTGCTCTAAGGTTATCCATCCCTACAGCAAGTCTTAGTGTTTGGGCATGGGTTGATTCCAGCTCCTCATCTCCTGACTACAGCATAGGTTTGGGCTGGTTTTCTTCACGTATTCACACGTAACCGTGGTGATTACTAGGCATGAATGATGCATTTAAAATTCCACTTGGTGGATTATTTTTGCATTAATGAAGATGATGAAAGAGCATCCTGTGGCTGTTTGCACACCTGTTCATTGTATGCTTATTTGCTCAGCAGCTGAGGTTCTGCTATAATGTCCGATTAATACCATGCAAAAGCTTCTAGTGATGTCAGTGACCACTGCTCTCAGCAGAAATTGCTTTTGTCAAGTCTTTCCTTCTTTCCTCAGAAAAAAAATGTGTCATTTTTTTAAGGGGGGGATTTATCTGTGTTCTTTCACTGCCTACATTAACCTTGTTGTGGATTCTGCTTTGTCCGCCCTGTTTTCCTACCCGTACTTAATTTGTTCATGCTTCCAGTAAATCCTTTTGGACCTGCTCTTTAGGGCCCGACTTTCAGTCTGTCCTCTTCTCACCCACCAAATTCAGCCGCTATTTGTTGGTTTTGATGGTTTTTGTTTGTTTCTTTGTTTTTCCCCTAGTCAGTTTTCCAGATTTTCCAGTTGTTTTTTTTTTTTTTTCCTCTTTGCCTCCTTTCCTCTCAGTTCTCTCTATGCAGGACAGTGCCTGAGCCCAAAGCACAGAGATGGTTTGTGCCATACCAGTTGTACCTTTTATGTTTGCCAAGTGAGGCTGCAATATGTGAATGAAAGCTGTACCGACCTCTGGATGGTGCAAGCTAAGGGAGAACAGCTGCTGCAAGCTTCTGGGTTGCCCTGTAAGAGTACCAGAGAAATTCTGGGGCTGTCTTGCAAGGAACAGCAGGTTGAGGAACAGGCTCAAAGTCAATGCCTGTATTGCATGTAAAGAGTTTTTGTTCTAAAACAGATTTTTTTCGTTTTGAGTGATGTCATTCTGAATTCTCTTTTAATGGTGGTGTTATTACCAACTCTGGAAACACATCTTAAATTTTAGACACCCAGTGTTTCAAAGGAGATCTCTTATTTTAGCAGGAAAATAATTCTGTGTTAAACTTGTAGTGGTATCTTTTGCTACCTGTTTTAATGGGAAAAGCAAAGATGAATTCCATGTACTGCAGATTGTAACTATAATATACAGCACCTTCTTCCACCTCTTTTTGGGACAGACCTGCCAGCCCATGTTACATTGAGCACTCCGGTGGGAGCAGGAGATGCAGAAAGTGCTGCCATCCATCTTTGCCTGCTCTTAGCCAGCTACATTGATGTGTAATGGCGAAGAGGCTTTCCAAAGCCATTCAACTCCAAAAACCTGAGTTATCATCATTATCGCTGTATCATGGTCTGACAGGAAAATGATTTGTTTCATAAAAATGTACATTTTGTTGAGTTTCATCGGAGACTGTCCCTCGTGGTGAATTCTGAGGGCTCATCCTCATGCAAAGGAAGAATGAAATAGCAAGCAATTTGCTTACCACCAGATCAGAGGGGAAGGGATCGGTACAAATGCCAGTTGCTCCCAGAAAACGAGATGCTCCCAGGCACTGGGAGCCAGTCCCCATTTTGGCTCAGTGCTGCCATCCAGGCAGAGACCAGACAGCCAAAACCTGAGGCTCATGTTTCTGCACAGACTGGTTTGGTTTCAGACACTTGGGTGTCCCGAGCACTGGAGTTGGTAGAAACCCAGGAATGGAAACATTTTGACTGGCTTTTTCCCCTTGTACGTTGCTAGCTAGGGAAGGGGCTGGCCTGGTGCCAGCCGATGGCAGTCAGGGGCTCTGTACACGCTTATGGGTCTGAGCAAATCTACTTGTGCTAATGGCCTTATTGAGCTCAAGCCTGGATATATTACCAATCTACACAAAGAGAAATTAGCACTCAGATTAGATTAGTCGCTGAAGGCTGTGAACGTACAGCTGTTTGCCAAATTGCATACTGACTTCCATTTTTTTTTATTTTTTTTTGCTTAGACTTTTACTGATAGCAATTTGAAGGCAGTCATTAGAGCCATCAGCCTTTGAATGAGAAATTTCAAGGGACACTTCAGGATAAATCTGCTCTTCTGCTGTAAGAAATTATTCCTGATTTGCTCTGGGCTATGGAAAGCAATTACACGAATTTTGCACAATAACCTGTTTCTTCCAAACAGGGGTAGAACTTCTGGCTATAAACAGACGTACTTTTACTTCCAATTAACCTTGTGGGTGTGTAAACATAAGAAAAAGTGTTTTTTCAATTTGAATTTAATAACCAGAAATATAGTTAGAAGAAAGAGTCATCATTTACAGTCAGAACGTGAGCCTGGCTGGTTTTGCTCCTTTCTTCTGCAAGGCAGCCGGACTTGTGAAAACAGACATGCCCTTTCTCATTGAATCATAAATATTGCAGGCTTTATTCCTTATCAGCTCCTAGGTTCCAAGCTTTAGGAAACAGCGTGATATTCATTTTTGGAGCTCAATGTGCCATAACTCATTCTGCTTGATTTTTTTTTTCCAGACTTCGTCAGTACTCTTCCATCCTACATACTCCAGAGCTTCCCTGCGATCCCTGACTGATGCTGAATTCATGCCCTCCTGATTTAAAAATTAAAGAGATGCAACTGTAACCCTGCCCAGACACTGATCTGCCTTGTGTAGGCCTATTTCTACGGGCTGCTATCAATGAATGTGTGTTACCTATTTTGAGCTATAGTGAAAATGCTTTAATATTCTTATTATTGTTATTAAAATAAGCCATTAATAATGCTCAAAGCAATGGTTATCTGCTCTCCCTGCTAGCCTGCTTGGCTGTATTAATATCAGTATTTCTAAAAAGAAGCATCCATCCATACCCATATGACCCCTGTGCCACTGAATTTGTTTGAAAATCCAGAGAGTATTCTCTTTGATAAAATTTAGTCAGGGAAAGGGGAGGGTCTTCTTATTTACCTTCAGATTCCCACCTTCTAGGATTTTCTCACTGGGTGTTCTCAGGATGCTTCTCCAATTAGAAGCTGTAATTGGGTTTCTGTGAAAGCTGAGATTCCCGCATTCCCCGGGAGTTGTATTTTTCATTAAAACCATGACCCAACACCAGGACGCTGGATCTCAAAATGGTTTGTAAAGGCAGGACTAAATAAATACCGCAGGCTGTCAGGTGATGTACACTGCTGCAAGTGCCTCTGCTTTTGCTGAGCTCTGGGTTTTTGTGGAAGGAGCATGAAGCTGCCCCAGCCAGACGTATCCGCGTCTTCATCCAGGCTGAGGCTGGCACAGATGCAGCCCCGGTGCATGTGTTTGTGTATTATGTGTTAAGGAGCCATGTAATTGCTGTGTGATGACTTTTGTTAGTCTGTGTGGAAAGGCCTGCCAAGGACCTGAAAGAATGGACCGTGAAATCTTTGGTGGCATCTTCTGGGACTCTTGCAAAGGTTAAGCCTACTGCAAAGCTTTAACTTTCCAAGCAGCAGGTGCACTGGGAAGGCAAAAATAATAACGCATCCTATCTGTCCATCCTCTCAGCTCAGCCAAGTAGAAGGGTGACTCATAAATTTTTCTCCCAATTTCTTGTTTTAGTTCAGTGATCTTAGCGCAGCATAGGAGAAGTTGTTCGTGGCATGCTGAGACGTGATCTGCTATCCAGCCAGCATGAAAGAGCCTAAGATTTGGTGGGGAGAGAGCTTTACCTTTGCTTATTGCTCTTGCATTTCACACTGGGAAGAGTATCAGTGTTGAAAAAGACCAGCCCAACAGAAAAGCACTGGCACATCATTAACGTAGATGCATGAATCTCTGATCCAGATGGCCAGATGCATTCTTACTTCATGCCTTACTGAAGGGCTCAAGCCCTCACAGGAGTTGATCTGAAATCATGGAAGTCTGATAAATGGGGAGCATTGGTAAGCCAGAAAGGAGAGTCAGTAAGAACCAGAATTAGTAACAAACTAGACAGGCAGTTTTGGTAATTTGGGACTGTCTTCTGGCTGAGGAGACACTTGGGCTGAGCTCCCATCCTCCTGCGGGCAGTGCTCCTTGTGGCCTTGCCACAGCAAAATATCAGACAGGTGCATGTCTCACCCCAGGCAGTCACTGTGTTCCCCTTTTAGGTGCTGGAGAGAGATGGGCTCATGCATTTTTTAAATAAGACAAATGTTTGAAGTAATGTGTGATTTCACATGTAAACAAGCCTGATGTGACTGTGCAGCAGCAACCGAGGTGTGCCCTTACCACTGAGCTGTCCTGGAAGAACCACTGCCAGAGCAGCAGAGCAGCCAAGCTTTTTCTTTTCTTTTTCCTTTTTCTCCTTCTAGCTGCTGTGCTACTTTTTCAGCCTAAAAACAAAGCCTGTTTCTTTGCTCCACAATTCACGAGCCTGCAGAGACAGTGTGCAGGAAGACAGGCAGCATCTGGGAGCACTTTCATCTTAATGGTGCTCTGTGAGTGCGCAAGCATCCTGGGGGTGCCCTCTTGGGGAAAGAGGGAAAGAGCTGCCGAGCCCACGGCAGTGTGGAGCACCGATAAGGAGATGAAACAATGGCTGTGACACCAGGAGCCTTCACACAATTGCTTGGTGAGGATGTTACTGAGTCAAGTGCTCGCACAGAGCACATCCACTCACAGCCACATGGTTAACTCTTTCTCTTCCCCTCCCCATGAGTTCCATCCAAGGAATGGAATACCTTCCCTGTGAGGACAGGCTGAGAGCTGAGGCTGTTCAGCCTGGGAAAGAGAAGGCTCTGGGGAGACCTGAAAGCAGCCTTTTGGTATCTAATTGGGAGTTATAAGAAAGAAGGGGACAGACTCTTTAGCAGGTTCTGTGGTGATAAGACAGGGGGAAATGGTTTCAAACTAAAAGGGGGTAATTTAGATTGGATATAAGGAAGAAGTTTTTTACGATAAGGGTGGTGAGGCGCTGAAACAGGTTGCCCAGAGAGGTGGTGGATGCTCTATCCCTGGAGACTCTCAAGGTCGGGCTGGATGGGGCTCTGAGCAACCTGATCTAGTGTAGGTGTCCCTGTTCAGTGCAGGGGGGTTGGACTAGATGGCCTTTAAGGGTCTCTTCCAATTCAAATGATTCTGTGAGTCTACGATTCTTTACTGTGTGATTTAGTGAATAGCTTTTAATGGCATGCAAACTTGTGAATGCTAAGAGACAAACACTTAATATTTCACATTGTTTGCAATGGTTTACATTTCCCTGCCATGAGTGTATGTGTAGCTTTAGCAAAGCACAAGCCACACCTTGATGAAGATGGGAAACACGTGGTTTCCTTATCTGAGATCCAGAAGTAGAATCAAGGAAACATTCTCAAACACTGTGCATTATTGATGCCCCATTTCCTCATTAATGCAAAGAAAAATAATAATAATAATAATATGGAGAGGCTTCCACAGTGCTATGAGGTTACCCACCCAAATCTCCTCTGTGTCAGTGGCAGGGCATGTTCTGGTTCTCTGCGCTCACCTTAGTGCTGGATGAGCAATTGAGTTATTTGTTAGCTAGCGAAAGTAAAAATCATTTCAAGTTTGATTTGTTGTTGTCAGTATCATTGAGGGCTTTTCAATCCCTTGTACTTTGGCTTACAGCTCTGAGATATAATTTGAAATATAAATTGAAAACATTTCCACATTTTCCCGTTCCAATGCTGGTGATGGTCAGTGTTTCAGTTAGCTCTTCGTTTCTTCCTGAATAAAGCCCTGCCCTGTATCATTTTGCTTTCCTCTGCTTAACTGTGGAAAATGCTTCCAGAGGAGCACTGTAGAAGTGAATGCATCTCCCATTAGCAGTGATAACAATGACATGCCTGCACTGGTGAAGGCTGTGTCATTCATTGTGTTGTCTGGTGTGCATTGTGGCTGAAGACAAGGCTGGCATTTACTCTAGTACAGAAAAAGTAAGCTGTGTTCCTCTTGAAGCACAAGCTGAGAGAAGCACAACTACGTCATCCTTCAGGGTCCAGCAGCGATTCTATTTCTTGAGACTGTAGCAATGACAGGGCACAAGGGAGCTTGAAGGGAAGGTGGTTGAAGGCTGTATCAGAGGGGCAGAGGCCATTTCAGGGGCCATCCTTCACCTGGGCTGAGCAGGGTGCTGTGGGCAGTCATGCTGTGTGGCCCTTCCTTGCCTTAGGTGACTGAGGCAGGGGTGGCATTGAGTTAAATGGGCGTTCCAACTGCCCCTTCCTGCCGAGGCTTCCGTGTCATTTCAAATCTGATTCAGTTTTGCTGGAAATTCTTACCTGTAGTCACACTGCTACTGGTTATTTTTCTAAAATCCCCCTGCATTTGATATCCACACTAGCACAAAAACTTCACAGGCTGTGCTAAGGGAGAATAAAAGGAGCAGTGCAATAGCTTGTGCTGAGCAGAGGTGACCTCTGGTCTAGCAAAAACGACTGTGGAATGAGGAATAAATCTGAAGGAAGCCACTTTTAAACCAAGGTGGGGGGGATCGGGTATTGGGCTGGGTAACCTATTGCAGGCTGTGTAGACACTTTAACCGATCTTGTTCAAATGCGTGCATGGAGAGCTAGGAGTGATTTGTTCATTGTAATGAGCCTGATCCTGTGAGGCTGTGCGTCTTGTCAGCAATGGTGCCCAGGTTCTCTGCTCCGAGGGGAGAGGATGCATCTACAGGAAAGAGAAATACAAGTTCAGGAAGATGGAAGTGCAAGGCTCTGGAGATTAATGATGGAAAACTGGCGTCTGTTCAGTGAGAGGAAAGTAAGCAGGAAACAGGAGCCTAAATTAGGCTGCAGCTCCCTGAGCAAAACACTCAGGTTATAAATATTCTGGTAGCATGTAGAGCAGGGCTGGTTGTGCCGTTTGCTTTCCTTGCAGGGGTGGTATCTATGTGTTATTTGTGCTGATATTTGGCTCTGCTACCAAAGCCACACAAGGTATCTCAGGTGAGGGAGGACAGGTGCGTTTGGCATCAATGTATATGAATACAGAGCAAGGCTGCAGCAGGACAGGAGCAGTGACTCATGTGCGTTAAACTGTTCAGCTGGTGCCCGTGATGCCAGTTTTAGAGAGCCTTCTCAACACAGCAAAAGTCTTACACAAGACTACAGGCTCACCTTAAGCTTTCTGGTGAAGCTGGTACAAGGACCCCAAAAGAGTCACCTCCGCTCCTCCCTAGCCCCAAAGCAGACAGGCAAGGGGAAACTGCTACATGAGGAGAAAATGTGCAGTGTTTGAGGATCCAAATGGGTGGAAGATCTGTGAGCAACAAGGCTGCAGACTTCAGGGAAAAAAATGTGGGACCCTCTACCTGCCCATTCTCAGTGATCAGGCGGCCTTAATGTCATTCGGAAGTGAGGCTTTTCATGTAAAACACCACTTTTTCTTAATAAATTGCCTTTCAACTGATATTTAGCCAATCAGAACATTAAACAAGGCTGTATTTGCCCCTTGCAAAGATGATATGAGAGTTACCATATGGTTATCGTTGATGCATTGTTATTTTTAGAGTTGAGTTTCTTATAGGGAGAACAAGAAAGAGATTAAAGTGTGGCTGGAGTGGTGTTGGAAAAGGGTTCCCTAAGGAAATGTGGGCTGCAAAGGAACCTGGGCCACGAGAAACCTTCTGGCTGTGGTATTACAGTCTTCTTGGTTAGGGTTGGAGACAAATAACCCAAATGGATACCTTACCCGTCTCTTTGATTCCCTGCTAACCACAGCTGCTTTGGGGAACAGATGCATCCCTTTCCCCAAGCACAGTTTCCAGCTTCCATTTTTCTCTCTCTGTGAGAATTCATAAGGTTTTATTTGATCAGCGACCTAATGAACACTGTGATCTTCCCAAACAGCAATTGCACAACAGGAAAAACAGACTCTGAAGAAAGACACCCTGGATATCAGTCTAGGCACAGTTCAAGTCTGTGAAATCAAAGATTGGATACGATAGTTTAGGTAAATTGAAGCTGAAAGAAAGTAAAATCACTTTGCAGACCTAGGATAAATGAAAAGTCAATCTGAATATCAAATTGACCCTGCTGCAGGGGACAATAATTTGGCATGAGGTATTTGCCCCTTTTGAATGTGTTTCTTAAACGTGGATTAAGTGGTGTGCTCAGGGGAAAAAAAGAAAAATGACCTGGAGGTGAATATAAAGTCATGAGAAAATGAGGGTCTAGATCCAAATGCAACCCTCAGATCATATTGAGCTGATGTATTTCTGGCTAAGGGAAAGCAGCACAGTGAGCTGTGAGGCTTTTCTTGATAGGAGTGTTCCTTTATGCAGAAATTATACAGCCATCAACACCAATTTTAGCATGGCAGCTCAGGGAAAGCAATAATGAGCACAGGGCAAGTAGGATGGAGCATGTGAGAAAGGAAGAACAAATACGCAAGTGGAGGGACTCGGGGAGTCTGTAGTGAGGAGCATATCCTGGTCTCAGTGAAGTTATTGGGATTTTTGTCATTATTGTCAAAAAAAGAAGGTTCTTTTTAATACCTTTTTCACGGCAATCTTGTTAGAGAGATATGTAGACAAGCAGTACTCCTCAAATGTCAGGAGAGTATGGATTCATCACCAATCCCACTGCCCCGAGACCCAGATCAGGAGTGGTTTCATTCATGAAGCCTCACTGCCAGAGCTCATTAGTGAAGTAAGTGTTCTCTTTTCTCATAATTACCTGTTGCAGACATCCCCTGTGCTCTTCAGCTTCTCCCATTCTGTTCATGTTCTCTTTGAGCTAAGTGCAGCTTCCTAAAAAGCCAGCCTGTTTTGTTACATTTGCAAGGTAGGAGGTTGCAGACCTGCTGGATGGGCACAGAGCAC
This sequence comes from Aquila spilogaster, assembly GCA_024606505.1. Classification (NCBI taxonomy): domain Eukaryota; kingdom Metazoa; phylum Chordata; class Aves; order Accipitriformes; family Accipitridae; genus Aquila; species Aquila spilogaster. The sequence continues at coordinate 40,062,075 of JANHGO010000073.1, read as the reverse complement.
AAATGTAACAGCTAAATGGGAAGCTAGGGTGGCAGGAACAGGAGCAGGAGATTGTACCTGTTAGTTACCATTGAGTCTCAGGGGAGTTCTGCCAGTAAATCCCATTAAAATGAGAGTTTCAGCTTTTAAAAGTACAATTCAGTGGCTTGTTACGTTAAATAAGCTAGCAAAGATCGTATGTTAGTCTCTGACAGGGCTACATTTGGGTGAAAACCATGCTGAATTATTTATTTTGTCATTAATGTCACACAAACTGCAGTAAGGAGAATTATATGGGCTGCAGAAGTGAACAGTGCTAAGCCAGATTCAAACAAATGGAATTGTTATTCTTCAACACGAGTCGTGGGTTGCAGCCTCCTAATGCATCTATGAGAGGAGAAGTGAGTGGTAAATCAATGGAAAGGTTCACACCTGACTGACAACCTTTAAATAATGTAAAGGGTCCCTCAGCACATGGCAGGGTTATATAATGCATTAGCATTTGAAGTCAAGGAGACTCACAGGGAAGTATTTTGGAAGTTTTGCCTTTGTAGCTATAAAGCTCAAAGAGCCAGAGAGAAACATACCTGGAAAGAGGAATGGGAAGCAATAACTGTGCCTGGAGAATGAGAAAATAAGGAAATTTTAATTAGTCCAAGTGAAATCCTGTTGAAAATCAGCCTTTGGTAAGCTTGAAAGTGTCTTGTGCTGCATGGTGCAGAGGATGCAAGGGCATGGTTCTCTCTGTGGTGCTCAAGGCAAGGAGTGGACCCAACGAGGTGGAACTAGGGCCAGCCTGGGAGTGGGGGCTCAGCCCTCTGGGACATCATTGTAAGTCATTTAATGTGTCCTTTGGTTGTGGACTCTCAGAACATTTTTAGGGAGGGTTAAGCAGCTTTTTGAGCGTGCACATCATTTGTCTCTTTTTCCCCTCATCTGATGCCAAGCTGCATGGCATATGCCATCTCAAATTCCCCTTCGGAGGGGAAAAGCAGCAAGCAGCAGAAGAGGGAATCATACTTGGTGCATCAAACTCCTAGCTTATGCACTGAGCTCCCCAGGGACGGCACATATTAGATGCTGCAGGTTAGCTGATGGAAAGGGCCCAGCGTGGGCAGGTGTCTGTAGGGATACAGGCACAGGGATGTGAGCTTTGGATGCTTTCTGTTGTTTTCTGTGTTCTTAATGATGCTACCAAGTCTGAGCTCCAGAAGCAGGAGTCAGTAATAACCATGCAGAGCTGCATTAGACTTAGCAAGCAACGCTTAATAAAAAAATGACTTCAGATTAAAAAAGGTCATGACTGGAAATATATTGCCAGGTAGAATACAGAACCCCGTGATAGGTATTTCTCTGCCCTCTTATATAGGGAATCAATATTAAAATATGAGGAACAGCTATTAAGAAGACAAAAAATCTTGATTTTAGCAACGCCCTTTGCTCCTTACTCTGTTCAACCAGGGTTGGATGCTCTGGATATCTCTTAACTGTGGAAATAGCTATGGAAATTTAGGGTACTCTGGATGTTTACAGTTGTGTTCCTCCCGTAAAACAATCACTATTCCTTGAATAAACAACTGCAAACACAAGCAGAAGGGTGTCAGGTAGAAACTGTATGGTTACAGGTTACAGCCACGGTCACCCCTAGCTCTGCGTGTCTGTGTTGCTTTGCATTCTCTGCAGATCTATGCACACTGTCTTGCCTGTGGGCACTTTCTCCCTTTCTGAATTATGACAGGTCTAAATTTTGCATTTCTGATCTGTTTTCTAAGATAGTGAGGAATCATATATTCTACAGTGAGAAATAGCAGTTAGGAGAAAGACGTTAAAAAAGTTTTCATGCAGCTTCAGTGAGGATATATCTTTCAGTTTCTGGAGGTCAAGGGAGTTTGTTTCTTCACATCAGTCTGGAACAAGATGTGTATTGTAACGGTTAGGCACAGCCTCTGACAAGACAAATCAGTAGTGACTTCTGACATCCAGAAACAGGGTAATGAAGTTAATTGCAGGTATTTTCTCAACAGTAGAAAAGCTTTAATTTAAAAGTATACTGGAGGAAACTCTGCTCAGTTTTGATCATGTATACAACAAAACAGTCCCCTAATCTGATAACACCATTTGTTTTAGCCTGCTTAGACCCTTCTCTGACTTTCTGGAAGAGCTGTGCAAAGTCTCTCATCTTTTCCCAGGCTTTCTTCTCTTTCATCTACCACCCACCAGTCTCTTCGCTTGATCCTGTTCTCCCAGCTGCATGCTCTTAAGTTCACGTTTGATTTTGGTGCCTCCAGGCCATGGGATAGATGGTAAGCACAGCAGCAGCAGTGGAGAGCTGAGTCTCTTGACCTTTTCAGTAGCCCTGTGTTTGATGGGAAGAAGCAGCAGGTGACAGAAGCAGGAGGGTCTCTTCACTGCTACCTGGCTGGAAATTGAGAGCAGCTCCCTCTACTCTGTGGATTCAGTTTGGCAACTTAAAATTTCTCTCCGTTAGCAGCTGCCTTTCACTAGACTTTTTTGATTGAGCCTCACTGTTGTTTTCCTCCTAATTTCTATGTCACTGTGTGTACATGCCACACACCACTAGCAGATATTTTGATGTTTACTCTTTCTGTCCTCCCTAAATCATGGATAGAAGCAGCGTTGAGGGAGGGGGAAGAATGGCCCACAGAAACCTGCTGGAAATGCTCTAGAGGATGAGGACTTCAGGAATTTGACATACAGTGTGAATAGCAGGCTTTTAGTCATTTTTGCTGGGAAACAAGGCTACTTCTGATTTAATTCTGGCCCATGAACCTCAGTAACTGCTGTAAGTTCCCCAGCTCAAGTAAGGCATGATAAAGGAAATCTCTCCCAAATACAGAGCAGAGAACTGACTCAATAGTCTCATGCATGCCATGCGGTTATGAGCCACCCGTATGGAACAAACCTGGGGATATGGCTGCCTTACAGCACGTAAAGCTACTATAGGTTTTGATCTTGCTTTAGTGCTGTTACTTTTCTGAGTAATTATTCAATATTCATTCAGCAATTCATTTTCCTTTCCAATAGAAGATCCTGTTTGCCATAGCAATACCAGCAGGGACTATGCTTCTCAAGTACAAAGCTCCCTCCCGCAGGTGCACATCAGGATGTAGGGTGAACTTCAGAAATGTGTTTTATGGCAGGAGGATTCTATGGTATAATAAGATGACAAATAAGGTATGCTATGAGCTCATTAACTGAGACTCTTTTGTAATCCTCGTCCATAACGCTTTGGCTTCTCCTGTTGTTTTCCTTTTCTTTTGTCTATTCATGCGCTTTTGTTTAATTAAAAAAAAAAAAAAAGAATTCAAGATTTTCTTGAGAAAGACAACGATTCAGGTATGTAGATATTAAAGGATATTTTTAGCCTGGTGTTTGAGGAAGATTTTACTACCACTGTTGAAAACAACTGAAGGTGAAAGTGAATTCAGGCTGCTTCAGGGTCAGAATGATCCAGACTGAACAGCTGCCAGATGCTTGCAAGGGATCTCTGCACAATTTGCAAACAGCAGTTTAGACTCCTCCTCAAGAAAAGTGAAGTTAGAAAGAGACAGATGATCCGCCATCGTGTGACCAATCTCTTTTGTTTCTTTCGTGGAAATATTGCTGCTGTTGCAAAAGTCACTAAGGTTCCTGCTCCAAAACCTGCTGCTTCCTCATCCATTGGTGCAAAGCATCCTCTATCCATGCTGGTAGATCCCAAAAGTGTTGTCCTGGCTTGGAATTTGCCTGGCTGATGACGAGATATTGCACTACTTTGCTTGCTCTGAGAAAACGCACCTTCCTCACCCAGATGTCGTCTGCCTGGAGCAGCTACACAGACTAACAACAGCTACAATGCAAAAAAACAAGATATTTCCTTTAATAAACTTTCACATGAAAGAATGGGGTACAGACACTATGACCTTTTTAGACCAAAAGCATGCACCAAAAAAAATAAAAAAATAAAAAAAATCCCAAGTATCAGTGCCTTAATGAAAGTCTTGGCCAGCAAAGCTCCAAAGCGAATCATAATCCAGTAATTGGTGGCTTTCTGCACCACCAGTTCTGTTTCTTGAAGCAGTAAATTCATCTTTGCATCTCTGTTTCAGAGAAAACCTCAGGGTCCTGCCTGCCTTTGCTAGCGCATGAGTAACAGCAACAGAGGATGGCAATGCCTCAGCATCTCCTTGGGCAGCATAGGCAGCAGGCCTTACGCAAGGTCTTCTGGGATGCTCAGCTACTAAAAGAAAAGAAAAGTCATTTCTGCTTCATTTGTTATCAGCACGTAAAGAAAAGACAGCATTCAGTAGGAGTTAGGCAGCTTGCCAGTGTTAGCATGTTAGTTACCCTCAACACATTAAAGCAAAGGTCAGGGTAGGATTTGCGTGGAGATTGAGAGGGAAGCAGAAGCAGGTAAGCCCTTCTTAGTGGAGAGCCTTCTTTGCTGCCCTGGGGATTGGCACTGACACATTTTATTTTGCAGATACTGGCAGCTGTAAGAGGGAAGATGGGCTATCAGCCCATCCTTATTCTGGAATTGATGGAGAACAGTGGCCTGGAGTAGGGCTTGCTCTTAGAAGTGTATGTTGGCTTGAGCAGCCCTCGTGCTGGGAGAGCTGGTCCAGCTATATTCAGTGTTACAGCTGTCTGAGATTGCAGGAATTAGGTTAAGAATTGCTTTAGAGTTTGTGGTGGGTGAAAGGAAGCTGGATAACATTTATACAGTGTACAGGTCTGGGTTTTTTTGCAAAGAATAAGATGGAGCAGCATGCAAGGGAATGTTTATGGGGAGGGAAGTGAGTTCAGAGCGTAGAGACAAAATGCAGGCACAGCATTTCATTTGCTCAGCAAATCTTCCAAATCAATTTCAGACTGAAGGGTACAGCTTCATCTCGTAGTCAAAACTATTTTGAAATCCAGTCTTTTTCTCTCTGCTGCTGCTGGGGACCCAACTGTGTAATGATGGCTGAGTTTCATCTGCATTATTTTGGGAGCCAACAGGACTGTATACTCCACAGCTTATTGCTGTAGGATAGCTACAGAAAGTTCTTTTCATTTTGTATTCCAAAATCAGCTTCCCTGACAGCAGTACTCTGCTCTGGCATTAACATCTGTAAAATAAATAAATGAATAAAGATAACCCAAACAATTTGTAGCTTTTAATTATCCATTGATAATTCTCTGTGTGATAATGGTCCCTGGAAGAGGCACAAGGTGTTCTGGTTCTTCCTGCCCACACAATAGGCTGTATTTTAAAGGGAAATTGGAAGAACGTGGGAGATCCCCACACCTCCACGCTCCTGGAGGTCTCCAGGAAAACTGAGATACTAAGTGGATGCTGGCTTGTGCTGGAGCTCCCTGCATCATTTTGTGCAACCTGCTTCCCTCTCTAATGCTCTTTCTCCTGCTGGTATCCCTCCTCTCCTCCTCCCCACCTTTGGTGATATCTGCTCCTCAGAGGTGGCAGAACCTCAAAATAGTTAAGACGTTCCTGATGTGATGTGTGGGAAATGTTGCCCATCCATGTCACGGCTCTGTTGCTTTCGCTGTGCAGGCAAAACGCAGAGCCCCAGTGACAGCTCAGGGCAGAGCTGCCTGTGCTCCCATGGTCCCTCCCCATGCTGCTGCGCTGCTTTTCTTCTTGATGGGAAGAGTAATATTTTGTGACAAAGGTAGGGCTTTGTGACAGCAGCAGCAGAAATTGCTCTCCTTTCTGGCTAGTCCTCCTGGAAAGATCTTTTACATCTAACTCTCCAGGGGCTAAAATGAGTGCAGGACTTAAGCAACGTGGCTTGGCTATTTGGATAAAATAGCCTGGTTTTGATTAGGTAAGGAATCATAGGATAAAGGGATTTCTTTTTCTCAGAACCAGGCGTAGAATAGCAATGTGAAAAGCTGGATCAAATAGCTAAAGCCAATATCTTCCCCCTGAGGCTTTCTTTCAGTTCCTTTGTAGCACGTCAACTTAAAAGAGACTTAAACTCCGCTTTCTGAAGGTTGCGGATTGGGAGGTGAAAGCAGAAGAGAAAAAGGGAGTTCACAACTGCAGCCTCCTAGGAAACGCTGGTAACAACCTATCATCCTCAGAGCTGGGGCTGACAGTGTTTCTGCCTGTCCTTGTGCCTGTTGGTCTTTATCTAAATTATCTGCTGGCACATCCAAAAGGTGATGATGGCATGTGACGCTGGGTGCAATACAGTCTCTGCAGTGTGTTTCCCCTCTCCCGGTACTTGGGAATGCAGCCATGGGTAGAAGTAGGGGTATGTTTTGCTCCTCATGTGTTAATCCTCTCTTGCTCACTGTGCTGCTCAGTCTGTGGGGCTGATGGGTATATTTTTACAAACCTGCAGGCGTACCTGTCCTTCTTGTGCCAGCCTACTGCTTAAGGTATTTTTGGTATCAGGAGTGGAGAACGGGTACAAAAAGCTGTTTTTAATGTCTCCCCTATGTTAAGGAGCCATTCCCACTGAATGCCACAGTGATACGTGCACCTATTCCCCCCAGATAGGGGGAAACAGCAGCCCTCGTGTCTCCTGCTTGTGTATTAGTTTGCTGTACAGTGCAGTGCCGCTGAGTTACCTGAAATACGTGGAAGAAAACAACACAAATATCCTTACAGGTGCGACAACAAAAGAATAGAAAAAGAAAGAAATCCCTCAAAGGGAAAGAGAAAAAGAAGCAAAAAAAAAAAGCAAAGAAGGCTCAGATATTCCGTCGGGTATGTTTGTGTTGGGTTTTTTTCCAAAGGTTTTGTAAAAATACCTTTGCTTAAAAGGAAAATCTGTTTTATTAACCTCTCTGTGGAATTAATATTTCCCCATGGGAAATGCAGCCTCCGCTAATTTTGGCTGCTTATCTCTGTTCCTTTCGTGCGTGTGTGTCTGTGCGTGAAATCCTGCACCCACTGAGCTCACATAAAATTATATGATACCTGGATCCCTCATATCCTGAGTTCATTCAGCGCAAAGCAGGAAGCCAAATGCTGCAGCGGAATGCATGATTGCTGATGTCCAGAATACCTGATGTGATATATGACTTGAAGAGGAGCCATGCTTTCTTCAGTAAAAGAAATGACATAAAAGGGTAAGTTTTAAAAGGGTAAGTTTTCTTGCCTTCCTGCACACACGCAAAACCTAAGGGCTCCCGGAGGAGAAGATACATAAACGAGCAAATGTTAATTGCTGAAGATCTCATTGATCACCACACACGTGATGTGGATAGGTTGCTGCCGCAGGGATTTGGGTTTGTACAGGTTTTCTCCTTAGGGAATGTTTTCCCCAGTTCGTGTCAGTGTTTCCCAGTAATGGGGCATGTTGCAGGAAAGTTGTCTGCCAGCCCTACAGACACTCCTGCCACGTCCCCTGCTGTCCCCACTGGGGTTTCAGGACATATCCCATGTGTCCCTGTATTTCCTGAGGTGACGTTTTTCTATTTCTCTTGCAGGGCACTGAGCAAAAGGCACCAGGAACCACCGCCCTCCTCCCGGAGTGTCATTCCTCAACTTGGGGACAGAACAGCTCCAGGTAGGATAACAATCAGCCATAGCCCAGTTATGACAGTGCTCTTGAATCACCACCACCAGTTAAGAAGCACAGAGCTGCCCTCATTGCTGCTCTCCTTGGCAGTGAATCTTTCGTCTTGTTTAAGTGCCCCACACTTTTGCAGACCTGTTTTTGCACAGGCACCTATTGCTGGTGTGATGCATGTTTAATAAGCTCTTCTGCAAAGAGCACAGGGAGCTCAGCAGCCTCCAGCGGAAGCCATGAAGCTTGTTATTATATCTGTAATTGTTTTTATTTTTTTCATTTCTTTTTTACTATGCAGAGAGAAACATACTGGCGTTCCTAGCAATAGTGACAGGACGATCCTGAGTGAACAGAAGATGAATCAATGGGTGAGCAGTTCCCTTAAGAGTAAAAAGGTGTTAAATTAGTTGAGCCTTGTACTGCTTTGAAGCTCGCAGGCATGACATTTTGGTGTTTTTATCAGATCTCTGTGTGTTTGAGCTACTGCTTAGTGAGGTAGATGCTGTCAAATCCTGATAAAGCAAACTCCAACGTCCTAAAGTCAAATGACGATATAATGCAACGAGCAAAAGCTGTGAGCCGGGTTTGCTTTTTAGTCACTTAGGATATTTTTTATGACATCCAAGCGTTTAATCGCAAGGCTGTCACTGCTGTTTAAAAACAAGCTCAGGTAGTTATTTAGTTAACTCACAAAGCTTGAGAAAACGAAGACAACACGTGATTTCCAAAGCTGTGAATTTGCAAGACAGCTTATAGTTCACTCTGAAGATACTTTGCTTTAATGTGCTTTATCTTCTCTGTATTCTGCTGGGGAAAAGAAAAATCAAATCATTTTGATACTCATTGTTTCCGATGAGGTATTGTCTTTTCAGGTAGTGTAATTTCAGCCGTGTATCATGAAGTTTTATCATGCCATCTTGCTTAGGAAAATCCAGTCTTGCCTAAATTACTTGTTTGCTACATCATTTTGAAGTATTTCAAAACAGTGCACAGTGAAGAACTCATCCGGAGGTGTTTGGCTGCTGCACTATAGGCTTCTGCTCTCTCATTGCTATGGGATGTGCACACCTTCCAGCAGCACACCAAGCACCAGGACTAACATCTGCCACGTTTTGTTTGCTTTCACATCCTCCCTCTGGGGGAAAACGCATATGCAATGGGTTGCCTGGTTTGGGTATGGCTTCTCCCTAAGGGAGTGGTTTGCTTTTATTTTGTTTTGTTATCTGATTTGATTTTTGATTGATTTATTTTTTTTAAGAAAGATACATTCTTCTGCATTTCAGTGAGAAAAGGTAAAATGGAAGGAACAGGCCAAGTGGTACCTGGAGAGGTTTGGAAATGTCCGTGTGTGCGTATGTGTGCAGGAGGGTGTTCGGTTTTGTCGGTAATTCCTTCAGATTAGTCTGAGCGTGGTGGGGATTTCTGTGCCAGAGGAGCTGCTGTGTGAGAGCTCTGGGCTTGGATTCAGGCTTGCTGCAGAGGTCTGTGGCTGCCCAAAGGGAGATTTTCTGGCTGACAGACTGCAGCAGCACAATGCAGCAGGGCTGGAGCTGAGCGGGATCGCTCTGCATGCGTCCTGTCCTGGGGTCATGTGGGGAGCTGGGAAGGACGGGCTGTGGTACCACTGAGAGGTGGCAGATGTGCTTTGGGGCTGCTGGTCTCTGCACAGAAAGGGACTGACTTCAATTTTCTGGGAGCCTGAAACTTCAGCTCTGATGTGTAAACTCATCTCCTTTTGCTAACTCAGATGTCGGTAGCTGCACGCTATCTGCATTGCTAACTATTGCGGTTGCTCACCGTTAACTTATCAAAGGAGATAAGAGGATCTCATTACAAAAAGCTATCTATTACCAATGCCACTCTTTCAAATGAGACTCATTTTGCACTGGAATTTAACAGCACCAAACAGACTGGGTGGAGGCACAAACAGTTTAATTGTCCTTGAAAGTCAAATCAATTTGCCAGAGGAATGAGGAGCTTTCATGCGGTCAGTGTTAAGCTACTGTGGCTGTTGATCATTGTTCTGCACTGGGGTGGTTGGTCCTCCAGCACTGGTAAATGGATGCTCTCACCTCCACCAGCAGTATCTTTGTACAGGAGTCGTAGCTCTCTCCCTTGAAGGTGACAGTCAGCCGCTGCTGTTGCTGCCTTGTAAAATGGCACAGTGCACAAATTAACCATTCCTAAATCCAGTGCTGCCTTACTTAGTAAGCTGAACATAAATTACAAGTGTCCTTTGTCCTTCTCAAGATCTCGCGTACAGCTGCCAATGCACACAGTAGTCGTGGAATAACTACTGCAGGTAGGTTCTGATCAGTTCCTCCAAAAAGGCAGCATAATGTGTAAAACAGTTTCCCACTTCCTAAACTGGGAAATCTCAGCTTTCTAAATTCTCTGTGCAGTGTGCTAAACAAATATCTTCTCAGAATCATCACAGTTTTACATTTGGAATGTTATTTATTTCTCAAAAATTATAGAATCACAGAGTGTCATGGGTTGGAGGGGACCTTAAAGCCCACCCAGCCCCACCCCAGCCCTGGGCAGGGCTGCCCCCACCAGCTCAGGCTGCCCAGGGCCCATCCAGCCTGGCCTGGAGCGCCTCCAGGGATGGGGCACCACAGCTCTGGGCAGCAGTGCCAGGGCCTCACTGCCCTCTGAGTAAAGAATTTCCTCATAACATCTAACCTGAATCTCCCCTCTTTTAGTTTAAAGCCAGTCCTCCTTGTCCTGTTGCTATCAGACCATGTAAAAAGTCGGTCCCCCTCCTGCTTGTAAGCTCCTCTCAAGTACTGGGAGGTCACAATGAGATCTCCCCGGAACCTTCTCTTCTCCAGGCTGAACAAGCCCAACTCCCTTTCAACTTTCATCATAGGAGAGGTGCTCCATCCCTATGATCAGTGCTGCAGTGACTGGTTATCTGGAACTGATGGGACAGAAGACTGTGTCAGCATGGTTACGAGGTAGAATGTGAACACTTAAAGATGGAGAGGAGAGATAGGAATGATGATAAAGGCTGTGCAGGCACATGCAGATTTTGAGATCAGTCTTGGTATAAGGTTAACAAGAAGGCATTCGTTTACATTGGATGGATGCATGGATCAACAGTGGCTCTTGGCAGCCTCCTCTGTAGGAAGCAGGAAGAGTGCCCTCTTGTTTTCTGCCTTCCAACTGAGGGGCCAGTTTCCAGGGAAGCTTTACAATTTCCAGCTGAAGTACACACACTGAGCGTGAACTTATTGCCTTGAACTGACTCCTGCTGCCCCTCCTATGTGCTCAGGTGTGCGTCACAGAGCTTCTTTGAATGTGTTGTAAACAAGAAAGGAAATTGCTAGTTAACTAATCTCAGTCAAAACTTACCCTCGCTGGAGTACAAACTGAGCCACCTGCAACGGGCACCGAATTATCCTTAAGAGTCCCCTGGAGTTTTATATGCTTCTCGAGCGCCCTTCTCTGCAGCATTTCCACGTGCCTGTTATTTTAGCTGCTATTCACTGCTACAGAGTCTGAGTCCTCAGGTCAGGGGAAATTTGTCATTAACATGAGGACAGGCACAGGCTTCAAAAGCTGTTTTTCAAATTAAAAAGTCCTTATTAGCGGGGGGAAAAAAAAGAAAGGCTGAAACTTGCAAACAGAAAGCAGTAAGAGGAGAATCACGTGTCTTTTGATCATGATTATGCTTTCAGAAGCGTATTGGCATAATGAAGGGATAATTACTATCTATGCTGGGTTCTGTTTTCACACATTTATGACGAACAGGCATGGGAGCGGGCGGGTTGTCACTGATTTTGGGCGAAGCCGTTCAGTAGGCACAAAGGAACTTAAACACTGATAGGAAACAGTTCAGCCTCCATAGCCCACCTCCGTGTTTCCAGCAGGACTAAATTTACTGACCAGCAGCAAATGCACAGTGTGGCGTTGCATCAGCAGTGCCCAGTCATTGTAAGTCTTTGTGACAGTAAAATAGCAAGGTGGTAAGTGTTAAAATACCAGGAGCCTCAAATCAAGCAGCTGCAGTGCCAGAAAGCTTTGTATCAACTTAGCTGCCTTCTTGCGCATGCATGCAGAATAAGAAGTCTTTCACCCAAACTGAAGGGGTCTTTGTCCTGGTTCTTGCGCACAGGTCCCATGCAGATCTGTAGTTCTCCATCACAATGCCTCCAGTCCAGAGTAACTTTGGCAGAGTGTCTCTTGAGGGACAGCACTGGACAGCAATGCTTACACTGGATAAAAAACTTCCAGCACTTGCTCTCACTGCAGTGCTTCAGTATTGAAAGACACGTTATCTCTACAGCTACACTGCTCTCTATTGCTGCCTGAAAGTAGGTTGTGACGAGGTGGGGGTCGGCCTCTTCTCCCAGGTAACAAGTGACAGGATGGAAGAGAATGGCCTCAAGTTGTGCTGGGGGGGTGGGGAGTGTCAGGTTGGATATTAGGAAGAACTTCTTCTCAGTAAGAGTGGTGAGGCACTGGCACAGGCTGCCCAGGGAGGTGGTGGAGTCACTGTCCCTGGAGGTGTCCAAGAACCACGGAGATGCAGCACTGAGGGACATAGGTAAGTGGGCAATATTGGTGGCACTTGGACAGTGGGACTAGATGATCTTAGAGGTCTTTTCCAGCCTTAAGGATTCTGTGATGCTCATGCCGCTGCGGAGCATGTTTGAAGGCCAGTGAAAATCAAGCACACACCTCCCTGTAAAACCAGAACCTAATTTTCAGTCCTGTAATTATCACTGGATATCCTTGGCGTGCAACTTAAAATGCGTGTTTTCTCCTTATATGGGTTAAAATCACTGAGGCTGACTATTTTCAAGCATGTACATCCCATGATCAGTCTTATAGATTTGCTCCAGATTGTTTTGCTTATTACCATTCCAGGTGGCTATGAGTTAATTAGTAAGCTATGTGTTTCAGGGTGCACTACAGCCATACATAAATAAATCATTATTGAATACAGAGTGCACAGATACTTGATGATGTGACAGAAATCCTTTTGGCTTGCACAGGACAACTGAAATGTATGTATTATTTGTGACCATATGCAGCTTTTCTATTAATTGGCCTCATCTGGGTTTGAGTTTTGGAGAGTAAGAGGTTTGATCTGTCATTGGTTCTTATTCATCACGGCCCAGTTTTTATTTCCTTAAGTTCCAAAGCCTCTAATTCACAAGATACAATTTTCCCTCAGGTGCTAAAAGGAATACAGTTTGGGTTTGGGTATCTGGGAAATAGGGCATAAAGCCAGCAAGACCTTCTGTTGGTAAGGTCTCACCAACATCTTCCGGCCTTGAGCAGTTCAGTGCCTCTCAAGTGTTCCTCTTTCTGTTCCTCACTCTTGAAGGTCATCTTAGCACACAGCTGGCCCCTGCCTGATGACACATGGAGGAAGGCAGCCAGAATGCTGGTGGCAGCCATCCCTGGCAATGTGTGACAGATGGAGTTTTTGTGCCAGCAGTGAGCAGGAAGCAAAGCATGGGCTCTTTGCTCCCACCACCAAATCTGTAAGTCCCTTTGCTCTGGGGTGCCTGTCCCCTCCAGGGTTACATCCATGCCTGAATTTACTGGCTTTTTATTCCTCTCCTCTGTCTCTGTGAGGCCAAGTCACGGAGCTGCACTCTTCCCTTGCTGAGCAGTGCTGGTGTCAGGGAAAGAGGAGGATGAAGCAATGCAGGGAGGTTCAGAAGGATCTATGCAATGACTTCTATAGGGGCAGTTTGGCATGTCAACCCTGTGGACACCAATTTCATCACATTCAGGAGCTCCCAGTGGGTGAGCAGAGCCAAACCACATTAGAAGCATCCATCCATCCTCTCCTGAGAGACAGGTCCCTGTGACCACAGAAGTATGTTTCTGAAGTGCTACAGAGGGCTTTTTGGTGTTCAATTCTGATTTCATGGCATATTTATTGAGACGTTGCCCCACTCAGCTTTTTGAAACATGGACTGAGGTCATTAGCACAGTTGATAATTTCAGCAGTGCTTGCGAACGTTCAGATTTAGTTTGTTGTTTCACCAGAGTCATTTACTTCAGCACATCTTTCTTTTTGTTTTTTAATTCATTCCCTCCCCCACATACATGCCCAGACCTCACAGGGATTTTCATGCATTTAAATGAAAAAGCTGAACAGTTCCCTTTTCTTATTCACATTATGCAGCATTGCCCTTGTCTGTTCTTATCCTATTTCAGAGCTGTCATGCAAACAAACCCAACTTAAAAAAAAAAAAAAAAAATCATTAAAGAGGTATGCATCCTATCAACCTTCTGTCTTGGCTTCTTCTCTCACCGTATGTGTAAGGAGAAATCCCTTCTCCTGCTTGCCCTTCTCTTTCAGGCATATTGACTTCTTTTTGATCTCTAATTCGTTATTTCTCTGGCTCCCCAAAATGCTCTGCCCTGCTGTGGTTGCCCAATGAACCACTACTACCTGCCCTACCGTGCATATGTAGTATTTACTCTTCCAGGAGTATGGAACTCTTGTTTTCACTTACATTTTCTACCTCAACTAATCGAGAAGGGGAGATTCTTCTTTTCTGTAAACTCTGTTCTGTAAAGCATGCTATGCTACTAGGATGCCCCCTTGTCTTTTTCCATGTGAGTATGCCTCAATGAAGTAGTCATTGTAACTCTTTCCTCCATAATTTCAGCATTTGATTGTTTTTAATATAATTTCTTACTCTTGTACATCATCTGAGTCAGCTTTTAAGGAAGGCTTAGCCAGGGAACTTCAACATGCGTTAATATTGATTTCATTTATTTATTTATTCGCCAAGCCAGCTTTTATTAGAAATCTTCACCATGCCAAAAAGTTGCTCTCTGGGAATCCTGCGCCTTTTCAGGTCCCTGATCAACATGCAGGGACATTGGCTTCTGCAAGGTAAGCAGTATGGGCTCCTGTGTGATTTTCACATCGGCAATGGAAAAAAAAGTTATCTTTAGCTGAGGCTAAACACAGAAACTGCATCCAGCTCTGGGATTTCTTAGAGGGCAGCCCCGGGAAGTATCATTTTTGCTTACTCTCAGCACAAGTGCATGGCTCTTGTTATTGGCTCTCCTGGGCAACAACCACAGAGCAGGCTCAAACAAATATAAAACAGGGGGAAACTGCGGGGATCTAATGATCATGACAGCAAGTGGAAGTGTGATGGGATAGAGCTCAAAAGAAACAACTACAAATTGCTCCCAAGGAAGTACATATCTTGTTCTTACTGCAGCTGAAACTCTTCTTGGGAAGATGTGGATTTTAGCATAGCTCCGGCAGGGAATTTGTGCTAGCTGCAGATGGAAAGAGTGATAGAGCACGGAATAGGTATGGGACAGCAGGTCAAGGCTTTTGCCTGGTCTCTGATATCCCTCTGATGACCAGGAGGCTGCCTTTTCTGAAGGAGAGTACATTCTTGTAGCTAGAAGGGCGTTGGAAAAATAACTATTTTTCACTTATTTCTCAAGCCCATGAAAGAGCACCTATATGGATAGCAGGAGCCCAACGATTGATAGGTATAAAGCAGATCAGCCAACTTTTGTGCAAAACATCAAACAGTGAATTTAGGCTGCCCCATCTTCCCATCTCCCTGGAAGAACTTTGAATGTTCTTGATTTTATTCACTCAGGGAGGATGAAATGCTGTAAATCTTAATGATTTGTGGGCTAGGGGATATTTCTCAGTTTCCATAAATACGTTAACCTCTTTGTCAGTGAGGAATGAAGATCTGCTTTGAATTCATGTTGCATTTTTAAAGTTTCTTTCTAAGATACCTTTTCTTTCTTTTCCTTTTATTTCCCATCTCTTCTCATGTATCTCAGAAGAAACCAGCTTGCCAAACTGCTCCAGGAAGCTCTTCTGAGATAAAGACATCCATCGCTGTGTATGGTCTGTACTTGTGAAGCAGAACACAAAGCCCTTTTTCCATTTAATCTATATTAATTATCTTGCTTCAGCTCCTCTATACTTTCCACTCAGCCCAGGTGCCAAACATGTGTGGCTGCATCTTGAACAAACAAAAGCCTTTCATTGCACACCTGGCAAATCAACACTCCAAAAAAATAAATACGAAGGTATTCTGTTGAAGAACTGAGGCTCTCCTTGTCTGAAAACGAAATGCCTTGGGACTGTGGACTAAGGCAGATATTTTTAGTGCCATCAATATCTCCTGGAGTTGATATCTCCCAAGACAGATGGTTGTTTCCCACAGAACGTTGTCAAATGTTTGCTCAGCCAAGATCAATTTTGTTCCAAGTCCTTTCCCACCTTCTGGTGAAATATATTTCACTTGCCAGACAAAAAATTAAAGAAACAGCATGAAACCATGTCACTCTAGAGGGTTCTCATTCCCATAGCTCCCCTCTGTCCTTTAGCCATGTGACTGACGTCTCTTTCAGTGCCCATGGAAGAATAATAGATGCACTCACGGTGGAAGTGCGATCCCAAAAAACAAGGCTCAGGACTCATAACAGAGGCTGATTTCCTCCGAGACCTACGACAAGTCACTTCTCAGCCTGTCAAAGGGTCTTGCTGCCACATTTTGCTGTTAGATCTCCTGAAACCAAAGAAATCCTGAGCTCTTATCCTGAGAACCTTGAATCAATCTCTTAAGAAAATGAGGTGCAAGGTGGAAGGAGGAACAGAAGTGGTGCTGAGGAGGAGGTACCAGGAGGAGGCATGGAGAGGCTGAGTTGTGGCCATTGCTCAGCAACAACTGCAATATTTCTTTTAATTACAAGCCCACGTGAGTCTGGAGACATGGAGCCCATTCACGGTGTCTGGCAGCACACTGGACTGGATGGATTTTCAGCTGAAATTAGCGGGAGCCAAAGGACTTTTTAAAGGGTGGCATGGAATGTATTTCCAGTGATGGCCCATTTGTAAAAAATGACACTGTAAAAAAAAACAAAACCCAAAACTTTCCTTTCTTTTCCTTCCCGGTTGCTATTTTCAGCAGAGCCTGACTCATCACAGTCTAAGAGACAGAGGTGGTGCTTTCCAAAGTACAAGCTCCCTTATAATGCCTAATTGTTAAAAGTGAGAAATTACAGCAGCCAGTGCCAGTAGCAGTTTCTGAAATCTTACGATGATTCCCTCCTGTTACGCTTTTTGCTTGTTGTGGCTGTCTAGGCTGAAAATTGTTAATATATTGTTGTTTTCTAGCTAGGACATTGGCAATCCAGGATCAGTAGGGTATCTCTCGTCTTTATCACTTCATATGTAAAAACAATTCTGATTTACTTTTGCAATTCTAAATCCTTTCGAAAATGCTACAAAATCAAATTCTTTCTTCTGCACATTGAAAGGTAAATTGGATCATCCAGAATATTCTTCCCATCTTGATCCATAATCTTTTTATTATAGTTTCAGAGGCAGGTGAGGCTCTCATCAGAAGCGAAATCAATGCTATAATGCCTAAAAATATTCTTCATCATTAATTTAGTTGTGAGAGTGATCTATTCACACCAGCCTGACCTCTTAAGCAACCCTGTGTCCTCAAACTGCTTTTGTGGAAGAGGATTTTGGGTGGAAGAAACCTGCTAGTCTTGGTATTGTACCTCTTGTTTGGGATTTGCCTGGGATTCGTTAATATTTCAGTCCTACATTTTCTTAAGGATTACAGATTCCTGATCCTTAACTCATGTAAGAGGCGTTTTCAGCCTCCTCCTGCCAAACGAGCATCTTTGCTGTTTACAAAATACTATGTATATATAAACATATATTACATACATATATACCCAACTTATTACTAAATTGTTAACCTGCAGAAATCACTTTCTGTTACCTGGCAAAGTCACGTGCAAGCCTCTGTGTAAAGCCTTTTCATACTGGGAATGTAATTGCCCATATGGATTTTTTTTATGGCAACCTATCAATGGAAGCAAGGTTGCAGCGTCATATTGGCTCCTGGGAGAGACTAGATGTAATGGTAATCAATCATTTGGTCTGCAAGTGGGTTTCGGACAACCAAATCCCTACCCTCTTTTAAGAGGCATACTTGTACAAAGAGAAATAAGGGAAATGCAACAATTCCATATACAAAAACCAGAGAGAGGAAAACCACATATACACAAGGGGGGGGGGGGGGGGTGGGAATCGCGATCACAGGACTGAAAGCGCGG
>JANHGO010000073.1:40028614-40044462 GCA_024606505.1 Aquila spilogaster | reverse complement strand
GGGGGGGGCAATGGTGTTAATTATTAAGTCTTATTTTATCTCTACATTCCTACTTAGGGTCAGCTTCCCTCCTGCTCTTTTGGGGAGCTTTCTGAGCTGCTTTAAGCTGTAAGGAGAAAAAGCTCTTGCTTTCTCCATAGGAATATTCATGTGCAAAGGCCAAGCTCCAGCTCTTACATCTTTGCTCTGGAGTTCGTCTCCCAGATGCATTAATTCACAGAACAAAGGTAGAACATCGTCATAGTTAAGATCCAAATCAAGCTGCCTATCCTGTAAAGGATCCCCCTACCTGAAGCAAAACAGAACTGTTAATGCATTTTTTATAAACAATGCCATTAAAGATCCATGGAAGATGTGTTGTAAATATTAAAGCGGAACTATTGCTTGCTTTTTTTTTTTTTTTCTTACTCCATAAAACATAGCACAAAAATCTCCAGGTCAGACTCCTTCTGATGCAAATTAAGCCAGACCCTTTGATTTCAAGAGTTTTGCCCAGTCCCTTTTTATAGTATTACAGTTCCCGCAAGAGCTCTGAAACAGCCCTGTTAGGACGTTTGCAAGTGTGGCAACTTCAGTTATGGAAGTCTGCAGTAGTCAAGTTATAAGAATGCTTGAATGTGAACGGAGCAATTACGGAGAACATTTATGAATATTTAAAGAGATTTTGGAGATTTTGTAGTCTCCTAAATCTGCTCCCTGACCAAGGCTGTAGCAGGTTTAACACGTAGTGTGGCGCTTCACTTGCCCATCCCATGTAAGCGATGCTGGCCAAAGGCTGGGTGCAGGCTCTGTGTTGCAGTTGCCTCCCAGCCGCGTTGCCTGCTAGGCTGTTATCCCACCTAGTGGCTGCAGTCTGCCTGCTCTCCCTTCGCACCAGCTGCTTTTTTTTCCCCATGATATTGGTGAAACAAGTCAAGGATTGATGTATTACTTCAGTTAGCAGTAAATATGCCTTCAAATTGCTTAGGAAGATGGTCAAATGCGTGCCCTTGCCTTAACTGCGTTACACCAGGGATGGGTTTCACACCCAGGTGGGTATTCACATCATCTAAATTTATACGTCAAATATAGATGCCTAATACGTCAGCTTTCCAGTGTAAGCACTCTGTATCATTCTTCTTATGTTTCTATCTGGCCTGTAATTTGGGCGCATTGAGATAATGTGAATAAGCCACTTCCTGTCCCTGCTTGTGGGACCAGCTCAAGTTGCCCTAACTTCCTAATGGCAGCCACAGGAGTGAATTTTATCTTCTCTGCTACCGATATACAGATGTCCACAATACACCTATACACTGTCCATCCGCTTCACCATCAGCCCAGCTCTGGTCTGACTGAAGCCAAAAGTAAAAATGCCTTTGCCTTCCAAAGGAGCGGAATTTCAGGCCAAAATTTTGAGTTTAATGGAGAGGTTTTATTAAAATAAGGTGCTTTTGAAAAAATTTCTACTACTGATCTCCTCGAATCACATGAAAAAAATCCATTGAAGCATATTTTGATGACAACAAGAAAAAAGAGGACTTGCCAAAGCACTGCAAGAAACTTCCTACAATTGGACAAGAATAACATTTATGGTAAGCCTTCAAGCTGGAGTTTGCCTGTGAAATCCTTTATTGCGTCCTTCCAACCTTGCTCTTCACCCCTCTATTTCTGTGCCATGTTTTGCTCTGTTACAACTTTCCAAAAGTTGCTTTATTGTCAAAAGAAGTGGGATGTCTCCCCTCAATTCTTTAAGTCCCTGCAGTCCTTAAATGCATGCTTGACTCATGTTGACTGGATGGTCCAACTCTTCAGGTTGTCTTCTGTACCCAGAAGAACCCCTTGACTCCTTTCATGATCTTTTTTCACTTGTTTTGACGTCAGTCTTGCTTTGTGGGACTATAGAAGAACTCAAGGGTAAAGGCAGATGAAGTTCCCAGCATGTGCCTGAAAAGTGTCCACTGCTTACTGCAGAGCAGAGATTTAATAATGAAGGTCACCCCAGTAAATTAATGATTAATCTTTATCTTTTTGTACAGAATAAATGCCTCTTCTTTAAAATGCAGACCTATAAGAATTGTTTTTATGTGTATCCAAAAAAAATAATCGTATCAGTAGAAAACAAAAACATTGTCCTGACCATCATTTTTACTAAATAAGTCTCAGTATTTAATTTCTTTTTTGTTGAACAAAACATAAGAAAAGGAAGGAATTGCTTCAGCCTACAGACATTTATTTAAGTGAAAGAATTCCCACCTTTGCTGTCTCTCCCTGTGTACTGGAAAGCTTGACACATACTTTATTTTTCTTTTTTTCTGCTGTACTTTTATATATATATATATATATACACACACACACAATTTGGTGATGAGATGCACTTACCATCAATACCCTACTCAATTTAACAATCATCTTCTTCACGCAGAAAACCTATAGCTCCTCTCTCCACAAGCTGCTTGCTGCGTGCAGCCTAGGAAGCTGTTTCCCTAGGCTCCCAATCTCCCTTCTTATGTCTCCCTACTGCCTGCTACAATTTAATTTACATTTCTAGCAGTATCCTTTCCAAGTGGTCTGCCTGCCTGGTTGTACCATGGAAAGGTTTGCTAGATTGGTGAGCCCATTGCGGGATGCAGGTGCCAAAGCTTCTGCAACCTCCAATTGCTGCAAGTTGTTGTCTCCAATTTTCCTAGGGCTGTGGGATGCTCACACAGTCTGTGGATAAGAGGGATTTCCCATGGCACGATGGTACCTGGTTGCAGTGGTGGGGCCAGGGCAGAACCGAGTGTGGTGTTGGCTTCCCCACCGGGCTGCAGGTCAGTGTCAGGGCACAGGCATCCCTGGGCAAAATATTACAGGAAGTAATTTCTCAAATTTCTACTACTGTATTTCATAATTTTTGTTATTTAAACCTTGTGGGCAGCTGCTCATTATCTAAAACTTATTTCTAGACAAATTCTGGTAATGAACTCCCACTTAGCTGATGATCAGCTTCTAAAAATAATTGCTCTGGAATTAATGATGCAGGTTTTTGTTTAATCACACTATCTATATGCTTAGGTACGCCAGACTTACCAGATCAACTCTAACAGGATCATTTGCTGCCTCCCAATAATGCAGTAGTCTGAGATCATAATCCTCAGACTAAAATGAAAGCATCACCTTAAACCTGCAGCAAAGAGCAACTTCATGCCTGTTGCAGTTGATGCTCCCTGTGTAATAGCATATTTGGCCCTGTATTTTGAAACGTGAACTCTTAAACGTACCTGAAATGCAACAAAACAGGCAGAAGGAGTAGTAGTAACTTTCCTCCCTTTGCCTGGTCTGCAAGGCAGAGGGGAAATTCTGTTTGCACTCAGGAGTTGCCTGTACTGTAAAGAGTTCATTGGTCTAGTTTCTGTCTAATGTGACTGGACTATAAAAAGTTTTTTTGGTGCTTTCAGTGTGCTTTTCTTAAGGAAAAAGAATTTGCAGGCTGATCCACTTTCAAGTTCAAGCCAATGCAGGGTCCAGGCACAGGAGTCGAAACACACATAATCAAGCTATCTGCGTTTTCATTAACAGACGAGGAAAACCGTTACAGTTCTGAAGCACTCCGCTTTCATCTTTTGCATAGACCACATAGCTGGAGATACCTAAGGGGATGCCTGGGAAAAGGAGCAATTACAGTTAATCAATAATCCTCAAATGGCAGCAATTAAAATTCTGAAAAAAAATATTAAGAGGAAAGCAGGCAAGGTAATGGCAAATCATCCATCAGCCATTCAGAGTGTTTTTGCAGATCTCAACTTGAAGAAAGGAGGAGTTTTTAATTAAATCATCATCTGAGGATACCATTGATCCTTCATGTTAGACAATTTAGAGTGCAAGAAACAGCTTTGAATGGCCATAATCATAAAAGATGTGTTTGTTTTCCCCCCAAATGAGCCCCTTGCCTGGCTATGTAAAAAAGATGATTCTTCTGAAACAATATGGGAGAGCTCTCTGCTTTTAAATGATCTAATTTCCATCTCCTTAGCTGAGTTAATTTAGTGCAGTAACATATGTATTTGTTTCCAAATAAAGACATTTGTAGATAGCATTTTCTGTATAACTTTGTCCCCTGCCCCAAGAAGATAAAACCAACTAATTATGGTTCAGCAGGGCTTGTGTTTCCATGACACAAGGAACTTGAGCAGCTTGACTTAGGAAGTGCTTTTCCCCAGCTCCAACTAGGGCACAAATTTAATTTTTAGTGATTCTCAACAGCCTTTTGGAGGCTCAGCCTTGGGGCTCCCCCTGTGACCCCACGTGTCTTGAAGGGATAGCAGAGGTAGGTACATCCTTAAAGAGGTCACTTATTGTTTTCAGAAACGATGGCTGATTTGGGGTGTTACCTTTCAAGGCTGCACAAGTGCCTGCTCCCACCCACTGATGATGAGGAGTGGTTCCCAATTCACCTGGCAGCTGGCCAAGGCTGGGGAGAGGTGGAGTTGGGGATGGACTCAGGGCTGCCCAATCTGCCTTGTTAGGAGCCTCAGGTGGCCCCAGTGGTGGGCTGGGGTGTCTGCAGGCTTCTCCTTGGGTGGGAAGAGTGTGGCATCTTGGCAGAGTCTGGACACCCACCCATATTACAGGGAGCAAGCCCCAAGGGGGTAAGTTTTTTGGTGGTCTTTATTGTGTGGTTGTTTTGGGGGAGGGGGTTAGCATCTTTCCCTTTGTGGTAGTAGAGCTGATGGTTTTTTTGGATCGGAGAGCATTAACTGCTGCGTCTGGGGCCTGAGATAATAGGAGCGGTTTGCCAGGAAATGCAAGTGTAACCTTCTGTGTGTTAAAACCAGAGGGACTCAGCTCTGCCAGGGCTTTGTATAACTGAAAACGTTGCGGTGGTGGTGTTTGTGTCAGGCTGGGTGCTAGAGTTGTGCTGCAGGAGGCTGGTGCAAACTGAGGGCTTGGCTCAGGTGGGGGAGATCTGTCTCCCATCCCCCCAAACCCCCTCAGAGGCAGATGGCGGGTTAGAGATCTTTCCTCTTCTTTATAAAATACCCATAGTTGTATTGAAACTGGTGAGACTGTTCACAGGAGAGATATTAAGCATTCATGCAAGCATTTGCGAGGTGAGGCATTTGAATATTCTCTGCCTGATTTCCCTACCCAGCTGTACAGCGGAGCAGTCAACATGACCTGCTGGTGTCAGAAGGGAAAAATATTTGCAGTGTCTGTCTCTGGCTGACTTGGGACATGAAAGGTAGGTACCTTTTGGGACACATATACCTCTTTTTCTTGTAATCTGCACCTCTATTAGATGCCTCGGGCAGCCTGAGGGAGACATTATGAATTGCTGCATCTGTCCCCTTCTTCCCCAGTGACCTAAACTCACAGGTCCCAGGCTTTGGCCAGGGAGCAGGCCCTGCTGTCAAGGGACAGGCAGGGATTGCAAACCAAGCACCTACCTTCGCTTTCCTTGTCCAGCTGCTTAATAGCTCCAGCAGCTTCTCCTGCAGTATCCCTTGTACTCAGGGCTTGAGCTGTGGAGCTACCTCAGGGTGCAGCCTTCCCACCAAAATCAGCACACCTGAAACTCTCATCTGACCAGCCCCAAAGCTTTACATTCAATATATGCACTGGGATGGGTCCAAACACTGCTTTGCTGTTCATTCGCCACTCCTTTAAATGGAAAGCTGTGAATAATTACTTTGTCTGAAAGAATAAGATGTATTATTATCCAGCTGGAAGATATGAGAGAGCTACTTAAGAGTAAGTTTAGTCTTGTTTTTCTGTGGTGTGTTGTGCCACTCCAGTGGAGGGCATCTGCCTCAGCTCTGTGACAACAGAGCAACAAACTAAACCTCAGGGTGCAATGGTGGTTATTCAATAAGGGTTGATAAAAAGGTATTATCTTGCCTCAGAATGATAGCCCTGTAATGGAATCATATCTTGGCCAGTTCTTAGTCTCCTGCAAGACATGTGAGCAAGGGAAAGCTCTGTAGTAAGGCCAGGCTGGCTGGTGGTGGGGAGGTGTTGGAGAGGAGCATTTACCAATGTGCAGATCATTCCCTTTAAAGAAAAACCACCTCATCCTCTCTCAGGTATCCAGTGCTGCTGACGTACAAATTGTGAAGCATTTGTTTGTGCTTCTCTGCTTCTTGCTTTGTCAGAGCACACAGCTCTTGGCATTGACAGCTTGCTTCCATCCAAAACACTAAACTTTAATTAGATGAGCGTTTCTCCCCTTTGAGTTGCACCTACCTAAAGTCCCATCAAATTTTGCTGCTGACTGCCTTGGGGCTTTTCCAAGGCTGATGAGGAGTGAAGAGCAGGATCCAACTGATGTTGAGTCCTATATCATGCTTGTAGGCAAGAAAATGTCTTCTCTGAAGACCATGACCAGCAGTAATTCAGAAAAAGACAGAAGATGCTCTTTTTCTTTTTTTTTTTTTTCCCTTCTTCAAGGTTTCTTTTGGAGCCTTTCTAGTTACCAACCACTAAATGTTTCCCTGTGCTCTTTGATGTTCTCTGATTCCTGTATGTTTGTGGGAAGGAGAGACTGAACTACTTACAAACTGATAAAAAGAGGGACGTCTCTGTGACAGCTGATGTCCTCGTTATCTGAGCTAAGTCAGACTAGCAACTGGAGGACAATTTTCCTTGTCCTCTTTTTGACCAAAAAGGTGGTGCCAATGTCTACGTCCTGGAGAAGTAACAACAGCAACTGGTCCTGGCTGGCTCTGAGATCCCAAAACATGTAAGTGCATGTTTAACCTTAAAGAAACAGAATAAAATCCCTGCGATTTGGGGTTTTAAATAAGTTTAAGTGAATTGCTTCATTATGAATCACTAACAGCAGTGAAGCAGGAAGGATGAGTAAGGGCTGGCTGTAACACATCCGTGGAATTGGCCTTGTTGGAGGAGCTGAGCCTGGACTAGAAACATGGAGGCAGTGGTTGTATGCAAGGATGGATCCCAAACAGAGGTAAATGAAGCCAAGAAAGCTCTGCTCTGTGGGTCTGGTCCAGGATATCTCTGGCGTTAACATCTTTTTGGAGTCCTTTAAATGCCAGCCCCTTAGGCCCTGAAACAGCTAACTGGAGAAAAGCAAGGGAAGACCTAGGAAGCATCAACAGCAGCAGGATGCAGAGTGTGCATGTGCATTTAACGTTTCCCAGGACTTTGTCTTGTTGATATAAAATTGAAATACAGAGGGGTTTTGTGGCTTCTAATTTAGCACTGAACAGATGTGGAACTGTTGAAAATAAAATGCCCATTAAAATTACTATATTTCTCTGGATTCACCATAACAAGATTACTTCCCTTGCAGAGTGCTTGCTTCAGAAATGCACCCAAGGAAGCAAAGCCACTTAATAACCAGACTATAGCAAAGGAGCTCACTCTTCTTTCCTCAGTGCAGGCAAAACAGCATTTCAAGATCTGCCTCGTGTCTCTGCACTCCTTGCCTTGCAGCAGGACAGAGGCAGGCTGCTGAGGAGCTGCTAAATCTACACATAGCTGCTGCTTCAGTTCATCCTTCCCTCCCTTTTGGGGGGGAAAAGGACAATTGGCTTAAAGTTCACCCAGGGTCTCCAGCCTGAATCTCCTGCAGAGGGAGAGCAGCTCTCAGCATATATAAATCTCTCCCCACTTGCACACATTGGCATTTGCTGCTCCAGTGTGCTGGCCTGGCTGCCCTCTGGTTTCTCAGAGAAGCTCGCAAAGACCCAAAAGGTATCAAAAGAATGATGACTCTTTCCGCTGCGTGTGGGGTTGGGTTTTATCATCTCTGGATGAAGCCTGCGATACACTCTCAAAACACCATCAGCAATGCTCCCGGGTTTCTCCTCTTCCTTTCTGCTTCAGTGCAAAGGTTAAAGCAAGTGCCAGATTTGCTTATAACAGGTTTAAAAAGGAGTAAAACTCAAAGGGAGCCTTGCCAGCAAGCTTTGCTTTCCCACCCAGCAGGGATGAGCCATGTGGCAAATTGTTTGTTAAATTGAATCTTGCATTCTGCGCTCCAGCAGAAGCAAAACAAGAGGTGCCACAATTACAACTTCATTCCCTGATTACCTGCCTCAGCGTGGCAGCAATAAGCATTCACAATTTGTTGCTGCACGGCCAATTCATCTTTAAACTGAAACGGCATCTTAATTGTATCCACTAATAGTCAGCGTCAATCAAAAATCACTCTGAGTCACTCCAGCTAGTCTAGCTGGGGCTCCTAGCACTTGCTTTTGTTGGTTAAGGGACTCAGACGAGATCATTGTGGTTTTATTTATGTATACAATCAGCAAGGGGGGAGCACTGGCAGCCACGTAAACTCTGGGGCATCTTTATCACTTGGTATTAAGCTGGGGAGACAGGACAGCTGGGATTTATGGTTTGGTGCATGCGGCTCCTTTTTATGGCTTTTGCGTGATTTAGGCAGAGCTGGGCTAGTGGATGGCAAAACTGACGGAGGGGAGGGTATTGGGTTTTAATTCTGCAGTTCCTGTTGATGACAATAGTCATAAATTTCAAGGTGTTTTGTGGTGAGGCTTCAGCTTTCGTTTATTTGTGTAGAGAATGCAAATGTCAACAAGTGGAGCAAGAGCAAACCCTTTTTCCAAGGCAAACGTTTGGGCGTGAGAGTCTGCAAAAATTGCCTGATGGATGTTAAACCTCTTCCCATTTTGTGGCAGGCTGAGATTAAACCTGCACGCTCAGGTTCAGCAGCTGAGCACCGAATTGAACAATTTCCCCTTCTTGCAAGTCCCCAGGACTTTCCTCTCTTGTGAGCATTACTGGCTCTCGGGGAGCAGTTGCCCTCCCCAGGGCACCAGGAGATGAAATGCGTGTGCAGGGCCCAAGCTGGGGACCCACGAGGGTAACATGGTGGAAGCAGGATAAGGCCAGCAGACAGTGGAGCCCATAAGGATGAGGTGAGACTTCAGCAAGGGCTTCCCTAACCTATGTCCCTCCTATACCTGCTTTTCCACCCCATTAAATCACACCGTGGATCGATAGCAGACAAATTACTCTGGTGACCAGTGGCTAGTTTATGAGATTTTTCTTTATTACCACTTCAGCTCAAGTGCTACCACAGAGGGAGAAAGATGAGACTAATTTAATTTCTTTCCTGGACAGTAATTACCTGGGTATGTAAACCTTGCTGACAGATGTACATCTCTAAGTGCACCAGTGTGAAAAGCATGGCCTTTTGGTTAAGCTTCTCCTACCAGAGCACTTCAGTTCCTTTTGCAAACTCCTAACTGTAAGTACAGCTCAAAAGCTTCAAAACTACTATAGTGGTGAAGAACCTAATACAGGAATTAGAGAGGGTTTGCTGGAGGAGATGTGCCAATGATTCTAAAAACTGCTGTATGGTGCTGTAAGGCATAGAAGAAAATGGCAAGTGCTGGGGGCCATAGCAAGCTGTTTGGCAGCAGGAGGCAGGCAAAACTCAGCTCCTAATTCCTGTAGAAACCTTTGTGTCCTTTCATATCACAAATAAGGTTTTGAGGCTTACTGAAGGGTGTTTTTCTTGCTTCTCGGCACACTGGAAGCCTTTCCCTCGCTGCTCTGTTGACCTCTGGAAGCAGGAAAGAAAAACGTTTCCATACTGCCCTGAAGCCTCAGGACAGGCTGCTTTGCTTTAACTTGGGTGTGCAAATACTGGCGTGCAGTGCACAGCCTCTCTGCGGTTGGGGATTTCTGCTGTAGCTCTTGCACAGCTGGGAAGTCAAAAGCACTTCCACCAAATAAATAAAGCTGCTCTGAGATTTCCTCCTTCCTCTGTCTGTCAGCATCTCCCAAGGACAGATGATGTTTAATAGCTCTGTTCTCCGCTGTTAACGTCACTCCTCCTTTTTGTGTTTTTGTATTTGCATGCACTGCATTTCTGCTGTAGGAAACTCTTTTCCTTGCTCCTGCATGTGTTGCCCCTTGCAGCTCTGCTTCCTTAGCACTGAGCAGCCGTATCCTCCCTCTCTGCTTTTTCTTCTTTTCCCTATACTCATGAATTACTTCATACAGCACCCAGCTCCCCACTTTCTCTGACCTGCCTGTGGCCACAGACCTTCAGCCTGTGATTCTTGCTCCTTGCCTCCTTCAAACTTGTCTCCTGTTTTCTCCTATGCCTAAAACCTGGCCATTTATCAGCGTGTTAGTGAGAACCGCCATGCACCAAGCCAGTGATATATAATAAGCAGGATTTTTGTTAGATGATTGCAAACACAAATACTGGCATAGATCCTTATTTTTCCTCCAACAGCAGTGTCATTTAAGTACCCTGAGCTGGGTGGCATCAATGGTTTCTCCAGTCTTAGGGCATGATATAGGCTCTGACTTAACAAAGCACCTTGTTAGACTTGATCAGAAGGGTAAATCAATCCCTTCAGTGATTGCACTTCAGGGTGGGAGCTTGAACTGCACAATGCTGCCTTGGGAAAGTCAGGAGCTGGGACTGCTGAGCTACTGCCCTGCCTACGGTGTGGTTTGTGGTTTGTCCTTCCCTGCTCAGAGGCAGCACCCGGCAGCTTGGGGATCCAGCCCGGCAGGGAGGCTGCAATAGTCCTCCCACGACTGTTGGACCCCATACACAGAGCTAAGTGCGATTTTACTTGCAATATCCACAGGTTTGCAGACTTGGGGCTGAGACTTAGCCGCTGGTGCTTTTTCAAAGCAGACTAGATGAAGGCATGATGATACGCGAAAGGCAAAAGAATTCAGTCGCCTTATTTGCATGTTTCTGATACCAGACACACCAATAAAGAGAAGTGTTGGATAAAGACCAGAGGAGTTTGCAATTAACACATTAAACAAATCTACCAACTGCAGGATCAAAAGCAGAGTAGGAAACGAAACACCCATGCAATGTGACCATGGCTCTGTGTCGGTGATTTGATTTACACTAACGTTAAAGGCCCACAGGAAGCTGATGTTGCCTTGTAAACTCCTTCTTCTTTCATGTAAACTACTTCCCACAGTCTGGCACCAAAGACATAATTTCTCTCTCCTTCTCGTCTTTTTGTAACTGCATAATCTTCAGGATCTGATTCCTGCCTTTACTGTGTACTTGCTCGCTGCTTAACAAACTCCTGTATGTGTGCCAGGCAGTATTTTGTCGACAAAAACCACTTTGTCACCAGAATTATGTGTATGTGCTTGATGAAATGCCTTTAACTGACAGAATGTTTTTAGTCACATGAATTTACTCAACTAAATGATATTAGGTGGATTAAACCAAGAATTTAATCAGATGCTTTCCTCTAAGGAAAGAATTTCATTGATCCTCTCTGAAGTTGGAAACACCCATGCAGTCAAATGTATTTCTTCAATAAACAAGTCTGCCATGGCCTCAAAATTGCTGCAGCAGGACACAAAGATGCAGGGGGAATTTGTATGGGGGCTTGATGAGCTTACTAACACGGTGGGGTTCAGGACTGAACTTTCTCTGTGAGATGCAGGCTGAGAGAGTTGGGGTTGTTCAGCCTGGAGAAGAGAAGGCTCCAGCGAGACCTTATAGCAGCCTTCCAGTACCTAACGGGGCCTACAGGAAAGCTGGAGATGGACTTTTTACAAGGGCATGTAGTGCTAGGACAAGGGTAATGGCTTTAAACTGAAAGAGGGTAGATTTAGATTAGATGCAAGGAAGCGGTTCTTCGCTGTGAGGGTGGTAAGACACTGAAACAGGTTGCCCAGAGAGGCTGTGGATGCCCCATCCCTGGAAGTGTTCAAGGCCAGGTTGGATGGGGCTTTGAGCAAGCTGGTCTAGTGGAAGGTGTCCCTGCCCATGGCAGGGGAGTTGGAACTAGCTGATCTTTAAGGTCCCTTCCAACCCAAACCATTCTATGATTCTATGTAGCGCTATGTGTGACTTGGTTTTCAGATGCTGTGTCTGTGATCATCACCGCAAGGGATGAGATTTTTCTTTCCCCGTATGACTTTCATGATAGAAAATGGGTGTCTGGCAAAAAACTAATTTTTTTCAGATGTTGGGAGGAGGGTGTCAACGAAATGCGAAAAACAGAATAACCAAATCTTGTAAATATATTAGTTACTCCACCTTTTCTTTGAGATTTTTCTATTTCATGATCAGCTATCCTGACCATTTTCCTAGTGCAGACTTAGCTGCTGCTCTGTGGGTAGCAATGCTAAAGCAGGTACATACTCTGCTTGTCTATTCTGCAGCACCTTTAACTTTCTTTGCTTGGTAGTAGAAGAAATTGGGTTTGGGGGAAGGAAGGAAAGAAACTCTTGTTCTTTGTAGCTAGAGAGGTCACAGAGACTGAAAACGCTGCTTGCTTTTGTGTGTGGCAATGCCTAATGACACGCTGTCATCTCTTCTGCCATCAGAAAGCCTTGATTTCACCTCTTGGGTCCTTCTACAGCTGGATGATGGGTGAAAAGGGATCCCCCCTGGCATTAATCTCTGCTGGGAGCTTACATACAACTATAATAATTAATAATAATGACCCAAATTATTATTTCTAGTGTGTCTTTGGCTGTGTTCAGATGAGGGTCTGAAAGCCTTTTAGACAGAGGGCTAAGAACCAATCCCCTGTTCAGCCTTAGTCTGTCTCACGCCAGTGTAAGGCAGTGTATTTGAAGCATTACTCTGCTTTTTCCCCCAGGCACCAAGTTCAGAGAAATCAAGGCGCAAGAGTTATATGCCCATTATTCCTCGTGTGGCTGCCACAGAGCAAAACCACCTGTAAATTCATCTAGGCAATTATGCCTTTTGCTGAAATTTCTGGTTTGTGACTCGCTGCTGCTACCTCTAACGAGGTGTTATTTTTCTAATTGCTTTTGTTTAGTGTTTCAGGTTGGGATTTTTTTGCAGCTCCCACTGGATTCTCAGCGTAGCTCTTCACAGGGACCCTGCTTCCACCTGTGGGCTCCTGTGTGTTACCCCCATGTCCTTCTGTCTGGGACACACACAGGGACTTCGCCCCGTCTCTCTTCTCCACGGCAGCAGGGCAGGGGATGCACTTCCATGGCCAAGGGGTGCGTAAAGAAATTAATGCTGCGTTAGTTAGCTGTTCCCTCTCTGACCTGCAAGTCAATATTTTTATAATTAAAATATGGAAAATGCCACCAGGTATGTTTGTGAAGTAAAGAGCCCACTAATTTTAAGTCTACTATTGAGTAAAGACAAATGTATATATGGTGTCAGAGCTGGTGCTGCTTTCTGTTAGGGTGTTTCTTTTCCCTTTGCCAACTGATTTATCTCTCAAATAAACAACCAGTGTTGAAATTAAAGCATGTTAATATAGCTGATTTGTAAATAAAAAGAAGAGTTAGGCAGACAGAGCGGAAACATAAATAGAGACCAAATGTTATAATATAATGAGAGACAACGCTCCTGTTCAGAAAAAAGACTATCATCCCCACTGCGTGCTCATGGTAACAGAGCTGTAGGCACGTGGGCTGGTGGTATAATGGAAATGCCATTGCCTAATACTGCAAATGTTGAGATAAATCTGTTATTTGAATACTCATCAATTATAAAAAGCATTTTGAAGGTCCATAGCAATTACCCACTTGAAGGGTTTTCCTGGAAACACTTCTCGGAAAAGTTTATTTTGTTGAATTGTGCTGCAAATCTCCTGCCAAGCCCTGGGAGGCAGGAGAAGCGAGTCAAAACCCCCATCGCTTCCCCTGAAAAATATCCAGGTGTGTGGAGGTGGTTTGAGGTTTTAATAACTCACAATACAGAATTGGAGAGGTTATGGTCACGGTCACATAATTTAGGGGCTGTGGCTGAGCATTGCTGCTCCCCTATAAGGAGAGCTTGTGGATAGACATTAAGATAGACATTATTCAGAATGATGTGCTTGAGCCGCACAGGGAAGAATTAATTGACACCTAGATGTATTGGGGGTCGGGACAGTGACAACATATGATAAATGAAACACGCAGCACTGAGAATAGATGTATGCTGGAAGGACAGCATGATAAACGTGCATCTTGATATTTACAGTGCCTGAGAAAACACTCATGATCTGATACAGGTTCAGTAACTACAGTCATGTTTGAGTACAGTGGTGACTTGATTGATTTAATTAGCTCTCATTAATGGCGTTGAAGATAGTTCAACAACAAGCAACGGAGAGTCTCGCTGAAGTGCTGCATGTTAATTGCTTGATGATTTGTGTTATGGGGCGGCTCTTTCGCATAAGTACAGATCAGATTGTGAATTGTTTGGAAACACTGATGTCTATCCTTGCTGGGAGCAGGGGCTGTGAGAGGTGAGACTGCTGCTCGGGCTGGCTGTCTTGTGCACCTTCCCCATGCCAGCACGGGCTCTCTGTGCCCCGCAAAGATTTATAACCTCTAACAAGGCTCTGGCTGCAGCCCGCAGGGCTCCTTCCCCTGTCTCCCCCCTCCCTGCTCACATGAATAGAAAGGACCTTGCAAATCAATATCCTCATTAAAGCTTATAAATTATTCTTTTGATCTACATTGACTCTGAGAAGTAAGTGAGCTGGCCCAGGGAAAATTAAAATAGCCCCTCTGCCTAAATCTACTCAATTTTTTTTTTTTAACCTTTCTCATAATAGCATTTTAAAATTCAATTTGGTGCTCTCAAACCAACTGCAAAATGACAAAGTTTAGTCAAACAAACAAACTTCCTTCGCATATTTTTTATTTCATGCAAGAAGTAGCTGAACTTGATATTGCCTGAGTTAGGAGGGAGTTACCTACCACTACCCTGGACTTCACCACTGTTTATAGCTCTCCATGTCTGACCTGACATTTTCCATGCCCAAAATCTGCCTCAGGCTGAGCTCTTTGGAGATGTCTTTGCTGTCTCAGAGAGCAAGATAAGGATGAAAGAGCGTAGTCTGTCTGTGTAGTAAGCTGGTTGTAAGAGGTATTTATTTTCCTCTTGCCCAGGTGAGGAGGGGGAAGCAGGCTCAGGGTGAATGCAGAAGATGGAAACATAGGATGGCCCCAAAGGACAGCACTGCAGTGGCTGGACATCGGGAGCAGCAGGAGCTGTAATGGCATTGCCTAATCCTGCTGCACCTGTGGGAGGGAAAAGCTGGGGCAGAGGATGGAGGTGGTGGTGTGTCCCTGCTGGGATGTAATCACTAAGGGGTGACATAATTAAAAACTATTGGTTTTGAGTGGGTTAAACCTATCCAAGCCAATCATAATTCTGGCGTTGCATTTCTTTTGTAGACTTTGCTTTGGTAACCTTAGGACTGTTTAAAGGGGGATTATTTGTGGGTGGTGTTCATACACGACTAACAGATACCACGACAGGACAACCACCCCAGTGGGGTGCATTGGAGGTGTGCATTGCCAGATGACTGCAACATGGAGCAACTGCTTGTGGAGATGGTATGTTTGCCCTTTAAAGGAAGGGTAGGGCTTCATTCTGGTCTTCAGGATGGCTTAAAAGAATGGGAATTAACAAATCTGTCCTGTGTTTGCCATTTCTATGTGAAAACCAACATACAGGGTCTGTGCATGTGTAGAGGAGGTATGTCACCACACCTCCACCCTTTTTTCAGGAGCTGTAATGCTTGGTAGCGTCGCAGACAGATCTAATTTTACAAGTGAAAGGCTGTTTTTGCCTCCAGTTCTGCTAGCTGCAGACTGCAAGACCTGTGTCTGAGGGTCAGTCCCTTGATCTGCCTCACTGCAAGCTGGAGAAGAGCAGAAAGATGTGCCTGCTTCCGCCAGCACTCTCCAACCGCAGAGGCACGGTGAGATGGTCCTTTCTCAAATGCCAGAAAGGACCCAAAAATGCCTTCCATGGATAAGGATTTGTGGTGGGTTGACCCTGGCTGGATGCCAGGTGTCCACCAAAGCCGCTCTATCACTCCCCCTTCTCAACTGGACAGGGGGGAGAAAATATAACAAAAGGCTCGTGGGTCAAGATAAGGACAGTTTAATAAAGTGAAAGCAAAGGT